>SNRZ01000012.1:0-1200000 GCA_008729115.1 Dirofilaria repens | reverse complement strand
AATTAGAGTGAGCAGCAGTAGTTGAAAAAAGCGGTTGAACCATATTTTGATTCGTTTCCTAAAAAAAGTATTAAATGTTCAGATTCTCAAATCATTATTATTTGAAATGGTTACCTTTTTAGTGTATCTTTAGAAAAAATAAAAATTCAAATGGAAATTTTAATCTTTTCCGATACTAATAGTTACTGAAGTGACGAAATAGAAAATGCAAAGGTATTTTGCACTTCAAAATTCATTCATGAATAGGAAGAATATTTTAATAACAAATGATGCGTTTTTATTAACATTGATATTAATACCGAAAAATGAATGCGAGTTGCAATTTAAGGATTTTCAGCATGTTAAATTGATGAATTTTTTTTAAGAAATAAATCTTTCTGTTCATTTTCTCAGTTTTACCAGTTCATTGTAAAATAATATATACTATACCTTTTTTCGGTTCTATTCCAATTTATGTGAGAATCGCAGTAATCTTGGTGTGATATCCCGTTGAATAAAAAACTGGATATAGTTGATGCGAAATAATAAATTGAGAGATACCCACAAAGTGAGAAGATTCCTTCGCGATTCTTCGATATAAAAGTTTTCCTTTCTGTTTCACTTGAAATCAAATATTCCTGAAAATGAAAAATCTCAAATCCATTTTAGCAGAATACTATCACTGATTATTCAATATGAATAATATGCTGCTCTATTCCAAGCAAATCTTCGCTTAACTAATCTTTTTCGACTGTTCATTACAAGCGAAATCACATTATTTTTCTCTCTCATTCTTGGTTTATATTGTTTGCCTAGAAATGAATGTTATCTCAAATCAAAGATAGTTGTATAAAAATATTAGAAGCAACTGATCCAAATTTACTAATTGTTTGATTTCAAGCGGACATAAAAAGATACCTGCAAGTTTTGTTTCGTTAAAAAATATTGGTACGTAAAAGCAATTATAATTCCCAATAGTAAATGGTATCGTCGACCCAAAAAATCCACTATTAACTGAAATTTTGCATACTTATTTTTGCTTTTTTCTCGTATTTTGCTTCAGCAAATTGTTGGATTGCAATGTGGGATTGAATAGAGATACGATAGAATAACAATAAGAATGCCATGCACTAGAAGTGAAGTATTATTTGCTAGTATTCCTTCTAGTTATATAAATTAAACAAACTCTTAGCATTCCGAGAGTAATGAAGAAATTCCAGTGCACACCATATTCGTTGATTTGATAATGATAATCCATGTAATTAAGCAAAACTGTTCGTGCTATACCCAATGCTATTAGTACAATACTTGATGATGCTTTCAAAGAGCAATATCTGCAATAAATTATTTAGAGAATATACAAATTTAATCTTTGCATGTTTTCCTCATTAATGTGTGTTCATTGATCTAATACCAAATGATTCCTAATCTAGGATTCCCAATTTAATCTAATCTCTCACCTAATCCTCAATATGCGATGAAATCGACAACCCATCTTTTCGTTAAATTAAATATTCGTCAATATAATCTTTCAGTCATACAACAAATTTATAGCAATACATTTTTATGTTGATAGTGCAATTCATGAGAATGTTGAAGAAATCTTATGAAACTGATCATCTAATCATAATTAATTTATCCATTAAAAGGAAGTTATCATGGTGTTCTCTTCGACAGAAAGTACTGTGTTTATACCTTGCTAGCAATATATTTCATTTTAACTCAATATCAGCTGCTAAATTAATATTTATGCAGATTAAATTAAATATTCATACAGATCATAGCAAAGAAATATAAGAAAACTAAAATCAGTGAAGAAATGTTAGAAAGAAGAACCGTTGCTTTTGAATGGGATTTTTAATTCTTCCAGGATAATGTCGAAATACATCAACCACAGCAAAACAGTAAACAAATGTAGCTGTGCCGAGATCCATAAGACTTCGGCCAAAAGTTGATGTCTTCGCAAAACGATTTGGAAATACATCGAAATCCACAGCTAATATCGCAATAGCTGTAGCGATAAAGCCATACATTCTAAACTAGTATTAGAATGGTTGTACATTTTCATTTCCGAAACATTTCATACAAATTTCCATTCAAAACCATATATTAAAATTGCCTTAAATTAATGAATCAACAATCTAAATTTAATTTACGGCTATATTATAACCTCATATAAGTGACGAATTTAGTAGGCGAATAGTGATCATCATTGACTTTATGAAATAGATCACAGTATTTTCGTTTTCTTCGTTTAATAAAGCAATGATCGCAAATTAGAACAACAGCAAAGATCAGAAGTAATATAACTTCCGCTAATAATACTAATGGTACGTAATCCGACAACAAGGTTAATATCAATATTATCGGTATTACGATAAATAGCAGATCAAGCAAAAAAGTCAACCTGAAACTAAATTTTCAAATAATTTGAATTTCCAGAACAGATATAGAAGCTTAGAGTAACAGACTTAATTGCATAAGCCTTCTGATACAAAACTTTGCTGTTGGGAAATCAATATTGCAAATATTATTCAAAATTTTCTATTAAAATAGTCCAAAAATTTCTTATCATTCAAAACTAATAAACAGACTCTGAATCAATCAAAAAACAAAAGCAAATTAAGAAATTTTCGAATTAAACAAAAGCTAAAAAAGAGACAGTGATACTAACCAAATGCTAGTCTGAAGATTACATAAAAAAATATGAAATATCCCTGGTACTGCTATATTTCTCAGTAATATTGTTATTGGTCCAACTGTTTGAATCAACAAAATTTCCGCTTGAGTTGTACCATTTCCCATATTTTATTGCAATTTGAAACAACCAATATAGAAAATGCCTCCAGAGACAGTAACAGGTTGGAATAATCATAGTTCGAAATGATAGTGATGACTCTTTTTTTGTTGACTTTTGCATAAACTAAAAAACGAAATCGACTGCCCCATCTCTTTTCTTCTTCAACGCTGCACTATTACATCAACATCTGATTCATAATCATTTGTCTTATCAAAAATTTGTCAAAATTCACTTCCTCCTTCTCTGATGTCAATCACGCTGAATTTTTTTTAATTTCCCACATTTGAAAGCAAAGTTTTTTATAATTTCGAAGCAAACAAATACATAGAACGCTTTCAAAGATGAACAGGTTTGAAGTAATCATATTTCAAATTGATAGCGACTCTTTTTCTGCTGATTTTTGCTTAAAAGATACGAAATTAAATGTTTCACCCCGCTCTCTCCTCCAACAACGCACTACTATACGAAAGCCTATTCCCAATTAGAAATATAGTAACAAAAAAATATTTACATATATATTTTCTGTTCTTTCATATGCTTTTTACTATCTCCAGTTTCTTTCGATATACCAAAAGGAAAAGTGATAACTTGAAAACTGCAATTTACTTCTATGGCGAACTCTGAGCAGAGATAGTCAAGATATTGTTATCGTCTTATCCTCAATGAGTGCTCGCGTATCATGAAGACGAAATATTCCTCAAGGCTTATTCAACTAGTTATCTTCAATTTCACTAAACGCTTAATCGTTTCAGTATTTCTATTTCACGAATTAGAAGGCCGAGAAAAGACGATTAAATAAATAAACTGAACTGGATAAATCTATCATTTAAGACAACAAAATTATGGCATCAATCACTTTGTTTGAATTTCTTCTTTTTTACATAATAAAAACAAAAATATGAAAATAGAACTTCGAAGCTACTGAAACAAATATTAATTGAATATACCATATTTCTTATATCACTCATATCCTATATTTTGTTTTTTTAAATTTCTGTGCAATTAATTTCTTGTATTTCCAAAAAAGTTTTACCCAAATAATAATAATAACACACAGAAAGTGCGAATAAACAAAGCGGCATCAATTCTAATGTGATACTAAATTTTCATTGTTACATTTATAAAACTTGATTCCTTAATGGAATGACTTGAATACACCATGTAATTAGCAGTAGGTAAACGTTTAAAATATATGATATAAATGCATATATTGGGTTTGGAATAACTTTTGATATGCTATCATAAATAAGATGTGAGCGAAACGTTTCAACAAACGATAATAACCTAGTGTAATTTATTACAAGATCGATTTTATCAATATCGCATCTTTAAGAAATCATGCATGTCAGTGAGAACTGTATGAACTATAACTCGAGAGATTCATAATCAGCGAATGCAATCATGTATTTCCTATCAAAAAATTATAAAATTATGATTAGTTACTAAACTTAAATCTTTTATCTGATATAATTTATTATTTCAAACTAAATTCAAAAACATAATTGATAATAGTTAAATCGAGAACTTATAATTCTTGAAACAAAAACAAAACCAATTCGATTAAAACAGCATTTAGTTTTAACACTGTTTCATTGGATTTTTGTAAACTTATGTAAATTTTTTTAGGATCTTCTATCTTGAAAGAATCACTAGGTGATTGTGTCAATATAAAAGCAATAAAAATGAGTGCAAAGATGAAAGCAAACAAAGTCATTATTGAATGAGTAACAGATAAATTTTTTCCCGGAGAGAAAATGATGAGATGATAATGCCCTTAAACAGACAGCTTAAACAGACAACAATTCTGATGTCTCCACTACAGGAAAATAAATAGAAAATGGATGATTCTACTATAGATTGATGAAAGCATAGAAAAGGGTAATTTATGAAATGCTTATATAAAAATTCAAGAGGTTTGTTTTAATCTAGTATAGATATGGACAAGTATACATGAAACGAACATATATACAGTGATAACAATAGTTGAGTGATAAATATTTGTTACAGAATTTGTCGTTATTGTTAAATTAATGACACCCGTAAGTACATTCGTTAGCAAAAAAAACTGCATACCATATCGATTCACCGAATCAAGCATACATGGTTTCAAACGTTCAAAAGGACCTTCATCTGTAAAACATAACGGCTCGAGAATTTAGCTGCAGTCTGATCTGACAAATATATTACTTAGAAAAACATACGCAAAATAGTCCAACATTATTTCGAAAACATACGCAAACAGTACAGAAATTAAGTAAACTTTGATGTCTAAATTAAGATCATTTACTCTTTGATTTGAAACGTAACTATATAAAATTTTTATTCATTTAAAAGAACTGAAATATTTCAAATCAAAAATAAAAATCACAAAAAATCGAGAATAGCACAAACAACTAACCAATAGAGAATTGCGGCATCTGTGCTGCCCATCCGAAAATAGAAGCCAATTGTATCAATAAGAAACCAGCCATACAAATGGTATGGAAGACTAACTAAATATACAAATCAAAAGAAAAACGTGGTAACATCATTATTCATAAAATAAAATTTAAAAAATAAATTTAAAAAATATATAACTCACCATTTCTAAGATATAAGATAGATTGGCAATTCTTCGTGAGGGTGGTCCCATAAGCATTTCAGCCAATTTTTGAGCAAAAAAAAGAAGTGCAGCGATAATAAGTAACTGGAAGGTTCTGTAGAACCAGGATTTGAGCCTTATTCTGTAAGAAGCAGCTTATAATCTTCAAATATCTCTTAATTAGGATGGAATCATTGCATATTATAATAAATTCTGTGTATTGTGTCCTAACTCATAAAGATCGCCTTTGGTCTTCGATAACTTTATCTAATAATGGTCTTTGCAATGAACAAATAAAGCCAACTTCACCTAATTATAATTTAATAATAACACTATTTTAGATCTCTTCTGTTGAAAGCTCTCTCATTATTGATTTCAACCCTATAACAATGTGACAATAAATTGAAAGATATATTAGGTTTGCATTTAGAACAACGTCAATCTTTTTACATACTAACGATAGTAAAACAAACTAAAAATTACAATGAAACAATGATTAACCCTGTGGAATACATGAAGCTCGCAATAGCCGATGCAAAATAATATATTGATAAATATCCGAATAAAGAAAATATGCCTTCACGATTCATTGTAATAAAAGTATCTCTATTAATGTTGTCCGAAAGTACCCAATCCTGAAATGATTAATAAACAACAAATTTATTTCAGAACATTTTCAAAAAAATTACATCGGCTATTGCATAATTTTTTTAAGCAAATAAAATCAAACCTGTAAATTTCTTTCACCTAGCAAATACTGATAAACAGAAACAATAATAGTGCCAAAAAGTAGATGATAACGGCGACCAAGCAATTTCACTATAATCTGAAAAGAAAGCACTAGAAAGTTAACACAGGTATTTTTAATTAAAAAAAAAACGGACACAAAGACGGTAAAATGAATTTTCTTGAAAAAATTTTCTCTACAGTACAGTATTGACTCTTTATTTATTTGTTCATTTGGATAAAAAAAGCTAACATGATTATAGAAGGAAGCTGATGATACTAGCTGACATAAACAAAAATTCTATTACTTTATTACTTATTACATTTTGCACTAGTGTTTGAAGTGTTTGTCTTTAAAATTGAAATGATTCAAAAGTTTAAAAACAAACCCTGAGGAAAGCAAGCGTTATGAAGAAATTCCAGTGTACTCCATATTCAGCAACTTGCATTGGATAATTTAACAGATGCAACATAAATGTCCTCCCGAAACCTAAGCACAGCAGGATAATGCTTGACGAGTGTTTTCGGAAAAAATGTCTGCAATAAAATTGTTAATGAATTTCTGTTCTGAATGTAATAAGAAATTTGGCAATTAATTGCACTCAATATGAATATCGGATTGCCTTAACACTTATATGTTCACTCCTGAATCATTCACATGCCCCGAAAATACTTCCTTCCTTTGATTTTTCGATTCAAAAAAAAACCTTTTTTGTAACGATGGAAATTTGTCACTACTTGGGAAATCTTTGAAAACATCAACAATGGCAAAACAATAAACGAATGTTGCAGTGCCAAGATCCATGACACTTCGGCCATAAGTGTATGTTTTGGCAAAACGACGAGGAAAGATGTCAAAATCGACAGATAGAATTGCAGTCGCAGTTGCAATGAGACCCATAGATCTGAAATAGAGAATAGGCGTCAATCAAATTCATATTTCTTTTACTATTACGGGCTACATTTCTCATGTTATGAGAAAACGTTCTCTAAGTTTTCGATACCGAACAACTAAAATTACTTTTATAGATAACGATCTTGGGACAACTTCATGAAAAGTAACTGTTATCGAGACTACAAATTTAAACTTCTATACATACTTCCTGCCATTTAAATATTGTGCGGTAATTCTTCATATCTCTAAATATCTGAATCCATTGCAGTATTTCTCTTAGTTAAGCAAATTTAAACGAATTAAAAGAATAAGATAAGAAAAGATTTATATAACTATTGCTATAACTAATACTTCAAAACTTAGTTGAAACAATGTTTCAGAAATACTATTTATGCGTATAAACAATAAAAAGTCACCTCATATAAGTAATGAACTTGGTGGGTGAATGTTGGTCATCAATCATTTGACTGAAAATTTGATGCAGTGTAGGTTTTTCTCGTGCAATAAAGCAATATTCACAAAGTGAAAAAGTTAACAGAGAAAGCAAAGCAACTAGTTGAAACAAAAGTATCACAGAAAGATGATCGGAGAACAGTGTAAGCGAAAGAATAACTGGCAGTACTATGAACAAGAAATCAAGAGCGAATTTTAACCTGAAATTTATTTCCTTAATGAAAATGTCATTCAATTGAAGAGAACATAAAACTGACTAGATAGGATTAACATGAACATTTGTAGGTTCTCACATAATCTCACATAACTTATTTTAAGTGAGCTAATTTACACAAGTTATGCTAGATTATCTTGCAAAAACAACACACTATTATTCTACAGAAGTTGTTCGTTACCAAAATTAAATCAGAATTTAAAAACTGAAATGTATCAACCAGATTAGTCGACAAATGCGAAATGCTAACCATAGTATCCTAACGTTTATCTTTACGCTTTTCTGCTCTGGTATCGCATTGTTTTGCTTATGGACCAAAATTCACTTTGGCAGAATTTGCTATCAGACAGATATTATTTGTAAATATTGGAAAATAAAATTTCGTAACCAAATTTTAAAAGTTACCAGAAACCACTCGATAAAGCGAAACGAAACCCAACAAATATCCATGGCACAGCGATATTTCGAAGCAATATTGAAAATGGACCAATTAATTGCCAGAGAAGAAGTTCTGTTTGGCTAGTGCCATTGTAAACAGAATTAAGATTTTCTATCTGCACATTCTCTACCAAATGCATTTAACGAAATCTCTGAAGCACTCCCCCACAAAAAACTCGGAAACTTTTTGGAATCTGAAAATATCAAATGAACTTAAAACGAATAACTAAATTTCTGCACGCATGATGAAATTTCGATTGGTATGCGATGTCACCTTTGTTAAAATTTTGAATGGTAAGAAGATATTCAGGAAAAATAAAACTGACAGTCGATCGAAATTCATTATAATCTTCATTATTTTTTTCGTTATTGAAAAAACACTATAACTAAAAAATAAATAACTGGATCCAAATCCTGCTATATTTTTTCCTCTCTCTTCAGTCTCTACTCAAATACTTCAAAATCACAGATCTCTGAAGTTGAAAAAGAATGAGTTAAAAATGAATCCAATCTTCAAAAGTAAATAAGCATAGATCAAATTTCCCAACAAAAATGCATCCATATAAAAAAGAAATTTATTACATTTTAAATTTTAACAGAGAGAAAATAATATGGAAATAAAAAAAAATCATTTGAAAAACATTACAAAAATATCAGTTGATAAGAAAGTTCCAAACATTTATTGAAGATAAGAACTGCAACGAAATTATGCAAAAATGAGACCTCCTTGATCAAATAGCTCGTAAGTTGGAAATTATCTTTGTAAAAAATACGTTAACAAGAAGGACATAAATCTCCTTAAAATACGACAAAGCAAAACATAAAATTAAATGATGAATTATGGTATATTAGAGCCATTCTGTCGAGTGCAACACATACTCGGTGGAACCGACCAATCATACACATAAGATGGACGGATACGATATTCTTTTTCACAAAGCTTACCAGTATTTATAACTGAAGCATATAACTTCTGAAAATGACTGGTTTCAATCTACAAAAATACACAATAAATGATTTATATTTCATTTCCTGCATAAAATAATTGTGGTATCTCTTCATGAAATTTTTGGGCAATAGGGCAAGATATTTTAATTTTATTACCAAATATGGAATCAATTTAAAAAAATTCGGCAAATTTCTGATCACTAAATTCAAAACATACCTTTAAAGATTCCGGTGTCTGCTTATGTGTAATAATATACTGATTATTGCATCCTCTAGAACGAAATTCAGTGTCAAAACGAGGATCATGAACATAATGAACAGAAAGACCTGCTAACCAAGCACCCACTGACACATCTTCATTTCTAGAAAGTGATACTTTAAGCATTTGTTTTTCACATTTTTTTTATATTTTGAAGTATATTCCTTATATTGACGCAGATATTCTTTACTCAGGTATAAAGTTAGTGCATGAATATTTAAAAAAATTTCAAGTTCAAACAAGTGCTAGTGATCAGAAAGATAATTTTAAAAGAATCTTGTTATTTCGAAAAGATTTACTTGTAAATTTTCAGTAGATCTTTGTTCCGCACGAAGAAATCAACCAATTTGTAAGACAGAACATAACCTCCTCCAAGCTACAACAAATTTTGAAAACTTTAAAACATAGCCTTTCTAAAAATTCTAAATTTATGACTACAGTATATAATTTGATTGACTTTGCTTTAAGTGAAAGAATACTTGATAAGGAACATAACGATCACATATAATCCAATCTTTTTCCGTCCACTGCCCTCTTCGTTTTGGTCTTGCCTTTCCATCCAAGAAACCCCAGTATAAATTAGGATCAGCAATATCTTTTAATGCTTTCAAAAATGCTCCCAAACGTACAAACGAATCAGAATCCACCTAAAAGAAACTATTAATCTTCACGAACAGAATGAAAAATCAAATAAACAACAACCATAAAATTAATTATAAGCAATATATCTCTCAATATTACATAATTAATTCATTTGAGTCAATTATACAAACTACATCAGCTGGATGATTGGACAAAAAATAACCTTTAGCAAAAATTCGAATTTATACATACTGTGCAAAGCTTCCATAGAAAGTAAAGACTTTTTTGTCAAGTTTTGGTAAACATCCGTGAAGTCCGCCAGAAAAATCAGATCGTTAAAAGAATTATTTTCTTCTTGTAGTTGTTCCTTGAGAAGTAAACTCAGGTTTTTTGTTCCAATCGGGAAGGCATAACGAAAAGTTATTTTATCTGTAAAATTTATGAATCAGATTAATATTATTTTTCACCTCTGATTGCCATATTGTATTATGGACTGAATCGCTTATTAAATTTTTCCAATTTACTTTTTGAAGATAATTTCAACCATGTGTTACGAATAACAGTACGAATCATGGCATCATTTGGAGATGACATGATTGCGATCACCAAATATATTGAAGGTAAATCTGAGACACTTTTCATACCTAAAATTTTCATGATTACCAATTAAGATATAAATGTCTGAAAAGTATAAAAAATGTTGCCCTCTGCATTAAAAGTTCAAATCAAAATATAGTAGAAAAATTCTTTCCCTTTCGTTTCATTAATCGAAAAAATAAAACCTCACTAAGAATTATGCATAAAAAAACGATTGGAAGGAAAGGCAACAAATAATTAATTTAATTCCTGAATATACTAAATATGCAAAAATATATTTTTTTTGAACTTGCAATTTGCCGTAACCCACCTTTCTGTCCATGCAAACTCGATGCAGCAAAACTACGCAATCTGCTGGATGTAAGCTGTTCCTCGCAACTGCATGTTAATGAGAGTGTGATAGTACAAATGATACAAACTAAACAACCGCACAGGAGCATTATTATTCGTGTAGGCATGATAAATCGCCGCGTCATCCTTATTTTCGCATATCACCATTCCGACTGATTAGAATCAGTTCCAGAACGAATCCTTCTCGAACTTATGATGATCAACTTAAATCATAAATAACTGACTCAATCATTTGTCAAAAATCAAACCATTTAATAGCATTATAAATCAAAAAATTCTCTTCGTAATGAGAGCACCATTCAGCGATACAATGTTTATTCAGAAGATCCTAGGAGACTTTACTTACTATTATTTACGCTTAAGATGAACTCAATTTGAAAACTCACTGAATAATCCCTGTTGTATCCGCCATACTATGCTTCCTCTATAGCTATTCGCTGAGCCTGTGTTCAGAACATTCGCGATATATATTTCTTACGTATAAAGAACGCCAAGTAGTATTTAATTATCATAAATAATCATAGCGTTGCTTGCTCAGTAAGGAATACACATACCGAGAAACTACTGTTGCCTCATCGGAGATTGATGGAACTAAAACTTAACTTTTACCTCTCACTGCTTTAAAATGTCTAAAATCGCAAATGATTCATAAGAAGGATCTCAATGCCAACATCCGATTATTTCATAAAATCTGCTAATATAAATAATTTATGATATAAAAGCCTTTATATAAGCGAGCTAAACAACTTGATATAAGCTTTTTATTCAAATCGTAAATTATGATAATTTGCAAATGAACAATCAATGAATCAGTAATAAATGATATTAATAGAATGAGTTAATGAATAATGAGTGATAAGAACAAAATAATGAACTCTTTTTGGAAGAATAAAGAGCTTGAAGGATGACAAAATCAACACGAAAGAGATAGATTTCGAATAAAACCTCGGAAATAGTGGTCTGGCAGAAAAAAAGTGTATCAATATCAAAAATATTCATTTAATTGTAAAATAAAAATTGCCAAAAGCCAAAAAAAGGAAAAAAGAACTGACAGCAGCGAATTTGAGGAAAAATCTAACATGAAAAGAAAGAGAAGAAATAAAATAGCAAACAAAAATTTGGCCTTTTCACTGCTTACCTTTCATTTTTTATGTATTTCAAAATGCATTACTTCTGAATCTAGATTATAAATAAGTCTCCATATCTACACTGACGAAAAATTATAATAAAACACTTATGTTTTACATAATATCAGTTCCCAATAAGAAAATGGAATCAGTTCTCCTCTTGAGCAGACAATATGACAAATCTAACTGCAAACGCAATTAACACCACTCCTGCAAGCACCACAAGATTATATGTCAAGGTAGCGTAGTCGCCCTCTTCACCAGACCTTAAAAAATTGTTAATTGTAAAGAATGAATGAATAAACACAACACTGAAAGTTTTCAAAGATTTTTCGAAAAATATATGAAACATATGAAAGCACCTTTTATCGCCTAAAATTTTTCATGTATATATCATATACATTTCTGAGTTATGATCAGGATAAAGACCTTCGCTGTGACGTAGTTTCATTCACTGCGTTCTCTTCTGATAATAATTTATTTCGTTCTTCGGCCAATTCTTCTCGAATTTGCTTGGCCAAATCACTAAACAGATCGCAGAAAATTCGATCCTGCAGTAACAAAATTCTATCGACATCTCGAAACAAAAAGGAAACCTTAGAGAGAATGACAAACATTAAAGCTAATATTAATGATGAAAACAAAAGAGAACCTTCAAATTGAATTCCCTAGACTTCCTAGCAAGAATACGTTTCTCTGCATCGCTTGAGGCTATACTGCCTAGAGTTGGAGCTGTATCATTCATAAAGGAAAGTAAACCCGTAATGATAGTTGAAACCTGAAATATTCATATTTATACTGTATAAAATGATTTTCGAACAAAATGACATTTCATGTCATATTAAACCTGGAAAACATACCGTCCATGCAGGATTCCAAGTATCTGGATGGAAATCAGAGATCGAAAGACACAATCTTGTATTTGTTTGAAAACGTCCCGAAGGCGTTAGCATAAATATTGATGGCGGTTTGAATGGGAAGTCAGGCGGGAAAATGAGTTTACCGTGATAAAATCCACCTGCAAATAATCTTTTAAAGTGAAAATAACTGGATGTATGGAGAATCCACTATTAGAGTTTAGAAATATATGTATATGTAATTAAGCGCTTTTTGATTTTCAATTATTTCGAAAATAGCCGGAAGATATGATATATATTTCTTCGTGGTTTCGTTACTGAATCCGGGAAATACCAGTCCAGTTGATTGAAGAACATGCAAAGATACAAATACAACCTTCATACGGTGTTTGCGGTGCTCCTCTAATCACATAATGCCATTCTAGAATATTGGAATGAAGAGGAGCAGCCATGACAAAAGGCACCGGATCCTGAAACATGTCAACGTCACATGATAATAGTATTAGCAATAAAAACAATAAAGGTCCAACGTACTACTAAGGTGAAATTTATTCGATTTAAGGACTTTATGAGAATTTAATAAAAGATAAACCTTCATCAATTTCGCGTAGTCCTTTTTCAGTCTTGATACTGCAGTAACCGATGGACCACCCATGGTACTAGAACTTTGTCTGAAATTACCTTGTAAGCCTGTTAATTAACTTCCACCTTTTTGAAAAAACACCCCGTCCTTACGAGTTCACGGACTTCTTTGCAAAGAACTGGTATTGATGAAGGGTCATAAGATTAAAATGAGAAAATATTGTTGAATATGTGGAGGGAAAAAAGAAAAATGACACTAGAATACATAGCAACAAACATAAGTATATCCCAGGGTATGTATCTTTATTTATCCAAAATTGTTCATCTCATTCAAATCTTCTTTGACTAGTAATGAGGTCAGGTTCACATTTCTAACTACTTATGCTTCGATGGTCCAAGTTGAGACAGCAATTGCAGCCAACTAGTAATATGAAAATAGCACACACTGCATAACAACGCTAAAATTGATATATTACTACACTATAAATGACCTTACCAGCAGCAAGAATTCGTCTCTTCTTTATCAACAATGAAAATGTTGCTTACATCGATATCTCTTATTAATTAGACAACGCAATAAACTTTTGGATAATAAGCCAACAAATTCATTTGAAATTTTTAATGGAAATTCCTGAATATGTAAATTCCTGCCTGCATTGAACGAAAAGCATTAAATGCGCGGAATAATACCTAAGATCGAAATCAAACTGGGCCTATTTCATACTTTAATTAAAATGTTACATACATTTTTACCAATCCTTTTCCTTTGTACGTAAAGATATGAATGTACTGTAAAAGATTAATAAATTTTTATGAAAAGCGCTTCTTAAAACCCATGATTTCTCCATCTACACAAATTCAGATTACTTGCAAGTTATAAAGGAAAAATATGGACACTGTTGACAGACGAAAGAAAAGGATGAGATTATAAATTGATATCTTAAAGGTTTATACCATTATACTGTATTTTATCTTTATTTGAAAATCATAATTTATTAAAAAACAACTAAATTAACAAAACAAGAGATTTGGTATTGCTGATGAAGATCATATGAAAGACCAACAATGCAATAATAAATGCCCTGAGATTACCAGAAGTAATCATTAGATAAGCTGGAATATGAAAATTTATGAGCACATGTCATAATAATAACTGAGGCAATTGTTTATAGCGATCAATAGCAACAGGAATAGGAACGCTGTTACACATTAACTTCACTTCATGTTCATTGATATGAAAATAATTTAGGATATATAAAATACTGGCTATTAACATATTCGTTACTAACAAAAAGCAAGATAAGCTTGAGATCTGTCATGGCTTGCAAAATCAGTGATACGTAGGTGGACGCTATCGCAATATCCATCTTATGTTTAGTAAATTGCATAAGCAGCTCCTTATGATGTTGCTTGGTGCATAAAATGTTCGTTGATCAAAGAATAAGACAAATCTAAGCAGTATATTGCTTAACTTAAAAAAGTAATTGAATGAAAGACAAATAAAAACGCATAAATAAAGTAAAAAAGACTTATGGTAATTGAGAACTCGAAACATAATATATAACAATGAAAACTGTTTCCAGATTAATATATTAAATATGTTTAATTCCTTTTGAAATAAAAGAATACAGCGTTAATTCCTATACAAAGAGATATAAATTATAAGAAAGTGAATTAAATATATTCAGGATGAAAAAACACACAGAAACTCATTTACAAATTGTATAACATTGCAACATAGCAAAATGAATCACAGAATTTGCTTAGAGCTATCACAAAATAGCAGAAAAAAAACTTAGCAGTGTAAACAATAATGAAGAAATAAATGAATAACTGATCTTTTCCGATTGGAGAAGACTGCTAAAAATATTGGCAATGAAAGCATATTTTAATAGGTAGCATTATCAGAAATAGAATAATTTGCTGGCAAAAAAACGCAACGGAAAATTATTCTTTAAGAGTTAAAAAAAATCTTTTTAGTAAATCTTTTTTAAATAAATCTAAAATATCAAAATAAAAGCAATAGCAAAACAATAGATTTTGAAAAAAAAATGTGATTTTAATATAAGAAAACTTTCACATTTTAAATTTATTTTGGCCTCACTTTTCTGCACTCCTTTGATCAGCAACTTGTGTTGAATTAAAACTTCCATTTTAAAAAACTGCGAAGTCCCTCATCGTCAGATTCAGAAAAAGAATAATTTGACAATTCACTTTCTTCCTCCTCATCTGTATCAAGAACGGCATTTGCCCGGGTTTTGTTTTCTGAATCTTCTGGATCAAAAGGCTTTTCGCCAAATGCCTTCATGAAATTTTTATTCTGAAAAATAATTTTATTGCTAAAATAAAAGCAGATGACTCTACTCCAAAAAAAGAAATAATATGAAAGATATATATTCTGCAATTTTTTGGATCATTCAGTATGATGCATCTTCATAGGATTAGACTAAGCATAGCATTTCAAAAATGATCGTTATGCCAGTCGACAAACTTTTGGATTGAGGAATAGTGGAAAATCGCTAAACTGAGATAAACTTCTGCACTTCGTAATCTCTCAATTACATACAAAATGAAGAGCACATCAGATTGAGAACTGGGAAAAGATTTGAAATTTGGGGACAAGATAAAGGATAACGTTGAAAAAAATTTTAAAGCTAATGAAACGTACTGTTCTGTTGTAAGACATCGACTGTTTTGCAAAAAGACGTTTCTGCTCCGTCGAAGTTCTTATAGCGCCTGCAATGATTCATTTGAACTGATAGAATTATACTATACGCTTTATGTATATGATTATATTTTATCAATAAGAAGCTAATAATGACCCATTACTGCAAAAGCTAAAGACGAATATTATGGATAAAAAATCAGGAAAAACATGAAAACTATATTAAGAGACGCAAGAATTATCATGTATGATCAATGAAGGAAAATGAATGCTGGAAATGAAGTTTAGAATAATTACTATGGCACGATATTCAAAAATGTAAAAAGAATGTTTTTAAGTAAGTAATTTTTTATTTTTTCAATTAGCCGGAAGGATAATAAACAAAAATATTTATTTGAATGAGGAAATCTATATTTTTTTTACAATTTCCATAAAAATACGAAGATACTATGGATTTCCAAAATCAAATTAAAAAAAATTTGATTCACGCACCCATGCCCATTCTTTTCTCATCAAACATCATGAAATGAGCGAAACAATGCAAAAATGTTCCGACAGTCCACGACGGATTCCAATTTGTAGGATGAAATGCCGAAATAGAAACACAAATTCGTTCACCAGGAATAAATCTAAACTTCATTAATTATTTTTTTTTCCTTACTCTCTCATAACTGAAAATTAAGAAAATTCATTGAGATGAAACTAAAGAATTAGATACCACAGATTTTAAGAACATTTTCAATCAGAATAAAATGTTAATAATACTAAACAAAAAAGAGAATATTAAGATACATATGCTTCAATTACCTTCCATTCGGTGTGTACATAAGAACATGCGGAGGAATGGATGGAAAATCATTACTGAATTCCAACTCCCCATAATACATACCACCTAAAAATATTCAACGCTCAGTATAAAAGTTATGGTGTGCAGAACACATTTTAACAAGATAATGAACTACATCTGTTGTGGAAAATTAAAAATTTCAAAAAAAAAAAACAGTCATATAAATTTCCGTCAATAAATAGTTCCTTTGATATGCGATATTCTTACTGAACTAAGAAACGATTCTGCACCAACAAAATCGACAGCGCAATAAACTAATATACAATATAAGTTAGCATTAAATAAATCTTATAAAAGCAAAATTATAAAGTGAAAACTCGGACACAAGGAAATACCATCATATGGAGTATCCTTCGCACCGCGGATGACATAGCCCCATAATAACAAACTTTCATCCAGTGGCTTTGCAATGACACCTGGAACTGGATCTTTCTTCAGCTCCGAATATTCATTTGATAAACGAACCTGTGCCTTTTCATTTGCAAAACGGTATGCCATTTTCGTAAAATGAAAAAACCACGGAAACTGAAAACGAAAACTGTTTTTATCTTATTTCTCACTTATCTATTGAATTTTTAGATTTTTAAGACACTACCATTGTTCTAATAGTCGAAATTCAACGGATTTCGAAGCCGGGAAATTTAATCTCTCAACAAGATAATACAAAGATCAAACATTTCCCGACTAAAACGTATAAATATAGGGACATCAATATCTCACTTTTCTTCTCCTCTTCCATGCCTTATTAATAATCCTACCTAGCAATTTCTTTTAACTATCATTAAATTATCCAGTTCGTTTGCAAAATAACTCTCGTTGAAAAAACATTTCAATCTACAATATAACAAAGCTCTTGAAAATCTTTTCCAACTGTCTTCTTTTATGATGAAATAACTAAAACTAATATCAACAGAAAATTTAGTTCATAATTTATAACCTAAGAAATATGTCTAAAAAAAAAATGTAGCAAAACGTTTAGATAAAAAAGAATTAGAAAATCGGTATTTCAAGCGTGAGGAAGCAAGATGAATGCTTGATTTAAAAGTATATTTTTTTGATTACTTCTTTATCATATCAATCAAGCGCATCACCTAATCGAAACACAGCTTTTGTGGAAGCGTTTTCATTCATTAGTAAATCGATAATTAAATGATGAAAAGAAAGTAGATGAAAATCCTATGACTACATCACAGATAGAAAAACTGATTGATGGAAATTGCAATAAAAATAACAAGATTCATACAACTGTCAAGTAAGACTGAAATTGCAGTGATGTATAGTAACAAAATCCATTAAAAGGACATTATCAATGAATTTAGCAGATTTAAAATCATTTCGATTATATGAATCTCTCATCGGTAAATTCCTGTGCGTGCAAATGAAATATTCAAAACAAAGACTGTAGCTATATCTAACTATACAGATCTCCATAAATTTCGTTGCGATAATAGAGGAATTATCGCAAGACTGATTAAGATTTGAATTCGGTTTTTGCGCCTGGATTATTGCGTGAACGTTGAGTAATAAGAGAGATTGCTGATGGTGGTGGCGGCAACAAAGGAAAGCCTCCAGAATTACTACTTGTGTCTGATGGTGATGCCCTCGTTTGTTGAGGAGTTGTCGATGTTTTTTTCTGGAAAAATATTTTTAAGTATTTGTTATTTTGGTAAAATATTATTAATAAACAGAATTTTTTGGAAAAGCTTAGGCTTAGGGTTATAAGCCAAGTTAATTTACCATCATTATTTATAACTTGATGATGAATACCGCAATCTCGCAATCTTATCATAAAAAATTTCTCGATAATATCAATATAGAGAATTATATGCTATCCCAGTTATTAAAACATAGACCACTCCAATCCGAACACATTTGCTTTACAACAACCGACTTACTCCAAAATTTATAGTTATAGTTTGTCCTTCTTTGAAACCAAGATCTAATTTTGGTTGATTTTTCACTTGTTCTCTACAGAATTCTGCACTTTTTTCAATGTATTTAAAATGCTCTTGTAGTGCAACATTTAAATCAAATGAATCACTCCGATCAGTAAATCCCAAACCTAAAAAAAATGTTAAAAATACTTAAAAATTATATACATTTTCGTAAAGATATTTTTCAAATTATTTAAGATTTTGACATTCGGCCTCTTTCAGTATCCAATTTTGAAATTTGTTTCAGCAAATCATTAGAGTATAAGCACTGACACAAATAACGAACCGATAAAAGCTGTTTGACCGTTATCATTTTTTAATCGAACGACAAAATACCGTGAAGAATCGAGGACAGGCTCGATACTCAAACCTGGATATTCATCTATTGGACATTTCGCAAATAACTGGCCAGAGACTTTATCCTCTAAACGTAATTCCAATTTACTGCCAATAGCTATTAAACGCATACGTCCCGTCCAATCTGGTTCATCTAGTTTCCAATCTGCAGCTCTGTAAACTTATATTCTGTTAAGGGAACTATGTATATTAAGAATTAGCAGTGCTCGAATAGGAACTATGTATATGCTCGAAAAACTTATGTTCAGATATCACCACTATTCACAAGGATGATATATCTAAAAATAATTTTAAATAGCATGTGGATTTTTTCTATAATTAAATATTCTTCCTTCAAAAATTTTTACATCCATGATTATGGATTCACAGAGTTGACAAAAGAGCAGTAAAACAATATGCTTATGAGACAAACTTTAACTGGTAATGATTATAATAATGATAATGATATGATATTAAATATAGAAATGATAATGATATAATATTAAATGAATGAAGGAATAGAAAAGAAACTGGAGGCAAAACCTACTTATGTCCTCGATTGCTGGTAAGAGGTGGTATGCGATAAACAAATACTTCAGGCTTCACCAAACAAACACTTTCGTATTCATCAGCCATTAGAAACAACTGCATAAACTAATCTGAACGCTGCAAAAGAAAAAAAGAATATCTCATTTTATTTTTGTAAGTAGTAATACTGCAAGCGACAATAGACAAATAAGTTTCAGCAATCGAGAACTGCTGATAAAGGCTATAAAGGACATTAGCTCTTTTTTCGAGAGTACATTAGCTCTTTTTTCGAGAGTAAGATATTAAAAGCAAGCATGATCTCAACTGTTCAGTGAGCTAAGCGATATCGACCATGATATTTTCCTATAATTTTTCTTCATTCGCTCTTTATACCGTTACCTAATATACCGTTCCCATCTTTTCGCTGAAAAAAAAAAACTCACTGATCTTAAAAGAAATTCTAAAATTTCGATCTAAACATTTGGTAAACATACGGACAACGTACATAATCTAGATATCATAAATAATAAAATATAACTTAGAAAAAGATGTAAATTAAGATGTAAAAGATGGGTCACTAAACAAATGAGGTACAAAGAAAACCACATGGCAAAGTGAATCGAGACAAGAAGAAAATAACCGCTAACGCAGCACAGAACAAAATTAACCCCCATTCTACGGCTTCCTAACCTTAATAGTAATAGCAATATCTTCAGAAAAACGATATGCCAACAATTTGCGGTCGGCCATAATGAGCTATAATCTACAGTGAAATCCTGGAAGTCAGCGCAACTAATGGATTAATCGTTTGAGTTCGTTTGGTTTTCTTCTGAAATAAATGCTGTTGTTTAGAGTTAATTATAGCTTTCTGTTTTTCATTTTTCGCTTCGAAGACTATATTTCATTTTTTGAAGTCGTGCGTTCAATGTGCAGCGTTTATAAGATTTATAATTTTTTTGCTTTAAAATTTATTTCGAAAAATTTGAATTATCTTTCTGAAGTAAAGGAATTATTTATTCTAGAAAGGTTAAATGGATGTAAGATCTCCTGAAGTATCCGATTGTTATCCCCAAAAGCTATGCGATCTTAGAGCACAACTAAGTTTTCTGCATCGAGCTGATGGTTCCTGTGCTCTTGAACAAGGCAATACAGTAATATGGTGTGGAATTAATGGTCCTGGTAATGTTTCTTCTTCGAAAAGACTCAGCGAGCGACTTGTAATTGATATCATTTACAAGAAATCACATGAACTAAAAAGTTCTGTCAAGGTTTCTTCAAAATTCTTCATATTCCATGTGAAACTTTATATAAGCTTTCAAAGCTTTGTGTTAACGATCTATCAAATTTAGCACTGATTGGAAATGATAAAAAAAAAGATCATAAGTAGGATTATCGTAATTAAATTACGCTTTCCTTGCATATTAAGATTGTGTGAACTTTTTAATAGGAAATGATAAGTATAAATTTGTGTAACACGAAATTTATTTCTTCTGAAGCTGTCACGTTGCCTTTAGTTCTTAAGTCGTGAAGTACCAAATTAAATTTTCGCGTAGAATTACTGACATATTACAAACAATTGTGTTTATTCAATTCTTATATGTCCAGTATTTCAGTTTAATTTAAATAATGTGTTACGATTAACAGTTCATTTTCTCCAGGTTAATCGATTATTGGCTGCTGCTTTGAAACCACACTTGATCACGTTCACTATCCTCGTGTTGTTTTGAATATCACTTTACAATTATTACAGAAAGATGGCTGTGAGGTATTATTACAAATTGTGTTGAATTTCCATTGATTTGTAGAATATCCGAGAACTATTTTATTAAATTGGCTTTACCAATGTTCGTCGTATATTCCATTTTAAGGCATCTGCAGCTTTAAATGCTGCTTGTTTGGCAGCTCTCGACTTAGGCATCATCATGAATGGAATGTTTTGTGGAGTTACTGTAGCAGTTTCTCAAGAAAATCTGATTTTGGATCCCGTTTGTGCACAGTGCTCTTCTGCTGATGCACTCTATACATTTGCATTTTATTCGAGTGGAAATGTGAGCTTATAAAGATTTTAGTTACCAAATAATGAAGACCTAATCATTGTAAATTCGTTTTGTTCCACAAGTTCAACAATTTTTTTATGAGATTAAGATTATACATGAGATTTATGAGATTACTTGTTTTATTCATAGTTTTGTGATGTGAATCCTTTTTGTATTCATGAAGTAAAATGTGAACAAAACTTATATTCAGGAATCGGTGAGAATGGTAGCTTGCGATACAGATGGAGTATTCGATTACAGTACATTTGAAGCTGCAAGAATATTAGCTAAGCAAGCATCTGCTGATGTTTTCATATTTTATCGAGAGATTTTGCAAAGGAAACTTGGCGCCGATATTTGGAAGTAGAGTAATATTTCCTTTTTCAGTTCATTTTTTTCGTTCAAAATTGTTGGATAAAGAAACATAATTAAAACTTTTGTCTGATACATACTAAAATAGCGATACTAGACGGAATGAATTGTGATCAGACAAATTTTAGTATCCATATTTTCAATAACAGTGTTAAATATTTGTTGATTAATTAAAGATTAATTTCGCTTCTTAATAGACTTTGCATTGTTTTTTGATTCGGATTATTTTTGAGAAAGAATATCAGAGATCTAATACAAAAATTAGTAAATAACTCAAATTTACGAATAATGGTAAAATTTTTTGCTTTCTCCTCTTTAGTATTAGCAATAAGATGCATTCTGTTCATTCATCTATGAATTGAAGTGATTTTCATTACTATTTCTCCTTCAGTTACATATAATAAAATTATGAACTGATTGCTAGTCGAGTTGTAATGCCGAAATACTGAATATTTTGATTTGTTCTTGATCTTGGAAAGAAATTCTTCCGTGAAGCAATTAGTCTGTTATCTAGAAACATTACAAAAACGTTTCCTACATGTGTAATTTGTACTACTTTCACAGCACTCGATTTACCATGATTCTGGCTTGATTCTTTCCTTTTGTTTTTCTCGTTTCGAATATGCTGAATAAAACTAAAATATCGTTAGCAAATTTCATTTACAAAACTTACGTGTCCAATCTACTTAGCTTTTTTCACACTGTTATGTCATACTTTAGAGCAATCATTAGAGAAAAATGCTATTTTTGAACATTCATTAACAAAAATACATTCGCAAAAAAAGGAAATGAATTATATACATTAAACCGCCCTGTTTCCAGGTATATGGCAGATCATTTTTTTTCAAGAAAGTTTTGATAAAGAGATCCTTAACTTCAATTTCTCTGAAACTTTTCCTAAAATATCTGAGAAATCCTGTGTGTCTAATCAAAATAGCTTAAAAATTACCTAAATAATTTTTATAGCTATTGAACCCCACAATTTCTTTACAAGTTTCATCTTTTCCATTCTATCATTATAACTATTTGTTCATTATGAGATTTTATTAATTATGTTATCAGCAATTTAGTGTCAATATATGTAATTTATCCTTAAGATTTGAAGGATATATTGGATGTTTCATTAACAGAAACAATTCTGTCAGTTAAGATGTTCGAGAAATTCTAAAATGAGAAGTTCAAAGAACAGAATGCTTATTGCTCCAGATACATAGCCTTCATCTCGGAGTCACATCATCCTAAAAAAATGTCAGCAACTAAAAGATTACATTTAAAGGGCAAGTCGTCAGCTACTGAAAATGAATTTATGTCTCATCCCGGATTTTCTTTGAGCTGTAAGTGTAAATAATGCCGAATTTCTCAGCCTAAAACTTTATTTGGATCTATTTACACGTTTCATTTGTTCTTAATGAGTTTTGTTTCTAACTTTTTTCCTAGTTGTTAAATGAATAAATTTAAAGGAAGATTTTAATTTCAATAATTTAGATGATCTTAATAAGGGCTTGCGTACATAAGTTATTGGGCAGTATGCTTATTATTATTTACCATTTTGCATTATTGGTGATAAGGTTGATTTATCGGAAAATAATTAAACAAATGGGTTGTCAGTCCAGTAAAGGGGAACATGCGAAGACGGAAAAATCAAAGCTGTCAAAAAATGATACAAATGAAAAAGCAAATGCAAGTTCAGATGCCCAAACTGATATTTTGACGAAATGAAGCTCCGGGATGATCTATAATTCAGAGATTTTAAATGAAAATTTATCTGAAAATGCATTTCAAAACATTACGTTTTGTCCAAAAAATTGAAAAAAATTAATAAGAAGTTGGCTAGAAAGTTATTGTAATATTTTGCAGATTGCAGACCAATCATTAGTAGAGAAATCATGGCTGGGACAAAAACGTAGAGAAATACCTATGGAGAAGTAAGTCATCCAATTACTCATTTTGTTTCATATATTTTCTGATTCTAGATGGAATTGATTTGTACCCTATTTTTTATTAGTCAGGTTTAATAGCTTATATTCTCTTTCTCTGAATGAAAATTGTTTTCTTAACAGAGTAACATTTTCGAGCGAAGAAATGAATGATGAGATGGAAAAAAGTGCATTAGAACTACCAAACAATCATAATACCGATTTGAAAATAGGAATTCCTGGATCACTAATTTTGGAGCCAAATGAAGAAATCACTAGCAACTGGAAACAATCAAAAGAAATTAAAATCCATAAACGTAGATCAGAGCAAAATCTTGACAATAATAAAAGTAAGAGAGATAATATGTTAAATAATTCACTATTATCATTTACTATATTAAACACTGTATTTCAACCTCAAAATATTTAGGTCGCAAGCAATTAGATGAAAAATTGAACAAGAAATGTGGACTGAATAATGGTAAACAATTACAAATCGGACGTTGGTTTTTTCTTATCACAATTTTATTCCTTTGATCTGACCATGTTCTGAAAGTTTTAATGAACTCGAACGTTATCTTGTTTTAACAATTCTTTGCTCGTGCGCTCTAAATGATTGTTCAATTCATCTATAGACTGAATTAAGATTTTAACTCGGAAATCATAGCAATTAGTAAAATGAATCACTCTTAAATAATCTGAAGATACCAAAATGAATTCAGAAATTGCAGAAAGACGAAACGAAGCCGAGCAAATCCGGAAGATGATACATTATACGAAGTACCTCTTAAAATGCCGGAATTCGATTTGGTACCATCTCGATCAGAAGATAGCGTTGTGTAATAATCATAATATTTAGTGTTATCCAGTAACAATATTCTTGTCTATGTCAATTATTGACAAAGTTCATACCTGTTTGCACTTTACATTTGATAAAATGTTGCAATAGTGTTATGTATGTCTTTAAAGAAAAAGAAATAAAATGTAGATTTACGTTAGCCATGAACAATCGCTCAAATTCCCGACAATATTTGAATCAGAAACGTTTGAATTTCATAAATCAGAAACGCTTCTTCTTTCCTTTTTTAGCGAAAGCATGATAACACATAAGACAATATAAAATAACACCATTTAACATTATGATAATGATTGCATCATCGAAATAAATGATTTTAAATGTTTCTATATGACGAAAAAATTCTATTTGTAATGCGTGCGTCATTCTGGTAAATGTAACAATTTTTGCGCGAGCATATGTCGATGACGTCTGTCACTTACGAGAAATATTGTTCCTCCAAATACGCTTGTGTGAGGCGATAATTTGGCTACCTGGATGTAATGGATGAACATAGCAAGAATTTGTTTCTGACTTTTAAAGCTTCTAATTTAAAATAAAATTGGATCACATAAGATAATGAAAATATTCATACCAGATTCATCAACTCAGCAGCATCTTGAGGCCAATCTGCATTGGGCGGAAGAAGGGTCGTCATGATTCGCCATGGAAGATCCTACTTGAATTTGTTGCGCACCGAAGTGACGCAGAAGAGCGCAAGAATAATCCACCAAATGATACTTGGTGCGAATTGTTGCAGGCGCAAATGGCTCCCACGTCTCTACGTATATTCGTGGACATGACTGCAATATTCACGTTATAATGCTATAGGATACATAGTAACACAATCGTTTCTGCAAATGAAAATTTTGATTTCGATGCATAAACAGTGTTTATATTTTACATTTCAATATTATTTACTCGGATATAAGATGCTGCTAAGATGGATATTTTTTAATGCAATAGCCTCTTAATTAAATAGGGAGGGAAATATTGCCGATAGTGTACTATGACGCTTCTAACTCTTCCATTACAAATTTCCATTCATTTAAGAAAAAAGAAAATCAAAGCAAATAGCTCTTAATTGAAGCCATACTTCGACATCGATTTTGCTTAACACATTATTTTGACTTTGATAACCCAGGCTAAGATATCTGCCAGTCAAACGAACCTGAAAAGAAGATTCTGAATTTTCAGGAATTTAAGTCTCCCGGAAAGGGTACAATACCTGCGGAGCACAAATGCGAAATAAGCCAACAGGCCATTGTTTCAGCATTGCTTCAATAAGCGTTGATCCACGAAACATGAGTTGTGCAATACGCGAATCATCGATACAAATGCCTGGGTTATTTAATCCCACATTTTCTAATAATCTCACCAAATCACTAAAACTGTATATAAAATCAATCCGAGAATGTAAAAATTGAAAATATATTTGGGGTCATTTGTAAAAATGAAATTAATTAATTAAGTTATATGCTATTTTCAATAGAATTTGAAGTGAAATACTAGAATCTTGTACAGGGATAAGATTAATTATAAGCCTTGATTAATAAAGCTATACATGCCATGCATAACATTATCATCAGAATACTATAATCATTCTAAATATTTTTCTTCGCCATTCCAAAGTATTTTATTATCATAAGGACTTAAAAAAGTATGTGATGTTAATATCTTGTCACATCAGTAGAAAGTCCTTATGATAATAAGATAATTAATATCACATATTATCTCTAATTAATATCACATACTTTTTGAATAACTCAATCTGAGCAAATTCGATAGCAGTCCATAGATTTTTGTCGATATTGGGAGCGATATTCATATCTGATGGATAGTCCATTTTGGATTCAAATTCTAATTTAACAGGCTGCTTCGCCAATTCAAAGGCCTAATAGCAAAATCCATTAAAACTCTTTCCATGCACGTTTGAATTTGCTCTATCTTAAATTGTAAGTTTTATACCTTATAGACAACATTATCCTCATAACGAACTGATAAGAATCGATTCCGAAAACGGTAGCCATCAAAGGTCCGGAAAACTTCCAATGCGTCTTCGCAACGATAGAAACGAACACGCCTAAAAAATATTATTTTGATAACTTAAAAAATTTGACTTCAAAATATGTGAATATTAACTATGTTTTGAATTTTGTTTCAAATTTCGGTATATTTTTGTTGAATATATACTGGCGTTAATAAGTAGCGGAATAAAAATTTAGATAAAACTAACCAACGTCGATAACGACGATTGCTGATGGCAATATCGAATATAGCAATATTTTTTCCGCACTCGCTTTCGATAAGCGATCGAATAATCTAAATTGTAGTGCTACTAAGGGATAGAAAAGAGAAGATATTCAATTTCCTGATTTTAATAATGAGAAAAAAATTATTATGCTGTTCCGAAAAAAAGAATTACCTGCTGAGAAGAAGCACCGATCCGTGGAACGTTTAGAAATATAAGTTGGGCGCGAATAAGTTTCTCGCTTGTTAACATTTCTGATACTGTTGGCGCATTCTAGAATGTAACCAAGAAAGTATCTGAGAAATTTGAATAATTACTGTTTATTATCATAATAAGAAATATATTTATGAGAAAAATTAGAAACTCAGCAATACACGGAATCGATCAGTTATCTGCGATTTTAACACCGGATCATCATACACACGGCTCCAAAAGTCCCATCCTGATTCACTATTATTATTATCACTATCGTTACTTGTTCCTTTATCAGATGAGTAATCGTTAAAATTTGATATTATCTGCAGAGGATTTGACATCAAAGTTTAAATATATTGCAACAGATATAATAATATCGAAAATTTCGTAGATTCAATTTAGTTCGTACTACTATTATTTCATGGAAGCAAGGATTACTTGTCACGACAGTCCGTTTATTTCGACAGGTAAAATGCCTGACAGGGAGAGTTTTTGCTTGAAACTTCTTCCCTATTTGGAAGATTAAAAGTTATCTATATATTTATTCCTACCTTTGTTCATATTGAGCATATTTCTAACAATAATTGAGCATGGCTTTCCACTACTATTGGTAGCGCTATCAGCATCAGGAAATTTGAATCTAGCAGGAGCAGCAAATAATGCATTTGTGAATAATGCGTTATCAATTCTATTGCTCATTAATTGTAAATTGAACAGACCATACAATCTGAGATCTCTCAGTTTAGCTTCATTACATTTATTATGCTTTAAAATTTGCGAAAAATTTTTCTTTCCAATCCAGAATGAAAGCATTAAATAAAAGGGACATTTATTTCAGTGCAAAATTTAACCTTAAAACTTCAACTTTAATGATCATTTTTCTTTACAATGTATACAAATTACCGAATGGAAAAAGAATTCTGAAATCTTTCATGCCTGTTATTTTGTAGAAGCACGCGCAAGTTGACAATTACAAATTTGCAAATACTTCGTTGTAGGATGAAAACTGTACGCGCAACCGCACAATAATGTGAAAACTATCAGCAATAGGAGTCTGCTCAGTTTCGAATACTTTTGTATCTTTGATATTATTCATTTCTTTATCGAATTCTTCCAATTTATATCAATGATAAATTCATTTTTCACTTTTTTAATTAAAATAGGCCGATGAATTTGCATATAATCATATAATCGTTATCGTTTTATTCTGCTTCCAAATAATTTTAAAAACCACTTATGCAATTTCGGAAATTCGAATAAAAATTACAAAGTCATTTAATACAGACTGCAAACATTGGAATTATTATAGAGAATGAATCATATTTTTCTAAACCTCTCATAACTTTTTTATGTCCTAAATGTTGTTTGATGAGAGTACATACAGCTAAAATCCAAGGGAAAATTCATATTTTGTTTGAATCTCTGTTTATTTCTCATCAGCGAAAAGAGGTTCGACGAATGCATTGTAATTAGCAATATGACAACCATCCCAGTAGACCGTTCCACAAACACCACAGACGTAAAAAAATCTAAAATAACGGAAAGAGAGCTTGTTAACTAATCTTTCAAATAAGATTCGTTTTTTTTTTCTTTTTTTTTTGCTGGATAAATCTTTTTTTTTCAAACATCTGCACTTTTATTATGCAACTAGGAGCCGGATTTTGGATAAGTTCCAAGAGAAAAATTTTTCAAATAGCAATTTATGAACAATATAAATCATGTAGAATAAAGAATTATATCATTTAAAAATGCAATGGGTATACAAATCAAGAAAATAAGAAAAAAATGCCGACCTGCCTTTTTTTTCCAAAACTTGTAAAGGTACTTTCTCTATTTTAACTTTTGTTGGCATATCACAGCCTAGAGCAGTAACCAGACAATTTCTGTAAATACCATCTTCCTGAGCATAAAACACTGATGAACATTTGATGAATAAGGGAATACTTACTCGATGTCTAAAATACCATTATGACAGTGTGCTACAATCCATGAGTGATTATTCGTACTAATTTCTAAATGGCATCCGTACCCAGAATACAAATCTGCGTCAACCTAAAAATAAAAGACAATAAAGCACATAATAACTGATTTCTTGATTCTCTCGAAAGATGTCAACCTTTTAGTCTCAAAATCATTACTGAAACATCAAATGTCACACTTCTCGCATTTTTTTATTATATTTTGTGGCATCATAAACTTCTTCGCTAAACGCATGCGATGCTACAATATTTGCCTGATACATTGCCTCTAGTACGGGAGATGGAGCGATCACAAACGTATTCGAATTGCATTTCTAAAAGACAAAAAATGACTTTGATACGTGATTACCAAAACCACATAATATAGAAACCATAATTTATAAAAGTTGGAATTTTATATAAACAACTCATAATATAAAAAAATTATGCCAAAGAAAAAATAATGCACGAGACTCAGTACTCCAAGTCTGTTCAATAACAATGAACTTAAACAGCTTTCGAATTCCATTTATTCAAACATAATTTGGATTGTTATTTAACTCTTCCTGAGACTGCAAAAAATGCACTCTAAATTAAAACTTGGAAACACATTCTCTGTTACTAAAGCTTACCATGCAACGCGAAAAAATGTCATCCTTGGATAAATGCATATTAAACTGTCGTAAGACAAATTCAATCTGCTGAATTATGTTCATATTCTGTGTGGTTGGAACAGATAATATACGTTGCGTTCCTTTTAAAGAGCGATGTCTTTGAAGCTAAAATTCTTTTATGAATATAAATTATTTATCGAATAAGAAAAGAAAGTGCTTTAAACAAATGAAATTTTTAGTTCAAAAACTAGCTTCTATGACTAAATATTTTTTCCTTCACTTTCTAAAAAATGATCAATATTTATGTTTAAATATCTACACGCATAAATTTTGAGATATATGTCACATAGAACTTTGACTTTTGCATTTTCTCCTAACCAAAGAAAATTTTCATCGCCATCACGAATAGCGTATTGAATACAAAGCCTAGCTATCAGCTACATCATTGCTTACAAATGATTGTTCATAGCAATGTGATAAATAATTTGGCCTATTTTCATTCAGCAGTAATAAAAAAAGTGCACTTCATCTATTGCCTTTCCACATGTTATTATATATCGATTTGGGTCTCTTTCTGCGCATTCAATCAAGCAACTTCGTGTTTCCGCTAATATAGTATCAATGCCGCACCTAGAATAAGATATATTCATTATGTACTAAAATAATCAATTTAACTCAAATGAATAAAAACATTCTGGATATAATCAACAACCTTCTAAGATGTTTGCCCAAACCAAGCATCATTGAATCGACAATAATCTTTAAATCTTTCGGTTTCTTTTTTATTTGCAAGTTATTTAAGTCAAAATTTACACGCTGAAGAAGAAAATATGAAATAAACATTCAATATACAGATTAGGTGCATATGACGAATTTTAAAGATGAACAGAATAACATGAATAAATTAAACCTCTAAAACATATCACTATCTAGGAAATATCAAATACTTATAATAGAAAATATTAAGAAAAGTTGTTAAGAGAAAACCTCAATCATTTGTTCAAATTCGCTATTGTCAAATTTGGCTCCCTTCTTTTTGGGCTTCCTCTCCTCTTTCATCTTTATTTGTGTTATATCACATTTTTTGAAATGTTTAGTCCAATCCATATTATATTCTCTACAAATCTGATAGTCCGAAATATTATTTAATTTCAAGGCTAACAAAACAAATTCGAAAAAGGAAAATAAGTAAACTACCTTTCAGCTCTTATCTTTAATTTTTCATAAAGATTTAATAAGCAGTAACCATCCATAGCTGCATACTTCATCTGCTCACGACGAAGAGGACGTATGGCCCAATTGCTTATCTAAACGGTCTTCAATATCTAAGTATTTGAGAAATAAAAATTATAAGAATATTCGTTTGCTTTCGCCAATTAAGAAATGAGGAAATACCTGCTCTTTTTTATCCAAAGCCTGGCCAAGTACTTTTTGACATAGATCAGTAAGACGAAAATGTACTGTTTCATTAGAAGATACAGCATCCGATAAATTTTCAGTTTCGTTCCGTGGTAATGGACCAGCTGAAAAAAAAATCTACAAAATTTTATTATTTCTAATTCAAAAAAAATTTGCAGTGATTATTATTTTGCAAAATTCAAAATACAAAATAGATGACTGTACAAAGCGATAAAATTTGAAAAATGAAAAAAGTTATAGTATGCAAATATCATACTTGAGTGATCCAAGTCGAGAAAAGTTGGATTTGAAGTAAGAAGCTGAAATCACTACAAATATTAACTCGAGATAACAGCGAACATGAAATATGTTGAAAAGAGAATAACATACACTTTTAACCAACTTCAACATGCAAATCACATTTTTCATCCTTTCCAAAGGTTGCAGATAAGGAAAAGAGGCATGCAAAACCTTTAGATCATTTAGGAAGTCGAATCCTGAAATGCAGATTACGAATTCACCACATTATAATTTTTTTCGAAAGTTGCACATTTTCAAATGCCATAATATAGCTTCGTTATATATATTTAATACTTAGGTATAGGAAGTGCAAATAAAAATGAAAAAAATCTTATGAGGAAAAGTTACAAAATCTTCCACAGACCTAATTTTATCGCAGTGCTATCAGAAAACAAAGCTTTAAAGAAGCGTGTCCACTGCTCTTCCGTTAGCACATTTTCTAAAGTGATAACATCCACGAGATAACTGCAGTGCGGAACACATATTTGAAAAAGTGCTACCTGGAATACTTTTTAATCGTATTAAATTCAGGTAGACTGAAAGAGAATGGAAAAAATTCTGTTGGCAAGTGCTACATATTTCATTTGATTATTAACCTATAAATGGTAATAGCTCTGTAGAAATCTTAAAAATAATTTTCAGAAAAGCTGCAGTTTTTAACAACGTAACCGATATTAGAATTGCTGAATGACGAAAATCTAGCAAGGAACCAATTAAAAAGCTTCGAAATTAATTTGAGTTATCAAAATAATTTTCACTCTTTCACTTGTGCACATAAACAAGGGTTTCCATTCGGTATCGATTCCAATCAAATCGGCTTCTTTAATAACAGGATAGAGCCTCTCCAAATCTTCAGCAGTTGCAATCATTTTGATAGGATGACCTGGAAACAGTTCCAAATTTGTAATACTTGCCCTCTTCGATGTGACCCTGTAAAAAAAATGAATTCCTTTTTCTGGTATTGAAGAAAAAATAAAGCATTGAATTACCGCTAATCAATTAGTGTTATATATCTCACGTTAGCCACAGTAAGTTGTCTTTTAATTACGATAGACTTCCCAAAAAATCTAATTGATTGATATGGATATACGTGGAAGTTCAAAAATTTGCACCTTGCTAAATCAGCCTGCATTTCAAGAATTTTACTGCTGCACAAATAAGGTTGCAAACAGTGAGGAGCACAATTCGTCATATTGCAAAAAACAACCCATCGAATGGCATCATTGATCCAGCCGTTTGAACAGAGATAATTAATAAAATATTTCTGCAGAGCCAAATCCAACTGTAGAGCTTGCTGGAAAATATATATTCATTTTATATTTTCATGAAAGAGACTGAATAAAAGAAGCAGATAAATAACATTTCTGCATTAGTTCCTTGAGAAAAATATTTGAATCTTAATCATCTGATTCAGTTTTAAAAAATTTTTGTAAAATCAGATAAAAAAAAAATGTGAGCTAAACTTTCCCTTCTATCCAGCAATTAAAATAGCTGTTATCATCAAATTCATGATTTTAATAAGCAAACAGAAATGCTTACAGCTACATAATCAAAATATCCTTCGTCGGTAATACCATGTTCAACGAAATACATAAAAGCTATATGTCTGAGGGCACCTTCCCGTCTAAAACGAGATAAATTTGGTGCCACTTCTTGAGATGGTAAGTTGTATGTTGTTAGTAATTTGGTGACAAGTTTTTCAATAGTCTTCTTTTGCAGCTTTGATGCCGGAATAGTCATAATTTTTCTTCTGCGGAACTCTTCATAAATATAATCAATTGCTATAACCAAAAGATGAAAAACATTAGACTTCCTAAAAATAAGGAAAAAAAATATAGAGCTGAACTGCTACGAATTCCAACTGTAACTATTTTTTGCTAAGAACTATTCCAAGACAATATTCTTCATATAACATCATTTTTTGACTGATTTATTCAGCAAAAAAAAAAAAAAAAAAAAAAAAAACAAATCTTATTTAAAACATTAGTTAACAAGTTCTCTACATAGCAATCAAGAATGAAAAAAAAATGCTAAAATTATAATTTGAACATTGTGTTCTCTGTACTTGATATTACTAAAGAAATATAAGATACAAATCATATTTATTAATTTGATTCGAAGAAAAGAAAAAAATGTTAAGAATTAATTAAAAAAAGAGAAACTGACTTCGTTTATCGAAACCAATAAAGTTATCAAAATATCTTGTAAGTTCTTCTTGCATTTTTTTTTCATTTTTGATAAATCCATCGACTGCAATAAAACGATCTTGCAGCATACATGGAACAACTAATTCAACAAGTGTAAAATAAGGCTGCAATCCAAACAACGTTGCACAGGATATAGCGTCACGATAATTTGCCTTCGCTATCATATTCTGAAAATTCTTATTTTGATAGATGCAAAGCACACAAAAAAAAAACAGAAAATAGACACCTTTCATTTAACAACTAGAAATGATACAAATATAGGCTTACTATAAAATCTAGCCAAAAAACTAATGAAAGAGATGGCGAAACGACAGCATAGAGACTTAAAAGCAAAAATGATATAACAATACTCCTGCATTTGATATTAATTTAAAAATTTTATACAAGAAAAAAGATATTGGTGGCATAAGCCTTTCCAAAAAAATGCTACAATAAAATGTAAGCTTTTCTACTGGATAAAAACAATATGATACTTCAAACTTTTGAAGAGTTACTTAATCTTTATTGCGAAAAACTGACTTTCACAGCCTGAATAATATGGTCTACCATATCATCACTCTTCAGTTGAAATATACTTGTGATAAGTTCTAGATGTATAGTATGTTTGCTGGTGCCGACAGCGAAAGCTTCAATCTGCATTTCAAATTTTAAGGAACTGCATTTACTAAAAGGAATTTCAAAATTTATTATTGTGAATGATATTCCGTTTTCCTTACTTTATTTTTACTCAAGAATATTTCCAATTTATAAAACATAATGATTTAATGATATAACCTACATCATAAAATTAGTATTTGAAAGACCTACATTCTGACTGATCCTTCAAAAAAAAAATAAAAACTGGACAACCTTCACACTGCGATTCAGTCTCTCATATAATTCATCATTTCGCTCCGTTTTTTGCAGCCAGAATTCAAGATGTTGCAAAACGAAACCAGCTAAACTTGATGTTTTTTGCGCTCCATAATCAGGGCATGACTGAAATATGTCACGGCTATCTTCTTTTTAATCTTATATTCAGATTGTTTTTCTATCTAATGTTTAGTCTTATATAATCCATTTTAAAAATGACTTTGTGCAAAAGAAGAGCAGTTTCCATTGGATCTTCGCATTCATCGAATATTTCGTTCAGCACTGATTGGCATAACTCTTGCTGAAACGAAAGAATATAGAGGTATTTGGAACTTAACATCTAACATATAAAAGTTGTGAATATAAAATATGATCCAATTTCAGTAGTTGGTAATATCTACTTGAAAATATTTTTCTTTAGTCTGCTCCAATAGAAAAAATAAATTACTTTAATAATCTTCGTTTCCTCACCAATCCAAATATCTTTCAGCAACTTAATCCATATGTGTAACAGTTCTTGATGTGCCTGATGACGAAATTTTTTGTTTAAATTTCTCCGATGACCATTTTCCATTTTTCCATCGATTAATTGACGATCCGTAATCGAATTTTGCATAAAAACGCCAGCCTCCATCCCTGAATGATTTTCGCTCATAATCTGTTATGATCCGCCAATTTCAAACATAATCCAACGGATATACTTGTCTTGCAAACTCCATTAAGTGTCACTGATATTTTTCCAGATAAATCATTCTTTAATAAATTTCATAGCAACTATTTCTTCTCGACTAATATTACTTCAACTGCTTTTCCTTTATATTCTTTATAGCATAATCTAGAAGTAAAGAAAATTTTCAATCCACATCACGAACTCCTCGCCTGCCACAACCATAATTAATAATGGTAGAGAAATTTTAAAAACTTGTGTGCTGCATCAGTGGTATGGAGTCATAAGATCATGGTGGAGAATACTGGCAAAAAGCCATTCATCGATTGTGAAGTTCATAAATTTCTCCTGATGATTTGGACGTGTCGGGCGTGCATATCAATTTTTGCAAGGAATTTCCGTAGCAAAGATTTGGATATCATCACGAAGATGTTAATCTAACTTTCTATCAAATTTTACATGTTAGTTTGCAACGGTATGATTAGCATATAAAAATTGCTCACGTTCGTAGGGTTAATATTTGTTTCTTTCAGCCACAACATAAAGGGATGTTCCCATCTAACGAATATGAACGGAAATTTTTGGCTCAGCATAATCCGGGAACTTCACCGCAAAAAGTGCAGGTAATTTCAACTTTCCTAAGGAATCAATGTTTTCTATAGAGCGAAGAAATTTATGCAATGTAGCGATTCGTGAGGTCAGTTTTTTACTAGGCATCAAGAAGTTATGAGTAAATCCTTTTACCTGCTCAAGGCTTCGATTTTATTGGTGACTAGTAATGCGTGGCAATGGATTGCTAGCATGTCTCTCACGTTAAATAAAGATGTATGTGAAAAATACTTGATTTGTATACCCGAATATGTGAAAAGAAAATTCCTGTGTGCCACTGTTGGATTGATTCGAAAACAGATATCGTCTTTTTGAAAATTTAGATGACATTTTGAAGATTGGATTTGAAATTTGGGAAATAATAAAAAAAAAGATTCGTTTCAGGGACACTCACCACGTATAACACCCACAAAATATCGTCCGGACGGTGGTGATCGTTACATACCCATTCGACAAAGTAGTGCAGAGTGGGCAACAAGGTGACTTTTTTTGATTAGGAGATTCTGGCTATAATACTCGAGATCAATAATTATTTGATAAAAGAAGTAGTAATGTATAATGTTTTTTTTTTTCATTTTCATTATACAGTAATGATTATATCGAGAAGCAATGATTGGAATCCAAAGATTACTCCACATTATATTACTTGACAGCGTGGAGCATTCTTGGAGCATTGTGATGTGAACTTATATGAACTGTAATATTTAAAATTCCTGAATGGTTTTAAAGCTATTTATCAAGATAGTGGGAAAATACATTAAAATTGATTTTTTTTAGATTCGCTGCTATTGCATCATCATCACCTGATGCGCCTAATCTTTTCAAGAAGCCTACAGGAATACAAGGAGCTTCGTCCGGTGCTCCCAATAGCGGAAATGTAGCGAATATACAAGTAGCTCCGGTGTCAAGCACTATTGATGATTCTCGCATAGATTCTGCAGCTCATCGAGCTCTGTTGAGAAACGAACTTCTAAGCGATAACATTGATGATATTAGGGTTTGTTGATTTAATTTGTTTGTGCTTAAAAAAACACTTTTTTTTTGATCATCATATTTTGCTGTGTAGCAAGCCAATGATTGGAGTATTGATTCGTTCGTACAATATGCTTGTCGTTTAGGCATATATGTGTAATGTCCGTCGAGGCTATTGCGTTCATGAAAAAGCTTACTTTGCTGGTTGCGAGAGTGTTTGGATCTTTCAAGCAAAATATCATTTATGCAAATATGAATCAGTAGGATGGGAATTGCAGCGATAGCGCTTTGTAGCTAGGCATGAGAAAAAATTTTATTTAGTTTTCTTTCAGGCAGATCTTGAAGGATTTGATACAGGTCGATTGCGCGATAGTCCTAGTGGTGGTTTGTTCAAGTTCGGGCAGCGAACGCCAACGAAATATGGTGATGCATCAACAAGTCATGCTGCGCGTTGCTTGTTTGGAGGACCACCATTAAGCGAAGGGAGCCAGCGCCTTCTGAAATCGCCCCGTAAACCACAGCGTAAAGTACCTAAAAATCCATATAAGGTAGGATAAGATTTAATATATGTTTTCATGAATTTGCGATAAAATTATCCAAATTGCATTGTTTCGACTTTGTTTTTTTTGCAGCAGTTACATTTTCAGCTTTTTCCATTTTTAGGTTTTGGATGCGCCTGAATTACAAGATGATTTTTATCTGGATTTGGTAGATTGGTCATCGCAAAATATGCTTTCAGTTGGATTGCATACTTGTGTATATCTTTGGAGTGCGTGCAACAGTCAAGTTCGTGCTTTGCTTAGGCTTTTCTCTGAGTCTCTGTCAAATGCGAGGTTTAAAAAAAAATGTCATTATCCATGAGGAACAGAGCAAATTGAAATATTACGCTTTTTTTCTTAATAAATAATATTCAATTCATTTGAATATGAAATATTCTATGTAATAACTTTTAAGGTTGTAAAACTTTGCGATCTTGCTACCGATGGTGACAGTGTGACATCTGTTCAATGGGCTGATAAAGGTGACTTACTGGCCGTTGGTACAAATAAAGGCATCACACAAATATGGGATGTTCATGCTCAGAAGAGGGTTTGTTTACGTCTTTCTTTTGTTGTCGAACATATTCTGTGAAATCATTCTAGAGCAGTGGATTTTAGCTCCGGGAGCTCACTGGACATTCATCAAGAATCGGTTGCTTAGCATGGAACACTGATCTGGTTTGTTCGGGCTCTAGAGATCGCTTCATCATACAAAGAGATATCCGTCAACCAGCACAACATGCTGAACGAAGACTTAATGCACATCGACAGGAAGTATGGAACATATTGACACTCTTACTTTTTTTCTCATCATTTAAGTCTTTATTTGATCGTTCAAAAAGAGTTCATATAGGTTTGTGGCTTGAAGTGGTCTCCGGATAGACAATATTTGGCATCAGGTGGTAATGATAATCAGGTTTTAGTGTGGAGTTTGAGAAGAAATGATCCTTGTCAGGTTTGATTGTGAACTTCATATTCATATTTAAATAAATAGTGAAAAAAGATATCATTATTTTTCATTTGAAATATCGAAATAGTTTTCCTCCACTTATTTCTGAATATTGGGTTTATTTAACTAAATGATAAATTTTTGTCGCGATCTATAAAATTAATGCCATGATTATTTCGCTGTCGCGACACAATATGAAAAATTGCATCATATATTTGTTCATAGTTTCATTTAGGTATATACGGAACATAATGCTGCAGTAAAGGCACTCGCTTGGTCTCCACACCACCATGGTCTTCTCGTTTCTGGCGGTGGTACTGCCGACCGATGTCTTCGTTTCTGGAATACTTTAACGGGCCAATCTTTGCACTGTATCGATACTGGTAGTCAAGTATGCATTTTCATCATTTTTTATTGGCTATGAATGAAATATTAGAAAACTATTTGCTTCTTTTAAATAGTGGGATTGCCAGGTTATTTTCTTTTTTGTTTAATCTTTCTGTTTCAGTCGAATTGGTTTCATTTCATTGTAAAAAATAATTGTAAAACACGAGGATGTTAACGATTTTCTTAACTGCGTATAATTTATTTTTTTATTTATCTAATTGGATTTTGAAGATTTTTTTTATAAAGGTGTGCAATGTAGCTTGGTCGAAGCATAGTTCAGAACTGGTGTCAACACATGGTTATTCATACAATCAAGTTATCATATGGAAATATCCATCTTTGCAACCTGTTACGAAACTTACAGGACATCAGTACAGAGTACTGTATTTGGTAAGCATTATTTACCTTTTAGATGGAATTTATGATAAGAAATAATTTGAAATAAGCAAAAAGCAGAATAATACAGTTTCATCAGTTTTGGGAGTTACGGAATTTAAATATTATGCACTTATGCTTAATTCTATAAGCGGCACTTTTTTGTGCTATTGGTATTTTGTACAATTTTTTTTATTAATATTTTGATCTCACACTAAGGTGATGAATGTGAAATGAAATTTAACACATTATAATTGGTTCCGTAACAACTGATAACAGGATTTATAACTAGGGCTTCTCTAGAATTAGTATTTAATATTTTCTTACTTTAGGCAATGTCTCCAGATGGCGAATCAATTGTGACAGGTGCTGGTGATGAAACCTTGCGTTTCTGGCATGTATTTAGCAAAATCGGGCAACAAAAAGTTGTTCGTTCGAAGTTGAATTTGCTATCGAGTATTCGTTAAGCTCGTGCTTGTTTCAAGAATTTTCAACTTTTCAGTTTTTTTCCATTTTATAATATTTTTAAAACCACTTTCTCTCTGTTTTATAGCGCAAGCTATTCGACGACCAGTTGTTACTCTGGATCCGGGTTTTAATGAAGTTCTGTGTGGTCAAAATAACTCCGTCGTCCTTCATGTCTTTCAGATCGGTTTTACTTTCTTGCCTTTCAGTTTAGAATAAATTTTTTTATAAACGGTAGATATTAATTATTCTTATTTGAGATATAATGATTTGGATTGCAATATTCCAACCATTTGTTAGCTTTTATCTAATCATTTGATCAAGTTACCTTTTATTTATGCTCATTTCCCTCCTATTCATGTACATAATTGATCAAATTGCTGAGGAGTTATGAAGTTGTTCAAAAAATGAGTATTCTACCTGATCAGATGAGATAATTTACTCATTCGCAACGTATTTTTTCATTTCTAGTCTAGAAGCGATACTTTTTATTTAATTATTACCGCTAATTATAATTTTCCCATGTTAACTGAGCTTCTCAGGACTGATATGTGATAGTGTCCAATGCGCAGTTGCTTTTAATTATTGTTATCAGTTGTTTTTTATGTTTACAGATTTTATTTTATAAATTCGCATTATTTACTTATTCTTAGGCTACATGTTCTCATTCCCGGATTCTGGAACTATTTTTTTGTTTTTAAGATTGATAATTTTTTTCAGAATTCTTGGCATGATCTACATTATAGTAGTGTCCGGATCAGCGAACAGTAAGCCATATGTTTAGTTGTTACTGTTCTTAGTAATTGTACCTTTGGGTTTTTCTAATGGTGTTAATGTTTGGTTTTAGATAAAGCGCTTTGTCAATAACTTCTGCAACAAATTTTTTAGAAGATGTGATAAAATCAACAGAGCTGCTCAAGTTTTCCTTAATGCGAGGGTTTATTATATTGATTTTCTTATCGATTGTTACGTATCAATTTAGATCGTTAGAAATATAGGTAAAAAATACCATTCCGGTACTATAAAAAATACCGGCACTATATGCACTGGGATAACCATAGAATCAGCCTCTATATAATTATCCGGATGCCCAAGATAATTAGGGGCATAGAAAATAAGCGCAAACAAAGCTATGAAAAATAAAGCAAAAGCTATAAAATCTTTAACTATGTAATAAGGATAGAGTGGGACGGTATCTTTATCTTATTTCACCTCTATTCCACATGGGTTACCAGAACCAAACCTATGCAGAGCAATAATGTGTAAAGTAGCTAAAGCGATAATAACGAAAGGCAGGAGATAATTAGAGCAAAAAAACGATTAAGTGTTGAGTTGTCAACAGAAAAGCTAGTTGATTCTATCGCTCATTTACTGTAAATGTGATAAGATTGTTTCAAAAGTTTAGGCGGGGAAGGTGATTTACTATTATTCACAGCGTTGCTAGTTTTTGACATATAATCAATTCATTTGATGAAAGAATGGATTTCCGTGTTTTGAAACCTAAATGATTTTGACATGTCATTTTGCATTAGCGATATTTCCTTGACACAAACATAAGTTCCATGTTTCTACGGTTGTTAACCTTTTATAAACTTGGAAAACATTCGTGAACAATTTGGAATCATGCTTCGAAAACACTGGACTGCTATAATAACACGGAGTCACATGATAGTAGTTAATCATTCGAACAATACAGAACTATTATGTTATCTGTTATGCAGTGCAATAAAACTTTAGCAGAATGCAGACATGTAATAGTAAGGATAAATCAGACAAAATTTCCCACGTATACGTTTATGAGCTGTATACTAGTGGCAGTGCATGATTTGACTAACTGTATAGTCTTCATAAATTGTCCATCATAAAAATGATTGCAGCAAATGAGTATTTGTTACTTGTATACTAACTGAATATGACTGATTGTCGTTTAAAATGCTGTAAATAGTTTGTTAGATTCGGGTAATTAGAGTATTTGACTGACCCAGCATTTTTACTTTTGCTTATTCCATAAATCTTTCTTAATAAGATAATACGAATGAACTTATATGCAACAAAAAAAAATAAATTGTTGCGGTTCTTGGTAGATAGTTGTTATATACCATGTATATTTAGGTAATTGGTATATATTATTGAGAATGATGAAAAAAAGATTTCCCTGTTAATGATTTATAACAGTAATGGTAATGTGTCGACGAAATATCGTTCCAGTTATGCAAAGCGTTGATATTTCCATTTGTCGCGAACTGTTACCATTCCTTAGTTACTTTCTTTTATTGTGAGCCATTAACATTACCCATCGGATTTTTCATAGGTTCACATAGAAAAGGGCAATAAGAAAAACAACCAGAATCTGACTATAATAATATGCACTAATCGATGGGGATAAAGAGAGTTGCAGTTCCAGCAAGTGGACAAGATCAATAGTAATAGTATAAGTGGCAAAGTCTACGATGTTCAAAAATAAGTAGACCATATTATATGTAACATTAGAATTTGAATTTGCTGTACCATTTTTTATTACACATTAGATCATAAAAGTTAACGCGTGAAACAAACAGTTGAGTTATAATTACTTATAATGTCAAAGTAGATATACTTTGTAAGCTATGTGTCGAATTTTGCAAAATATATGAATTTTACCTAGCATAACTCGCAATGACAAATAATATATAGATAAAATATATATATATTTATATATAGCAAATTAGTTTATTGATAGGAAGATCTAAGATTAGCTATTGTACGAATATTAATATACGATATATTAAAATAGACTCAAATTTAGATTATAATTGCGTGAAATTGTATTAATTCTTCAATTTAGATTTATCGCAATATATATTTAACCTGACATAGGACACCATGCAGTGGTTAAAGTTTTACAAATTTATAAATCTGTTTGTACTGGAGGGCGACGAGCAATAAATGCTTGCTTGAACTGTGGATTTACGAAGACAGCTGAAGTTTTATCATAATTTAAATGTGAATTTCTCATGGGTCCGGTTTGAGTACCATCATCTACCATAATATTTGCTTCGTTTGTGTAGAGTAAAAGTATAAGTTCCATAAGCAAAATGCAGAAAGAAAGACCGGCAAAGATCTAAAAAGAAATATGCAATTTTTTCGTTTCTAAAAGAAAAATGATTTCTGCAAATTGCTGCATACATTCCCTAATGGGACATTCTAATTTTAATTTGAACATAAAAATGGTAACTAACCATTGCAGTAGTAAGTGATGGTGAATTATAGATTATGAAACATGTCTCTCTAAACAAATTGATGCATACCCGTACGCCAAGAGCGAAAAATGTCACAGCTAACAAGGAAAGGAACATTGGTATCACGACGATCACTATTTTCTGCAAAATCAGTCTTGAGTTAGACTTTCTTGAAATTTTCCTAACCTTCATGACAAACTTACATATATTTAATTAGTAATTAATCTATGACGATGCAAAAAATAGATCTCCCTTTGTCTTATGCAAAAAAATAGATCTCCCTTTGTCTTAGTGGTGTTTACACAATCGATTTCCCTTATCAAGTAATTGGAATCTATTTATCAAATTCTTAAAAAAATTGAAGGCTAATAATTTATGCTTTAGTAAAAATAAATGTAAAAATTTAGCTTAAATAATTAAGGGCGATAAAAAATAAAAACTTGTTAAATTTGAGAAAATTAACTAATTGGACATATAAAGAACAGTCATAAAATCAAGATAGCGCTAAAAAAGAAAAAATGATGCTAGGATTATTTCAGTGATCATCTTCCATTTCCCTTACTTCTTATAATTTTTGATATTTTTCCAATAATTATAATACTAAGAGAATCGAGAGATTCATAAGCCTCAAACAGAATTTTACTAAAGCATAAATTATCAGCCTTCAATTTTTTTAAGAATTTGATAAATAGATTCCAATACTACGCATTCATCATGGACTTTATGACATTATTAAAGCCTTACTACGCATTCATCATGGACTTTATGACATTATTAAATTTATACATTTAGAAAACTGCTTATACTAATCTCAAATCTACACAGTTCATTGAGAAGAATAGTGAACTTACTGTCAGACATTTTTGTGAGCTGTTTTCCCTATCGATAAAATCAGAAATAAACTTACGTTCACCTATGTCTTCCTAGAAAACATACCACTGAATACATTTGGAATATTTCATTTCTCGAGAACTTCAAAGATTGAATAGTGGTGCAAACGAGACAGAATGCAGCAAGAAGCGCAGAAAGAAATCCGAGCGCTGGGAGAGTGTAGTAATACCACAGATCATTCATTAAGCAGGATATCACAGAAATGATTATACATAACTTGAAAACAAATAAATAAGTTAGGAGAAAAATTCTTCGAATACATCATTTTGATTTCAAAGGAATTACAAACAGGTAATACTGGATCGGAATGTTTGAAAACTTACCATAGCCAAAATCCGGAAAACTAGAGAGATTTTAGAAGAGTATTGAAGGGGAGTTGATACCTGCATTTTTAAACGAAATGACAAAAATTACTTCCCAAAAAGTAAACGATCTTTATTGATCGTTATGTTTCTCTTGTTCAGCTTGTTCACACATCTATTCCATGTTTACTTTCCTGTACCTCTCCAATTCAATCAGACATGTTGCCATCCAAGCATCAACGAAAAGCAATATTGATAAGCAAGCAACAATATCATAACATCATATCTTATTGAAAGCTTTTAAATTTGCGGAAAATTTGCCATATATGAATATTGAATAATGGAATGAACATATATTTGATATCATTTATTATTAATATATATCATCAATACATTCTTCCATATTTTGTAAATTGATAAGAAAAGTTCGGCAACAAATTCTATTAAACGTAATCCTGTGATAATAATATTGCATTAAAGTGATCGTAGCAGAAGGTATGGTGATATAATCGCGGAGATTTCCATATCTCTTATTACCATTTCTCAAGTTAGTCTGAAAGAACGGATCTATTATCTCGTCTGTTTCTCGATCGATCTTCCAATTCTTATAATGGATGATTCAAATATGGATCGACATATTGAGTTCTGGGCTAAGCCAATAAAGGCTGCGAAAAAAGCAATTTTTATCCTTCGTATTTCGCTTTAATGAATGCTTCGCGCTGTCGTTTGCTTCACCAATTTCTTTCTTCATTTTCGGTGGTAGTTATCTCGAGTAATGATGATGTCAACTACACTCTTTGCCTCATTTATCAGATGTCGCGTCACAAACTAAAAATTACATTCTGAAAACGCATCATTCTCTCTTGTGGAACAATATTGACTATGTGCTTTAAGATTCGATTATTGCATGATGTAAAAGTTCATTTATCAGAATGTAATTCATATATTGCTTGCTTTAATGTGAACTGAATGCAATATCTTTTTTGTTTGACATAGTCGTGAGCTCTATTACCGGTTACGGCCGGCCATATTTTATTGGTATTGGAAAAAGCAAGCTATTGCCGATATCTCAGCCATTTCCTTTTTCATTTGTTCTTTCAATTTTCCCTTTTAGTTTTTCTCTCGTATCGTAAAATGTCGAGGAAGGCATTCACTTGTCGAGAGATTTTAGTTTACATGAGAGAACACTAATTTGTAATCAGATATGAGCCTTAACCTGATTACTGCTTCAACTGATCTTTAATCTTTCGTGGGATGGTGTACGAAATTCCGCTACTGTCGTCTCTGCTATCTATTGTCTTTGCCTCCTTCTTTCGTTAATTTTTTTCTCTGCTCGAGCAGTTTCGATTTTTTCGTATGATCTCAATTTCGAAGTAAATGCCACATTTTTAATTGTATTCATAAATCTTTCTTCTGCACTTTATACATGTTCATTTCAAAAAATTTTTTATTTACAGATTACATGGATTGCTTTGAGAAGAAATTTTTGCAAATAAGTAACATTATGATTGATACATAGATGCGTAGAATCATAAGTTCATTTCCTACATGTATAATTTAATTTCAAAATGAATTGAAAAAAATTTGTACAATAACATCAAACGGCTCATTTCTCGTATTTATCTTTATGTATCTTTTTTCAATTTAGCTTGATCAATTGTGGTAATTTTAATATATTAATACCTCATAATATCCTCGATTACTGAATTATTTTCGTCCTATCTTTGGACACATTAGTCATGGATTATGGTCCAGCAATCGTCATCATTCATGATCACTTCGAATCCACTAATAATCTTCATAGTTTGTTTACTTAATCGAACTTCGCCGTCTCGAACCTTTCATTGACTCAGTATCGTATTGAATTTCTACATATACTCACGCCTTCACATTTCCAAACTTCATAGATTTGCTGTATAATTTTTCTGTTACTACTGCTATATTTTCAAATGAGTCTGCCGAAGCAGCGCTGTTTTTGTATTAGGTGATGCCCGATGAAATATACAGGAAAAGAAGATAAAGATTACAATACACACACACACACACACACACACACACACACACACACACACACACACACACACACACACCACACATACAAACATATACACACATACACATATATACATACAAGACAAGTTTGATAACTTTGACTGTGTCATTAGAGGAACAGATGTGTAAATGAATGACACCTTATTAAAGCATTGGCCGCTGAGAACAACGAATAATTTGTTTTATATTAAATCTGTTTTGCCTTTTGCCATTGAGAGAAGTGGCGTAATTTTTCAGACGACGTAATGGAAGATAATCAACTGCCAGGTCCTCAGGGAAAGATACCCAAAATGTATGAAGTGGACAAGGAACGGCGTACCGAAAGCTATATTACTGCAGTTCGCGGACATTATCTTAAGGTTCAAGTTGCACGTGTTCTGTGTTCCGTTAAGCTGATAATTAACGTTAAATTTCGTTTAATTTTCAAACCAACAGAAATTGAAACGGTAATTCTGAATCGACATTACATGCTTATCAATTCGGGACTTCTCCGCTGGTCGAGTTTGATCAGTGAGGCTACTGATTTGAACTGTGTAGGAACTATTTTTGGTTTGATCTTTCTGAATAAAAAGGAAAACTTATACACATGATTTATTGAAGTGTAAAGCTGAATGTAATTTTGCTGCAAGTTACTCATCTTTTATCAGTGAAAAGCTGATGAGTTATGCAAATGAAACAGATGAAATAATTTAGCTCTTCAGAGACATTGAAATATTTTCTCAACTGGCAGAGTCAGAAGTAAAGCATGGAGGCTAGAATACATTATTAATTAAAAAAAATTTGAATCCAATCAGCAATTTTTATAATAGGATTTATGTCTTATAGTGGATTTTATTTCTGTGATGAGATCTTAATCAATCTGAATAACTGTTCTTGGACTACTTTATATTTTTATTATAACTTGATCTTCATACTAATCGATGCAGGACACGAAGACGACCTGATGCAAAAAATACCTTCCAACTGCTTGCCTCGTCGCCTCTTCTTGAGCCGACGGAACGAACAGAGAAATTTAAGTATACAACTGCAGAAATGGAACAATATAGAAACGATCCCTTTTGGAAAACATTGAGGTTTATCATTTCTTTTGTAATGCTTTCATTATGGCATTTAGTCATACCTCTCTTTCTTTTCTCTCTCTCTCTGTTGAAGATATTTATAATATCTTCAAATCCTTGTCATTTGAATGCGTTGATGATTCGAATACCCTTTATTGATAAAATTATTCATTGAATTTGTAGTTTATAAATATAATTTTTCTAATATTTTATCATTTGTTATTTGAAATTTGGAACTTTGATTGGCGGGTAGGTCAGGGTGTGATTTGACTACTGACTACTAGCATTGCAGGCTTATTTTGTGTCTTATATAAATTGTCTCCATCATATGTACAGCACTCGCATGATTGCTATAAAATTAATTTCCGATAATCTACACGCTTTCTTTTTTTATGTTACTTTTTTTTTTTAAATCTTGAAGCTGCTTTTTATTTGTAATAACAAAAAGCAGAAAAAAAATTTTTATTCAAAAATTTATTGCTATAAATAGAGATCTACCATAGATGGCTGCTGTTCATCTTGTTTTGGTTATTATGGGTTCTGATGTTTCTGATTGCCATTCTTATCGTCATTCTCAGTCCAAGCTGTATTCCGAAAGCAGTACCAAATTGGTGGCAGAATGCTATCGCGTATCAGGTGAATAGTTTATGACTTTTTAGATCTATTTATTTCAGTAGTACTTATATGGCCCTAATAAAATGTGGCTTTGGTAATTTTCCTTAGTATTGAGGTAAAGTTATTAAGTTCCAAGTTTTTATGGTCGATGGCGAAATTAATCACGCAATGATATGGTAATGGAATACTGTTTGCAAGTTTTTTTTTAAGATTTGGACGCCATCGTTCCAAGATTCGGATGGGAATGGTGTTGGTGATTTCATTGGTCTTACCCATCGTCTCGAGAGTTTGCGACGTTTGGGTGTCCAGGTTGTATGGCTCAACCCCTTTTTACTTTCTGATGATTTCAATGATGCAATTCGAAATCACCTGATGGTTGATCCAAAATTAGGTACAAATGATGATGCGTACAAATTGATCGATGCCGTTCATGATAAAGGTCGTTACTGTAATATGCTTATTAATATGCTTATTAATCATTTTATGGGTAGAAAAGTTGGAAAATGTATATATTGAATAGACAAAATGTAACATAAAGAAATGAATGCGAGTTAGCTAGCCTTATTGTAGAAATGAAAATTGTGGTAAGCTTACCAGTAACTATTACATCAAAAGACCACAAGTGGTATCATCGAAGTTCGCAAGCAAGTTTAGAGGAAAATGCTAACTTTTCAAACTATTATCATTGGTGGAATAACGAAAAAGACAGTTTCTTCATGTCGAAACATAAAAACTTCTCCTATGTGCATTACAAAAATCGATCTGATTGGCCTGTTCTGAATTGGCAGAGTGGTTTTGTTCGTCAGGAAATGTTTGTAAGTTCCACTGTATTTGATTTAGGATCAAGCCTATCATCAGATATGAGGTTTAAGTCAATTATATTTCATCAGTAACTGTGCCGAAGGTTATTTTTTCTACATTTACTATTTCATTTTTCGATGTTAGATTTCTACTTCCTTTAGTTATATTTGAATCATATGTTACACATTCGGTAAGAGTAAGAAGAATAAAGGAGATAAAAAAATCTGAGAGATTATGTATTTCTTTCAGTTGATTTATTTTATAGAATATATTGTCATATTGGATAGATAAAGGTATCGATGGCTTTTGTCTGAATGGAATCGAATATCTCGCCCGCATGAAATCTGGATCTCTAGCGGTTTGTTTATGTATTTATTTCAAATGGCACATCTTGAAGAAAGAAAACTCTAAAAAAGTCCAGGAACTTAAATTTTAACTCTAATTTTAATTGCTAAATTTTACTCTGTTTTATGCTTCAGAATTCTTCTTTCCTTAACACATTCATACTGTCATACGATCTGTTTATTTAGGATTGGTCACGTATTATAGATATTCTTCGTGACATCAGGAATTATGTGGATACTTATGTGGAAAAAAACTCCATGGCTAAAACCAAGCACATGTGAGAGAATATACGAAACAAATTTTTACTAATTCACAGCAGTTGTAAGAAAAATACCAATTTCATTTAATTTATGTTCGTCATAGTTCACTCCTCCAATTCTTAAGCATCAGTTGATTTCTGGATAAAAGTACTTTTATACCTCCGGAATTCATAAACAAAGAAATAAAAATTGATTTCTAGCGTATTATTTGCTGCGCGTGATAATGCGAATGAAGAGGAGAAGAAGGAATTGATTCTAAGTGGGCTGGATTCAGTGATCAATTACGAATTAGAGAGTATTGGAAAAAATAATAAGATTTGTTATCCTGCTGAAAGTAATGTCGCTGGATGTATTCATGAAATAATTACTGAACTAGTGCAATTTCATGCAACGGAAAATATCTCTGCAATGTGGGAGGTAATTTTCAATTTTGATCATTAAAATGACTACTTTGTTGGGATTCTTCATATTATAGGTCAGTACTTCATTGGTATTCTTACAAACAATGTCTTTATCATATCAGTGTGTTATGTTTTGGAATGTAGTGATTTTACATTAGGTGACTGTTGAACGTTAAAGAAAAGACAATAATGAACATTTTAGAGATCGCTTTTTATATAAAGACTCTATTTTTTAAAGTCATAATTCGGTTAGTTTCTCAAGGATTATCATTTTTCTCATTCACTTCATGTGAATATTTTGATTTTCTCGGATACTGAATCGATAATGGAATAAATCTAATTGCAGTTTGGTAACTCACAACTCTCTAGGATAGCTTCTCGTGTAAAATCGCAGCAACAAGCCGAATTGTTAAGTATGTTGCAGCTATTTTTACCTGGTACTAATAGTATCTATTATGGCGACGAGATCGGAATGTTAGATTTACCAGTTGAGAAATCGGTAAGATTCTGTGTTGTTTCTTTTGTAAAACATTTCGAAATCTTATGAAGTATTTTTTTGCAGGTACCAGTCCAGAGAGGTGTTATGCAATGGGATGATTCTGCCAATGCTGGATTTTCAGTGCTATGTCATCAGCTATCCCGGTCCACCCTGATTTTATAAACAATAACTGGGCTGTAAGTTCTTTTGGTTTCATTAGTTAAAATACGGGTATATAGAAAGTTCACGCCTTGGAAAATGATCAAGTAATATCGTAGCAGCATACAGTATGATTATAAAATCCTTATCACTTAAAATAATTGCTAGTAAGTAGATTTATGTGATCGCATATATCATTCCAAAGGAAAAAATGGTTGAGTTATAGCAGCAGACACGTTAAAAACTGATAAAAAACGTCTTCATTCAATACTTGTTGAAGATAGGTCGTGATACGGATTCATCCAAGCGTTTTATGACAATAAATTTTGGGATTCAGTCGGATTATAGAAAATAATATTGTAAATTTAGAAACAATATAATTCTGAGCGCTCACATCTGAAGACTTTTCAAAAAATGGCTCGATTGAGAAAAAGAGATGAAACGCTTAATTCTGGAGGTATCATTATTGGACAGCTGACGAATAGTTCCTTCATGGTTATCAGATACCCTAACAGTGAGAATACTCTTACTGGAAATGTAATTATATGCTGTTTGATGAAAGAAAAAATCTGATATTTATTCAGTGTATTTATAAAGAAATTATTCGAATATAATTATATGTATCGAATGTGCTTACTTATTTTCAGACTTATCTGGGAGTGTTTAATTTTGGTGGAAGTAGCACGGAATTACCAGTTCGGAAATCGAATATTGTGGAAAATAAGGAAATGCATTGGGCAGTGGTAATCGCATCTAGTAGCAATGCAGATCAGTACTATTATCGTCAAATGATCGATCTCAGCAGTGGTATCGTCACAATACCACCTGAACAGGGTGTCATATTTAAGTTTATCTTTTGATCTTTATATGTTTATATTATTTTGAGCAGCTCGTTTTGATTTTTTGCAGAACAACTTTTCTGGTTCTCAGTTGTTATTTCGAATTCTAATAAATCATGAAACTGATTATTTCACTAACAATATATGACATACAATACATTATATTTGATATGTAATCACTGATTTTAATGAGTAGGAATGTGAAAAAATATGTGGACGTCAGACATTTGCTTCCTTTGTGATTCCTGAAAAATAGTAATTAAATTTCATTAATTTTCAATTTTTTCGATCGTATACGATGACGTATAGATAACGAATATTGGAATAATGATTGAAAATAGGTACCACGGATATTGAACATCTTTTTCCTTACAAAACATGCAACGATGATCAAAAGGATAATGAATATAACGATCATAATAACGATGAAGACCCAAGAATGCACACTGTAATTTTTATGCTAATTTTTATGATGTTCTGACAGGATAAGAACAGCCATGTGTTGAAATTTTGTTTTAAATTTCAACTAATAGAAACGAACATCATTTGGTTACATCACTGAGAATTTTATCTTCAAAGAAATGGAACTGTATTTGTGGGTGAAGCAATTCACTGAAAATATAGACAATTGTACTTGTCACACTGGTACACGTGGAGATCAAGTGTATTTCGGACCAACAGTTCGGTCATTATATCTTTATCATATCCCACTTGGCGACAATCAAAAAGACATTCATAATTGCACATGCTATGTGTGTATACATCTCGATAATTTTGGAAATAAAGCCTATGAAGGAATTGAATGCCGCTTGATTTTGATTCTTTTATGGAATAAGTAGGCATCTTGAGCGCAGAATAGTCACCACAAAACGCTGGATTCATGCCCATCATCTTAAGATTTTTAAAAGAAACTTTCATGCTATCAATCCTTATATTGCCTTTAGCGAGAAAAAGCAAAGTGAGTAAGAAACGGAAGATTTATTGTTTTTCATATTTTAGGTCTTACCCTGTTTTCTTTTTTTTCCTACCTCTTAAACCAATTTTACGTTTTTAAGTTCAGAAAAATGAAATAAAGTTCTTCAAGGAAAGGGTTATGCGTAGAAAAACCTCAATGTCGTAATAGTTAATCCGAAGAATGGTATCCAGAGGCATGTTACTGGGAAGCTTCTGAATATGTCTTGCCTTCGAAGAAAGGATCTGTAAGTTCCGCAATTCGAAAGATGAGATTCTCGAGCACTGCTGCGAGCAGTACTGTAAAAAAGTGCAAATATAAAAATAAAAAAGTGCTTGGTCAGAACAAAAAGCACTTTTCTGACATTTCTAAGATGAATGCATTTCTAGTAATGCAAACGTTCAGTACTGACAACATGAATACAAGTGTGCTGAGCAAATTAAGCATGCAGTTATTAAAAATAATCTGTGCTTGAAGAAGTTTGCGAACTTGCCTTATTGCATAAATTGATAGAAAAGCAAAACAGTTTCTGCTGATAAATGCCACATTTCTAAAACGAATCTAGATCTTTTCAAATTCCTTTTTATGACATTACTTAAGAAATTATCCGTTACACAGAAAAAGGGTTCTCAGTAAATGAGTCATAGAAAACTTGACCAGACAAACTTGCATTCATTTATTATTTTCCCTGCTATATCGGCGCTTTCAGCATGATATAAGCGAAATAGCGCTATTCCAAATAACGTGTAAGTACCAACACTATACTTAATTCACATATGCAAAGATTTTTAAATTTAAGTATTGTTTGTAGAGTGCTGCAGGAGCATGGAGATAGTTATTGCATAGATTCTAAAGGAGATATCATACCATTAGATTCAAAAAACTTTAGAATCTGTGAGGTTCCGGATCAACTGGAGCAATTAAAATTCGCGATTTCTCTTTTATTGAGCAGTCAATACTTCTCAAATTTACAATTGCCGATTTAGACTAACTTTTGGTAGAAAGGAAGAGGCATTGTTCCGATGCTTCAGGAAGTCTTGACGTAAGTGGCCAGCTACTATGTCCAAGTCAGCCAGCACAATCGTTACCAGAAAAAGTGAAACGAGAACAATGCACACAGTAATCGTGAACCATCCACTCATCGCTTATTCAACATCAATAGTACAAAAAACATACCGCCGTACTACTTATGCCCTTAAAATATTCAAATTTCAAAGGAATATGGTTCCCCGCCGATTGGTCTGAAACAGATTACCCTAGCGATTGCTGTAACACAACGATATATAAAGATTATAAAACCATCTCTGTGTCGAGAATTCCTTAGGCTTCATTTTGCTTTAATTTGTATGTAGTACATGATATATGCGATGTATATCACCCGAACTAAATATTGAACAACCATGAGGTGCCAGTCATTATTAATTTGTAGCTATAATTGCTTAACGTAATTGCGGACGTTTGGTAAGCATTTGTTGATACTGATTGAATATTTTACAGAAGTGATCGAAATGGTCAACGTTCCGAAAACACGGCGAACATTCTGTGATGGGAAATGCCGTCGTCATACGATGCATAAAGTAACTCAATATAAGAAAGGCAAGGAATCGAGGCTTGCACAGGGTAAATTCTATTAGTAATTCTTGACGAAAATTTTGTTACACAATGGTTTTGATGTAAATGTCATTCTCGATATTTTATGGACGCACTATTATGCTTAATGAGTCTATATCAAAGATTGAGTGCTATTCGAATGGTCTAATTCTGCTATTATCGTATTGACTAATTTGTTTTTGTTTCAGGTAGGCGACGTTACGACTCCAAACAAAAGGGTTTTGGTGGTCAGACAAAGCCGATTTTCAGGAAAAAAGCAAAAACAACGAAGAAAATTGTTTTGAGAATGGAATGTACAGAATGTAAGCACCGCAAACAATTACCAATTAAGCGATGCAAACATTTTGAACTAGGAGGCCAGAAGAAAACACGTGGACAGGTATATTTTAAAATCGTGTACACTCATTACTTGATTTTTTAAACCATGCTTGGAAGTATTTATTTTTTTGTTGAAACAGTTAAAATGTAAAAGTACAGATAACGAGGTTAACAAGGAGAAGGAATATAAGATTAGGATACAGAGCCGTTTATTATTATATTTAGTTTTTTTTCCATAAACGAAGTGAGTTATTCTTGAAATCAAAATTTTATTCTTCATTTGATTTGTTTTTCTGGATTTATTTCTTTTCAGGTTATTCAGTTCTAAGAAAAAAATATCTGTTTATGACCACTGTTTTCATGTTGATGTTGTCATGTACTTTAAAATAGTAAAAATTTTGTTATATGGTTTTATAAAAGCAAGTGTTTACAACAAATGTTTATGCTATTGCATCTATTGATCTTTCTGCTATGAATTCATCGCTTTTGAAATCCCCTATTAAAATAACAATACAGAAGTTATTCGTTTTAATGGAACATATCATTGCCATATGCACACGTCATTTCTTCTGCAAAAGTTATGAAAAATAGACGTGTAGAGGGTTGTATGTTTCTTTTTTTCGAAATGAATTTTTTTCTCTTTTCTGTTTGATCGGAAATGAATCTGACGGGTCTATAATTTAGGTGTTGTATTCTCTCACATTTTTATTGGGAAAAGTGGTATGTTGCTTAATCTGCTCATCTTATCTGATGATAAATGAATGTTGACATATAAGTCATGGCTTTGATATCCAAAAAACCAATCTCAAGCTAATATTGTGGATATCTTATTGACCAAACTTTTTGTTTAATTTAGGTTGTTTACTGAGATATAATTCTCCTACCATTTGCACTTTGTCACCCGGTATTCCCTTCACAGCTAATATCTTGCAACTGCTTTGAGACTTTTGATATAGCAAATATGATCGTTATCGAGCCCTACTATCAATGTTGTTAAAGCCGCATGGTATCAAAATGGTAGGCGATATCTGTTGCAAAATAAGTCCAGTTACTTTTTGAAGGGGTTGTTAATATCACCGAATATTGTGGAGTAAAACAATGTCTCTTTTCTAAATTCAATTTTCCCTTTCTTTATCTTTTGAAAATAAATCTTCGTAGAGAAAAAAACACTGGTTCATTCTATATTTCTATTAAAACAAAAACTTACTGCGAGAAAATAAAATGAGGGTGCAATCTTAGATAATGGCAGGATTACTTATTATTCACTCCAATCACTCCATCTTGAGAAGATTTAAGACCAATGAAGTAGTTGTTTTCTAATTACGACGAAAAATTGAACATCGTTTGAAAGGAAGGTGGTGAATGGCATCCAAGATTCACTATTTTTACAGATATATTCCATCTGACAACTGTAGCAATGATTGTAACAATTGCATACCGTGATAAGCCAAGGTAAGCCTAGAAATCTTCATCATCAAAAGAAAATCTGATTTATGTCCATGCATCTGTCTAAAATGCCTAATAAGTGAAATTTTGGTGGTGCTCAAAGTTGCTGTATGTCAACCACTGAAATTTTAACTGTTAGAGCATGACATAGATGTTGTATACTACAGGACATCCAGTATGCGCATTGCAGTTAGTTTTTTGATATAGATGAAATTCTGTATGGTTTTTCAAAAAGTGGGTGATAGTGTTTTATTGTGTGTGTTTATATTGGTCGAGGCGCAAGTGTGAAATTGCACTTGGAATCAATGCGCATGGAGTAAGTCGGATTCATCTAAAAACTCGAACTGCTGTCAAATGGTCGCGTAAGTTTTCACTGAATAAGATTGGAAACATTTCCCTTATTTCCTCTTTCTGTTAACTGCTTTCAGATTGAGTAAACCTTTTAATCACTTCTTTTTATATGTTTTAACAGCTACCTAAATATTTAAGTTATTTGCTCGAGACACAAGTAGATATGGTACTGGTTATGATGGCGGACCACTTGTGGTAGAAAGAGAAAAAGAGTTGAAACTCTCTGTGATTCTACAAGTAAGTTTTTTTTGAGCAGCCATCCCGCTATCTTTGGAATGCTTTTAAAAGACATCTTAACATTTAATTTATATATTTTTTCTTATCATTTTTTGTATACGATCTGATTTATAATTGCCTGCTGATATTTTCTATTTATTTTTTCTATATTGATAATCTTTTTCTAATCATTTAGAGTTGTTGAAATAAGAAATCTTTTCATTTGAGATGATCTAGATGTGGGGACCTAATTTTACAAAATGTGGAATGGTAATTGAAAGGAAAAAGGACCAATATCTGTAGCATTTTGCTGTGTTTATAGTTTTTTTTTCTGTTGTAGGAATTTATGTTATTGCCAATCTTCTGTATAATAAATCTTTGACAGTAGTTTATAGCGATTAGATTAACTTCAAGCAGATTAATTATTACTGATTAATTTCTCTGAAAAAAAAATTTATGGCAAATAAAACTTCTCTTTTTTATTGTTTTCCAACCGCATCGTAGAAATCTATCATTTTGTGATATTTTTTAAATAAGGATCAGATTAGTCTGTTTGGTCTCCTAATCTCTGTTTTTTTTCCCATGTTTAAATAATATTTCTGTTAAAACATAAACAATAACCGTTTAAATGAAGATAAGGAAACTGATCTCACATCTCACATGCGTTAATTAAGAAAGCTGCTAGTGATTTGATTAGTTTATCTCCTTAACTGCTTTGCATCTTTTTGAATATTTATTATTTGTGCTCTCGGTGAATAAGGAAATACCATAAGCAATGAACAGTATTGTAATATTTTTTTGAATCATAACATGAAGTTTTTGACTTCAATAATCTAACTTATGTGTCTTTGGAAATTTTGATGTTTTATTAATATATAATATATATATATATATATATATATATATATATATGTTGAAATTATATAGATATTGGAATATTGAAATTTTTATATTTTTATTTTGTGTATCTAATACTGAAATACTAAAAATTTTTTAATTGAATGCTTTTTTTAATGCTGATTTTTTTTTTTTTATTTTCATTCCTTATAAACAAAGTTGATTTAGTTCAGGAAAAAATAAGTGCTACATTAATGTTGAGATTCTTGATAATTGATTTAAAAATTCTTTGTAGTATAATAGTTTGTTGTATAATGTACCAAGAAGTAGACGTCTTTCCTATAAAAAAACATGTAGAATATTCTCCATTAATCAATCACTTATTCCAGATTGGCAATTTTTTTTTCATTATCAAAGAGATGGACGTTAAAAAAGAATCCATAATAAGTCCATTTCTGAAGACTGTAGAAGTAAGTATTCCTGACTAATTCTATTTATTTTTTTATTTCAACTAGTTTTTCTTTTATTCAGCAACATCAAAATGAATGTCAAATATTCGCTGTAATATTATCATTTTATCTCTTTATCGCTGAACAAATTTTCTGTTATACAGCTAATAGAACCTCGTGGAAAAGGTGGCTTTTTTTCATTGTTTATGCATATAATTTTTAGATTAATTCACGAAAGAGATTAGCATTAAAAAAAGAAGCAGTAATAGTGGAGGAGGAATGTGTTATTGAGAAAAGGAGAATGGTGGACAGCGAAGTGGAGAAGTTGGCTTTTGAAACAAAGAATTCAGAAAAAGAAGTTGCAAGGAGCACGGAAGTATTTTTCGTTTTCTGCTTGATTAGCATCTTTAATTAACTTAGGTTGTGATTTTGCTTTTCGTGGAATGTAAATTTTGCAGATGAAGGACTCTGATTTAAACACAAACATGAATATAAATAAGATTTGTATACAAGGACAAGTAAGTTCATAAGGATTCTTTTATTTTCTACATTATTCCTAAGTTTAATTTTTTTATATTTTCGATTACTAAAATTTCTATATAATCAGTCATATTAAAAATAGGTTTCTTAAATTTTATAAAATTGTATCTTTGAAGGATAGAAAATTGGTTGCAAAACTAGAAAAAGAAATGAGAGAGAAATTGGATAGGTATGTGTTGCTTTATTTTGTGATTTTTTATTTGCATGAATCAGTGTTCTCTAAGTGATTTTTCGATATAGAATTTGCTTAATGTCGAGGAGTTAATAATTTTCTGCTTTCAGATAACGAAAATAATAAGTAAATGATTATTTTTTAATTCGATAAATATGTCATTTTGTGCATGTAGGTACTTAATGAAATTTTTGCTAAAATGCTTTTTTTATTTTTTTGGATATAAAAAGATTTTCATTTAGCGAAATCTATCTGCAGCACTTCGAAATATGTCATTTTGCATCAAAAGATTATTGGCATTATTGATATATTTTCGCATACATGTCAAATTTTTGCCCAAAAATCGACGAAAATTAGATTTAGAAAAAGTGGAGAAAACAGATCAAAAGTTTCCATGTTCGCCTTGGCTAATTCCTCTGAAAATATAGGCTCAATTACAAGGATTTCGTTGCAGTGTGATTCAAGTAAGATTAAATTTAAAATTATGTTGATCTAATGCTTTGGATTTTCGTGAATCAACTACAATTACAGTTTCTTTTAATTCTAGGTAACACAAGTATCTGTAATATGATTCACGAAACATATTTTCCAGTTGTAGACAGTTCAGTTTCCTCGAAAAGGTAGTCATTGTTTAATTCAATAAATTGTCAGTCAAGTCTATATTATTGAAAGCAGCTTCGATTTTTTCTTAGAATTGAATACAAAAATAGGAAGCTTCAAAGGAAGCTGATGGACTGTTTAAAGAATTTAGATATATTATGACTGGAAAATCCAACGAATGATTCTATACTTGCTGGAGCTAAAGACGATGAAACACTTGATGATATTGGTGCGGAAAGGTTGTTTAAACCTTTGTTTAGCAGGTTTCTTTTTTTAGTATCAGAGTTATCTTTTACTCAGCAATGCATTACTCCGCATTGTAATTATGTTACACCTTGATTCATTTTCAGAAGTATTGAGAGGATAATCACATAATCCTATCTGTTTAGTATAAACTATCAATAATAGCATTACTAATGTAATTCCATCCCGGGAAAAGTCCATCTCCCTATTTTCTTCAATTTATCCTTTGAGAAACGAAGTTTTGATACTTATTTCAGTACTCAGCTAACGCCTTTCCAAGAGATACTTATAAAAAGTGTAAATGAAAAGCCAGCTGTCGAAGAAAGCAATATTCGTTTCGTTTTTCTCTGAACAATATTCCGACCTTCTGGAATCTCAGGGTATGGGTCAGAAATTTTGCAGATTTCCATTCAGAACAATGCCGAAACAGAAAGATTCAGTGCCTCTAAAGGTATTGTGTGTAATATCGATTAAATACATTTCTGAACGCGCTACTTTTTTTTTGACAAATTTGGTGTGTTTTTACATTTCAGGTTATTAATAGGCAGAATGCCGTTACTACTGGATTTCTTTCTTATCTTGGTATGAATATTGCCGAGAAACGAAGTAATCAGTTCGGTAATTTTTGTTGAAAAGATATAATTTGTTGGAATAACTAACTTTTGACATTTTTTTTTTTTTTGTCCTTTTTCAAGAATATATCGCATTGTAATCATAATTTATTTTAATCTTGTTGCAGTTAAAAACGAGTTTATTGATGTTCTTTCTTTAGTCAGAATTTACAGAAGTGTAATTTAAACAATGATAAAAGTCAGTAACTGATGATTTATAGGTAATCAAAGTAATAAAGACGAAATGGAAATAGTTTCTAAACGCGTGAAGGTGGAAATAGTGGAGGATGAAAATGAAAAACAAGTAAGTATCGAGTTTTATTCATTTTTATTTTAAGAGTAAAGTCTGTTCCAGTTGTTGCTTTCAGGGATCGGAGAAAAATAAGAGCTTAATTGAAAGTAGAACAGAATGCGAAGTAAATGCTGGTGAAGATGATCAGTCCTTGGGAATGAATATCGAAACATTACGTTTAAAATTGGTCAGTCAGCTGTTTATGCCACCGATATTATTTATTTTAGACAAACTTTCACAACTTCATTCATTTGTTTCTTATTGGTTCTCTTAGTTTAAATATCATTATCCATTTCCAGAGGAAAACTGTACAGTATGAGAATCTAAAGAGGCCGGTTTTGACGAAAATTAGATCACAATCTCGGGTCAATCACTTGAAAGAATTCAACTACAAGAATTTTAGGAAAGTAAAAATAAAATGAACTTTTCTGATTATATCTTGGAAATTATGTTTAATTTAAATTGATATATCTATAATAGAATTACCATCTGAATTAATAAAAAATTGAAACTTTTTGGAGCAAATTATTTTGGTAATTTTTTGACCTTAATTTAAATGCAAAAGTCTGATGAATCTACTCCTGAATATCTTTTTGAAATCATGTACGGCATGATCAATTGATTTGTTTTGCTACTGTTGGTTAACGAGATAATCCAAATAATTTTGATGAATTTTCACAAGGAAAGACAAAAAGACATGCAAAATGATTTCCATTAATTTATAAACATGATGAGTTTGATTGTAGGCTGCGCAAGGATCACACAGTGACTGTTGGTTTTTACATTCTAAGATAACGCGAATTATTGGTGTCACTGATTTAATCGATTTCAGAGAAATTGCTTGATTTTTAACTATGCATAATTTTACGTTTGAATGTAATTTTCGTTTCATTTATTTTATTGTTCTTTGCTGCTATGACTGTTCTTCAACTCTGCAGAATTGAAATTTTTTCATTCCAATTATTTATCTGCTTCATTCTTTTCTCTATTTCCTTTCTCTTCTTTCGCGTACATCTTTTTCCGAGAAATTTTCAAAAAAATAGAAGAGGAAACAGTCTTTTCAAAGTTACAACTTTGATCAAGTCCAGCCGTTGTGGTTTGCTCACCGATTTTAGAATTTATATGAGTTGTTGATTTCACATGTTTGCCAGTCATCTCCAATGACTTTTTATATGTTTTTCTTTGGATAAAGAATATTGATCCGTCTTTTTTAAAAATATATTAGGTTTAAATCTTTTCTATCCTATCTTTATCTTCTGTGGTATAATTACTTCCTATCGAATTCATTTGCGTTATCAGTTTTCAGAGTTTCTCTAATTAAATTCTGAATTCTGAGGAAGTTCAGAAACTAAATAAAAAAAGCATTCTGTCGTACCGCATTTCATTTAAAATATCGCAAATTTTTTCTTAAAAATCTACCTCCACTATTATCAGTTTCAAGTTTTTTTTTTCATGAATGCATATTTATAGCCTATTGCAAAAGATTTATGTTGTCCACATATCCGAGAAGTAAAATATTTAACGATTGCTTTATGCACTCTCAACTTTTTTGACGAGTAACGCAAGCTAGTTACTTTTATAAAATATTTTTTTATCCCAGTCTACTTCCTAGAATGTTTAATTTTCTTATCAAATAGATATGGTATTTTGGGATAATACTAAAACCACTTTAGCTGAATGATGTTGAAGTTTTCTTGTATTTGAATTGTGGGGAATTAGCATGAATTCTGAACTCTAAGCTTTTAATTAATGATGAACTTATTCACAAGGGATTTCATACTCTCGAATAATATTATCTGATTGAAAAGTAATAATGTATTCCAGTCTTGGATTCATTTATTACTTTTTCATATTTAAATAGTACGTACATAGACTGATAAATGAAATAGAACTCTTCAGATTGTCAATTATTTCATAACAGATTCGTTGAGACTATGCAATGTAACATTATTTTTAAGTAGGAGATGTATGGATAACATGGAATTGATAAAACGTTTATTGGATAGCTGACATACTGACACTTGGCCATATGAAAAAGATGGGACTTGCCTCCTTATACGACTGAACTTTCCCCATCCCCATATCTTATCCTATTTCACTATTTCATTTATATTCTTTGTCATATTTCCTGATTTCATTGGGATTAATTTATCAGATTCTTTGTCTATAATTTTTTCGTATAACTTTTTTTTTCGACTTTTTTCTTGAATTATTCGTACCCCCTTAAACTAATGGATGGAAATAATAAGACTGATGATATTTAATTGATTGCAATTCTCCAACTTTCTCTATTTCCTTCCATGCTTGTTTATTTCATATTTTTTTTGAATAAAATATATTGGGAAGTTCGGAGTTCTCCATTACCTTCATTTGATTAGTTCTTCAATGCTGTTATTAACAAAGTGAAGTTCTTCATATCTTTAAATAGATTTTTTTATTTCTAACTGACTGCAGTCAAACTTAAAAGATAGTAAAGTTTACTAAAAACTGTTGCTTATGACAAATCTAATAAATTTCACTTTTATTATTTTATTTCTTTTTTTGTTATAAAAATGGAAACAGCTGTTGTTTGGATCTCTTTTTTTATTTCATTCAAAGATTGGTGGAATCAGTTTGCAAGATAATTTAATACAGAATAGTTCTTGGAGATGTAATAAACCTAAAGTCGCTTTATTCAAAGATTTTCAGCAACTTCGGAAATACAAAACAACGAATTCAAGTTTTTTCCTGTCATTTATGCAGAAAAATTGCTTATAATGATAGTAATTTATTTAGAAAAAATAAAAACTTTAATAAAATTGCTTTTAAATTTTAATTGCTTATTCAAAAAACTATTATAAATCATTGTGATTTTTGGGAGCTTATAATGCTTATATTTCTTTTAAGATTCGCGTTGGTTACATTATCTTCTTGAGGAGAGGTTTAATTTGCTGAAGAAAACTTTAAAAATGATGCATTAACCAGTGCTTTGTGCTAAGCAGCAATAGTGTGGCACTGAGAATGGGACAGAGAGACGGTTTATTGCTTGATTCCGATGACTCCGACATACCTGATCTTGATTTACCTACTGCGAATATTCGTAAAGGAAGGTCAAGGTTATTTGCGAGGTTAACTGTTTTTTTTAAAGTCATTTCTTTAAAGTACTTTTTAATTTTTTGGTTTCAACATTTTTTGAGAATAGGATTTTGCAATTGTGAAGGATTATAATTACGAACTATAATACAATATAAAATTAAAAATAAAACTAATAATAAAAACAAAAAACAAACGAAAAAACACATGCAAAATAAGCACAGAAAAAAGATAATCATCTTAAAATTAAAAATTAAAACGCTAAACATATAATAAACTAAATATAATACCTCACACCCATTCCAAAAATTTTTTCCAAAAAAGGATTATTTTTATTTTCGAAAAAAATTAAGATTTTTAGAACTTCACATAAAATTAAATGCGCTCTTTTTCTTGTGAATAATGGACAGTATGAAAAAAGCTACATGTATTCTTGCAGCAATTCTATTTTTTTCAAAAAATTTGAAAGATTTTTAGGCAACGCTGAGACACATTGTTGTATTGAATTAAACTTTTAATAAACGTTTTTGCAGAGCACGACAAAATGCAGGATCAGTAATCGTGAGACAACAGAGCTATAGTGTTCAAATTGTGTTGATGTTGCTATTGTTAGCTGTAATTATCGCTATTATCTTTCTAGGCTTCTTCGCCTCATATATTTTGTCGCAGCTGGAACAATTACGCAGTAATTTTTTTAAAATTATCGATAATTTCTATCTGTTTGGCTTTCGTTCACTTTTATCAATTTTTGATAACTTGAGTTCACTTTATTATTCTAAAACATACGATCAGATGAGTGAACCATAGCGACTTCCATTCAATATAGTCTTCATTGCAGATGATCCAAAGCATGAAGTTATGACTCGAGAATTGGAAATAATTAAATATGACTTGAATAGAATCAAGATAGATATTGATATGTTACGTTTAACGACTTCTTCGCCAGGCACACCTATCTGGAATGCATCCTCATTGCTATACACTCGACTAGAGGAAATCGAGTCACAAATTAGTGGTATCGCTGATAAAATACAGGTAATATCATATTTCATGTTCTCATTCAAACTAAACAACTTTCGTTTTAAGCTATTTCAAAAAAGATTATATGTTGTGTTTTTTTAATACCGTCTTCAACTTTTGCAATCAAAGACATACATATATTGGTAGAACAAGCAGAAAAATAAATATTATATTGGTTGGAAGCGTTGGCAAATTCCAAAAACATTTTTATTCGTAAATTAGAAAAAAGTCTTTCATTTCAGGGAAAATTTAACAATCACTTAGAAAATGACACCTTCAACTGGATATCGGTTTGTCAATTGTCTTTTTGTTATTACAAATGTAATAAAAAAAAACTCTTCCATTTTGTGTTTAGTTTCAATATAGTTTTTATTTATAACTCCAGCCTGAATACATTTAACAATTAAAAGGTAGTATATATGCAAAGATTTAAACATATTCCACTTTTTATTATTGATTCCGGTAGAATTTTTTTCCTATTTATCGAATGAACAGCATCCTTTTTATGTTTGAAGTACATACTACAGTGTAATATATATTCAAATACAAAATAAGTTCAGTAATCTAGGTTATCTTTTTTTTAACTAGGTAATTAAATATAATAGTATGTGATATGAAACACATTATTTTTACTAAGCATTCTTCCTTCAGATTTCTCGTATTTTAAAAAAGCATTTGATAAGCCAGATTTAGTATTAGAAAAATTTTTTAAGAAAACCGTGCAGTTTTGACTAGAAGTAATATAAAAGCAATGCTAATGCTGTTCAAGATTTTTCAAATGTATCAAGAAGTATAGAAGTCTCTAGTCAATTTACTTTAAAAAAATTGTAGTGGAGAAAAAGAAAGAAATTACGTACAAAAAGAATTTTCATTTTTATTTAAGGATGTGAAATAGAAAGTGATTGGATTGATTTTCTAGATGAAAGATTTCTTTTTCATTTTATTTGGTAGAGATAGGAGGAAGACTAAGATAATCAAATCAAATAATAAACATATTTTCTTGCTATTATCTTTTGCAAACATTGTCAAATAATTGAGGATCATTCATGAAGACGAGTGAAAGAAAAAAAACTGTGTGAAACTGAATTACAATAAAGACTGTCTGATTTATATAAGCTTTACTTTTTAGATCTTATGTTTAACTCGGTTTTGTTGGTAAGAAACAAATGTATAATGTATTGTATTGAAGTATGAAATAGATTTTAAAATATTAATGTTACCACATTACTATCTCTTAAATAATGATCTCGTTAATGATGACAGTAGAAATGATAAAGAAAAAAAAAACGAGCAACTGAAATGCTTTGCACGTGAATATTCTATTAAAAGAATACTTTTCAGGAACGGATTAATGCGATAGCGGATGCTTGCAGTCAAGGATGTGAGGCCGTATCGAAACTAACAATATTTAATAATGGATCGAAAACCCTTGATCCAACTAGTGATAAATTGAAAAGGAAGCGTTCTAAGATACCTCAGTGGTCTTTCATTCATGATATTCCTGTCATATTCACGAGAACGAAACATGTATAGTTCGTGTTGTGTATATATTCTATATTAAAATATTTGCTGTGATATTATCTGAATCGCTCATTCATCGAAGAGCTATTATATTCTAGTGATATGATATCAAATAGTATTGTAAGGAATTGGACTTGCATTTTTCATGTACTTACAAATGAGAATTCTTCCACAAGCAGAAGGAAAATCAGAGTAGAATAGAATTGAGAAAAAATGGAAAAATCAAAAGACTATATTTGTATACATATACATGTAATGAGTAAAATTGATTTTATCTAGAGAAACGGCTAATATTCAAATATTTATCAAGCTTTATAATTGTTTATTTATAAACAATATAGCACAAAGAAGATAGAAAGATAAAAACATAAAAGAAAAACCAGCATATAATTTCCGGAATTCACAAAAGTCTGCGAGGATCTTGTTGATCAAATAAAAAAATTTGCTTTAACTGATTTCTGAATGAAATTATTGCTCTGCATTTATCGATCACGTTTTTGCTTCCAACTTTTCTGTAATATGTATGTATTTCTGTAACCTCTCTAATGCATTTGGAAATTTACAAAATATTATATTAATACAGTTGATATATCGTAAATTGAAGTTTTGTAAAAAAATGCTGAAGTGGAATTTTAGCAGTATATGCTTTTGTTTATAAACTTTATTGTTAACTGGAAGATTATATTTATAAATGTAAGGAATATATTGCTTCAAAAATTTTTTCTGTAAACGATTTACGAATCGATATGCTTCTTTGTATCAAAATCTTAATCTAATAGCAAAAATAAAATGTACTTCTTTGCTTATATGTATATAATAATAAGGAGAAATTTCATGAATTATAAAATGATTTACTTGGATTATTTTGCGGTTATCCTCAGTAATGAATCTTCTAGATTTCTTGAATATAGTGTATGTTAAAAATTTATTAATATTTTCGAATACTGTATAAGTATTCTGAGTTTGTTCTATCAAACTGTCAACAAAGTGTACTAAATAATTTCATTTCGAATAGGACAAGAACAGGATAGGAGCGTCGGTATCACTTCTAATCATTTAAAATTATTCAGCTAAACTACTTAGTTTCCATCCTTATTCACTATAAACGAATGTTTATCCCACTCATTCTCAAACAGTCAACAAATGAACATTAAATATAAAGTCAGGAGAAGTCAAACTAAAAAGAACAAATGAATTATCCATTTCTACTTATTCATTTCCGAATCGAAATTTATTGGTATCTATCTAATTATCATTTATATGAGATACATAATTGACAGTACTGAACGCAAGAGATCAGAATTCACTACTTTTTTTTATTGTCTTAGAAATATTACTGATATTTGACCATCGTATAAATGTGTTTCTCCGCTTTGTAACATGTCTAATATATTATAGGTGCAAGCAGGTATGTTTTGAATTTGTTTTTTATTTCTCAACAACACAGTAGAACAACCTGCATTGTTGCAACTTATTTCTGCTTGTTTTATTCTAAAACTTCTTCTTCATATATTTTATATACGAGATGCTTTGTGAGTAACAACTCACACTAGGACCATCTCGTACATGAGAAGTTTGATGTTGACATCGTTGGCGAATTGATATCACCAACGAAAAAAGTTCAGCTACATGCAGCATGTATTCTTAATAATCCTTATAAGTTTCAACTTATGATCGCTACATTTGAATAATTATGTAGCTGATTTTGATGTGTCAATTTGTTTACATACACAATTGATATAGCAGTCGATATATTTGTTATATATTAATCATCGTTCCTATTAATCATATCACTGTCCAATGTTGTAGGAGTTTCTTCTATAAAAATTAATTAAATCCAGAAATGAATCAATCGATGCTTGGCAATTCAATATTCATTTTCAACCTGGTTGCGTTGCGGATACAATTTAGAATCTTTGATTTTTTTTTGGCAAACAAGAAAATTGCTCGTTTGCTTTATTTTGTTTCAAAAGAAAAATCGTTGAAGTAGAATTGAAAGAATCAGAAAGAAGCAGTGAGATGTCACGCATCAATGTGCGTAATCATTGTTAAGAAATGTAATAAAAATGCATAAATTTGGTATCATCTTTTCCTGCAACGTATTATAAATAGAATTAAGATACACCATCCATAGTTCTGGAACATTTCATCCTCTAATAAGAATATATGAACCTTATTTTCCTCGTTCTTCTTGGTGATAAGAGTTAATAGTTCTAAAACATCGAATAATCTATCTGTTCACTGTGTTTAGTGAGCATAAATTTAATCGAATAATATATCTTTTGAGTATTCAATGATTTTTCTGTATCTTTCAGAATGAAAGTGAGATGGCTTTATCATGTTATTCATTGTCATTACCGAGAAATAATGATAATGTAAGCAAAAGATATATATACCAATATCTTATCTCTCAAGCTATAGAAATTAAGAACTTTGACAGTTTCACATCCAGCTTTAATGCTTCAAATCCAGTATACGGAATTTCATATCAAGAATTATCATTTCCAATCCTTTTGTGTTTTTAAGGAAGGGTGCATAATAAGAGAAAGTATAGTTCTTTCAATATATTCATTTCTTTGCAATTTCAATAGCGTTATAAAAATGCTTGAAGTGCTTTCATATAAATCAATCTTAACAGTAAATTCCATGACTAATAAATAAGTGTTTTTCTATTTCCTTTTAGAAATGCTACTCATCAACAAGGATTGATAAACTGATATTATCATGTCATATCAAATAAAATTTTTAGAAACACTGCTTTAATGACTTATTATTCTTAGTGATAAGTTTTATAAGGATTTATTCAGGTCCATAAAATTGCTAAGAGTTGAGTTAGATAAGATAAAAAATGGTGGCTTAATTTTGCTAAATTTAGAATTACATTTTGAAAAACACAGAAGGATTAGCAAAAGCTTTTTGATTACAAGAAATTGAGAAAAAAAACATTCAGTTATGCATTTGATATTTGTTCATTTAGTAATAATTCTTGGTCTCTTATCAATCAAATTTAATTTCATCTAGTAATTGAGATTGATCTTGAAATTTGTTTTAAATAATTTTCATTTCCTTATTCAAATTCAGGTCAATTAAATTCAACCAATCCAGTTTGTTTATAACTTTTCCTGACTTTTGAATCAGATCTCGAAAGACATACATTTTTGAATGATTTGTCTTCCGTAAGCAAATAGAAACTGACATCTTGTTAGGTGTAATTTTTGGGAAGGATATTATAGATATATCATTATTGTTTTATATGATGCCATAATATTATCACTGATATAATTTAGAAAAATCTACGCTTTTTTATTCATATATGAGTCCATTGCATCTACACAGTTACACAGAAACACACACAGACACACATACACACACATACACATACATATACACATACACACAATTAACATTGAACTGTGCAGTATCGTTGCAATATATTTAACAATCGCAAAGACTTTCCCTAACTTTTGAATCAGATCTCGCAAAGACATACATTTTTGAATGATTTGTCTTCTTCAGTCAATATAGCAAAGATCTTTAGGCCATTTCCAGCCAAAATGCTTTAACATTGCGGGAAGATAGCTAAGCAATAAAATAATAGCAATGATTGCAATATCAATGTGCAGATCAAGACAATCTTATTTCACAACCATCACATCGTTATGTTCCTTAGCGTAACAAGGATAAAATTTCAAATAATCATACCGTAATCCAATTATTAATATGTACACTTCATTTCGTCGTTAATTAGATGCTAGACAACAGTTTAATTAATTTCATTTTCGCTCACATGCTAATTACGTCTTTGTTCATCATCGTAGGAAATAAACAACTACCACTGCGACCAGCAAAGAGTTCTTCTTGATGCGCTCAGAGCACAAGATAAAATCTATCCGATCTGTTCAATATATCATCTGACCATCTACAAAAACTCTTTATACTCTCTCTGCTCTTCATTCTTCATCAACAGGCCATTCTAATTAACTAACACTACCTTATTGTTACAACAGCAAGTGATTATATTATTTGTCCAATATAAGTGTATATTGTTTGCAAGGGATTATTAAGCCTAATTATTATATCATGCTATTGAATATGTATCTTGAGATATTTTCTTGGATACGCATATTACATGGGAAAAGTGAGAAAAAAAAGAAGCAATTTATTTAGATGTTAATGAGATGGATCTTAGATGATACTTCATAACAGGAGAGAGATATCGCACAGTTTGATTAAAAGGGATGGCGCCATACATATTTTGGTTTATGTATCGCTTCTACTGAGTTCTCTCCTTCTCCTCTTATCTCGATTCTTTATGTGTCGTATTGTTCAACCAATATGAATTTTATCGTGACGTCGTTAACAGTAAAATCCGCTGGGATTCTCCCATGACAAAATGTAATCTTTATATCAGAATCCTGCAGGACAAATATTTTCGCATCGCTACCGCTCAGTCGATTGAGTTTTATCAGTAGCGCGCGTCTGATCGAGTACTCAGCCTGACAGTATATTCCTGCGGATCGGCTTCTGGTGGGTGGAGGATGGAGGATAGGAGATAGTCGGTTGCACTGGGTACAATTCGATTCACATGCCACATCACCTTCTGTTGCTTTCTGTATATATTGTTATCCCCTTGATGTATATGTTTGCTTCAATCACTTCTTGAAATCTTTTCTTGAGCCATGTGGCTCGAATATAAGGTCCAGTGATTCCTAAAGAATTCCCAAAGAAATCTAGTTTCTGAAGTTTCATTAAAATTGCTCTGCATTTTAGGTATTATCACACAGCAGTTATCAATACTGCTATCGCAATTGAATCAACGGGAAATGACCGAGGAGGAGCATTCGGATTCTCGAACCGAGGACGACTATGAAGAAGGCGAAGAAGCATATGATGATGAAGGTGGTGACATTTGGTGATCTGAAGTTTGAGAAGGCATTTCTTTAGAGATATGCTGAAATGTGAGGAATTCCTTTACATTTTTTTGTTTGCGGATTTTACAGGTACTCTGGACGAAGAAGAAATGCTGCATCCGGAAGAAAATTATCAGGATGAGCTTAAATTACTAGAAGATGATGCGAATTTATCTATTGAAGAATTAAGGCAGAAATATTGCAACACGGTTACCGAAGAAGAATATGATGATACACAGTCTACATCTACATCAAATGATACCCGTAAATCGGAAAGTATAGATGACGCAGGTGCGAATTCTATTTCGCAGCCAGGTACATCTTAAAAGACTAATTTTATTATTATATGTTCCTTCACTTTCCGTTAGCTGTAGATATACAGTTATTTTCTTATTTTTACCGATATTTATTCCTGAAGTTTTAAGATAATTGTGTATTCAAATTAATTTAACTTTTTGTTTCACAGTTTGACTTGTATTTTGATTTAAATTTCTTTTTTAAAATCTTTGAAATCAAAATTTGAACTATGGGATGATTTAGAGAATTCTTTCAACGGATATATGGTATATGCTAGTTGATTGATATGTCTACCCATCATTTTTTCTATAGTGGCAGAAACCAAAGTTTTTGGATTGAAATTTCGCAGTTTTTCATTCAGATATGATTGCATCGTCAATTATATCTTCCAAAAAAGGAAAAAAAGAGCATGGTTATTTCTCGGATGTTGATGATAATGAAGAGGATATTGATTATGTACCTCCTGATCGTTGGCGAAGGATTGTAAGGCAGGGACCGATGTATCAAGCTTCTGTTCCTGATACAATGTCGACAAGTCCCAGAAGCCCACGTAAGACGTTTTTAATATTTGTGTTTTACAAGGAGTTAATTGATTTTATCAACGATTACAAATCTTCAATCTTATACAGGAGGAGAGCGTGAAATGCTTTTATGGTCACCTCATAGTGATGTATCAATGAAGAAAGTGGAGGAGTATTTGAAGAATTATTACGATAGGTTATTACAAAGCAGTGATTCATCTTTTTCGGCCGAAGCGAGTAAACCTGGAAATTTAAACCGAAGTTTTCCTATAAAAGATGATGAAGATGCTTTGAAGTAAGCTTATTTATGTACTGAGAAGTACCATTTTTCATCTTTACTTTCCCCGTTCTTCATTTTTTTATATAATTGTTTATTTAGGGCTCTGCTGACTGCGAAGTACAATGCGAATATGGCATTGGCCAGTTATCCATTTCCACGTGCTAATGCCCCTCTGAAGAGTGTTGGACAAAATTCTGCTAAATGGAATGATCAAGTTCGTAGCTTGTTTTTCTCACCTGTGATATATAATAACTTGTGTTATGTGTTAGTATATATATTTGCATTTAGGATTGCGAACTTTTCGAAAGAGGTATGCAAATGTATGGGAAGAATTTTTGCCTTATAAAACGATTGGTAGGATCTTTCGTATAAATATTTTTTTCTTTCTTAGAAGTAATGTTATAAAATTCTAATATTAAAATAAATGTTATCTAATGCTGTTTATTTTAGATTTTCAACTTTTTATTTTTAAGTTACAAGCAATAATTTGATGTTTACTTCCCGTCATTCTTGATGTGGTTTTGTAAATATTCATATTTTAAGTTGCACCGACTCCGCAGTTTTGTGTATTATCTTTTATTTTTATTCCGTCTCAATCTTTCGGTTTATTTTTCTAATAATCAAATTTATCCATCTAATCGTTTGTAAATATTTCGAAATATTTTTGTTTTGCTTCACTTATTAATATACATTTTTTTGCGGAAGTGGTGTCCTAGTCTTATTTACAAAGTTTATGAATGTACAAAAAAGGAAATATTTCCGTAAATCTCATGCAGCAAAATTTAACAAGCAATCTATTTTTCTAGCTTAAAAGTTGACCTTTCAGTTACCTCATAGGACAGTCGGTGAAATAGTACATTTTTACTACATTTGGAAGAAAACAGAACGGCATGATATGTACCAAGAACGGGTGCGCAGAACGAAAAATCAAGATGATCCTAATAGCACGTAAGTTTTTTATTTCCTGTAAACAGTGCTTATTATGATTTGTCCATCAAATGTATCCATTGTAGTTGTATTCTATAGGTGTTATTATCATTGCTTACTTTCATTTCTTTCTAGGGGACTCAACGTACGTTGTATTGCCAATTCTAAATATGTGAGTAGGAAGATGTGCAGTATTGAAATTTATGCCACCTATCATTTAGATGTCATTTTTTTATTTTAGTGATTTTATGGGTGACTTAATGGATCACATGGATGGAAGGAATAATGGAAATATATTGGATATAGCGGCAAATACAGAACCGGTTGAAGTGGATTTGATAAGTAAGGATTGGGACTGGGACAATCGAGAAGATAATACACTCCCTCATTTGGATAGCGATACTATTGCTAACATGCTACAGTGATGCCTTTGGCTGCAAAACAATTAATTATGTTTATTGTTTGTGATCTCCTCAGTATTTTATTTTCCTCAAAGCAGTCATTTCAGTTTAACTTGGTTGTATAGTAATAAGTTTAGAAGAATAAACGTCACTATTTTAACATTTTTCGTGCGATTTTTCTGGTTACATGTAAGTAGTACTGTGACATGCGTTCAATCGTTCCAGGTAAATAGTTTTCACTATTTTTCACTGCTTTTATTAGTGTTATCTCATTATTTTTTTTTTCACTCGCACAGTTCCGTTCATTTCGTAGTGCTTCTAAAAATGGAGTGTTGAATGGTTTCTTTTTTTGTTTGTGGGTATTTCTTATTTTCTATCAATAGGCATTTGATTCGTTAGAAAAGAATCCATTTCTAAGTTGAATTAACTTGACTACGTTTTAATCACTAAATTAAAATACTTTTCGTTGCTTTCGCAATGTTAAAATTGATATCGATTTCGTTTTCTATTGTTTTATTAATAGAACTTTAAACCTCGTTAGTATCTGTTTTATTTAATTCAACTCGATTCGTAGTTAGCAATTATAAAATTGTCCGTATCATGCTTTTTTCAATGTTTACTTAGGCTCACAATACGTTTAATTCTTCAAGTCTAGGGTTTCATATCAAGTTCAAATTTAATGTTGCCTAACCGTTTATCTTTTCGTTCAATTTAACCTCTTCATTTAAGTGTGTTCTCCCACAGCGAAAACAATTTTTTGTTCTGTTATGTGAAGCTAGAGAATTATTTTAAATGATTTTTCGGACTACAGCTAATTCTTTCATTCTTCGTACTAATTTGCATTACTTTCTCACGGTACTTGTTTATTATGACGTACAGATTTTAAATTTCAAATAATGTTTCGGTTGATAAATGAACTTATTTTCATCCATATTTGGACACTGATTTCTGATGGATTTGATGAGTATAATTTACAGATAGATTCTTCGTTGATATTATGAGATCCTGTTTGAATTTCTATCTAAGAGCTTTTTCAGAGTTAATTAAATAATGAGTAGAGAAATAGCAGTAAATTTAACAGAAAATTTTAGGCGTCCCCATATGCGTTTTTTCCAAAGAAATAATGAGAATGCTTAATTATTGTGGTAACGACCTGCTGATTGAAGGAATGATGAGCAAATAAATTTTCTTAAGAATTTAGAATATTTCTGCTTCAGATGTAATGGATATTTCATAGTCAAAAAAAGAAACAATAGTAAAAAACAACATATGTGATTGTTTGGACTTTTCTCGTTAGAATTGTTCGGTAATCTGTAATACTAATGAACGTACAGAGAGGATATAAAGATATCGATAATCGGTAATATGAATGAATGTAGGGAGAGAACGTAATGATCATCATCTTGTTCTATCCATATTTCCTGGCAGAGAAATTGTTTGAATCGCGCAAAGAAATTGTTTGAATCAATATAAAATGCATTTGCATAAAAAAGTATCTGTTACTCGACATAAGGTTATTTTAAGAATTAGTTTAATTATGACTAATCCTAAGTTGTTTTTATAAATGCACTTTTTTTAGGATATGGGTGAGCGTCACCTATAGTCATGAAGATGATATAAATTCTTTAACATTATGGGTTATCACTGTTTAAAACTTCGTTGATCACTACGTCAAAATAACATTAACATTGATAAACACAAATATCGGTATGGAGTTACTAAGATTTGGAAATGAATGGTTCATTGATAAATTTGCAAATTATTCAGCAGCTGAAAATGGACCATACTTTATCTGCGAATTTTTGCTATTATCGACGTGTAAATACATCATAAGTGAATTTTAACTTCGAAACAAATCAATAACATAACACTTCATATTAAAATTATTCTTCTAATACTACTCAATCCAGAAAATAAAGGTGGATCCGTGACCCACATTATCAATGCAAATGATTTTTTAGATCGAAATTATTGCAGGAAAATTTGATTATTAACGACTTAGAATGTAGTCGAATAGCAATAAGACGTAGAGCAATCCTGACTTTTGCCGGAATGCCAATACAGCGTTTGATTTAGTGTATTGATTAACTAATTAACTTTCGGTATTCTCTTAATCTTTACTCACGTTCCATCGGTCCCAATAATGAATTCCAGTCATCCAACAATAACTATGCTATCATATTATTTGCTGTGCAAGTTTACCTTAGAAGAAGAATCACTTTTTTAGTTCATTTTGGAAAAGTAGCAAGCTTTTTAGTTTTATGAACAGATTGCTTTCAGAAATGCAAATCAAAATAAAGAGTAAAGTCATCTTGATTAATATAAGAATTTGTCAAAAAATCTACGTCTTGATTCTTCCGAATCAGATAAATATGCCAGACAGAGAAAGAACCACTTCAAGATGAGACATAAATTTTCAATTCAGCTGTAACACCACTTTCCCACAGTCGCTTAGTTTCTCTATCCAAAAAGTTTACAGAAAATTCCATCGTACAACTCTGAAAATATTCTTCATTTTATCGAAGGTGAAATCCTGATACCTCATGTTTCATAATTTAGTCCACAACAAGAAAACTATATAAAAAAGATAAGATCACTCAAAAGATAGAAAAGAAACTAATCTTTGAATCAAATGCATTATATCTATTCTGTACAAAATATATGACAGTTACCTGCGGGAATGCAAGAAGAAATTGAGCATTGAAGAATTTTCCTTCCTGTGGCATAACAGTTTGAATTTGTGGGCAATTCTTCTGAAGGAGTAATCATTTAAAAAATATGGAATCTGCCATAGATTCAAAAGCAGAATCAAAATCGTTTCACATTTTCCAGAGTGCAAAAAAGCTTTACTTTTTTGCAAAAAATTTTAACAAATTAAGCTTATCAAGATGACTTACACTGGTACCTTTCGCGAATTTTGCTACCGCTTTCACAATGACAGCATCAACGGAAGATGCGTGTGATGATTCGATTGCACCTTCAATGGAAACTGGTACTTTTTGGTTAGAAGATACAGAAATAGCAGTTTCCGTTGGTCCTGGCTGAGGCAAAACATTCAACTTAAAGGAAATGAGTTTTAGAAATCCAGAAAATTCCAAATTTTGTTTAAAGGATATGGTACAATTTCAAACTATTTTTATATGAAAATTTCATCGGACAATTATAGAACGTTCGAAAAGCAGACACCTTTATTTGTGTATATCTGAGCTGCTGGAAAAAAAATCGCGGAATACATATCGGAATACCACATAAATATCCAAAAGTATCGACAAGGAATTTCAAATTCTTAAATAAATGCCATTAGTATAGAATAATCAGTAAATGAGTATACAGGGCAAATATACAATAACAAAATAAACTGAGAAAACACAAATAAAACTGAAAATGTTTATTTTTTTAAAGTTAGCGGAAAGGCAAAATACTTTTCTCGTTAGCCTTTTATCCAAAGTTATGATATCCAGCTTTTCGATTTCTCCTTTCGCCCATAGGAGTGAAGTCCGTAAACGCTTATTCGACAATGAATAATGCAAAGAAGAAGATATCGACAAAGGACTGAAAATGCGACATACGGTTGAAGAAACAAATCAAGGTCAATAGGATTTTTTTTATACCAAAAGAGAACTTTTTGAATATTTTTAAAATTAGACTTTTGTGATCATCTGGTTTTAATATATTCTGGTCATATAATTATAAAATCAAGCTACGGTACTACGAACAAAACAATATAATGATACACAAAATTAGCTTTTATAAGCAGACAAATACGTCCTACAGTAGAAACTATGCTTCGCGATAGAATCCTAAATAATGGCAACACAGAAAAAAAAATGAATTGAACCCACTTAAAAAAATTGTTGCTTTTGAGAGAGATTACTGTCATACTAAAAGTAACGTCAAAATTGTAATCAGTTAAATACGACTGACTCAATACAAACGGAGTGGATATATTTTAGATTGTCAAAATAGGATACAAATGGATTTAAAAAGAGCTGAAGCATTGCCAAACTGAGTAATTGTATACATAAATCATAAACTAACGACAACGGCTGCTGTTTTGCGAACAGCTGCAAAGCAGTACTGAATAAAGCACACATTCCACCATACAATTCTATAAAAGTCATAGTATTCGCGTCCGCATCAAAGCAATACTTGTATAAATCCAACCACATATCACGACATTTATGCAATCCTAAAGATTAAAGTCTTTATTAAAAGAAAGTTTTATATAGATATGGAAAAAATGATAATCAAGTATTCGTATTCCCAATCAGAATAATTCAGTTCATTACAGGAAATGAAACTGTAATGGACTTACTTACTGCACAAGTTTGTAAACGAGTTGAAACTTTCTTCATGACATAAGGTGGCGGTTTGTCATTAAGTAATAAATTCGTATTTATAAAAACCAAAAAGCTACGTAAAGCTGCATACATGTTGTGAAGGCAATCCACAAATCTCAATGGGAACATGAAATAACGTATGAATTCTCGCGATGAGCATAAAGTCTAAAATATTCAAACTAAAAAAATTGTTAAAATACAATTGGAAGAGCAAATTTCAAATTGAGTAACTGACTTAATTTGACTATATAGCTACAGCAAAAATAAAATGCTGTTAACGTACGGAAAGTGATAATCGAGCGCTGTTAAGATTTTCAATAGATTTTTCCAAAGAAAAACATTAAATTCAGAGAGCGATGCACAACAGACATCCCGTAAAGCTATTAGCCACATTCTGGTTTGAAACGATTTCACCTGAAATACATCTAAAACATTATAAGAAATGTCACTAAGAATGGATAGTGGACTTGAATGGCACAACACATAATAAATAAGCCAGAACATCTAGAAATGAAACAAAGGAAAAAAAAGCGCTAAAATCTAATCAAACGACTTTGATAGAAACTGATCAAATTATATGATAATTGTCCGAACAAAGTAACAGCATAAACAGAAATTGCTCAGTGGCAGTACTACCTTTTTATGGATTACATCCAGTATAGGAAGAGCAACCAACTTCCAATGTCCATTTCGCATGGCCGATCGGGCAACTAGATAAAGAACCCATGGATCATTTCCCCAAAAATCTAAATGATTTTTAGGGAGTTCCGTCATTTCGCTCAATGGGGCATACACTAAGCATGCAAACAGCTGGAACAAAATTATTTATTTGCTTATGGTTTAAAACAGAAATCTTCTTCAAACAACTAACTTTCATAAATTCAATACAATAATGGCAAAATCAAATGCAACTATAACTTACTGTCAGTTTCGTTAAACTTGTATTTTCATTCAATTTCGATACAGACCAGATACGAAGACGAGAATAGAGATACGAGTGAGTCTCAGCAGCTGCTACTAAGAATTGTAGCACGTGCAATGCCGAAAAATCCGGCAGTGCTATGATCAAAAGAGCATCCACTATTGTATCAACAGTTTCACGTGGACAACTGTCATTACATATGAAAGCGGTCAGAAGACGGTAGAACTGAATGTTTTAAGATAATAATGATTACTAAAAATATGACAGAAATGCAACATTTTGGTTTTTCAAATTAGTAAAAATACTCATGATAAAATATAAATTATTATTATTGATCGATTTGTCTTTGCATTGCGAATTCACATTTAATTAATACGGCAAAAGGCAGAAAATATCTTTGATATTTTTCTCATATCTCTGACTGAACTATAAGCTAATTTTAAAATTTGAGCTTACTCTTTCGGAATCTTGAGATTTTACACTCGGTAATGATATGATAAAAGAGCTTTTTAAAGTGGAGACAATATCCGGTTTCCGACTATATTTGTATATATTAATAAACAAATGCAGAACTGCAAGTCGAACATCATCATTTCTACTTGATAAAAGATACGTCCAATGCGCTATGTTATCTGCAAAAATAAATCGCTTATCCTTTATTAATAACTTTTGTTGCCTTAAATTGAAATCTTTCTCGAAAACACAAAATTTTATATCGATAATATAGCGAACACAAAACTTTATATAATAATATAGCGCTAAGAATAAAATACCTGAAAGCACTGCAATAATTTTATGAATATTTCGCGATGTAAAACGAACAAGAGTTATAAGCCAATAAACGCGCATTAAATCATCCGTTAACGTATCTCCGAAGTTGAGCAAGTCCTAATATAAAATCATCACATTATGTTAAAAGCATTCTTGCTGAAACGCATCAGAAATGAAACAGTTACATTTATTGTTTGAATCACAACAACAGAAAAAAAATTTATTGTTTTTCGGAAAAAATTTTTTTGGGAAATTAACAAAACTAACATGCATATGAGATTCCGTGAGCATATGCGCGGCTGATGACAAGCGTTTAATATTACACAAAATTGCGATACAAAGAGTTCGATTTTCCTTAGATATCTTCAGCTTTTCTATCAGTAGAGTCAACTGAAGGAACCAAAATAAAAGCTATAGAATAAGATAATTTTAGAGAACTATCATTTCAAAATAAATAAAAATAAAACAAAAATCTTCTAAATCGAAAATACCAATTCAGACACTGCAAATTTGCACGAAACGGCTAGTGTAGTAAGCGAATTGATAAGTGCCAATATCAACTGTTGATTGTATGCTTCATTCAATATCCGTTCACCTAATGCAAATACTTTCATAATGATTTCTACATCAGCTTGCATGTTAGCGAATACACCAACCAAACCGATTTTCGTCATCGGCGAAATGAGAGGAGATAAAAACGTGACGCAGAGCTTCTCAAACACTGTTTGCGAAAAAGATCTGAAGGTTAAAAAACCTTGAAATAGTTTTGCTTTCCAAAATTTTATCTACAATTTTTTTTTTGTTCCGAAAAAAGATTTTTTAAGTAGAAACATTTTATTACAAACAATGATGGTGTGAAATACAACCTGGAAACAGCAACAAATGCCTCAGTCGCCACAATGGCTGATAACCGTTCTTGAGCTTCTTCAGAATCGATACTTGATACTACCAAATGATGTATCTACAGTTACAATACATAGAACTCAAGAAATAAATTTAAAATATTATAAACAAGAAATATTAGAGAAGTATTTTTTTTTATTTTCAAAATATTTATTTATTTCTGCATCATTACCTGCTTATTTTCCGCCACAACAGAAGCCAGCTTGGCAAGGACTTGAAGCGTAAGCGAACGAGCAACTGGATCATTTGAATGAGACACTTTGAGAATGCGTCGAGCAACTTCATCATTCGAAAAAACAAGTCTCAGTTCAGTAGAACACTCACCAACTACTCGCACAATACATAAGCGCAGTTCATTACACCTGAAGCACAAATTATATATCGGTGAATCTTCTAAGAAGATGACAGCGGTTCGAGCTCCATACTTAATTATAAAAATTTAAAAACAATTAATGCAGTGGCAGCATCTTGCTATACATTAAAATGCTCTTTAGAAGATTTTTTAATTATAGGATCATTTCATAAAATCAAAAATGATAGTTATTCCAATGTTAATCTTAAAAAAAACTCACTCATCACGAAATGCCTCACAAAGTCGAAGTATAGCTGCATTCACGAAAAAAGGGAATGGATTCTCACGCAAAAATGTCGTCATATTAACAATCGTTGCCATCTTCTCATGCAGTATACGTGAGCGTAACCCTGAAGGATGAATTTCTCATCAATACTGCGTTACTGCATGATTTCATACTTTATTTTACATGTGGTTTTCTTGAACTTTTATTTTTAAATTTCGAAAAAATAATCCATTTTTCGAATATACTATTCAATGAAAATTTTGGATAACTCGTTTTTCGGATGAGAAATCTGGATGAGAATTAATATTTTGGGGAAGGAAGAGGGGAAGAAGGGAAGGGGAGAGGGAAAGAAGGGGACAAGATGAAATTTCCGAAAAGGATACTATACGTCCAACATTACTAACTGATATATCTTTTATAATATTATCACTACATCACTTAAAAGCTTCACTTTTTTTTCATTTAGTCGATAGTTTTACTTTTGTTTAATCCTTTGTTCAAGCATTATTTTGCAGCCTGAAAATGCTCAATAATCTCATTATTCTACATTTATCTACCAGTGGAACTATTGGCTAAATGAAAAAGAAACACACTGAATTATGTTAACAAGTTCTAAGTTTTCATGCCTTAAGTTTATGGAAAAAAATTTTATTAGAAGATCTCATCTTTTTCAAGGGTATTTAACGTCATATGACTTTTAGTTGATGCATCCATAACTTCAATTCCCGTCACCGTAACTTATCAAATTCGCAAATTAATTCGATAAATTACAAACTATTGATTGTCTGAAAATTAAGTGTAATTGTTATCGCAAAAGAAAAACAAAAAGTCCTAATCTTGCAATAAAAAAAGAAAAAAATTAGCGAATTTACCAATAAGCACATCGAAATAAATGACAGAAAAAGAAAAAGACCAAGCCTTCATTACTCACTCCAATAAATTCCTGTATAACATTCTAGTTTTTGAGAAAAACGAATCGAACAATTTGTCACTTCTAATCGCACAACTGGATCCTGTCAATAAACTATGAGCAATGAAATCAAATACAAATACTGCAATAATTGACAAAAATAAGTGAGCGCATAAGAATATTATACACAATCACAACTTCATAAATTAATGATTAATTTCAATACATAAAAGAAATATCGGATTATTTTTCTAGCTCACCAAACAAAGAACAAGTGAATAATAATGTCATAATTATATGAACTGATAAATTGAATGTAAAATAGACTAACTCTAGACGAAAGATGCAGATCATCGGAAGAAGCTGAAGTTATGATTGGATTATTTAATATTATAACAACGAAGAAGTTAAAATTAGAGTTGGATCATTTAATATTATGACAAATATTCCAACCAAAATGTCAAGTGTGAAAACGAATTGTATTCCAAATCATATACAGTATTCAAAAAAAAAAATCTATTCATATTGTTCAAAACCTATTCAATATATATATTACAACTTTTGGTACGATAGATGAACGCAATTTAATCTTAACTTTGATCAACATCTAAACTTTTACCTGCATGGAAAAATAGTATAATTTGCATTGATTCTTCACTGCATAGGAAATGATTCAAATTAGATTTTTCAATCTAATTTAAAATAGAACTAATTCTCAAGCTCTTTGATCTAAGCGTGGACTTAGCTTTTATTTATCGACCAAAACCTTCCTAATTCTCTTGTCTACTTCAATTAAACCAACATCGATCGTTAATTTAACATAATTATAACTTTACAATCAATTTCTCATAATTCCTGAAGACAGAGCAGGAATATATAACATATGTGATTGTAATCTAGCGAATTGTCGAGAAAAAAAATATTAATCATTTTCTGTAGAGGTGATAACCGTATTATCGATAATCCGACTGCGCATTACTTCATCTCGCACCTTCAGCATACTTTCTAAAATGTATTTGAAATGGTGAATATCTAAAAATGCTGCTTTTCGAATCAATGTATCTCAGCTGTAAAACACGGAATACTCTGCCGACAGCTCAGTGATAAGCAATAAAGAATGTTCTCAGGAAAAATGCAGCATCATATTTGACACGTACCAGACTTGGGAACGAAATATGCCATTAATTTCATATATTTTGATTTCCGTATGCGGTAACCCATAGTTTTTGGAAACGTCATTCAAAAAAAACAAATATTTTCAAGAGATCGGTTAAACATAATAAACACTGAGTACATTTTAAGTTCATTCAAGAAATACTTAAAGTGTCTTTTTACCATCTCCAATCAAGTTCAAAGAAGTATGCAAAACTTCATCAAAATTTGGTCTGATTGAAAATGGGAAACATTCTTTAAAAGAAACAGAAATAAATCGAAACAGAAACTGAAAATATGATATAATTCACTGCATAAATGCAATTATCAACATTATAAAATTTCAGATTATTTGGAGCCAGAAGATACATCGTCACTACAAAGTATTATTACCTACGATTGCTTTAATATATTTACTCATGCATCATTTTTATAATAATGACACATTGCGGTAAGCACATTTTAAAGATGTGTTAAATTTATATCAATTTTTTGCACTATTTTCTTAGTATTACTCCGAAGGAATACAAAGATAAAACCAATTAAAGGAAATATTCATTTTAATAGACTAATAAGTGGTTTCTAAACCTTAATGAGATCAAGAATACTCTAAACAATCAGCTTGTAAAAATATAGTTGCAAATGAGATTTTCATCGTCACTATTTATTTCAATTTCTGATTTTTGGCATCTCAAAAAGCTGCACACGATCACGACAAGCAAAATCCGCGATTCCTTGAGGAGTAAAAAAAATAAATTGATGGGACGGATATTGACGAGTGGCAAGATCTGCGAAGAGTTCCATCACAATTTTCCGATTATTCAAGTCTAAGAATACGTCAAATTCATCCATGCAACTGAAAAATTAGCTAAATCAGGAAAAATATGAAGTTGATGTTTCAAATATTTGCAATAACGTTTTAATTTATCTTATAAAATTAATTATTAATTATAAAAGGTACCGGATGGGAGTTTCCATAGCCTGCCATAAAGCCATAACGAAACAAGCGGAAGTATAAGTCCGCTCACCGCCAGATAATCCTGCTCATAATACAAAAGAAAATGAAAAAAGTTTATTCGTGACAGAAATGATGAAAAAAAGTTTCCGCAAAAATTCATAAAATGTCATACGATCCTGGCATTATTAGTTGAAAAAATTTTTAACGATATATATTATATATATGCATTACTTTCAATGAAGAAAATAGTAAAATCGTTGCAAAAACGATTTGGCCCTGAGTAATTTTCTGAATACATAGTAATTAATTTGCGGGAATTTATTTTCTAGAGAAATAAAAAAACACGATTTTCTTTTAATGATCATTTTTGTTTGGGAAATTGAATCGACTATAAGATAGAAAAAATGTTTACTGTATATCTCTCTTACGTTCACGGAATAATATAGTATAATCAAAAATAAAAGAGAACCTCTCAGATCTTGCAGATTGCCTTTTCCTCGATGATGTTCACGGAGAGCAACCTCGTCAATTTCTTGGTTTTTTTGAGTTTCTGCCTAAATGGTAAAACAATGCATGAGTCGCTTTTTATATGAATGTAAAGTACATGACACCGATGAAGAATGTTCAAAGTAATGACTAAAAAGTAAAATATATTCTTCAACGTAATGAAATTATAATTTGCACTAACCATAATATAAATAGCGCGCTCTTCATGGTTTATAATCAGTGAACCTTTAAAATTCCTTATTGACATGAGACCGCTGTATAATTCACAGAGTCGATCAGCTGTTATATTTCGTACTTCCACAAACTTCTCATTTCTTAACCTTAATCGATTCTTCATTTCCTATAATCAATGCATATAATTTAAAACTAAATTCAATTCAAGATAAAACTGTTGGAAAATAATTTTAGCACATACTAAAACGACTCGTTTAGCATCGCTGTATTTTTTTTGTAGACGTTCATAATCATTCTGTACAGCGACTAATGCTTCTTCCGATACTACATTACCTTCCAAGCTAAAATCAAAATTAATATAGCAAAGAATGAGAAGGATTTTTATGCAGCTATAGGTTTCGACTGTTATAATTATAATATTTTCAAAACTACAGCCTTTTTTTTCACGACTTCAACGATTGAAACTTTATGAACCACACACTAAATTGACCCGTTGAAGAAACAATCGAATTTTCAGTTTCTAATTTCCTAGTGGATTTATAATTTTCGATCAAAAAAAAAAAATAAATCACCTAGGAACTTTATAGATTGGATGGAACTAAAAATTCGAAAAAAGCACGGGAAAGTAAAAATAAGATTTACACCTTTCCTGTGCAGTATAAATGCAGCGTTCTAATTTTCTGCATCGTTCTTCAGCTTCCGCTGTATCTGGGAGACTAGCAAAATTAGGAGGTGTACTAATGATCGATTCATTCATTTCTTTTTCCATTTTTTCCAGTTTCTCACTAAAAATATTAGCTTTGCTCGTATAATAATCATTCAATTAATCTGAGAACTTACTCACTTCAATGCTTTTACTTCCATTTTTAGATCATTCATATGAATTTCCAATTTCGACAACTTTTGACGATGTTCATTTTCACAGTCATTCATTTTATCAATTTCATTACTACATTCTTCCAAATCAGCCTAAAAATAAAAAGTAAGTCAACAATGATTTCTAAAGAGAATACTAAAACAATAAGTACTGGAAAAATTTATTAAATACAATCTACATTTCAGATATTGATCACTTTTGTTCAAAAGTTAATTTCAATTATTTTTAGAAGTAAATACTTCATTTTTTTTAAGTTGCTCTTCGTTTTCACTGATTTCTTTTGCTTTTTCTGCTCTCACCATCTGCGCATCATGTAATAATTGACGTGATTTGGTTAATTGCTGCTGTAGAACTTTCCCAGATTGTATGAGCTCTTCTTTTTCCCTTCTGTATTGATCCAAACTTGAAATCTGAGAACCAAAAACAGTCTATGCCTCAGACAGCATCGTCTCAGTAAAACGCTTCAGTGAAAAAAGACAGTCCAGATCATAAGTTTCTAACCAGATTCATGACTTGGCCATCAATACTGCCTTCAAATCGTGCAGCATCCAATCGTTTTTGCAAAGAACGTCGTCGCACATCAACAACTTTCAAGCGCTGCAATTCCTGATTGCTTAACTGCATTTCATTATTCATATCCGCTTCTATTTTCTGACGGTTTCTTTGTGCCTAAAATATTTTTAGCAACTGCATATTTATCGCTTCAAAACATTTATTTTTTTAAATGTTTTCTTCCCTATCCAATCTGATGCATTTCGTTCAATACCACTCAATAAAAATGACGACAAATAAAAATAACAAAACCTTTATCAAAGAAATTTTGTTATTTCGTAATTCATCTTCAGCTTTGATTATCTGATCATTAAGTGTTCTGAAATAAAAATTATTTAATTGAATATAGCAGATTAATAATAAAAAGTTGCTTATGCTTTTAAAATAATAGGCACAACTAAATATATATCAAATCAAAGGCTGATAATTGTGGTCTTCATGGTGAACAAAAAAATTAACATATTCTTGTAAGGAACAAAGAATCATTTGCTGGAGGCTAAGCACAAAAAATACCTGGTATTAACTATTTCATTACTAGTCAATATGATCGACTTCTGATAATGATGATTTGCATAGAAGCGATATACCTGATTTCCCGTTTTCGCAAATACTTCATCACCATTTTTGGTAAAACCTTTACAAACATTTTTTGGAGGCTACAAAAATTCTAGTTTTATTTTGTTTAACTAAAGAATCTGGCTTTAAAAAAGCCTGCATTCTTCGCAAAATAAATACATATCCTATAAGAAAACGATCCCTACATTATGTGCCATTAATCGGCGTGCCAAACTATCAGATCCAATTAACAAAATGGATTCCATCTGCGTCTGGTCGACTAAAACATTGAAAATATTGTTATCCGTAATAGTTATCATTCTTGCCACAGTTAAATATTCTGATGGTGGTTCAAACAAAGTTATGTCGTATCGATTTTCAGAAAATCTGAAAAAAATTGCACAAATGATCCATAAGAGAAAAAAAAGACAAATGAATCAAAAATACTGAGTACAAGATAAAAAAAAATACTTGCTGATGATATATCCCCTAGCACGGATATTATGTTTCTGCAGAATCGAATCCAGTATATTCCGATCTTGCACATTATCACATAACCATACTGAAAGTAAGTGACGCAAACAACATTCTATGGCCAATGTCCAGGAATCATCATTTACCCGTATATAGGCACCTGAATTTATAAGGTTAAACTTCTTAAAATTTATAATTCTTGAAGACTTGAAAAATTTCTCTAACACATATGCTGCATGCCGGAACGAATGACTATCTTAATGAATAGCACGGATTTCAACAATTATGTATAAAACTATACAATAAAACCCAAATTTACCTATAGGTCCAATTGGTTTTCTTGAAAACTTAGCACCATTTTGTTTGATTAAATTGACAATCTGAGGTACCAATGTACCAAAACGTGCTAGATCACTTCGTTTAATTGCCAGTACTCGTTCCTTTTCATCATGTAGTTCTCTCAAAACAGCATTCCAATGAGAAATTTCTGCTCTGAAATTTTAATATTTATGAATAAACAAATTGTTATCCCTAACGTTAAACTTCGTTTAAAACATATGCTCTATCTGATACAACTACATTAAATTTTCTCTAAAAAGGATATAAGAAGTCAAATTTAAATTCCCTATACAGGCAATATTGTAAATCATACAGCGTATAAAAACATATCATTATATTTTGAGAAAAATTTACTCAAGGCTACGTTCTGCTCTCATCGCATCATTCAGCTCTTTTTCAAAACATTGTTTTCTTTTCTCCATTAGACATTGCTTCTCTTTCATCGCCGTACATTGTTTCTCTAATTCAAACAACTCTGCCTCAACATCAGCAATATTGTACCGAGTGCCTTGATTTTCCCTAAATATTTAACTAAGTTTTTAAAGTTAATTTAACAAATACTTTTAATGTGATTATAAGAAATACCTTGATTCGATTTCCTTCATTTGTTGCTCCATCGAACCGATTTCTGCATCCAACATCTTATGATTTCGTTCTACGATGTTCAATTGTTGTCCAACATTCAGCATTTCATCACGTCTGTTTTTTTTTTCCTTCTCCAAATTTTTTAACTGCAAATATCCATCAATCTTTTATCGCATTTTTGAAGAAATAAAACATTCATTTCTTTGACTGAGCTATAACACATTAAGCAGCATTATCAATGTTTTTTTTTTTGATTTGATTTGTGCAGGATTTGATCCAATAAATACTTTTTCAGAAAGTAAAACAAATCAGAAATTCCCAGTCAGAAGACTGGATAAACTTTAAATTTATGCTTTTCATAATATTCTTTGATAGAATGCCTTGGTACCATAAAAAAAGTAAAATAAAACTGCATAAAAAATAGTAAATATTGTTTTTCGTTCAAATTAGGCAAACAACATTCAAATATGCCATAAAGAAGGTTAAAAAATCATACTTCAGCCTGAATATTTTTCAATTTTTCTTGTAGTATGTTTTTATTTTTTTGTATTCGCTCAAATTTCTGAAGGCAATCTACTTTCATTTCCTGAAACATAAGTAGAAGGAACACAATAAATTCTTGGAAAAATAAAAATTTAATGAAAAAAAAAAAGTTTATAAATTTCACTGTAACAAACCATTCCAACTAACCTCTTTTACTGTATATCCTTTCTTCAATTTCGTATATACTTCAACAGCTTTTGCCAGCAATTCGTTGTGCTTACAGATATCCTAAAATAGAAAGAAAAAATTGCAGTTTTCAGTAATTAAAAAAATTATTCAAAAAAAAAAGAAACTCAACCTCGCGACAATCTCTAATTGGTAACCAACGAAGAATATTTTTCAGATCTGCTAAATTTTGCTTATTTTGTTCCATATTTTGTACGCGCTTCCGGCCTTCACGCAGCTTTTCAATTTCTCTACAATAAAATTATAAATGTTTTATTTTCAATCTTTGTTTCAAGAAGTTAGAAACTTTTAAATAAAACAAAAAGCAAAACGAACTTTATTTTATTACAACAAGCTTGTCGAACAAATAATATCAATTTTTCTGACTCAGCGCTATATACTTCACTTTCATTGTAGCATTGTCTCGAAAAATCTAATCCTGTTGCAGACATAAACATCTAAAAATCACATATAAAGCATTGCTATTGAAATGAAATAATATATAAAATTATGAAATAAAACTCCTCATTTGGAAAGAAATTCCTAACATCTCAATTAACGTAGAGAATTTCAAATGATAAATTTTGGCTTCATAAATATCACTACAGTTGAAGACAAGATTTAAAATTTTCAGTTATATAGATGTTATTCTGAACAGAAATAGTTATTTCGATCTATATAGATTCTTTTTCAGTAATTGGCATAAAAGATTGCAAATAATGAATGTCCCTATAATTTTGAAAATTAATGTACAAGTAGGAAATGTTCGATATCTAAGAGTCAATATTATAAAAAGCAAGACTTTTTATAATTATGAGAGAATTAATTTAGCATATAAAAAATTATTAAATTCATTTTCTGCCTTTTTCAGCAAACAACAATAACCAAAAACTAAATAACATTATAATAGATGAAAAATAATGAAGAGATATTAAATTTCTAATCTGATATTTTGATTTGGAGTTTCGGTAGCTCTCGGTCTTAACTTAATACAGAATATAAGATTAAGAAAATTTTTCTCATTCATTCTGTTTATTAGTTATCATTACAACTGTTATCAAAAAAAAACAAACATTGTAAAGTTTTTCTGGTTTCAATTCTTGCAAAAATTCGCGGCATCGATTTTGAGACATCCAAAAAATCGGATTATCAAGCTGTATAGAGAATCTTGTTAGCAGTCTGTCCAAATCAGTTTTTCGATGACTTATCACTTTTTCTAAAACTCTAATATTTGAAAAAAAAAAGAAAAAAAAAAAACCTAATCATCGATGCAAATTCGAAATTTCAATGACATGATTGATGACGTGAAAAACTAGATAAAGATGTAATACAATTGCCAATTCACCACACAAATATGCTATAAAACGATACTAGAGTTTTGAAAAAATTCTGAACGAACCGCGATAGCTTCCGTTTTCATAAGTGAGAGATTTTAATTGATATGTTGATGAAGTTATGTTTATAGTTCGCTCAACTGCAATAGCATCGCCATAATCTGGATGTCTGCCAAATCCACGGTTAGTTAGTACTATTCGTATTTTTGCACGACTACAATCCAAAAATCAAGTTGCATAAACAAGTTTTAGTGATTCAAAAAGGATAAGAAAGATAAAAAGAATATCAACAGCTTCTAATAGTGACTATTTATTCCAGTGTTATACCTTGAAACCTGTTATCAAATAACAGCAAATTATACCTATTAAAATCAATTATTTTCATAATTTTAAGGAAAAAAAGTAGATAAAATGAAATTTTATTACTACTCGAAATATAAAGTGCTAAAGCTAGCTCACTTCTGACCATCTTTTATGTACTGTTTTACCGCATTCCCACGTTCATTTTGGCTTCCTCGACCTCCAAGACCTATATTTAATGCCGCAAACAACGCACTTTTCCCAGCTGAAAATACTTGTATCCGAATAAGTCAATAGAATATTAAAGATTCCAATTCTTCTTCCAAAATTAAGAGAGTGCAAATGGTTGTCCCTCCAAAATTGAGAGCCGCAAACTTTTGAAAGTTCAACTTATCAGCAAAAAATAAAGAAATGAAAAAAAAAGAAAAAAAATAAATTCAAAATATCTCCATTTCACCAGAATAAAGAAATGACAATCTATTAATTTATTTCTAATGACAAATACGCGCAAACTTACATCCATTCGATCCCCCGATAAAAAAACAATTCTTCTTGAACACATCAAAATTGATTTTCAAATTTTCATGACACATGAAATTAAATAATTTAATTGAAGCAATCCTTCCCGGTACTTCAAAAACTTTTCCATTCATTGAATACTTTGACATTTCATCTACAAAACACTTACATCGTCTAATATAACAACTAATCGTGAACAATTCCAACTTATACGTTTTAATCGTGAATAATTCCACTTATACGTGTCAACTGTTCTTTATTTGTAAACTGTTTTTACTATTTATTCAAATTTATAGTACAATATTAGATACTTGGAAGAAAAAGAGAGAAAGCAAAATGACCTTTATCAATATTATCGAATTTTTTTTTACATTTTGGCATGACAGATAAGCACGAAGTTGTTTTGTTTCGACTTCACCCTCATGAATTATACCACTCCTGGAATAAAATGTTCACGTGTTTCTTCGCATACTGTTAGATTAATCAAAACATTATTTCCAAATCTCCACCCATATATTAATTACACATCTCAAATGTCAAAGTAATGACACAAAGACACTACGAAAAACATTAAAGGAGAAATTCGCGGTTGACCGAAGTTCGTGCAACATAAGGATAAATTTGAAGACGGTGCTAGGTATCGTTGCGTTCACTTGAAGGATTCAATTGGCATGAGGATGTCGGATTCTTTGATGTGTCCATTTATTTTCTTTAGTTTTTAAATCATTTATTTTTACATTTGATAGCTCTATTGGTCTTGTAATACCTCATGCACTTCACTTATCTTTTCTAATAGACTTCTTTTTTTCATTTGTTAGTTAGACTATAGATGATATTTACTTGAATTGCATAGTTTGCAAATTATCCTTTATGTCGTTATATTAAATTGAGATATGTTAATGAAATTTATTGGAAATTTTAATACTGTAAAAAATATTATTAAACAGATTCTATTTGCAGTATGATATGAGAAGTGGATCTTCATGCGCAGAAGTTGTTCGTTCTGTGTTGCTGGCTAGTTGTGATGGCTCAAGAACTAACCTACCTGATGTCAATGTCTTCCTAGATTTCGATCATGCTGTACCGTCGGAATCTGAACTGCAGCTTTGCACCTTAGCTGAAAAGGTAAGGTGAAAATGATTGGAAGTAGTTTTAGACGGTTTTATCGCTACTTTTATGATATTATCAGTATTTGTTGGTGATTCCATCTTCACTCCAAGTTCATCATATTTTACTTGCTTTTTCTGATGTTGGTCATGAGCATGAAACTCGTCTTAGCTCCAGTTTGATTTTAGATAATTGTCTTAATTTAATTAAACGTCAGAATTGCAGATTCTAGAACAGGCAGACATATTACTAGCAGATGTAAAACATTATTCGGCCGGTGCATCAGCCGAAATTCGCATTGCCATACAGCAACCGAACAACAAAGATGCTCAACGAGGAGCGCTGGATATTCTGAGCAAGCTTGTGATGCAAATTAGAGCCTATTATGAATTATCACAACGCATTGAACAGATTGTACCACTGCTGTTGTGGGACCTTTGTTCAGGTAAATTTTTTTTGTATTGTCCATAATTTGTATCACAAATGAATTTTTCTTACATATTTTCCTTGAAAATGAATTTTTTTTACACCTTTTCTTTGAGTATATTATTTAATAATGACAATAGGATTGTGAGGGCACAGAATTCTTAATTTGCTAAGTTCCTCAAAACTAAAGGTAATAAACTAATCGAGAAATAAAATTCAAATAACCATTGCATAAATATCCTAGACAGACTTCTATTTTTATGGGATTAAAGGTTACATTTACAACTTCTTGTTATTACGTCGGTAATTTCTATTTCATCATTGTTAGTATTATTTGTAATTATTTGTAAATTAGTGAATTACTAGTGGAAATGAAGTCATACCATACGATGTAAAACGTCATTTTTAGCTTTTTACCAAATCTAAGTTGCCGGATATACAATGGAATCCACTCTGCTAAAAATTATAGGTCCATTGCCACCGGCAGAGCAATTAGACGCATTGCAAGCAACCTGTCGACAATTTGCTCGCGTTATTGATTTTGCACTTTCATTTGATGCTGTCAAAATGTGTACTCCAGCATTGCAGAACGATTTTAGTTTTTATCGTCGAGCAATGTCTCGAGAAGTTTGTTGCATACTTTAACGTAATTTTATCTTCTGATTCTTTAGCGATAGCAATTTATACAGTTTTCATCTTTTCAAAATTATTATCTGGATGAGCTTTTCTTAATCCGTATTTCATTTTTCAGAGTGATGGACAATTTGCTATACCCTTGGAACTTGCCAATACCATATCATTATTTCTGGCATGTCCAACTCCAATGCTTTCTGCACTTATCACAGCCACAACTAATTTTGTTGCTACAAACGGTGAACTTCCAGTCACTAATACTACAGATACATTAGCTACCGTTGTTCAGGTAAGCAAGAGAATAAAAAAAAAACTAATTGAGTTTGATAAATTACGAACAGCTATCTTTTAAAGGTCTGTCGCTTTATGGTGGAAAAAGAGGAAAATTGGGAACGACTCTCGGATCAAAATTATTCTTTCACAATGAGGGTTATGGTTGGGGCAATTATATTATATGATCATATTGATAATCTGGGAGCTTTTTGCAAAGAATCGCCCATTGATATACGATCGATTGTTGAACTAATTAAGGTGCAATCCAGGAGTGAAGAGGTATACATTTTTCTTTCTTCTAAGAAGGAATTAGATGAATTTAAATTCGTAATTTCATATAATATTATTGATTTTCTTGATTTATATGCTTAATTTGCACTTTCAATAAGAGTAACTTTCTACATAGAATGAATGGTATGTTATTGCTTTTTTGATGTAAGAGGAATATACATTTGATAAGATAAATTGTTAATTTATTTCATTAATAGATCCTAGCTGTTTTCATCTACTGTGGTCAGAATTTCAGGCAGAATCATTGTTGAGCGCTTTACGATATACGACAAAACATCTAGGTGACGGAAATACACCAAAATCAGTTCGTGCATTGTTCCCTTAATAGAAGATTTGTCAGAAGCGAATATTGTTTTATCAAATGTATAAGTGGAACTTCTGCACATGAAATATCACGGGTATTTCTTTGCTATATATACCCATTTTCTTAACTTTATTTTATTAATTGAAACCCATTTAACCTTAGTGACAGTATCAATTCTTGCATTGATTTATTCATTATTAATATAGACATCCATTAGAGACAAAGGGACATGAAGTCTGGAGAAAATGCTCTGTATTATAGTTATTTATGTCACTGTTGTCTTTCTTTCTCGTTTTCACAATTTAATCAATTATTTTCCATTTTGCTTGTGAATTAGTGCATTTAGATTTTAATTATTGGCTGTGCTTGTAGTGTTCAACCTATTGACTTGTTTCGTGCTCCAGTCAAGCTTTTTTCTACTTATGTATTATAGTATACTATCACTGTCTATACCCTGTATTGTATTTTATGGAGTACATCACGGATTTCAAAGCTTGACTGTGCTTTTTATAATACTGCAAAAATATATCGGATATTACTATCACAATATGAGTCTAATCGTAAAAGACAAATTTAGCGTGGGTCGCACAATGTCGATTTATGTCTTTGAAGTTTATTGAAATAGTTAAAATATTTTTAAAAATTGGAAATATTTTCATTGACAGTATTTCCAATTTTCGTTCTATAGCTAATTGCTTGTGATCGGGATGATTGCCATATGTATGCAAATATAATTCATTAATATCCGATAAAGCTATATTAAGATTGTTACAACATACATAAGATATTACCCTTGCCAATCTGTTTCTCTTAACAAAAGTGAGAAGGTATCTTCAGTAGATCAGAAGAAATTTATAAGATTTACAAAATCATATCCCGTTTTCGATCGACTTTCTTTTTTTGATGAGAATTTCCATTAGAGTGATCGGTTCAATCGAGAACCAGTATTGTTTCCAAAAAAATTTAGTCATATAATATAATGTCGAGTCGTTTTTCTAAGATTTGCTCATCACCATACATGTAATGAAATATTTCTATAAAATATAAGAACAATTTATTTGTAGATTTTTATAAGGAACAAAGCTATGATTTGAGTGAGCGTCCAGTTCACTAAAATCAGTTTTACAGTTTTCAATAATATATCCCTTCGCATCATCCGCCTTATTCAAATGTCATCGTCTATCATTAATTTTTTCAAAACAGTGAAAGTTCTCAAAGTATTACATGGAAGACATAACATAAACATATAATCTATACGTATATCGCATAGTTAAATGGAAATATTATGCTTTGCGCAACAGGATTGAATTAAAAAAGGAGAATGATGGTGTAGTAGCGGGATGTGCATCGTTAGAGACATTATTATAATCATTATGGATAAATGATTAACAAATTAGGACCGATGAAACATTACTGAGAAATATATTGCCAATGAACAATTAAATTTTGAAAAATAATAATGAGGTTAAAGTATAGTACATTTCTTCTTTTTCTCTTGTGCTGGTGGTTCCAATGCAGCTAGTATTGCTTCGTCAAATACATTTTTCAGGCCTTTCTGTAGCAAAAAACTTTAAAAATAAAAAAAGCTCGAAAATAAGGATAAAAAATGAGTTGTGTAATGAACCTAACGTTTATCTAATCAATAAGGAACCTTTCATCTTTACTGTGGACCTCGTCTCTTTCTGCCGCATATGTACAAGAAAAGAGAATTAAAATTAATTTATAAGTCCAAAAAAAAAAGTTGAAGTGCATATATATAAAATATTTCTGTAAGTTATTAGCAGCTGCATTAGCTTTGCAAGTCATTAAAACACTTTGCAATTTTGACGAGCCATGCTATAATCACCCACGTTTGAACTGGTCCATTAAACAAATCGGCTGTAGCAAAATAATTTATTATAACTCTTGATTTTAATTCGTTCAATTCCTTATTGTGAGAATTGAATCCTATCTCAAGAGGAAATTCGAAACAACAACCTGTGTAAGCGCTGAACATTCGACATATTTTACTGCCTTCAATTCTTTTGCTAATTTCTCTCCAACTTCAAACGTAATTGGTCGTTGCTTGATTTTTGCCAATTTCTCAATGTAGGAGGGATCGTCGCGAAGATCGATCTGTGTTCCAACTAGCAGGAACGGCGTTTTCATACAATGATGTGCTATTTCCGGCACCCACTGCAATTTCATTTCATCGGCTTAAGTAAAAATTGCATTTGAACACGCAAAAGAAAATGGACAACAGCAGCAAAGCACTAGTAGCTAAATGGATTCCATCTTCCAGATGCGCAAGTTATCATGAACCAAAAAAAAAGCATAACTATGAATTCAGGTAATAAAAGCCACACGTTCTATAGCTCCATGCACTTCTATAGAACGGTTATGAAATTTTGATTTTTTTGACAGACAAAGAAGCAGTGATAATTGTAGTAATTAACCAAGATGCATATTACATTAGACAAAACAGCTCAAGCAATTCGTAATTTCATTACAGATCTTTTCTCAATAAGGAAATTGTTTAATCTAAGACCCTATCAATTTCATTCGGATTTTTTGATAAACTCTGACTTTTCTTGATAAACTCAAACTTCTTGATCAACTCCGATTTTTTTTGATAAACTCCAACTTTAATATTAAAGTAAACAAATTGAGAAAAGAAGTTGGAACAGTTGAAATCATACCTTCTCCTTAACATTTTCGAATGATGAAGGTGCAACAACAGAGAAGCAAACTAGAAATACATCTGTCTGCGGATAAGAGAGAGGTCGAAGTCTATCATAGTCTTCTTGGCCGGCTGTATCGAATAAACCGAGAGTATATGGTTCTCCACCAATCATTACAGTTACCTACAACGTAATATGCTTTATAGTTGCGATAAGATTTAATCAGTGATGTGCGCTATTTATCTATAAAACACAATAAAAAGCTATAATTTGAGTATTTATAAATGAAGCAATTCTTTTAACTTAAGAGAGTAAGTGAAATGAGAGTTCAATATTAATAAGTAAGAAGATAAACATTTTATTAACCATGAAAGTGCGGGTAACTGACAAATCAACTAAATATTAACAAATGCTAATATTAACCAGAAATAAGTTATGTTTCGAAGATGGTAAAAGACGAGTAATTAACTCATAATTAGTTGGTGAGTGATAAGAGAGACTGATTAGTTAACTATTCCGTCTAATCATTTAATAACAGAAAATTGTAAATGACAACTGACTGGGAAGCAAATAACTGAAAATAAGTAACTTACAGCATAGTTATCAAATACAGTAGGAACATATTCACTGGGAAATTTATTGGTAGTATAAGATATGAGAAGACAAGTTTTGCCGACAGCACCATCTCCTACCACTACACATTTGATCGTCTGCATCCTTATCTGCAAAAAATTTGTCACGTTATTAAAAATCTATAATCTCAAACAGGAAAATGACGTGGACACGAGATTTTCAAGTGACGTAACCTTCCACGTCTTAAATAGTAGCACTGTCAACGTTCCAAAGATAAGATACAGTGATTCAACGTCTCACAGGTAGAAAAGAACCTACAGGCTCGCACACTTTCAAATAACAACTACATAGCTCTACTGACTAGGCAAAAGAAACGATGACAAAAATCAACTTATGATAGTCCAGCGGCAGTGTGTCAAGTTGCGAATGGATTGAGAATACAGTCACTGCATCAATTGAGTCAGAAGATATTAAAAACAGCGGCGAATGTGTGACCTGAGGTCATATTACTTACAATGAAGGAAGTCTCTCTTACCTATCTATATATCCTTCTCTTCTCTTTCATTAAAATTTATGAATAGATTCCTTTTTCATAAGCGTATTTTAATGATTGCTATTTGCCTTGCCATTTTTATGTTTCAGTCAAAATATTCCGCATAATGTATCAGTCAGTGCAATCTCATTTACTTATATGTCCGAAATGTTTCAATATTTTCGGCTAACTTTCGTTAATGTTATTGAACAGTGTACGCAGAGAATTGGAAAGTAGTTGATAGATGCCAGAAAATTATGATACGATAATGCACGGGGAATTGAACTGAAATCCTTCGATCATAATCCGAATGAATGATGCAACATGAATATCATTTCAAAAAATTTTCGAATTTCGGAAGAACAAAATGTAATTCATTTAAAATATTAAAATCATATTTCCATTTCTCTTTACCTTCCTCTATTTCTCCTCTTTTTGTTAAGGTTTTAGAATAACAAAATGTTTTTTTTTTGTATTTTTTAGAATACCACATGTCATCACTCTCTCCTTTACTCTTTTTCTCTCTTTGTGCCATGATAAGATGTTAGACTATTTTATATTTTTCTCTAATACAAGTTAATTTTGATAAGCATTAGTGCAATCAGAGTTGATTACTTTGAAATTAAAGTGATTTTCATGAATTTAAAATTGATTCTGAAATTACGGCGAAGTATTGTATTCATATAAGGTTATTATTTGTTAAGACTGCCGTAGTAATTATCCGATAATTGTGCCAAGTAAGTTGAATAAATCTATAATACAAATCAATAATTTATTAGCGTTAAAATCAGTAATGAAAGGCAAGTCTTCATTTACTTCACAATCCCTCAGTTAATGTGAACTTCTTTGAAAAAGATACTTTTTAACTTGATCTGTTTACTATGTAGAAGGAGGATTTGTTGAATGTATAAATGGCCGTAGAATCAATGTAATAATTATGGATTTCATATCATGTTGTTATCATTTGAATCATTTGATATCATCCTAATCATATTGATATCATTTGAAAGACTTCATTCTGAGTTTTATCATTTTTATATTAATTTCTCAAAATGGTCAATACAATTTGTCGTAGATTTTGCTAAGTGCTGAGAGTCAGTAATCTATGTGAAAGTAAAATTAATGAATGCTGAATGTCACGATCAATATCAGTTATAAGTAAAAGATAAATTATCAATAAGAATATTCAGCTTTGAAATTTTTAGCCATAACACCGTGCTCGTTGTTAGCAACACATGCATAGATGCCTTGATCACCCATCGTTGCTGGATCGATCTCCAGCTTGCTCCACAACATATCTTCATCAAGTAGTTTCTCGTAATGCTATAAGGATTGCTTTTTTACTTTTCTAGAAGCTACAAAAAATAAAAATTTCTTCTCATATGTATTGTTCAGAAGGATAATCAGAAGTAAACTTAAACAATTTAATTAAAATTAGAAATTTGATATGACTCAAAATATTTTTTCATATACGAGATGGATTAGTTCTCTCTAGCTTCTCGAAATGGAAATATTCATAGAATAAAAGCAGAATTAGATTATATGATGGAACTCAACGATCTCGAACTATCACTATCTGTCTTTTATGCATTTATGATTTTTATTTCAAAAGATTAATCCAATAAAGGAGGCGCTTACATGTACATTACTTTTTGGATGCATCTCAGCTCCTTCCTTATACCATTTGATAGTCGGTCGTGGTGTACCTTTAGCTTTACAAATTAGTACTAATTTGTAACCCAGTCGGAATGTTTGGCTGAAATGTGATCCGGTTACAATATGAGCACTCTGAAATGCAATTTAATTTCAACTCATATATTTTGAATAAAAGATTAACAATAAGTTACTCGACGTTTACTTATCAATTTAGTCGAATATTAAATATTATTCTTACAGTGTTTCAAAATACATACATATATATATCTGCTATCACAGCAATCCTTGTCTACTTCATATGTTATTCCCTTATTTTATTGATTTTTATGCTTTAATTGATTTTTATGCATAATGCATATAATGCCAAATATTTGTTTGATTTAATTAAATTTATTTCAGCATTTAATCTGTTTCTATTATTATAAAGAATAAGCTATGAAAATTGACATTCTTCATATTCAAAATTCTTGATATATTCCATCTTTTTCTTTCTGTGCCTTCTAAAAAATTGAAATAATAAAACAAGAAAATAATTATCAACAAAAATATTTTAGCAAAGAGAGAGAGAGTAAGAGCTTTACTGTAAAAAAAAGATTTGAATATGAATGAATTAGTTCAGGAATGATTGTAATTCTTCAAGAAATATTGTTGCAATTTCCAAATATTGATTTGGAGACTTTACCACTTCTTGTTGTTGTTTGAAATGTAATCTTTCTTTTGTAAACTTACCTTACTGTCAGCTAGTTGCGTATGCACCAACGAGAATTCAGCAACTTGTGCAAATTGCAGGTTACTTTTGCCTTTACTTTTACCGGCACGACGACCACCTCGTGCTTCCAATAATCCGACGTATGTTATAAATATTAATAGTAGAATGATGGTTTTGTTGAATAAAAAGAAATGTATGGCACGAATGCATGTTGCACCTGCCATACTGCATTATGTGCATCCAGCTTTTCGACGCTTTCTGATCAGGTATTTTTTTTTCGTTAGATATCCACAAAATTCTGCAAAGAATTCTTCATATAAATTGTGCAATCAGATTCAATAACTTTGGTTGACATTTATTGTACTTGTCATAAAATGTTAGTTATTAATTACTGCTGAACATTCAGTGAATCCTTCTTGAATACATTAACTTAATCACGATGCATTATTTAAAATTCTTAAAAATCATAACTTAGCTATGTTGGGTTAAATTAAAGGGTCGATGTTAGAAATCTTTTTTCATACTAGGAATGAAAGTATTCATGTAAGAACATAGTGATTTTCCTTCTAAACATTAGAATATTCCGGATTCCACATCTTAAAGATTCCGAGAGAAGTGAAATAAATACAAACATCTTGCTAACAAACATAGTTTAAAAAAATGAAGAGATGCAAGAACGTCCGCATCGATTACTTTCATATTTCTCGCACTCTACAGCAGCTGTAATTCTTATCTTACTGCAGCAAGCTGAGGGAAGATTTATTACTCTGTAAGCGAATTATATTCTAAAGTAATTTAACAGCAAGCATTCTTAAGATGCAAATTTAATTTCTTATTTCATTTCTTTTATCTTTTCAGTGATGATAGATGTATTAAATTTGAATCAATGTTTTTATTTAAATTCTAATTAATTCAATTCAAGTTTATCTTTTCAGTGATGATAGATGCATTAATTTTGAATCAATTTTTGATTCGAGAATCATTATGCAAGATTCATCAGATCAGGCATCTTTTTAAAACTAATGAACAGTAAATCTTCAAATTTGTTATCACATGTTGAAGAAATATCAACTTGAATATCAAATTTCTTCAGAAGAAAAATTCGACGATATTTGGGTAAGAAAAATATCAATTTGGCAATGAAGATTCGTAATCGCTCATTACGTTACAATGTTCTACCTCGGGCAGCTCCTTTCCTTTGCAGAAAATGCGGCTTTGCAACTATTGTCTTGAAAAGGATTGAGGAACATGTTTGTATAAAGAAAAACAGTTCAATCAGTGATCTTGAACGAGGTCCATTCAAATTAGACAGGAAGAATGGATAATCTTTATCTTGATAAATATAAGGATATGATGTAAACTGTATATAAAAATGCTTGAATATTTGAAGTTAACAATTTATTTGGTATAGTATCATTTCAAGGCACATTTCTAAGGTTTTTTTTTTTCATCTATGATTCATAATAACATAGACTTCTGATTTCGAATATAAGAAATATTTCTTATACAGTTTTGCGTTATAATATAGATAGCTAAGATGACATATATGTAATTGAAAAATTATTAGATATTTGATATATTTTAGATATAAAGGTGGCGCAAATGGGTGTGCGCAGCAGATGCAAGGATGCAATGGCAGTACTAGAACGAATACCAAATCCGCAATCGATCCGGCTTCCTAAATTTTGCATTCTTGAAAGTGAACCGTCAATAGAAATGTATAGAATGATTTCTTCGAGGTAGATTCAATTTTCGTCGTTGTATAAGTCCAGCAGGAAGTTTGAAAATTATTTTTGCTCAGTAACGATACTCATATATATCTAGTGAAACATCATGATCTATACTTCTGGACCTTATAGTGAATTTTCAACAATAACATGCTGCGATGTTTAAGTATAACTGAAAAAAAAATATAAATACTATACAGAATAACTAGAAACTTCAGTGCATTATGCTATCACATCCCTAATTTAATCAAAACGATAAATTCAGAGTAAGACATATTTATAAACTACGGATACTTTTTGTCTGATATTTTCTAAATTGGAACGGTTTTCAGCATTTCATCTCATCACTCATTATCAAAGGTTATGAATCCGGTATCGTGCTGCTCAAATGATGAGGAAGTGCAGAAATGTTCAGAGAATAATTCGTCGAACAAACAAGTCATAAAAACAGATCTTCCATGTACAAATTCCAGAATGATCTTTCATTACAATCTTATCGACGACTAATATCTAAAACGTGACAGCTCTTCGACAGATTATCTTAAAGCAATTTTCGCCAAAATTAAAAGTTTTCATAATGTAAGGAATAAAATTGAAAATCTATGATTTCCAATCATGTTGAATATCACTATATTTTCGTTTTCTTCACTAATATTTATTATTATTTATCATTAATTATTATTTTTTATTAATTATTATTGTTAATTATCATTACTATTATTAATTGTTATTATTATTTTTAATCACTTTAGCTAGTTTTTATTAAGTATTATTGGAAGAATTTTTAACATAATTTTCTTCTATACTCAAATTCTTCTGAATTCATTAAAAGAAGAATGGAGCATCATTAGAATTTGTACAAAATCTAAAGGCTAAGAGATCACATCATTTGCAGAGGTTTTTTTTTCTTCAAAGAAATATACAATTTTTGCAAAGGACTTCGTCACATTCCTGAAAGAATTCATCATTAGAAATGGACATTTTGACGAATCATAAAATTGAACATGATTTATAAGATTTAAGTGCGAATAATTAGATGAAAATATTTTCATAATGCATTAAGATAACATACCAAAATTTAAGTGACAAAACTGATCCAAATACAAAATTCTATTTGATTGGGATTCGAAATTTTCTATTCAATTCCCATCAATCATTTTTGTTACTTAACAAGGAAATAATGTATAAATGGCAAAGCAAAATAGTACAAATACAATTTTTTTTTTCATAGCCTTACGCTGAAATTATTTTCTTTACTGATTGTGGTAGAAATACCTTTTTTTTTTCGCTGTTGAAAAGTTCATAGCGAAATATGACTTTTATTCGAATTTTCCGATAGGATTTTTCGCCTTTTCAAATTCACATTTTAAGCCCATATATTTCATCTGTTATGTTTTTTAAAATGCTGAGCTGCTTTGTATGATTTGCTGCTCTGATCACTTTATATCGATTCATCATTATCCATATGTACTGAATGTTATTGAAATTGCAAAATGCCGAATATTCGAATTGTTGTCACATACTTATTACATTTTGACTGTTATTTGTTTACTTAATGTAATTATAACTATTATCTCGCCATCAGCTTTCTTTTGTGAATTATTTCTATGTTTCTGATGTCAAGCTGTTTCAGCTTGACTTTAAATGATAATATTTCTTGCTTGCACGATTGCTCTCATTTGATACTTGAAATAACCCGAAATGATTCGTTTGTGATTACTTTTCTTAAAATTTTTAAACAATCGCAGTCAGGAATATTCCACTGATATCATTATGAAATTTTCAAATAGCATCAGGATTTAGTATTTGCTATATTTTAAGAATAGTTTAATTACATGAATAAATTGGAAGCAAGTGTCAGTTCTGTTACTTTATGCTAACTGATTTAAAATAAATAATAAAATTAACGTGATGGGAAGACTCAAACTTAGATTTCTCAAAATGATTCGAGAATTTAACTGACAAACTTATTATGTTGTATATTAGTTTTACTGTAAAATACGGTCGCAAAACACTAACTTTTTCAAAAATAGCAAGAGAAATAGATTAGGAACAAAAAAGCTTTAATATCGTCGATTTTTCTTTACACAATTGCCTTCAGTCAAAATAAGAAATTCATTAACACCTAATTCTCTAAGCAAAGTTTCAACCTTCTGTTACCTATATAATGATGACAATACAATGACCGCATATTGATTTTCACCGGATATATGATAATGCTTGAAATGGCGGGATCTTGATGGAATCCTGCAAAATGTTTTAAAATGTATAAATTGAAATTATTAAAAAATAACCAATCAGCTCAGTGTTGCAATGAGAAGGAACCATTTTTTTGCATTACAATAAACAATGTATCAACAAAATCATAGGACTCTAATTCTTTTGCATAATGATTTTAACTTCTCTCCCCTCCAAAAGTTTTCTTAGTTCCCGGAAAAATTATTTTATTCAAGTGCGATCAGTAATTACAATTGTTTATGCAATGACAATTCGTTCTACTGAATAATTCAGAATTGTCATTTCCATTAACTCAGGAGAGAATGAAATCACTGAAGAGTTTTTATAGTAATCCAGTATATAAATTCATTACCAAAAAACAGTGAAGAACTGCTTTTAAATCGAAAATTATAAAAATTTAAACAAATTTGTATAGTTTAAGTTCAAAAATCTTACTCTTTCAAGTGAGACTCAAAACCAGGATTTGAAATTATTCATCAAAGAACTAATGCTGGAAATAAGATAAAGAAATTTTTTTTGTAAATGTGATCAATTCTGAAAAAGGTTTCTTGATATAAGAATTGAATTTTTATTTAACAACGTTATATCAGAATAAATATTACTATTCATAAACAGTAACGAGTAACAGAATGTTTACTACAAACAACATTTGAAATAGTTCAACTTTTTCTATACCTAATGTGAATTTGATAATAAGAGGAAAAAATTTTTTTTAAAAACGAAAATTTTTTTGAAAATTTCGAAATCAATAGTGAAATACTAGTTTATTTTTATAGACTGTATACTGCACGATATCAATTACGAACAAAATGAATCATCAAACTACCAAACAATCTAGTAAATAGATGCCTGACATGCACTGTACAGCACGTCAATAGAATTCAATGAATTTAGAAATTGGGAAACTTCCACAGGCGCATCATAAAATACAGGAAATACATGTAGATAAGATGATAATGATCCATCAAAATGTAGTTTCCTGTGGCTTCATTTATGAAATTTTCATACATTAATTTTTATTTTAAAATTATCAAATATTATTACTGCTTTTATCTCATCTGTGCTACTATTATCACTGCATCCTCATTAATATGTATGAAGATTCAAGGTTATTTATATAATGAAAAGTTTTGTAAATCTAATAACTATTGATATAGGATAATGTCAAATACCAGCTAATATCCTCAAACTTAGCTTCATCAATTTGGTATTATTGTATGCCAAATTTTCAACAATGCGGTTGAATTGCCAAATATAAACGATTTCTATTACCATTTATAAACACATTATAGAGAATTCATGATTTGAAGACTTCATAACTGCTGCTCTTATACATTTATCAGTCATTTTTTAATTTACAATTTTAATTTTAACATAGAAATATCGAGAAAGATATGGAGACCTGAAATTCTTTTTTGCATCAGATATCTTTTCTCAAATAACAAATAACTGTAGAGGGATACAAAATCCTAATATCACGGAATTCAATACTATTTTACGGAGATAGTGTCTGCATACTGCTTCTGAAAATTCGACATTTGTTTGTAAATCGCATTTTTTAGGAGCACATTGAGTAAATTGTAAGAACAATCCATTTCTTCAATAATTATAGGTGGATAGGGATTACCTGAAAAAAGAAACTCGATGGATTAAATATTCGCATGAATGCAAGATCTGAAGGATTTTATTTTGATTTCTTCTTGCTTTCCTTACTAATTACATGTATAATTAATGTTAACTCAGACCGAAGTGCTTATAAGTGTAAATTCAAATACACTGCTATTACTAATGAAAATCGAAAATTTTAATACAATAATTACCGTTTAATTCAATGACTCCTCTATCATAGTGTCCTTCGAGAGGCTCGTCCTGGATAAAATACAACGAAGTAAATGGACCTGAGAAATATTCTTCATTATTTTTCATATGATTCGATATTTGCTGTCTTTTTGCTTCTTTCTTACTCTTTAACAAATCTTTAAAACCAAAATAACAATCATGAAGAATCACATAGTTTCATATTAATGATTTTGTTTTCTATTCGTATGATATGATACTTTCATCGAAGCAATTATCATAAAATTTGAGCAAACAAACTGTTACTCACATTGTTACATATATTTGAAATGAGGAAATTTTTCAATATATAAGGAAAATAATACGGAAAAAGGGAGATTATTTCCACTCAATGTGAATCAAGTTAAGAATACTAAATCCTCAAAACTTTCTCCAATTACATTTGAAAACTCTCATGAAATAAAAGTGAAACAAGAAACAATATGTAAAACCTTCTTTTTCTTGAAATCGCGGGACATAAATTTCAAAAAACTTCTCGCGTATATCTCCGTCCATTATCCACCAATCCACCATTTCTTTCGTATAGGGATCATTAGGACCACGAAATATTCCGAATTGGAGAAGCTATAAAATATTTAGTTCAGCTTAACTACACAATCATAATACAAATAAATTTGAATTCGACATAAGTGTTTAAAATGAACTTCGATAAAACGATAACTCTTTCAACATAAGGACGAAGCTCTACTGCACGATGATATCTGAATTCTGCTCGTTCTTCTCGAAATAAAGTACTACACATTCGCCGCAGAATCTAGAAAAATATAAGCAGCATAACTGACCGGAATTCCACGAAATCATATAAAACTTCAGTTCCCTAAAAAACTGCGCAACAAATTCTATCCGTACTGAAAACATTAACTTCATCTGATAATCTAAATATGCACTGCCTTAAACTTTGCGGAAGCTATTTAAAAGAACTCGAAAGCAAAAAGATTTTTTACTAAGGAACACTTGCCTCGAGACGAGCTCGTTGAAAATCCAATTTCGGTGATTTCAACCGTTGTGGAATGTGTCCAATTTTCACTGCTTTCGGTATTCTCGGCAACCAAGTCACTATTCGTGACCTTGACATTTTATACGACAGAAATACTTCGGAAGAAAGTTATCCGCGGAATGATATGAAATGCACAGCAACACATTATTGCCAAGGAGACTTAATTTATTTCATTTAAAAAACGTTGTAGAATTTATATTCCACATGGTATGTTCAAAATTTTACTTAGGCCAATCAGTGAAACTCTTAAGAACTATGGCTTACACAGGTTTTAATTCTGATACTCGCAGTTTGCAATTTATTGGATTCTACCAGTTATTAAAATTCTCTGTGTTGAAAAGTATTTACATAGCACCAGTAGTCATAATTACTTCAGCAGCATTTCCTTAGCTCATAAATAAAGGCCTACGCAAAACACTCGAACTAACTTATATGTACCTTCATAAGAAATTCTAATGCTGACTACCTTTCCTTTTCCACCGATTCAATGCATACCACATAGTTGTGATGAAGCTTCTTCGATCGAGTAATACCGGAACGCTTCTCTCGTACACGGACAATGTAATATCACCCAACTGTTTCGCTTCCCGGTGCCTCATTCCTTTCTAATTCAATCGCAAGTGATATCAAGACTGTTTTGCTGCAGGAATTATCAAAAATTCATGTTTTCAATACGGTATTTTTATTAAATCATAATGCAACTTAAAAATATTGTAAATGCGATTAAAGTAATTGGCACAATACTGAAGATAATAGAGCACCAAACAGAAAATCGGAATGGCTGAATAATGAGAAAAAATCAAGTGAAATTACTGAAAAGATAAACTTAAATAAAATCCGGTCGGTACATTTGCTTTTTTCGTGTCACTAACAAATAATAGAAATCGCCGACAATAACATAACCAATGATCAAAGGCAAAAGTTCACAGAGGCACATGGAAACTAAAAAACTTAAATACAATTCAAATTATCTGAGTTAATTAAGTTAAAATATTAATTCATTGTTTTCTATGTACAAACTTTTCAAATGAGATGCAGTATTATTGAAAGAATCAAATACTATTGTATCATTGAAAATTTGGTATCGAGAACAAAAATGAACAATAACACATCAAGGGGCTCTCCTAGTCTATTTTTTAGGGTATGAAGTAAAGCTAATACAAATTCAAACAAGACGATAATGTACAGAATTATGAAAATGAGAATTGTTGGATTCGTCAATATTTTATTCTCACTACATTACTTTTGTGTGATAATCAAATCCTGATAACGTTATGAGTTTTAGAAAAATCAATTGTAATCACGCGAGATCATGATGAAAAACTGTTTAGCAGTCATACTGCAATATTGATCAGATATCAAAGTATAGCGCTATAATTTGTATAAAACAATGCGGAATAATTGGAAACATTGCAATAAAATTTTGAACCATCATACATAAAGATTTAAAAAAATGATTTAGTTGCTCCTGGAAAAAAATAAAAAGCTTTGCGCAGTCTAGAAGAATGGTCAGGAATCTGTTTGAAGGAACCACTGGAACTTTCGAAGGCGTCAGCTACCTGCTTATTTACCTGCAAAACACGTCAATAGCATGATGTAAATACAATTAGATATCAAAGACAATATTTCACCAACCAACCAATGTTAACATCGTTAAAATATCGGTGGATTTTGCATATTTAGCAAATACTTCACAAATGCTTTGTATGAACCAGCTGCCTTTCATGGAATTACGCCACGAAACATATCCCGGAGTAGTTGCATAAGATACTAATATATCAGCTTCTATCGGTGATCTAAAATTCAAAGATTATTTCATTTTACCTAGGATTTGCCAGAATCATGAATTTTTTTCTCTAACTGGTAATATTACTTTGTCTTCTGCTCGACTAATAAATTGTTCTGAGCTTGAGGAGTAGTACAAGTGAACCAACGATCAAAATATCCATCTGGTCCATCAAACCCGGTGCCGAATCCATGATCGTACTGCTCTTTAAATAAGTTATAATATATATTATTATTATTATTATTATTATATTAAAATATATATTTCCTTTTTCAGATAAACGACGATGAGAAAGAATGAACAGATGATGTTAATAGATTAAATGATAATAATGATAATAATAATAATAGTAACGATATGATGAAATAATTTACATATGTATACATAATATACATATCCAAAATAATATACATATGTATATATAATATACATATCCAAATCTTGCGCTAGGGACCGAATTTTACTATAATTTGAAATGTAACTTACGTCCTCTGCAGGCTTGCAAGAAGAAGAGTTTCGGTTTATGGGCCAGAGCCGGACAGTTTCGTGCATTTAAACAGGAAATAAACTCTAAAACTGATATGGCGATATCATCAGTCCCATAGAGTTCACCATGTTCACCATGTGTTAATACACAAACGACAGAAGAATCCAAGAGTTTGTGCTCTGGACGTCTGGAGAAATCTCGAATAGCAATAAGCATTTCCTTTAAAAAATGAAGATGGATTTTTGTAAGAAAAATACACCGATCATTCGATAAGTGAACACTTTTTGAGCATTGTAACTCATTTTCTAAAATCCTCTGGATGAAAAATTACCTTTGCACACAAATTTCGGCAAACAGAAACTGTATAATTAAGCTGTCGAAAAAGATTGTTCAAATTAATTTCATCAATATCAGTACCGATTCTTTCAGGCATATCAAGAAAATAACGATTATTGATAATTAACGCCACTCCACGAGGTGATGAAAAATTTGGATACATCTAAAAATAAGGGCATTAAAAAATTGCAAAAATAAAGATTCTAAGAATTTAATTGCAATAAAATTACTTGTTTTCTCACGCATTTGCTTTGCCTAGCAGTGCCCTATGCATTAATGCGAATACAGAAAAATTGTATCATGACTTGAAATATGTCACAGTGTAAACAAAAATGATACTTTAATTGTATGATACTTGATCGAAAGATAACAACATATCTTATTAATTTTAGTATATTGTAAAAAAAATATTCTTAAAAGCCATCAGACATTTTCTTCAGATCCGTTATTAGTTGCTCACCAAATCAGCATTGAAAGAAGAAGAATCGGCAGTAAGATCAACGAAATCCACGACCAAACCATGAAGTATACCAGCCGGCTCACGCACTATGAAATTAAAATATAACTTTATTGAAAATGATTCGAAGCTCACTTTAAACTTGTTATAACTTAACATGTATTCCCAGGTCAAGTAACTTACTTTTTATACACTCATATGATTTATAGTATGAGTAGTTCTTTTGAATTGCTGTGGCTGTCGGATTGCGACAAGCACTGCTCTGCCAATTTTCATCAATGGGTGGGCTGCTCTGAGAGAGTGACCTCAAAATCAGTGAAAAAATGAAAAAATTCCGAATCTTTTGCTAAGAAAGAAAAAAAAAACGATAAATAAAGAAGCCCTTCATAAAATTCGACGCATATACTATTACATAAAAACGACAGATGCATATTTTATATATACTATAATTGACAAAAGAACAATAGAGAAGATAAAAACACTATGATGAAAACAAAACAGAAGCAAGGATTTCAGAAAGAAAAAGAGAGAATGAACTTAACTCTCAACAGATAGATATATCACACTATCTCATATTTTGGTAGTTAAATTTCAGTGGTTAGATGAAGAATTGTAAAATTTGCTACCTATATTCAACTTTTCGTCCAAACTTGTTTTTGTCTTCGCTGCTTAATTCACTTTCCATCAAATATGCCAAATATCTAAAATTAACCTACACATTATTCATCTAAAAAAAATAGTTTACTGAATATAACAACTTAATGTAGAATAAATACTTTTCCGAAGTAAAAATTCACAAGTTTCCTAAAAATTTATTACTCAAATCATGGATATTCAAAAATATATTCATGCGTAAGAACGATTTGACATACATTTGATTCGTCTTTAATAATGATTGATAAAACAGAGTAAAAGCTGCATTTCCACGCATTTTCAACTGCCGTATAAACTGGTATCGTTGCATAGCCGCAGTGGATTCGCTCTACAATATGAAAAGTTGGAAAAACAAAAAATCTCATACATTTTACGGGAAATTCCCATCATTTTTTCCAAGATTCAAAGGCAGCATACAATATATCATAATAACCTTGATGATATCAACGATATGCTCATTGAAGATACCGTTGGCAAGAAGAAAAAGGACCACGTCATCTAACTGCAGGCATCGTGTCCATGTATCCAAATGTTTGTCCAGCAGTCGACGACGTTCCGCAGTCATGGCAGTATTCTCCATTGCTTTAAATTATTTTTGAAATTTTATTTGATAAAAAGATAGAAAAATCAAGGCTTCGTGAAATTACGAAAAACAGATCAGATTTTGGTCATTTTATTGAATATCTAATACATTCCAAAGCATATTCGAAGAAATTTCTAGAAAATTTCTGTTTGTGTTAAACAATTAAGTGACTAAAATGAACGCATATCCCTCATCCGTTCTGTTCGATCTTTTTGAGATTCAAATTTCTCTTTCTATTTTAAATTAGCGATTCCAAATTAACTTAAAAGATACGAGGGAGAAAGAGAGATACAGACTATTGTCCTATAAGTGTCAGTTGTGCAATATATATGGTATCAAGTATATATATATTAGACAGTCATGGGAAGTATCGGCAAAGCTTCTACTACGATCTATTACTTCTCATCATCTATTCAACGAATAAAAATAGAAAAGCGTGGGTAGGATATCTAATAAGGCATATGATATGAGTATATTTCTAATAAGCAATAGCCTCTCGTCCGTCAATAATTGCATTATCGTACATGTCCATCCATCTATCATTGATTAAACAGTGGCAGATGGTGGTCGGTCACTCAGCGAACCCACTTCACTTGCATATAAAACGGAGAAGGGAAGAAGATGAGATCCTCATGCTATCCTCTCATCATAAAAGAGCCAACAGCAGATACAGAAATAAAGTACAATAGATCGCTCCTTTTTTTTTCTAGCCATTAATAAACATTGGATCGAATGGATAAAAGGGACGATACTTGAAATATCAACTTGAATGATGCTAATGAGATAAGGCGGACTAAATCCAATACCATACTTACGTCGATGCCGTACTGTCTGAGCGGAGGATTATTACTTGCCAAATTATGATACTCATAACGTATATTGTTGAGCAATTGATGTTCCGCTGTTCCAGATGGTGCGCATAACTTCTAACATTAATTTTTGCGTTTTTATGCAATTGATAGAGTACTCAATTCTCAAAAAACAAAAAATATGAAGTGAATGACAGACGAGATATCATGAAAGAAAATGACTTAATTAAAATTATATGATTGTCAGATGAACTGAAATCATAGAGCTCGCAAGAAGGAGAGAGATGTTCGGGAAAGTGGATTCGATGACGGATTGGAATGTTTGAGCAGAATAAATTCGATGATGAATTAGATCGAAGCCACAATGAAGGCAATAGCAGACCGGATGAATCATTAGTTAACAGTGCGTATCAATATGATTTAATTAGCCATCCTACTGTCACTTCCGTCAAATTGTTCTTGACTTCTACAGCTTTCGCAATATTATATAATGATATGGGAGAGGAGGAGAAAACTAGCGAATCAATGATCGTTTATTAAATGTCACTTCTGTAGTACTTATTTATTCCAACTCATCTTATGATTCACAATGCAAGCGTCATTCATTTCACTGATCGCATTTCATAAGTGACTGATCGCATTTCATAAATGACTAAAGATGCATCGTAACGTAAGTGAAATATGGAAGACTTACGCTTAATATCCCTAACAATGTGCAACGATATACTATTTCACTGGAAGTATGATAGGCTTATCAACATTGTTTCAGATTGCATAAGCTTCTTTGGCATCTCTATTGCAGACAGTCGAGTTGAATGATCATTTGCATTACCCAATAAACTTAGATATTACTGGACGAGGTATTGTAATTTAGATGCGACTAGATGAAACACTCATAATTTATACGTTCAAATATATGACATATACATAGTTCATGTATGCATGTTTAATTAATGATATCATTATTTTTATCACTCTCGCCTTCACAATCTAATCAAAATAGCAATTTAAAATTTCGCGCGGAACCTGTGAGTATGTCCAATCTTGCAGCTAAAGTGTTGTGATAAGACAGTTTCCCAAAAATGGCGGTCGTTATTAGATTCTGTTACAAATCGATACTGCGGTTTCAGGGTTGATTTACTATCCGGTAAGCATACCTATCTAGCTAATAAGAATCTGCTGTATAATATATGTAAAGCCTAGATGTGCTGCTGAATAAGGTGCATATATTCTAGCCATCCTGCTATATGACCTAGGCATAGTCTGCATCCCGGTATATAATATCTCTATATTATTCTCTATATTTTGTTATATGAGGTGCGCTTAGTCTTGAATAATTTATTTCAAGACAATATATTGACCTCGAGATTTGCTTTCATTACTTTTTGATGACTGTTTATTCACTTTACATATATTTGTCCTTTAATTTAGGGTTGAATCTTTTTTTAAAAACATGTTGCAATAGCACTTTTTCATCCATTAATGGTAACTGGATAAACTTAAAAAGATAATACAAATGATAAGCCTGGATTAGAGAGATTTGTGACATATTTAATATTTAAGATATTGTCTGCTCTTCTTTTTCTTTAATTATGATCTAATTAATCCCAAATCATCATAAATTTTATGAAATATTCATACTTCCCAAAAAGCCATTCCTTTTCTATTCATTCATCTTTTCCAAATATTACAAGAATAAACATACATAGATGTCACAATAATGAATTCATTCCAGATTCTTTAATGAAAGAGTGCTAAGCTTACTAAGATGCCATTTTCCGGGAAAGGCAGCTTCTCTCGTGGCATGCTTATCAGATTCCACTTTCCAGCACTATTGTTTTTGATTCTTAAACGCCAGCTTTATGAGTGAAATTCAATTCCTTTATGTTATGGAGATTAAGAATTAGGAAAATTTTATGTATCGTATTAGCTTTTGTTCTGTACTAATGATTAATGTTTCCATCTTCAGAATCTTTCTTCCTGGAGGATGAATAACACTATCTTATCTTTTGTGGAAGTTGTTGTTTAAAGTATTCTATTTTTTTAAGCATTTGTTCATGTTCTCATATATGCTTGGTATGTAATATAATGATCTTTTTTCGAAGATAATAAATGCCTGAAGGACCGATAATCAAACGTATCAAAACGAATGATGAAGAAGTTGATCGAGATAACAGGAAACGGCTTATCGTTATTATCGAGAAATGTTCTTTAGAAAGTGCAAAGGTTATATGATCCCAGTTTTTTTCTTCCAATTATAAGAATGAATTACTAATCAAGTTTAAATCGAGTGTGTTTTGTACATCATATAAAATAGGATTTATCATTAATGATAAAACAACAATTATTCTCTCTTATATTTGTTGATTTGACTCACGTTTTTACAGGTAGGCAAAGATTACGTGATTCTCTCTAGTGACAAACATGCCAACTTCATTCGAAGTCAGAAAAAAGATCCCGCTGATTTTCGGCCAGATATTCTGCATCAGGTAGATATTTTGCTTGATTTTGAAAGGCAGATTCTCATTTGTTTTCTTTCCTACTTCAGATATTGAGCGACTTTTACTTGTATCCGTTCTAAATCTTCTGCTTACATATATTGTAATGCTAGTAAAATAAAACAAAATCTGAGTTTTTTATATCGAGGCATTTTTTATTTACTTTCAGGTAATTTATATGATTTCTAGTGCTTCTGTTATCCTGAAATGATAAATGAAAATTTTTCTGCATCAATTTAATCATCAAAAACATTTAGCAATTGACAATAATTGATATTTACAAGCTTTATTCATACTAAATATTTGTAATTGCTATTTTTTGTGCTCAGTTTAAAACACCTCCTTCTGAATAATTCATCACAGTGTCTAATGTATTGCTTGCAGTGTCTTTTAATGCTTCTTGATAGTCCGTTAAATCGAGCAGATTTATTGCAAATTTATGTTACATACCGTCAATAACATACTGATCGAAGTGAATCCTCAAACTCGCATCCCGAGGACATTCGACCGATTTTGTGGTTTAATGGGTTCATTTTTCATACTTTCATTACTTCTAAATCTATATCTTCTGTGGTATTTAGTTTTCGTAGTTTTTATATAAAATTTGAGTACGAGTCTCTAGAAATTGCATTTTGTTTCTAATTTTGTGATTTTTAATTTAATCTACTTAGAATTAATATTTATATATTGCTTTATTTTCGAGTAATTTGTTAAATGGGCCCGAATGATTAGGCATTATCCGATTTTAGTGCAACTACTACATAAATTATCGATACGCGCAGCGGATAGTTCAGTGAAACTGCTAAAAGTGATTAGGAATCCAGTAAGTATCCATCTACCGACCAACTGTCGAAAAGTACTGACATCATTCCAAGCAGTAGAATACATGAGTTGTAGACAATTTGCCGAGAGCTGTGGCAATAAGCCTATCGCAGTTGTCATTGGTGGGTTTGCGAAAGGAAAGGTAGGCAAATTTGTTTTTATTTTATTATTGTCTTTGAGTAACAATACTTTTTGGTCGAAATCAGAATCAGTGTAATTGTCTAACATCATTTTTTTTTAGCCACGATTGTAAACTGTTATAAGTTATTAATGAATAATTGTAATAAGCAAAATTCATTTTATATAAAATGGTCCTAAACAACATCCAGATAGTTGCTTTTAGGCTGTTGTAGATTATACCGAAGAAGAGGTAAAATTAAGCAATTTTCCTTTGAGCGCTGCGTTGACGTGTTCTAAGCTGACATCCAGTTTCGAAGAAGTATGGAAAGTTGAAGAAGAAAATCAGTAATAAACCATTGCTGAAAGCAACTTCACGAAAATTTTTTTTCAGAGAAATTTCTATTCTTTTTTTGTTTTTGATTTGTGAAAATCGCAAATATGATAATAAATATGATAAATAATAGTCCGATCCCTCTTAACTTTAATAATAATTTTCACTTTTTTATTCATTCTTTTGAAAGAATATGAGTTTCTGATTCATACAGTTTGGTCGAAATTATTAATGATCATTTTCCCGTGAATTTGTTTTTTTTTTATGGAGATTTCTTTCAAAATCATTAAATAATAGATATGTTTTTGCATATTGCTCTTGAAATCTTTTGAAAGTTCAAGAATAATTTAAATATTACTTTGCTTATTTGTACGTTTATTTGATTATTCTTGTTGTTGTTCGCTTGTAAAGCAATTTACTGATGAGTTTGATAATTATTTAAAAATGGAGGGGTTTTGTCATACATGAAATCAGAAATAATAAAAGTACCATCAATATACATTTGCTGTTAGAAAATTAGGAGAAGTTCTGAGGAAAAAAAAGTAAAGAATTCATATTTTTTGAAAATGTGTAACTTTACAGTATTAAATTAGGCATTACATCATTCTTAAATGTAGGCATTTGTAGTTTTTAATTTCTTATTATAAATTGCAAGACAAAATATATCTTTATAGTTTGTTATAGTTTTTCATTTCCTTTCTGATAGAGTAAAAAAGAGTTTAAGGCTTACTCGTGACAGATGAATATTAGGCTAACATACAGTTAATGTGTAGAAGAAAAATTGACTAAATTATTTTTGTTCTTGATTTTTTTTTTGTATACTATTTCTAAATTTAATTTGAATTCAATGGAAATATTATTTTCGAAATGACAGTGATTTTTTTTTCTTTAATTGAATTTACTATCTTGGGATGCGCTTTGATTGATTCCCAAGACAAATGTATATATTAAAATTGGCGTAAGTACTATCGTACGAAGTTGCCTTCCATGATAATTAGATAAAGTGCAAACGTGAAATAAGTAACGACAAAAATGAAATAACAACACGTGATAATTGCTAGAGATAACCGTTTCCGTGGTGCAAACAGTGCAGTTGTTATTTGCTGTTGTATCAGGGCACGTTTACTGCATGTATCGGCAGTTGTTAGACGTTTCATTAGTGGCAGTTGTTTCACGATATCCACATCTACAACACGGAATATCTGTTTAATGTCCGTGTTAACATTTCGCACGATTTGCGATATTCTTAAAATTACATTCGAAGAAAGAAAAACAGAATTAATTTGATTTTATATCATATTAATGAACTTACTAGCCGGAATAATGTTAACAAATCGGTCGTTGCTAATATCGATGTACTGAATATGATATGTTGGTATCATTAGATCTAGTAATAGGATGCAAACAATATGCAAAAAGGTAATGCACAGCCATAAATCTTCCAGCGTTAAAATATTTTCCATTCTGCGGGACGATTGCTAAATGAAAATGAATTTGAATTTGAAATTATTAGAACTAAATTAGATGGAAACAAGTTCAGAAATGATTATTAACCGAGCAATATTGAAATGAAAATTAACCGAAGAAATATCTGAGAAATTTTTGTGATTACTGTTCACCATAGTATTTATGCATTCATCGAAATCGCAACTTAATTTTCTTTTTAAATTAATCTCAATACTTCCAATATTCACATATTATTACTCTTCATAAAAAGTACTTCGACTAATTAACCATGAAAATAATGCATATCAGAGCAGATACTGTAACCATCGGATGAACTTTACGGCGCCTGTATTGCGCAAAAATAACAACACAAAAAATGATCATAGAAGGTAATATGTTAGCAATCATGGATGAGAACCATAGTTCTGGATAGCTCGCAATAACTTTTACTTCTTTGAATGTCTCTGAAATCTCGAAATGCTGACAAATTGATGTAAGAATTGTTACTGAAAACGTTGCATTCTTTCTATAAAATGTTTTAATTTCTTGATATCTAAGCTTCTGAGACTTTTCGACTTCGATCATGAATGTGTACAACAAATTTATTTGTGTGCAAAATTTGAAAGTAGTTCTCAATCTGTGGTAGAAAGCCAATGCCAGTACGAACTTCATGATATCGAGAATCAAAATTTGATTGATAATAATTAGGTGTGTCATTTTTTGATTTAAGCAGATAAATATCTTTCACAAAACATATGCGCTATCATTTTAACTTTAAAAACTACCAATATTAACCGAAACTTTCGAAATTTCTTCTACGCTGCGCAAATCTTGGAAATTATGTAAAAAAATACGCTCATCTGAAGAAAAAAATTGAGGAAAAATAGATAAATGGAAAAGTAATCAAATTTGCCATCAATTTCAATTACTTGCTTTTTCTAAAGCAATGTATTTGGATTTTCATTATTTCTATTATTTCTAAAATTAATGACCTCCAGTATTTGATATAACAATTTCGCACTGAAATAGTTTGAAAGGATGCCGCCAAGCTTCGGATGAGCAGAGAAGTTCCGCAGAGTATCTGAAATATTATCACATGTTGTCTGGTAAAATTTAACAGAAAATCTGAAATGTAACATTGGAAATGTTTACAAGTAGTCAAACAGATTTTGGCCATTAATCGATTCTGAGTCTAAATTTTAGTAAAGGAATGATTCGTTTATAAATATAAGAAGGCAATCATTCGGAATTGATTGGCATTCAATTTTCATTTCATTTTTATACGAAATGACTCATTCCACCACAGCACACATTCTTGTTTTTAATTTGCATTTCAATTATAAACCATAAATAAATTATGAACTGGTAAAACGCGTCGACCATGCCAATCAACGGATCCAAATAGATAGCAACATTAATCGGAACATAAGGGCGTGTTGTAATTTTTGGAAGCCACGGTTGATATTCCGATGGCATCCGAAATCGGTTTTTCAATTTGCGGATGATAAGCCGTTCATCAGTAAATGTAATACCAAATATTAACTCCATGCTAATCTTGTTCTGTATTGGATAGAATTTAATTCGAGAATGAAAACAAATTAGAATAACAATTTCATTTCTTTTTCTTAATTCATTATCAGTATTTCTTCTTTATTTTATAAAGATTTCTTCCACATTATAATCTTAAGATGAAAGTCGATGAATACAACTAATAGGCGAACTGATCATTCTAACACGAAACTTTTCATCCTTGCATTTGATTTTAATAATTTCAAAATTTTAAAAGCATATTTTACATGATAAATCTTAGTTGAAATGATTTTAAGATTGCAATTAAGAGCGAAAAACGTCCCATTGTCATTGGTGACACGATTGTTTCGCTCTTGTGGTCTAACCGATGCATAATAATACTTATATTTCCGAGCCAATTCGATATGCTCTTCCATCGTTAATCTGACAACTTTAAAATAAAAAAATTGCCTTAGTGATAAGAAATTTGATTATATTCTTAAAAATGACGAATTGCAAATTCTGAAACTTCATGAAAATATTCTAATGTAAATTTCCATAGGAAAAAAGTGATTACAATATGCTAATTTTTAATCGTGAAATATCATTTAGTATCTACGTCCCAAATTTTTTCTTTTCAACTATATAGCATTTCAAAACTTTAATTTCATCTAAAGATTTATAAAATCTTAACTGATGCCAGTTCAAATTTGTTAAAATTTATAGCAAAATATTTCAATCTTACCCGTAAGCAGCATGCAGAAGTATCCATAGCATTAGCAACATTTTCTATGAATCATATTATTGTCTGCAAAAATATAAATCAAAATTCATTGGTCGCATGCAAAATAGAAGCAGGTATTTCATCCATTAACAATTATTTCTGTGATCAGAGAGAGAGGAAGACAAGGAGGAGAAGAAAAGGAGAGGAAAGAGAAAACAGGGAGAGGTAGAGGTAGCATTTTTAAAATATGACGAGAACCAGATTTGATGGACTTCTCCATGTATCGTAACTCATCTTTGAATGAATAATTCAGTTTTCAATCTCACTTATTTTTTTATATATAATTGAGGTTTAAAACATTAGATTGAAAAAAAAATCAAGAATATGTAAATGACATTTGGCAATCTTATAAAAGAAACTGCTGAAACTGACAAATGATAATAGAAGCCTAACTTAATGTACCATATTTATAAATAAATGAAGTCAGGAAAATTCAAGTGATCATAAGCAATTACCGTTAGCTACGAATAGTTGCTATATTATGCATTTAAATGTTATTATATCTGAAACTTTGACTGAGACTTTCATTATCATTACATTAGTTTCAGTAATTTTTTCTATGAGAATATGAAATATCATTAACACACTTCTGATTTATTGAAGTCATCAAATATGACATCATCCCGTAAAATTTCATTTAATATTCTATTGCATTTGTTTTCATCATTAATTGATTTTCGAATTTTTCTTTGAACTTGAATGTTAGCGCTTCTCAGCATGAATTCAAACTATTAATTTTTACTTAATTAATTGATAACAGTAATATAAGAATGAAAGAAAATTCAGTGTAGTAATGAATCTGACAATTTAAATGACTGATGGATTCATTTCAATGCCTTTCAACTTTCAGATTTTCATGTAACAGAAGTTATTATTTCATTTATCTTAAGAACACAACACACTAATTTCAATCCCTTTAAGTCTGAAAATATACAATTCAGTTAAAGGATATTGAAATTTTTCTTTTATAATAAAGAAGGGATTGAATTCTATCGAAAAAAAAATTCGATTTAAAATTGATAAATATACATTTAATATTTACAAAATATGGTGTAACACATACATAAAAAAGTAAGAAATTTATGTATGTCAATTTTTTCTTGAATTTTATTCTTTTCTATTAGAATTCAATCCTTTCTTGTTATAAACGGGAGAAAAGCATTACTGAGTCTCAAAATTTTGAAAAAATTTGTATTTCAAAACTATTCAAATTAATAAATCTAATTCATATTTCATTCACTTAAAAATTTACTCTTTTCCTCCTATGGTAGTTTATTTGAAACGAAATTTACGTTAATTTTCTAATATAATTGAAGAAAATTTTACAATGCGAGAAAGATCTGTTTCTCATGCTATCATTAACTTTTTTATTTCAGCATAAAAAAGACGATAGTTAATGAGTTACGATAATTAAAATGAATTTTAGATCACAATAATAAAATAAAATCCATTGAAAATACCTCAGCGAGTTTTTTTATTTACAATTTTTTTTTTATTTTTAGCATTTATATGACAGCGTTGCAAGTGATAGATCGCGTAATCATTTTCGTTATAACAAAGGAATGTATTTAACTTAAGGTTCATAATATCTGGTCTGCGACAATTTATATTTATCAGTTGATATCATTCGCAAATATTTCTTAATTTGTAATGGACGATATACTCTAAATTCGAAAATATTCGAAATTTTTTGATTCATAAAATAATTTCTTAATTCAAAAACGAACGTATTAGTACCAAAATAAATGATAAGCAAAAAACTGTATGTGTAAAGTATATTCAAAGAATAATATCAAATTCGATGATTAACAAATTTCAAAGTTTTTGTTAAAAGAATAACATCAATTAAAACTATTTTTTAATTCGTTACAGAAACTATCCAAAAAAAAAAGTCAGCTATAGCTTGCTTTGGGATGAGTTTTTTCGAGAAATTTGAATCCAAAGTTTTCCAAGTCACAGAATTCCGATGCCATCAAATACTAGTGGATCTGAAAATATTTCAATAATATAAAAGCTTTCCTTCATACATAATAATACAGAAGCGCAGTTAGATTAATCGTAATTACTGCTTTTACATGTCGTAATCTAATAATCAAAAATTTCATTTTACGATGAATTGCCTTACTTTGTACCTTAAATTTGAAAGCTTTTTGTGAACAAGAAACTAAGTAGAATCATAGCAAAAAAATTTTTCTAAATAAAATCCTAAATAATATCACCAAGCGATAGTCACAAGAGTATTAATGACTACAAGTGATTATCATCGTAAGTAATTGATTATATCAATTTATAATTAATTATGCGACTTTCATTTCTTCAATTTCGGCTATACTTTCAACATACCGTTTACTAATTTGTTTGCAAAAAAGTTAAAATGCATAGTCGTATTTTTATAAGTAATTATGGAATGAAATTGTCAACAAATATGCAGATAGACAGGTTTATAAAATAGCTTTTTTAGCTTCGAGAAAGAAAATATTTAACAGGATTCTTTGCATCATTCACTTCAATAAACAATTGAACTTAATTTATTGAGAAGTTAACAAACTTCGAAAAATTGGCGATAGCTGCAACTGCAAATAATGTTTCAATAATTACCAGAAAGGCTTCCACACAAACAATAATAAATTCGATGAATAGAACATAGTTTTGAAATAGAGCCCAGTAAACACAAAGCAACAAGGTAAGTGCATTCAAAAGAAGGCCAAATGATAAGTAACTACTCGTTTCAGTAAGATTCCCTTTACATACTAAAATTAAATAGAATGAAAAAGCATTTCTAATACAAGCAATACTCACTGAATATTCTTTTTTAAATTTTTATATATTGACATTTAATTAATTTACTGCATTTGTAAATTAAAGCATTTAACAAATTCCTCAATAAAAATGAGAAGCATTCAGTAACAAATCACACTCATTTTTGCATATTTTCAGAAGTGAAGACTATGTATAATATAATCATCAGTCATTGTTGCTTTGAGCCAAACTTTTAAATAGAAGAACAGTAACATAGATAGAGTTAGCACCAAAAGCTTAAATAATCCAGGAAAGATTTGCTTAATAGTTTCAAAATATTTTATAATACTAATCTTTGCATGAAGAGATAAAATATTACCCCAATATAAACGCATCATTTCATTTGGAATAAATAAAATGATCAGCAAAAGTTCGCAAATTTTGACATTTGTCGCATATGGTAACACTGATACTGTAATTCAATTCCTTCGAAAAATTGTGAAATTAAAGTGTGAAATCACAAAAATTTTAAACAGTGGCTGATAATTTGAAACTAAATATATTATATCAAAATTACAATAAATTGATTAACTAACCTCATTTAAACCATTGATAAATTTCTATTTAGCTCCATAAGTCGGAAGCAATCTTTTGGAGTATTTGATTTTAATTTAAAAAATAAGGATTGGAAATTAATACAATATGAAGGAAAATTTTATCACTGAGTAAAGGAAAGATATATTAAATAGAATTGATAATAGACTTCGAAACATGTATTTTTCAATTTTTTCCTCGTGTGATAGCATTTGTTTGTTTGCCAAAATTAAAGATTTTTCAAAATAGTTTAAAGTAATTTTTCATGATTTGAAGAAATGCAACATTTACAAAATTTGAAATATCTATTGATATACGTGAAACTGAAGAAAGACATTTCACTTACCTTTGAAAATGTATAGGAATAAAAGAATTGCAACAAAGATGTATGATATTGGTCGATTAAGATATAAAATAAGTTGTAATGGAAGCGATGATCTCTGAATAAAATGTTGTAATTTAGCAAAGTGAAAAAAGACAAATAAATTGAATAATTTTTGAAATTATATAAATGCTAGTAGTTGCCTCAATGTCAATTGATTTAATACAATTTTAAACAATTTCTTGATTTAATAAGAAAAATAAAATAGTAGAGTGACAGCACTCGAGATCTAATTTTGAAATTTATCCGTTTGAAGTTGTTTTGTATATAACGTGTAAGATAAAAATGATAAACTGAAAGTGGATTTCGATTCTCTTTTAAATGCTTACCACATTCGAATCAATCATCTTTTCTCGAACAGCACAGTCAGGAGACGATTGAAATCGCTTAGCCAAGATATAATCAATGAAAGATTTTATTTGTTGCCCGGGCAACATCCAAGCACTAGGATATTTATTTGCAAAGTTATGCAAAATTGCCATCTTTATTATTAAAAGACACTCATTATTCTCGACGAATATTTTAACAAAACAAAAACAGAATGAAAAAATGGTACTTTTTAAGAGATCTTTTAAAGATTTTAATGAATAAGAAATTAAAAATAAATGAAATGAAGCATTCCGATATTTCGTTATATTCTCGTCTAATTATGATTAAAATAAATGCCAAGAATATATGAAATTAATTATAGAATGTGTAGATGTAAGATAAAGTTGACTGATTGATCATTTTTGTTTAGAGACTTTTCAGTTGCACCATGAAAAATTAAAAATGTCTGTAATATTAAAAATATTGCAATGTGGAAAAAAAACCTTCCAATTCTTTATTTTCTATTATAAAAAATACGATGTGAAAGTGACTCCTCTCTTATTTTTCAAATGAAAATAAAAATCATCTTTGGGAAAGAAACAAATCTGCCAATATTTCAAGATAATAGACATTTTGTGAAATTAAATTTGAATACATATTTGAAATCGGAAAACACCTGTGACATTATTTTGACTTCTCTTGAGCATTTCATTCGAATCCTCATTTGACATACGCATTTTAAATTTGGAATTTGTAAAATTGTGATAGAGAGTTGATGCAAGGAAGAGCAAATGTTTTCACAGCTTGCATTCATTTATACTTTACATATCATTATCAGTGATGACAACAAAGAGGACAATGGATAGCTGGATAAATCTATCTGACAGCTGGACAATATTAATGATGCGTGCTCGTTACGGAGCAAAAATAACTGTGTCTGATATAAATATGCTTGATATTGGTTGAAAACAAAGCTATTTTATCAATTGGCTAATAGTCGAGAAATCGAGACATTTTTTATGGTCGGCTGTTGGATCATTTGATTTGAATTCGGTTTTGTAATTTAAACTTTATTGCATATAATACTCATTTCGTTTAAAACAAATTTCTTTCAAAATTATAGAAAAATTCGCTGACAATCGCTTCCATCTTCTTATTCTTTTTTTTCTCTTGATTTAATTTTAGATTTTTTCAAAGTTAACAAAGTATGATAGAAAGTTTGCAAAGTTTGGAAAAAGAGTCCAAAGTTTTTAAAATTACTCGAAATAATTGGGATATGCTATTTCTCAATTCCATTTGCCTGATTACTTCAGAACGAAATGAGGATACGAGTTTTTTTAATGTCTTTCAACAGTGTAAGTTTCCAAAATTCTACAATTTTTTAAGAATTAATTTTTCTGCGAATTATTCAAATTTATGTCTTGAGATAAAAAATGCAGATATTTAGAATGCTTATCAAAAAATATTGAATAGTCATTTTCTATTAATTTCTAACTTAATAGAAAATATAGAATCTCAAAAAGCAATTAATAATTAACATCCAACATGCTGCGAGCATCTTCTTAGTAATTTGAGGGAAGGAATTCAGTTAGCCAATGCATGCATCAATTATCTGAAAATTTTGTAGAACGAATATTGAATCTTTCGATTTTTTCAAATTTTTCAAGATCAAATAAAATTCAAAATTTAAAATAGTAAGATTCAAAATGTCCAATAATAATCATTTCTATTTCAAAAATTTTGCTTTCTTATCAAATTTCTTTTATTGGGGAAAATTAACATAATATTTTTAGATTATCATCGATGACTGTTCATGCAATTGCAGTCGCCAGCGGTGATTACAAAAACGACATTAGCAAAATAAGCAAATATCAGTTGAATATCTGTTCAAGATAGACGGCTTATTTCCATATTGTGCTTCTTCATCTTACCGAATGAATCATTATGAATGATAATTTTTTGATACCATATCATTCATTTCAGGAGTTGATGGAATTAGAACAAATCAATCATCATGGAATCCTAATTGGGGTAGGTACTGATATAATGGATAATGCGTCGCAGGAATAAAAACCTGCTGGAGAATAGCAATAATCGAGATTTTTGGAACAATTACAATAACGATAGCTGGAATTGTTGGAGCTATATTAGGCTGGATGACAATCGCAATAATCCAAATTCGAGACATTGGAATAACGACATGAATCCTAGTTGGGATCGTTGGAGAAACGAGAACGGCTAATACATTTCGATTAGATAGACCATGGCACAAATAACGACTACTTTATTTGTGAATGCAAGTTTATTAATGATCTCAATTAAGATGACGAAGAAAATAACAAGCCTAATTATAATTATTTTCACAACAAAAGCAGCATAATAATCTTAACAACGAAGACAATCATCTTCGAAGAAAAAGCCAAAGCCAACCAAAGAAATAAGTCCAGTGGCAAAACAATACTATGTTTCAATCACAAATTCTTCATAATTCTGAATGTTCCATAACTGCAAATATTTGATAATGGAATTTAAATTCTTCAAATAACTTGATTTCTCGAAAAGTCTCGAAATGTTCTATTTTAATTTTTCATAGCTATAAATAAAAAAAAGTTTCGCAAAGTTTTTCATATACTGTTCATTAGTACACAGTGGTTAATTAGCAAGAATTTTAAAAAAAGCAACAGATAAAGATAGATCCTGCAAAAAATTAAGTACCAGAAGGAAAAAAGTTCTGATTTAAAAATGGATCATTTTTTTAAACAATGAATTAATTTCATATTAACATTTCATAGTACTTATCTGGAAACTGGAATTCAAATTTTGATTTTAGAAGTTAAATAATGAGCAATATTGTACATCACTATTGATTATGATTCTTTTTTTTAAAAATTGACAAGAAAAAAATAGTTCCAAAATGAAAACTGAAACAGTGTGTGATATAATTCACTATCAACACTTAAACATTCGGATTATGATGTTTGATGATAATGATACAACATTCTTTTTAACTTGAAAATAATGAAAAACTCGAGCTTGGCTTATGTTTATAAAATTCCAACATGTATATTTTGGAAAAATGACGACAAATTTTACAATATTTGAGAAGGATGATTCAGAAACTTATTTTAATTATGGTACCGGCATGATACTAACCTATCGCGATAATCACTTAATGAGGAAACAATAACAATGACCCTAGAAGTAGATAATTATAGTTAACATTATTATTTTTAAACTTTGCATTTCTTAATTTCATTGTTCGGAATAAAAAAATCTTAACATTTATCCTTCAACATCTTCTCTCCCATGATATTGCCAGATACGATTATTATTTGAAATATTTGCTTGCGATTTAATTATTTCATATGTATGATGCAAAATTTTTTGATAGATTTCTTTAAATTTGGAAAATGAAATTTTTCGTTAAAATAAAGGAGCGAAATAACAAATTTCCGAATTAAAATGTTTCTTAGCAACATTCTGCAACTACTTTATGTAAGAATAAAATGCGCTTTCTATAAAATTTCTCTACGGGGACAGTGGGAAATTGTAAGTAAAACTTTTTAGATACGAGAAAGAATACATTAGTCATTATTCATTTCTTGAAACTTATTCAATTAAATTAAATTTTTGTGAAAATTCACTCTTAAACTGAAATGAAAATCTTATTGAAGAATTGATTAAAATTAAAAAGAAAAGAAACTATAATCACTATAATCATTTCTCGCAATATTTATTCAAATTTAACGTACGTTTATGCATGATCATACGTGAACTGAGACTTGATAAACAATTACTCTTATCATCAAATTTTACATTCGTCTATCTTACGCTTAGAATTATTACAACTCGACAACATCTCGAAACTTCATTTTAGAAATAGGCGACAAGAAGAGAAGACAGTGAAGGACAACAGGACATACATATACGTACCAACAGCTCTTCGTCGCACCACTCAATCAAACAAACGATGCGACCCGAAGGCAGACATACACGATACTTCCACTTGTTGATTTTTGTTAACTTCGCAACTTACTCCTCATCTGATCAGAATGTCCGCAAATTGTCCAGTTTCGTATAATTTCAATTTAATAATTAAATATTTTGAATTAATCATCTGTTAATATTAGTACATTATTAAACAGGGTTCTTAAAATCTGTAAGCTACTGATAAAACAAAAAAGTGATTCCTTAATCATAATGCATTACTTATCTTTGATCCCAAAATTTTTTTGCAGATTACTCCTGTGTTCGTTTACTGATAACATTCTGATAGAGCATGAAAAGATATTGACTTATTGTTGATTGGAGTTATTGTTATTGTTATTGTTATGTTCTATCAAAAAATGATTTCAAAGACAACAAGTCATTCTACAACTTCAGATTTTAATAGTTTATCAAAAAAATGCAACACAATTTATTGATTACTATGTTCCTCTCTTCTGTTTGTTCACATGAATTATTTATGAAACACCTTAATCAAATTTACATATATCTCAAACTCAATTAAGTTATATATGCCAATTTTAAATCGTGATCAATCTTTTGTTGTTTCAAGTAATACACATGTAACCTGTATCGTTATCTTTTTAATATGAAACAATCAGAATCATCATATTCTGCTGCAAATATAATCAAAATCATAAAGTAAGTCCTTACCTTCGATTAATTTAATCTTTAATTTTTGTCACCTTTGTACCGAATTTCCTTCGATATTTTCATTCATTTACTTTCGATAATCATTATAAAAAGCAATAAAATAGGCGAAAATAGATATCGAATTTGCCTTAATGTTATAAATTTGTTAAGAATATTGGCGAAGTATAGAAAATTATATTTATTTTGATTTATTGTAAACTTACTTTCATCTTCCATTTGAGTTAACTGGCTTACTTTCATCTTCGATTTGAGCTAATTTTCGAGTGTGAAGTCAAAATTTGATTTAACGCAAATGTCTTTTTCCTTTTTATATGACAATAAACATTTCCCTTATTTTAATCCTTTCTAACTCAATTTCTACTGTTATTTGCATTTGCATTTATATTCAAAAGAAATTTTCCAATTGCATTTGCCTTTTGAAAAAAGTGTAAAGAGAAAAATTTTTAATTCGTAAACTTTTTTTTGATATAATTGAAGCATTAGCTTTTCCATTTCTCAAAAATTTCCAAAATTATTTAATTCATACGCTTTATTCATTTTGCTAGCCATAATCCCATTTTAAATCTATGCCAAGGCCAAAATGCTGTCAAATATTCGAGTAGTAGTTAAAAGGATTAGATGACAATAGCTTCTCATATCAATTTTGTTCATCACTATTCATTTGAGTTATTATAGTTCGAAGCTTTAATCAGTTTTAATTCATTTTATTTATTCAATATCGTGAAGTATTCTAATTCTTATTGACACATTTAAACAATTGAGCTGAATTGAAATACATTTTCGTCATCCGCAGATGTTACTATGCAATTATTTAGGCCGTGGATTATAAATTTATCAGTTTTACGATAAAATATAGTATTTTTTGTAGGAAAGATTATCTTATCCCTTAGAATGTCATATCAGATGACGATTATCTCGATACAAAGTATTATGTTTAAATTTGTAGTCAATAAAAATTAGTTTATTCTTCTTTCTTCTGGAAGCTATCAGAAATGTATTCTCCTCGTCATCACTTCTCTTAAATATGATGAAATGACATAATTTGATATAAGCTAATTGACAATATAAAAATTTAATTCCTGACATAACTTTAAATTTAACTCATCAATTTGTCCACATATAAAATTGTGATCTGAAGTTAATTTCAGCAATCAAAATAACCAAATAATTCTAAGATATAAATCATTGAAAGCAATTTTCTCATTTGTTCAAGACTTAAAAAAAAGTAAATTTTTATCCGTAATATTTCATTCTCCGAGTTATAGCACTAAGATCAAATGCTTCTAAATTTTCACTTGAGCGAACTTTTACGATATGACATAATTTTTTATGATTGTGTCATTTATTCTTCACATATTATTATCATTCTTTTCTTTTTCTCCTTTCCGAATTCATAAGATGAATCTTAAAATATGCATTTCTGTTTCCGGCAAATATTTTGATCTGTTAAGAATGCATCTATTCACAAACCATTTAATCTATTTTTTTTCCTGCAGAAGAATTCAATAATGAGAAGGAAGTTTTGAAAGCAATTTTAGAAGCTTCAGCTCTTGAATTATTTTTCATAGATAATTATAAAATTGTGTTTTGATCATTGCAATTTATTGCAGTAGTTGAAAATAATTGATTGTGACATTCATAAACCATCTAATATATTTTTTTCCTACAGAAGAATTCAATAATGAAAAGGAGTTCAAGTAGGTACTAATGATACCAAGAATGCTTGGTTTCAAGTCAGTTATTCATGATACAATATTAGCAATTCCAAATCTCCCTGATTTGAATTAATCTTTTTTATTCAGGATTTAAAAAATAATCATATTCTTTCATCTGGAATTGTTGGGTAGTGCATGATGTCTTAGTTTTATCACTTTGCTACCACTCCAATCATTTCTATCAATGAAATAAATGATTTGTTTATTCTATCGAGACCTACTCTCTTGAAATTATAGCAATATTATAGGCCTAAAGACAAATTGAATTTCTCTATCCTTTTGTCCAAATTTGTTTATCACAAAAGACATTCTTTTCTTCTGATTTAATGATAATGGATGAGTAATAATAAGGCGACAGTGAAGAGTAATATTACTTATGTAAAATTATTCTTCTACTTGATGTTTTGAATATTTCGAAAAGTTGTATAGGCAGTCATTTCAGACGGAAATATATTTTTTTTCAGCAAAGTAAAATTTCGAAGAGATTGTTTCCTTCCTTTCTTCTGAAGCAGTAAATTTGAAAATTTAAAGATTGAATGCATATGTGTAAGTTTGTCGTATTTATTTTCTGATTCAGCATGGCAGTATACAAATATTTTCTATCGTCAACGATTACATCATCCATTTTATGCCGTTAGAGAATTTTTAAATTTCAAATTTAGATGCACTTTCTAAGATTCAAGAATTAATGCATATAACAATTTCTTTTAACGAACTATAATAATACGTTTTTTCCTTTTCAAAATATCGTTACATTCCACAGTATATTTCATTTTGTTTTATTTTTAGTCATTAATATCGTTGTAATTAATTAGAATTATAAGGCCTTAAACTAATTATAAAGATATTTTATAGTAAAATTTGATATAATAAGCTTCTTTTATTTATTTCCTGAGAAAAGTATTCATTACTCCAAGTTATTATTAAACAATCGCATGATAATTTTACTGATTTCACTTTTATGATAAATAGCTTTTTATTCTCTTCATATTGATCTGTCTACAGGAAATGTGCTTCAATGAGAAAAATCTTTGAATTGGCGCAAATTAATTTTTCAGAAATGCATAGCGCTTAGAAAACATTAAAATCATTCGAACTATTTATATTTAACATTGAGTTAATGTTAACCAATATTATTTCGATAGATTATAAATTTTCTAAAATTTCTGTGATAACGAATTTAAGCAGGCAACCATGGTCTCAATATTTTTACTTATTAACACCACTGTAATTATTTATCAGAATTTTAATTAAACACTTTTTATTATTTTTTGTTATCTTTATCAATTAAATTTCTTTTTTTTCGTGTAACATCAGATAAAATTTTCACTACATCCAAATATTCAAACTTCTCTTTTTAATTCTACTTGAACATGACCTTTACATACCCACATGTTTATGTTTCAGTTATATAGAATAAAGATGCACTAAAAGAAAATTTGATAACCTGAATATACTTATGATAATTTGTTAACATCATTTTGTCATCGAAAAAACAATGCTAATCATTGATTATTATTGTTTCATCATAATTTCTAAACTATTTTTGATATATGAAAAAATTTGTCATATGAAACACCTTTTGTCGTTTTTTATTTAATAATCCTTTTCCAAATGAATAATTTTTTAATCATCATTAATTCTACTACAATAGAATTATTTGAGTGTGGTGATTTCATGCCAAGACTAATATGCTAATATGGCCTAAAAGTCATAATTAATATATTATAAAATATATGTGCAAATACTATTCAAAATTTACGGTTTTTTTTTATAAGAAATCTTTTTTGTCTTCCCCCACTCGTCTTATCCATTTTTTGGCTTTGCCCCATTTCATTCTCTAAATTGCTGGGCTTGTGAGCATTTTTCATTCCTATTTTCCAAGTCTATTGGCTTTTTCTTGGCTCTCGATTTCCATGTTATCGCTTTAGCTATGCTAAGATGATCTTATGCTATCGCTTCTGATATAAACCTAGGCTAACCGATAAGGCTAATAATTCTCTTTTGCATTTCTCTCTCTTCTATCAATTTTAAACCTTTAAAACTATATAGATGATCCATTATAAAAGTATTTTCATTCTATAAATCTCCTCGACTTATGCACTATCTCTCTGCTAGCAGTCAATTATTTGCTAATGAACAAATGCTTCATCTATTCTTTTGTCACGTCTCAATTATAATATTGGCTCCACCTGTATCGGAAGGGAGTGCAGTTGCTTTCTCTGTTCCATATTATACTACCTACCGTAGTCTTTGAAAATGAGTTAGCTGAAGTGTGGTGAAATGCTAGACCTATCCATTGATTTTTCTTCGCGATGGAGAGATGAAGAAATGGGCGCAGGCCTTAAATTGCTTTGCTATGAAAGTCTCGTATTTGTATGAGGCTCGGGACTAGTACTTCCTGCTCTGACTGAATAGCAATAGTTTTTGAATCTGATCCAAAGCAATGAAAGCCAATCGTAGCTTATGCGGCAAGGGACTAAATCTTTGACAAATTTTGCTTTTAGTCTAAAGTCACAACATCTTATAGACTTCTTTCGATGCTAACACTAGATAGGCTGGCATACATATTGCTAACATACTTCTTTCTTTTCTCTCTCAACTCTTTCGAGAAAACTATGATCCACTTATGGCAAACATAAATTTTCATCCCTGCATTATTATTTCACATTATATTTATTTCATGTCGTACAAGGCTTCCTTATTAGACTTTTCTAGAAATTCAACTTTATAATACAGATGAGAAGAGATGATGAAGCGATCCTCTTAATATTGTTGAACTTCCTATAATTAATACTTAACATGCAAACATTTAATTAATACCCATTTCTCATTTCGTCATCTTAATTACCATCACGTCAGTTTTCTCGTTTATTTTATTTAATGTACATACATGATAGCAATGATTCGATATCTCATAGATTTTTTTATCCCAAAACCCTTTCATGAATTCTGGTAAGACGAGAGTATTTTCGTATTATTTTAGTGAATTTTGCTTTGAAATTAGTTATATTTGAAAATTTATTTAAAGACTTGCATAGAACTTATTGCATTAATTACATTTGATAATGTTGGATTGAATTCGAAATTTGTTCGGCGTAGCAGAAATAAAATATACGAAGAGCAGGGACAGAAATAGAACAAGATTCGATTCCAAATAGATCGAAAGCCAAATGACAAACTACTCGTGATAGCTAGGTTGGATTTACTTCATCATGGAAATAATGTCATCAAATATAGGTTCACTTGATCTCCAAGGTAACAAAAAAGTGCCTTACTTTTTACATACTTTTTTATAATAGTTTAAGTCAAGTCCAGACAAAGCTTTGCTCCAAAACTATAAATAGAAAGCATTTTCTCTTTAATTTGGCTCAAAATTTCATCCATTTGTTTGGCTCAAAATTTCATCCATTTGCACATGTTGCAATGATCATTTAATGCAATCTCAGCAATTATCTCTTTTTATTATTCTTTTCCTTTCCTAATGGGCTAAATTTGGAATGCCTGGTATATGAAAATAATTCTTCATTTCCATCGAGAAAATTGGCCATTAGCCTAGCATAGCTGATCGTTTTTGCCACCTTTCCAATTGCTCTGAGTAAATCTTTAATTAATTAAGCAAAGATCAAATAAATTTTAGTTGCTAATTCAATCATTTCATTCATTCGTTAGCTCATACAAAAATTCGTTTCCTTTTGACTTCGAGACAAACATATATTCTTATTTAATCGAGATTGAAGAAGAGAGAGAGAAGAGAGAGAGAGATATTCATAAATTTAATTCTTGTCTCACATTCAATAAGCAAGAGATGATAGCTGAAGGAATTAAATTTAAATTAAATCTTTGCTCGACGAAGAGATAGCAATATTCCATGACCTATAAGGCACAAATGAAAGCTTAGAATTGAATAATAAAAATAGATGTTTTTTTCCTTTTTTTTCTCTTCTATTCTAATAGCAGTAAAAGCACGAATGGAACGATAATAGCATTAGTGTGTGCGAGGAGCAGACGAGAATGATAACGATGATAATCCATCCATGTTTGCATCATTCATCAAGATGCTTCTCCAGTCCTTCTTTAATCGATGAATGCCACTTAAATTTCTGGCTATATTCATCTCTGTTCCATCTGTTATTTAATAAATCACACGCCGTTATTTTCCTTTTTTTTAACAGATCGATAATCCCTTCCGAAAGAGATAAGTATCGGAACAAAATCGATAAATTGCTAATGCTATCTGATCACTCACATTGAAAATTGTCATTGATGGCTTTTCAAATAGGTTATTTGGATTAAATATGGTTAGTAGAACGATAAAAGTTTTTACTAAAATATCAGTAGTGATTCGAAGATGTCATGAATATTAAAAAAATTAGAAGTTCGATGATGAAAGATAAATGTCTTCATGCTTATCATATCATATAATGACATTAACTTTATTATATCATTCAGTTTTTTTCTTTACTTTATTACTCATTGCATTAAAGTGCAAACTGTTTGCAGTTGGCATGCATTCTAAATATACGATAGGATTCTGAAGGTTCGTTTCCTTTCAATAAAAAGAGATGTGTAACGGAGCAGAAGGATGAAATTTGCTCAGGTTGGATGGGTTAAGTATCGATTTTTCGACCGTTAACCCATCTTCTTTTTTCGATCATGCGGGTAATAGAGATGAAAAGGTGCACCTCGAGGAATGCTGAATGAGACAAGTTTTGAGACATGAAACGACGAAGCCATCCTGGTCAACAGTTTCAGATTCCTCTATCATTGCTTTCGTTCTTCTCTCTTCTCTCCCGCTTCCCGCAATTTCCCGTTGTTATTTCCTTATATTTCATTAATGCTTGTGTTAATAATTAACAAATGAAAAGAAAAAGACGGTATGCCAACTATGTTTATCTTCCATAAAAAAGCAGCACTGAAAGCTTATCAAAAGTTTCCACCGTATATCGCTGCAAATTGAAATATCTAGTCTATCCATCCATATTATAAATAAATATTTTTCTTCCTTATAAACTACTTCCTGCAATTATTGTTGTTTTTTATGAAAAATTCCTTTTTAACGTTCTAGAAGGACGTATCATCGATTTCTTCACCCAACATCACAATTTTAACTTCCATCTGAACAAACATATGTCACTTCAACGAAATGTTAAATTTTGGATAGATAGGATGATCTATGAAAGTAATTATATTTTTTGGGCATATCTATCTTACAATTGTTTGACACATCCATTTTTTTTTCAAGCTATTTTCATGGTCGTTGAGATATAATTTAAAATTTACTTAGACTTTTTTTAAAAATATAGTATATGAAATAGAAATTCAGACTTCTGTTTCTCATTTTTATCTCAATAAATTTCATCGAAATTTTCATTTAGACTTAAAATTAAATAGCATTTTTTCGACTTTAGTAAAAAGTTTCCATCAAACGTTAATTGAAGCCTTAGTTGCAAAGTATACGACTGGGACAACAAAGTTTCTTGCATACATTTCAATCATGCAATATAGACCTTCATTTCCTATCTCGGTAAAATGAACTTCCTTCCTTCTCTCGGTCTAAGGATAAAGTTTAGGTAAAAGTAACGAAACCGAGGAACCACGACTTAAATTTCAATTAATTGTGCAATTTGTCAATTGAATCTATCTATTGCTTAAACTATTTTTCTTTTCAAAATTTTTTAAGGAAGATTTACATGAATTTTTTAAAAAATGTGAAAAAAATCACTTTTCTCAAGAAAAATTGTCATTCAATTCCCGACAATATATAGATTCTTGATAATACTCAAAAAGTATAGACGCAAATTGAATTTGAATATTGTCACTTACTGAATATTGTCACTCATTTTAAATAAGTAAATATAAATAACTTAGAATACCAACATCCAATGATAGAATCAAAATTAACGAGTATATATTTTATCTGTGAAAAGTATACTATCCGTAAACTCGCATTTTATAACTGCTCTAAACTGCTCTAAACTGTATGATTTTTAGGTTAAGGAAGTAGAGGTACTATTGGTGGAGTATTTTCTGCCTGTTTCAACAATGTCACTAAAAGAATTGTGCCCTGTTAGACGATTGGTACTTCAGATTCTGCTCGGCACAATTCTTGCTTCTGCTTCGTCATCTCATCGACATCGTGGTGAGCATGTATCTTGTCATTTCAATTTATTGAAATAAAATTCCGTAAAATTTATTTCCATCATTTATCCTTTTCATTCAAATATTCAAACTTCCGGAAAAATCTGGAGCTAACCTCAAAACTAAATATTATGCTAAAGTACTTGAATCTTCAAGTTTTCTTAATTTAGGAATTCTTTGATAGAAAAGATTTATGAAACGGGAAGATTTATGAGAAAAACTGCTTTTTTTCTAAATTAATTTAATTATTAATTTCAGTTTGCACAATTTTTGATTTAATTCCTTTAGGTTGTCATCTTGTTTACTGATGTAATTAATTTCAAAATAAAAAATATTTTGTTGAAGTGTACTTTAAAGTTAGATTTTTTTGTAATAATTTGATATCGAAAAGACAAATTGATATCGAATAGTGAAATTATTTCACCTCCTTGAAACGTGTTGCGTGTAGTTCGTCGAATTTTTATTAAGAAATAAACACATAAATTAAAATGAGTTTATCAAAATTCGAAACTCATGAAGTAAGCAATGTCAAGTGAGCTCTTTATGCAAGTAAAATAATCTTTCACAACGAAAATTATTTTTCAAATTTTTTTGTACTTAGAAAATCCTATTTTCGGTAAGAGATTTGTATTTTTATTTTTATTTTGCTCTTAACAATAAATGAAGGCAATCATTTTTGCTGAAAATTAAATTTTCTTTTTCTGAATAAGATCTCTTATTTGTGCAATTATTCTAGAAATTTTCAGCTTATTAAGAAAATATTTAGACTAAATAATAAGTAAGGAAACACATATAGCATGCACCATTGCTACTAAGTGTATATATGCTTTGTGAAATAAAATTTAATTAATAAATCATAGTATCGATTAATAACGATACAGAAAAAAGTCTTGATAGGACGAAAAAGTTGTAATTTGTTATAGCTCTAAACTACTGTGCATTTTTAATTAGATTTATATTAATTGCGAAAAGCACTTACTTCAGTTCCAATAATCGATCTTGGCGGTGCAGACGAATTGGTTGGTACTGTTCGAGAGGATCGTACTATAGTAAATGTTAATCCAAAATTAAATATTGTACACGAAACTGGTTAGCCATCTGTCATTGATAGAAATGAGGAATGAATTTTTTTTAAAATTTTTTTAGCTTGCTTTTAAAAACTCTGGAATGTAAAAAAATTTTATATTAAATTCTTGATCTTGAATCAAGTATCTTAACTTCAAATTGTACCAAAATGTATTCAGCATTCACTCGATAATATATTATAAGTGAATGATATAGTGCCAATTTCTCGAAAAAAGCTTATGAGACCAAACTTTTGAGCATTCACTCTAATGTGCTCATTAATTATAATTTAAATGTTATAATTATGATATTCAATTTACTTGACCAAATATTTAGAAAAATTTTTTGAAAATATGTTTTCCTTCTTTTCGATAATTTCTCACTTATAACTGTTGATGAATTTTAAGTATTAATCGGAATTATTCAAACAAAACATAATTTTCTGAAATGAGTTTCAATCGTTTAAATGTTAAATACTGATAGTTTTAATATTGTAATTTATTCGGACTGAACAAAAATCGCATTAGTTTGGACGATTTAAGGTCCTGTATGCCGATATGAACTTACAAGCGAAGATTCCGACGATATACCATTTACGGTTGAAATAAACGATGAAAAAGAAGGCTCGGGTACTGTACGAGTAAAAGATGGCGTACATTTAGATTGCAGTAATTCGCAGTATCTGCTTAATGTAGCGGCAATCCGGTGTGGTGATGATGCGAAATCGGAAAGGTATATTTTTGTTTGTGAATTAGTGAGAAGAAAACGTACTGATTTAATTCTTGGAAAAGTTAGCTATGATTATTTTCATGTTTATCCTATCACAAAGTTCAAGAATTAAAGGATTACAAAGTAATACTATCGGTTATTCAATTTCATTGGCTTTCTTATGTCATTCTCATTAGAAGAAAAATTCAAGTGCTGAAAAGAAAAACTAAATTTAATAAAATTTTTCTGACATTCATATGAGGTCCTATTCATTTATTAGTTTTTATTTCTTGAATTGAAAATTTATTTAATTTTTCTTTCTCAAATCAAAAATCTAAATTTGTTGACGAAAATTCTAGACTCGGGAAAACAGAATGCACTTTAACCATTGAAATAATTCACTTTAGAAGCTTTAGTGAGATTTTTGTCCTTTTAGTAAAAATGTCATTAACAGAATATAAACGAATTTCCGAAGGGCAAGATATCTTAAGTAATGAAGTTTTCAGCCATTTCTTTTCGTTTTCGAATTATAATATTAAATGATACAAATGAATAGAATAAATTAATAGTGCCTGGAGATAAAATAATTCAAAGATGGAAAGGAAATATATATTTCAGTTCATAATATTTACATGAATTCTCGCTATTATTGTTAGATTTCTCAATCAAAATTCTTATCATAACTAACAGATATTATCAAATTTTTCTCGCACTGCAGATTGGCTTATTTTGATTTAATCAGCAAATAAGTTTGCACTTCACAAAATGGCAATTATAATTAAGCCGAGAAAGTTAATAAAATAAATCAGCAGGTTAACCGATTATTTTCCATATTGAAACAGAAATCTTTATCTCAATATTTCCCATCAAATTTTATAAGATTAAAAATCTTTTTTAAAACAAAAAAAAAAAAATAAAGCTTATCCAACATCTGACCTTCTGGCTCAGTTCTTCACAACATAGCAATTTTTTTGAAAAATATTAAATTCAAGCCAAAAAAACACCCTTTCAGCGCGCGGCTACGAATATCCGTGAAAGATATAAATGATCACGCACCAGTATTCTTACGTCCATGGTATACCTTTAATGTCAACGAAGGTAAGATTAAATACGATACGGTAAATTATTCTTGAAGTAAATTAACCTCATAACAATTAACCAATTGCATCATTTTTCCAGACGAATTCATTATGTTAATTATGTTAATATGCGTAAGTTGTTTCTAAAACAATTAGATTCCAGGAAAAATCTACAGCGAATTAGCTCGATTACAAGCGACTGATAAGGATTGTGGTCATCCTTATGGACAGATATGCAGATATCAGATCACAAATGCATTAGATGGATTTCCTTTTGCTATCGATGATCAGGTTCCACTTGCCCATTGTTTTATTCATTGCTGATCAGATTTCTACAGCTAATATTAGCCAATTAATTATAAGAATTTCCTTCTAAATTATTTTAGAACTTCCGGAAATATTTAAAACTTCTTCTATTTAAAAGCTACTTCATGTTCGATTCAGTTAGCTTACGATGGAAATTTGTAACGGAAATCAGTGAATTCAAAATTTAACTTGAAACATGGAATTTTTAATTTTTCATCAGGGTGTTCTACGAAATACACGACCACTGAACTACACTCAAGCCAAGTCTTACATTCTAACAGTTGTCGCCCATGATTGCGGCATGCGCCAGTCCAAGTCAACTCTTGTCACTATCAATGTTCATGAAGCTTGTGTAGATGGTATCCAGGGTATTCCAGACCGAGTAACCTACACTCCTGGTTCCGGAAGTGTCCGGATTGCGCCGAATGCACATATTATCACTTGTGCGGAGGCACAATCATGTACCATAGAAAGTATAAAGAGTGTCCTTACACTTCAAACTGATCAGTTGACAAATGGATGCGATCGGAATGATTTTGTTCCGGAAACAATTCAGAGCAAGTAAATGGATTTCTGGATTAAAAAAAAGTGCTTAAAAATTCACTGAAATTGTTTCTTATTTTTGTTTTTTTTTCTTCCTTCAGTTATTGAATTGAATAATTTTAATTTCTGCAGACTATTGAAACCTAATTCTGGAAATAATGTAGATGTGGAATGGATGAATCAACAATTACACTATTGGCAGCAAATGATGACAATGTAGCTGATAATAATGTGATAATCGACAAATATGCTTTTGATGGAAAGTCGAATTCAGTAATTGTACCAGAGGAAAAAGTGGATGGTGTCATTCCACTGAAGTTTACGCTGACCTTTTCAATGAAACATGCTCATGGGAGCAAGGAGGAACAAACTCTCAAGCAAACAATTCTATGTGAAAGCGATTATACGAGTAGATTTCTTACTTATATTTTCAGGAATAGTTTGTTCAGTAAGATGACATCTCCGTAACAGAAGTAGGAAAGTTAAAATGGCAATGTAATATAGCTTCAACTTATAAATTTTCAGATATTAATAGACAAAATTAAAATACATTTAGTAAATTCCAAAAAAAAAGAAAAAAAACTAACTATAATACAATTGTGACTCTTGGATTTATGAATTATTAACCAGGCAAAATGCGAGAAATAATTAGAGCTATAAATTATGAATGATATTATCAGATTTAAGAGAGACCCACAGGTGTTTCTTTTTTACCTGTATCTACTATAACTGAAAGCTAATTTTAGACATGAATCGCCATCATTTTGCCGTTTATACGCGACACTGCAAGTTGGAAATGTTGATGCGTCGAGAAAGCAATGCTGAAGCTGCATTCCGTGCTGCTGAATGGCGATGGAGCATTCCGGAAGTTTGCGATAATCATTGGCATTCGTATTCTATCTTGTTTGCATCCGTTGATAAGGTAAATATATTTCTATCGCCCGGATTTTTGATAAATAGATGCGGTTTTGAAAAAATTGTAGAAGAAAATTGAAAATTAATATTTCCGCGATATTGTTCTCAGTAAATGCTCTCCAGCGATATTGAAAGAAAAGTTATTTCCCATCTCCAACTTTTTAAGGATAATATTTTTCTGCCTTTTTCATTTACCATAGTACACAATACTCTATTAAGGTTGATTTATACATCGATGGTCGAAAATTTATTGCAACTAAAGAGAATCCAGAAATATTGGATGACTGGCCATTACATCGTATCAAAGATACAGTGAGATTCTTTTATAATTCTCAATTTGTCACCAATTTGTGTCTCATTCAAAATTTCGCTTTCCACCACTTCCGTTTCATTGCTAAAATTCGTATTTCTTTGACATACTTTTAAGAGTTTACAAATAAAACTTGTGATCTTATAATGATGTATGTTTTGCAGAAAACTCGTCTAGTTGTTGGTGCATGTTGGCATGGTCGCAACCGCATGATGTCGCAATTTTTTAAAGGCCATTTAGCTTCCATCTATTATTTACCACATAAACTTGAACAGCCGCAAGTTCTTCAGTGTCCCCATCAATGCAAAGAGAAGCTGGAATTCAATGCCATCGATCAATTAGTGCCGGGAGAAGTTTGTATTTCAGTTAAAATTTTAAAATACAATATATGTACGATTGAGATTTTATCTCGTAAATGAAATATTAACGGTCAACTTCGGAAGAAAATATAATATATCAATACTAGTTTTCGAGATTCTTTTTGAACAGAATGCAATCTTTGATATGGATTCATCATCTTTTTCCTTGAAAGCAAATACTGCCGAAGATTTATCATTATTACTTCAACAAATTACATATGCAAATACGAAGAAATTACCGACATCTGGGCGTCGTACATTCTCTATCAATACAACCGTCCTATGCGCTAATGGGAAAACGGTTCGTTGATGGAAGTATTTTTTTTGATTGAAAAATCAAAATTTATAGTCATCAAAAAAATTTTTTTTGAAATCAATTTGTCAAGAAGATTATGTCTATGAAAATTTCAATTATTGCTTTTTATTTCTCAACTTTCTTATTTATATTTGCTACCTCCTTTTTCAGCTTACTCTTAATCCCAGTAAAGGCTCCATATTTGTGCAGCGAGAAGCTGAACCTGTTATTTCAATTAGTGGGTTATCAGTTGTAAACAGTGATCGACATCTCGTAAAAACAGGTGCACCAATGCTTCCTAAAATCAAAATCACTGTAACTCAAAATATTAATGGAGGTAAATTTCAATTTTAGCATTTTTAAAGCTAAATTCATCTTTAATATATTTACTTTTGCACTTCACTAACCTATCTTTACATTAATTATGCGTTTTTTATCAGATTACAACGCTTCATTTCTTGAGGATTAAGGATTATTTTGTAGCACATTTTCTTTCCATAATTTCTATTTTGATTCATGATTTATACTGTAATACATGCGAAACTGCCGGATAATCTTTCATGTTAATAAAAACCTACTTAATTGGATTGGAAATGGTATTTAATTTCATCGAAGCATATAACTGATATTGATTTTTTGTCATATTTTTTTCGTTTCATAAAGCAATTGAGAAGAAGTTAAAGCATAACCTAGTGTTAATGGCCAACAATCTCGGATGTTGATTGTTTCGAAGAGATAAGGCTTTAGCTAAGCATTAATTAAAAATAGAACGTTTAAAATTAATGTCTGTAGTTTAGAAGCAAACTGTAAAAGTTTCACGATATAATGATAATGTTGATAACATGGTGCCATAGAGTAATAGAAGAAACACATAGATAGGAATCAGATCAAATCCTCTGTCATTTTTTTTTACAAAACAGTAAAAGCAATTACTTTGATTGTTTCCCTTTATTAATTTTATTTAATCTTTAAAACGCTAAACAAGAATTCGAAAAGCTTGGAAGAATTTTTCAGAGAAATTTTTCAAATTTGTTGTGCTTAAATAATCCAACTTATTGAAAGTGGAAAGCATTATATATTGCTTTTTCGTTGATTGCAGTAAATTTTGCTACAAATAAATGGAAGGATACTTTCAGCACTTACTATTTTAATGAATAAATTATAATAAATAGCAAGCAGATAAAAAATATCTTGAAGTCAGTAATTCTATCCTAATTAAGCTGTGGCCAAATCTGATATTCTTAGACTGAAAATATCGCTAAAATTAAGCCTCAGTTCATAAACCATTGGAAAATTTTCCGAAAGTAACGATGAAGAAATAATGATAAAAATCCACCAAAAGCTATTATTATGCAAATGAAATTCTTTTTTTTTTTCAGAAGAAATTGAGCGGACGAGCATATCGGAACTTGATTGGTGTAAAATCCATTTAAAGCCATCACGAGATATGGATCTCGAATATTTCTCTTCTCCAGCTTCATTAATTGCTGCTCTTCGAATCGATTTTGAGCATGATAAACAAGTCAGGCGTTATTTCAATTTATAGTCCTTATTTTTTATTAGTTTATATGAACATCTTATGAATGGCAGATTGAATAAAAGAAAAAGTCTAATTAAAGTCACAATGATTTACCATAATCTTTTAAAATTGTCGAACAAAATTAAATGCTACATCAGATTTCATAACTAATTATAAGCTGTTATTATACTTTAAAACATGCTTAAACAGCAATGTTTAACTACAAACTAATACAAAATCTCAGGAAGATTGAATAAGTTTATTTTGCTTTACTAATGAAATAATTTCCAGAAATTGAAAAGCAATGGAATCAATTTATAATAGAAGATCATGCTTAAATTTTTAGGGCATTTTATTGAAAGGTAGAGAAAAGGTCAAAGGTTATCGAGAAATTTTGTCGAAAATTCATTATTTTAATACACGAGCTGATTCATATTCAAAGAGAATCTATACTGTGCAATGTGCAATGAATAATGGTCAGATTCGCAGCAACGAATTCCTCGTTACGGTAAGATTATTAAATTAGATATTAGTATGATATTGGAACCAAACATAAATATTAAAATTCTCGAGTAAATAAAAGAAATGGGAAAGCTAATTACATGATATATATATATATATATATATATAGTTATATATGTTCATCATGAAATCTTTAAAATTTCATATAAAAATAACTCAAAAATTAATAAAAACATATAGATCTTGTGAGATGGTTTTTCTACAGTTGTTAAGAATATCTTCCATCCTGCTTACAAAGATTGTTTACTGTCTTTGATAAATTATCTTTTCATATTCTTTGCTTATTATGTTATCAGCATTATTGTCCTCACCATCCAGTTATCTAGTTGAATAAACTATTCAATATAGATCATTACTCTCGAGGGTTCAGTCATTATTTTCATAGATTAAAACGATTTCAGCTACCTAATTCAATGAAATTCCTTAACTTTTCGTTAAAAAATTAAAATTTTCGCTTGAAAAAATAGCGTCTTTTAAAAGATTTCGTATATAAACAAAAATGAAAATTCAGAAAATGAATTCATCGATCAATAAAAAGCAATTTTAGATGAATTTTCAGTAAGAAAAAAGAAAACTTGGAGACTAGCTTGCAATGTATAAAGCATTTGCTTTCCTTTCCTCTTCTTCTACCTTCTTGAGAGAAGAGAATGATTTTTTAAATAAATAATTATAGATGATAAGATTTAAATCTATTATGAGAATGATTTTTTAAATAAATAATTATAGATGATAAGATTTAAATCTATTATAAGTACGATATTTGTATGAGAAGGAAATAAAGAATGTAGGAGAGAGGATTCAAAATCTATATTTAATAACAATAATATTTTAACAATATTGTTTGAAGAAAGTTTGTCCATTGAGAATGAAAAGTTATTGTATGACCAAAGTAATGTATGAACATTTAAACATGATTAATAATTAATCCAAATCAATTTTAAATCACAACTCTCAATTAATTTTTTTTTACACCGAAATTAAGACATTCAAATATCTGATAAAAACCGATGCGAAATTTAGATGATTATCAATACATCATCGCAATCAACTGAGTTACCAGTTACTGAAATTCTGGATGATGATGAAGAAATGCAAGTGGATCCTGCATTTGATCGAATTGGTGGAAATCGGTTGCAAAATTTATTGGAAATGGATTTGCCACGGCCGAAGGCATTAATTTCGCATCATGGGTACGGCATGCAGGGTGCTATAGCAGGTAAAATATCGCAATGTTTACCTAGGGGTTGTCTGTGAGTTAAAATAGAATCATTAGTGAAATTTAATGTAATAATACATATTTATTTCCAAATTCTCGAAAGCCACTACCATGGATCTGAAAAGACAATTTGATAACAGTTTCTTATCTTCTATTTCTTTTTTTCTTGATTTGAATCATACGGAATTTACAGGTGGAGCAGTTGCTGTAGTTGTTATTTTATGCATTGGTTTTCTTCTGATTATGCTAGTGATCGGAATATTGAAAATGCGTGATACTCCACTTCCCTCCAGAAGGCGACGCAATTGGCGGAACACTGTATGTTGAATTTAACGTAAATTTTGATATTATAGTGCATATTATTCAGATTCTTATATTTCATTACTTGACAGGAAGGAGCAATGGAATGGGATGATGGAGGTATGAATATAACAGTGAATCCATTAGAGGAAGTCAACAAAAACGGTGCTGACTTTTCCGATGAAGAAGAAAGCTCTGATGGCGGTGAAAGGTAATCATATTTATAATCTCTTTCATTGAAAACATTAAAGAAATACTGGATATTTATGTTAAACTTTACCATTCGAATAAAATATTTAGATTCTAAGGTCAGTATTCTGGATAGACTCCGAAACGCGCAAAAAGAGATATGTATAAATGTTTTAGATCATTCTTGAAAATACACTCTTCTTATTCTCTTGACATTTAAAGTTTTTCTATCATCTCGAAATTTTTAATCACTAATATTGAAATTTATCTTTTTTTGATGTTCCAGATTTATGGAAGTCTGAATTTCTCATTTGAATATCTCTAATTTTAAATAAGCAGTCTCATTAAGTTTCAGTTTCCGTGATGAAGCCCTGACAGAGGATGAAGATACTGGCCAAGTACTTCCTCATGTCGATAACGGTGAATCACGCATTTCCATTTCAAACTATTTTAAAAAACAAAAAAAAAGCTTTCAAAAGTTCGACTCAGATATTTTTTCTAGATTTTTGTTGTACAAAACAACAAAAATGATCTACCAGTCCCTTAGAAGCGGATATCATTTTAGCCTTAAATAATTTAAAATTTTTTTCCGATCCAAAAAAAAAACATCAAACATATTTTTACAAATTTTCTTAACATTATATTACATATAACTTTTTTTCTTCGAAATTTCTAAATAGAAGAAATCTGAGATTCTCCATTCTTTCATTAGAATATGTTTTAATTTTAGAAAGACAAAACAGAAGTTTGGAATGGGATGATACGACTTTAACAAACATTTCACGTACCTATCGCGTATAAAAAGAAGGCTCATTCAGATAGCCAAATCATATTACGCTGAATATTTGATCTGATTTTCTTTCCAGTTTTTATCATTTTTCTTTCAGTATCTAAAATTTTATTTACTCCTTAAAAAGAAACTCCCTTATAATTATTATGTGACTCTTCTCATTACATTCTGTTCAAGTTACACATTTAATGAATGATTTATTTCTACTCTTTAATTTCAAAATCATTCACCCAAACCAGTAGTTTATACTTCATATATGTTTGTGTGTGCCATCTCAATTTGAATATTCGTTTGTAATTAGAAACACTATTTCTTAAATTCATTCAAAAAAGTGACTATTTGCATTCCACTTGCTACCGAAAGAATTTGAATGTTATACCTCCTACTGTTATAATATATCCAATTATAAAATCTCTTTGTCCATTTCCCACAAAAGATTAGTATATTTAGGACCAGAAAATTGATATATCCCTCATCGATTGATTCCTTTGTCTAAACTAATTTGTGCTTGTCGAAATATGACAATATTATCGAAAATTTGGAATAACGATCATTTATCCCGAAATTCGATTTTAAATGAAAACTTATAAAAAAATAGATGATGTCGGCAAATAAAATCAAACTTAAAGATTAAAGAAAAAGAGCATTTTCCAAGTTACAAATTTGGTTATTACATTCATGAACTGGATCTACAATAATTTATTCTAAAATTAATGGAAATAGAAGTTTGAAGATACGAGAAAAACATTAACAAGATAACAATCAGATTTAAGAAAAACGCTACGAAGATAGCGACAGTATGTTTAGATGACAGCATCCTAATGTTCTACTTTAAACAATAGAGTGATCAAATGAAATCGCAAAAGCATTTGGTAATGAAAACATGTGATTATGTGATTATTTTACTAAATCTTTCTTCCATAATGTATCCTTTTCATAATTTATGTGTATGTGTATGCATTACTCTATGTTTGTGATTATATTTATTATTATAAGCCATTATTATTATTATGATTATTATTATTATACCATTATTAATATTTCGATGTTTTCGCCATACATACACAGTGAAATAAATCTCACTATAAGTTGATACGGTTTCAAAATAACCAAATCAGCTATGCGCATGAAATAATCTTTCCGAACTCAGTGGAAGGTGCCACCTAAGTAAACGATATATTCTGTCACTGATAAGAGCTGCAACTGAATTCAAACTGATGAAAGAATTAAGAAAAAGGAAAGAAAGACGGGGAAAAATAGTCCAATACTGTAAATTAAGCGGTAAAATTTTGCGATAAAATAAAGGATATAAAGAGTGCCCAAAAACAAAAAGTATCACAAAATATAAGTGTTGAAATTCTAATTTGACACTGTTTGTCCTTTAAACAGCGTTACTTTTTTTTCTTTCTGAGCGAAATTTATCTGGAATAACCATGGACAATTATTAACTTTAATTATTGAAAAATCTTAAAAAATCGAAATTTGAAACATAGATTCTAAAAGAATAATATATACCTTATCACCAAGCGATAATGCCATTCCCTGGCTTTTGGCACGAATTCGTATGTGCCCTATGATGGAACTATTGGATCAAGGGGATTGGTTTTCTCTATAGAAACATTAGCCAGCGCGTCTTCTCCAAAGATACTATGTGCACAGAAATTGGCAGCCAAAAAGCCGCATTCACCTTCTGAAATTCGTATTTGCATGTAGATATAATCCATAATCTTAAGGAATTATAAAAGAATTTAGAAAATTACCAGATAATGGAGTCATTAATGAAATACCAATGAGAAAAAGAGCTAATATAATACTTAAGTTTGAAAAATACCTAATGCAGCATCAGTAGTTAACAGCTTCATGTTTGTAACAGCAGATAGATGCATCAGGAACATACGTAAATCGGTGATAGGTGTGTTTACATTGACCTGAGAAAAAAAGGAATAAAGCAAATCTATGCGCAAATTGGATCTCGAGTTAAATTACCGGCATTAAAATAAAAAAAGGATACACAAACTTTATTTTCCCATTCAAACTCGGCCCACATCTGCCGAAATTCCGTATCTGTACAACTGCCTGGTATAATATAATCCATGATATCAATATGTATATCTTCAAGATAAACGCAATTTCGATCAGATGTAGACCCACGAACATCATATGCTATAGTTGAAAAAATCACACCATTTTCTGTAGAAGCAACTTTCACGGTAGCCTAAAATAATTACAGATCGAACCGTAGTAACAAATAAAAGCTTTCAACAATTCAAAGCCTACAACCAACCTATTCTATAATTTTAAAACTCAGGGAATCATCACACGATCCAAGAATATCAATGTTCTTGTACCTAATATATTTATTTACGTGCGAAAATAATGAGAAAATTCTCTGCATATTCTTATAAACTGTAAAACTATCTTTAAAAAAAAAAATTATCTTAATATTCGAAAAATCGTGTGGTGCAAGTGTAAGAGGTGTTGGTTTATCCAGCAATTTGATATCACCAACAGTTGATAGTTCCAGGCAAACATTTTGAAGAGTATCATTTGTTTGGTTAACGATCAGCACATCAAGTACGATATCGTATTGATTTACGTTAACATACGCTTCAGCATAAACAGGATCTGAAAAACCGGCGAGCTGTTTCACCTGAAATGAAAATACCAAGTAAAAAAGAAATAAATTAATATAGAAAATCTACCAGAGATAACTGACAGTAAACGAAATACTCCTTCCGAAATGTTTCTCAAAAATCCAGATTCACTCTTAATTTTTCTTTTTTTTTTATAACTATACATTTTTCGTTTTCTATAAGGAGCTCTTTGAACTATTTTATTAGGAGTGTACAAAATAAATACAAACATCAAAATTAAAGGCTTTACAACAACAAAAACTACAAAAACTACTACAGTTCATAAATTATGAAGTGATTCCTCTAAAATTATTCACCTTTCCTAGTTTAGAAGAAGCGAAATCAAATTTGCGAGATTTTGCAATAGTTCCTAGTGCTTGTGATAACGAAAGATCGAATAAATTTTCGGTTCCGATCACTCCATCACCAACACGAGAAGCAAGTTGTGTAAAGGAAATTGTACGATCTACCTCTACTTGAACAATTCTATAAATGAAATCAGAAATTATCTTAACATTCGAAAAATCGTGTGATGCATTAAAATCATTATCCCACATCAAAAATTTCATAACTGTCAGCAGCAGGCATATACCTGTTTGAAAAATTTCTAGATTATTCCTTGGGTAAATAAACACTAGTTAGAAAAATTTCGTAATTTCAACATATTTCAGTTTTTTATCAGCAATCAATTGTGACTAATACGAAAGAAGTGAGGATGACTTATTGAACAGTTTGAATTAAAATCATTATCTCCACATCAAAAATTTCATAACTGTCAGCAGCAGGCATATACCTGTTTGCTGCCTCGTTTTCAAAACGTTCATTTTCTGATTTTGATTCCAGCATTAACTCAAGACTATCGCGACATTTTTGGAGAAAAACAGTTTCAGGCCATTTTTCGCATAAAATTTTGATCGACATGCCCAAACTGCAAGATTTGATGTTAGTGCCAGGAAAATATGAAATATAATTTGCAACAAATTATATGGGCAATAAGCAATATTAACGTTGTATGGAACTGCACATGAAACTGCATCAGAAGAAAAAAAAGATAAAATAAATATCTAATAATGCTGATGAGGCTTACTGGTCAAGATCATCTTCGGTTGCATTTGTCTTCGCAAGACCACTTTTTCCAAGACTGATAATTGATGCAATCATGAACAGAACTTCTCCCGCAAATGAATTAATTTTGTCATTTTTATCTAAAATAATTCACTGAATAACCATGCTTTATGAAATTATCACTAAATATATATTACAATTTTACTCTGCTACTGTTTGAAGAATTAGAAAAGCAATACTTCAAAAACAAATGAAAAATTGGAAAGCAAACCTTTCATAAAGTTGCTATAATTGAACACAAGTTTAACTAGAGTGGTTGCAAGCGATGAAGCTAAGAAAAAATTTCCATCAAGAAGAAAATGGCGTAGCAACGTTTTACTTTCCGTTATTTCCGTTTTAACGACTGACAGTGCTGATTGCGTAGCGTAAGTACCATCAGCAGTCACAAGTTGTCGAGTCTGTAGCATAAAAAAAAATCTAATTACATTATATATGAAACACTTGGGCAAGTATGTTTAGCAAAACAAAATAACATAACTGAAGCAAAATAATTCAGATACTTTCGAATTCATTTCAACTGTTGAATTTTCATTCTTTCCATCCATGGCTTCATCATCATTGACTGTTTGCATTTCCTTTTCCAAAATGGGTAATTCACCAAGAGACTTTCGAATGAATTGCATTACTCTCATTACTGATTCAGCTGATTCGCAATATTCACCCAAAATCCATAATCCTGATCGGAAAACTTGCGCACTGCGTACATTTCCAAATACATCCTGTCGTGAAATATTTAATAAAAAAAACTTCAAACACTTTTCAATACGTTATCACTTTTGTAAGAAATAGTAAACTAACCAAAAGCTGTGCTAAAACAACTGGGCGCAAAATGTGGCAATCGTTGAACAGTCTTCTTACAAATATTAAAACGTCTTGTGCAGCATTTTCACTATTCTCCGAAAGAAATTCCATTAAAACAGGCAAAAATATTTGCTGCGACATCTGGAAATTTGACTGTAGTGGAATGTAATGCAAAAAGCATTTGTCGATATCTTTCTGCCTCTTCTGCTGTTCCATCCGACGAACGACTAACTTCCTGGAATCAATATTTAACGAAAATTCTGAAATAAAAGATTTATTTCAAATATACATATCGATAATATATAAACGAGAAAAATTTAAGAGAAACTGAAGTTTGCCAATGAAGAAAGTGCCATACCATTACGATGTACATAAGTGAAGTAAAAAATTTTCGCATAAGTTTATAAAAAGGAAGACACATGATGATTAGAAAAAAAGAAAACAACCTTCTTTAAATACATGACCATTTCTTCAACATTACGCGAAGAAACAAGATCCAATGCAAGCTGTAGTGTTTTCTTCCGCACTTCAAGATCGGAAGCTGATAATACGCGTAGAATGTCCATTACTAATTCACGCAATACTTTTTCATTACTCGGAGTAGAACGCAATTCGATCAGTCGATCCAAAACAATTAACTAAAAACATTTTACCTAAAAACGGGCTCAAAACCACCTATGCCATTTTCATCTTTTTTAAAATAGGAATACAAATTTAAAATTATAGAAATCAGTATGTAATCTTGAATCGTTTATCATAATGAATGCTGAAAGAGAATTCTGTTAGAGTTTTTGCAGCAGAAATAGACGACTAATGTCAGAATAAAAAATGCTGAATCCAATCTTTAAACAAACTTTGATATTATTATCGGATTCTTTGACAATCAGATCAACATACGCTGATGCAGCAGCTTTAATAGCCGTAGGAGCAGTACTTAAAGTGATTAGAGTACCAGCTGCTTCATATTTTACTGCTGGAGATGAGGACTGCAAAAGATTTATAAACACAACGAATGAAGCGTGTCCGTTCAGATGGATTTGCATGACAAACCTAAAAAAGTTTCAATTATGAAGTGTAAATTTCCAAGCATCGAAATATAAAAAATCGTACTAGAATATAAAAAAACGAATGCGGTAATGAAAATTTTAACACTGTATAAAAAGTTAATCTGATTACCTTGTAAATAAGTTCTACGATTTATAAGTTGAAGAATGTCACCAAATGTGGTAACTTGATCAATAACTTCTGATAAATAATCTAAAGCTCTGCTTTGGTCAACATGAAGAAGCATCATGAACGCATTTCGTTTGCACGACGCATCTTGTTCACTGTTTAACACGGTTGATACCAATTCGGGTGCATCCGGAATGAGGAATTCAAAATTACCTGAAAAATAAAATAAAAAGAAAAATTATAGCATTTTAGATGATTATAACAAACTTCTTGGAAACAATTGAAACATACGATAAATAGTAAATATAGCCAAAACAGCATTGCGTCGAACATAAGCATGTCGATGTTCGAGACATGATCGAATTGAAGGCATAAGAGGCTCCAAAAGTTCTGGCTCGCGAAGTTTACATAAAAATCTGCAATAAAAGTTATCCTTGCATTCGAAATAATTTCTCATAAAAAAATAGCATAAAAATACTTTTTTGATGTGCTCATAAAAACTTATATCCCCATGGTAACATAGAAATAAAATTTTATCGAAAATAATACGTGATCACGATAGAGAATCAGTACCTATGAAATCCTGGCAAAGATTTTAGATCTTATTGATAACCAATGAATAATAATGACTGATGTTATCGCAAAAGAAAATAACTATTTATTAGGCATACGAAGTGATAACATTTGAATGAACAATAAAGCCATAAAAAGATCCAATTTTTCACAAAAATGTTTTTCCTTTTATTTCATGTATGATTACAGCCTAATCGCATAAAAGTACGAAGCAATAGCGATAAAGAGAATTTAATAATATTATGTCATAAAAAACAAAAAAAATTTTTCTTCACCTTAATGTGGATCCTCGAACGAATTCGTTAGGGTGTTGCAAATCTTTGCGATATGCATCACATACCAATATCATTTCATGTAACAATTTGCCGTCTGATGTTGTCTAAACAGTTTCTTGAAAACTACAAAAATCGATTGTTAATAAATTAATACAACCATTCTAACGTATTTTGGTATTTCACAGTAAAACAAAAACATCAAACTTAAGGCTAAAGAATACTATTTGTAATGAAAACAGAAATTTCTCATATCATAATTATCAAGATCACTAATAAACTTACGACACAACTGTATATCGAACATTATCTCTCAAAAAAGCACTCAGGAAACTCAAGATTATCTATCATTTCATATGGTTCATCCAACATTGAAATTCATTACAAAATATGACGAAGACAAAATTTACCTTTGGTACGATTTCGAAGAACAAAAGAAGCAGCTTTTTGATTGTATGATCAGATGTAGGCAAACAGAATCGAATTACCTGCATCATCATACCCTGTCCTATCTTTTCTCCATTCATTATCATCATAATCAACTTCTTAAGTGCATCTGTTTTTGATTTAACATCACCTGCAGTTAAAATAATAACAACCAGAATAGTGGTGTAGAAGAAAAAAATAATTCTTCGTAACTAAAATAAGTTTAGAAATAATGGTAAGTTTGTAATATAGTCATCCTTATTGCTATTACTACTTTTAATATTCTTTTGCACATTATTATTATTATTATTATTACTATTATTGTTATTATTGTTATTATTATCATTATTATTACATATATAGCGTCAATTATTACTATCATCATCGTCATTATTCCCAAATATGATCACTAGAAGCAACCTTTCTCGAATTTCTCTTTCAGCTGCATTTCACTTGGCATTTCAAAATCGCTCGGTACATGGATTAATGTATAGCACGGCAATTCTCCTGACGACATCTTTATTCCCACTGCAACAATAACATACTGTTCAACATATGATCTATCACATTCAGTTCAACTCTTCAATATCCACTACATGTGTGACAATGGATCAAGAATCTAATGTTTACATGAATGAATTTAAAAGATCTTTTCTTAATGTTATGAATTATAACACATCATATTTCCTGTTTCATTGTGAAATGATAAGATGAAGACTTGGCAAGCACTCAATGACACGTGTCTGATGCATGCCAAATGTTTTAACAAACAAAATTTATGCTTTCTCAAATTGCATACAATCAATAAAACAATGGATAAAAAAGAAAATAAAGACCAACACCAAATTATTAGGAAATGGAAATCTAGAAACGAGACCGCTCACAACTCATAAATTTCACATTCTTTATGAAACGATTACAGTCGTAATGGTATCACATTAAAAACAGCTTCTCGCAGTTAAAGAAAATCAGTCAGTGAGAAATTGCATGTAATACATTAATTTGGCTGTTGGATGAGTACATAAAGTTTCGCTTTTCCGAATTTTCACATTATATTATTAATTTAACAATCTTTTATTTCATCGCTATCACTGTGTTATCTCTCTCTACTTTATTTGCTTTTCGATGTCAACTGTATGAAAATATCTTGGAAATTCAAAAATTTGACATCACACATTTAAATAATTATTTAAATTCTCACTTCATTAATCTGCTTAAAATTGCTAAAATTCTAGCTGTGATACTGACACGGGGATAGTTTACTGGATGTGTAGAGTGCAAACGATCAACATTCATTGAATGAATGGCAGGTGCTGTATCGGAATATGTTTCCGTAAGTTTTTTCAGTCTTTTTCATTTCTATTGTAAAATCATATCTGTTCAGACTGAACATATCAATGAATCAATAGGTGCTAAGAACTAAAAAAAAGATCACCTTCAATTAATCGTATATCGCATGAAAATAAATTTCAATTCGTGAAAATGATTCCTGATATTAACTGAAGAAAAGATTCAAATATACATGTCATATCTGCAAAAGCGGTGTTGAATCGTAATTCAAATATATCATTTAGTTTATTTAGATCGAATCGACATATGTATATTTTGGAACATTAAAACTTCGAGCAGTAAAGCCTACTGTCGTGCACATAAATCATATCATTATCAATGTGTACGATGTGAATAACGCGCAGCGGCTTTCCATACAAATTGCCTCCAAACATATCTGTAAAGCACTAGTAAGTTAACTACTATGCAGATATATTATATAATGGTATATACGAAGCAAATGACGAGAAATTAAAGCTTATTCTGGATCTTTTTTGTTTGCCCTTATCTTTTTTGCAGCTTTGTCAGAGTGGTCAGCATAAAGCGATAGCTTTTTTGGTTAACCGATTCTGTGCTGGCAAAATTCGAGAAACACTACATATCGCAGCAATGCCAGAAGCAACGATCGGAAGAAGTGCTCCTTATTTTGATTCAGAAAGTGCACGCGTTTGCCAGAGGTATATTTTAATTAATGTTGGTGGATTTTTGAGTACGAAAATATTTTGAAAGAAATTCAAATAATTGTTTAACGAAGCTCGTTTAATTTGCTACTGTGATTTTGAATATTTTTTTCTCCATTTTCCTGCTTTTCTTTTGTCATTTCTAACTTTTTTCGCAACATAATAGCATTGCCAAAATTTCTTCCCTTTCAGGGTTCTTTGTATGAAATTGGAAGATGAGGAAATGGAAGTCCTCAGGAGTTCACTTCATATTACTTTAAAATACAATTGCAAGTTAAATCCATTAAGATTCGGATACTTTATAAATAAAATATCAGTCTGTTTATTTAATACAATTCCTTAAGGTATATACTGGTTGATATAGCGCGATGTACTAAGGAAGATATGGATGTGTTGAAACGGGTTTTACGCTTAGTGGAGGAAACTAGATTGCTCTTCAAAGCTCAAAGTATTGCCCAGGGAGTAATTATAAATGCATCAGCAGGAAGCTTTTTCGGTAATTTTTGTTTTTTTTTTTTTAACTCACAAAGAGATTGTTGTAAAAGCCGAACCTATCTACATTTTGCATTGATGTAAAAGTCGTACTATAGCCTTCTTTTGAACAATTTTATACTTCAAAATATTTAGTCAAGACATTTTCGATTATCAGTTTTGAATTCAATTTCTATTTTGCAGTTATTGATTTTTCTTAAATTTGGCGAAATGGAAATACTTGGTTTACTAATGGAAATATATTTATTACACAGGAGACATGGATGAAAGTGATTTCATAACTTTGATGCGAGATATTGGATTGAATGTGAGACAGATGTCGGGAACTACTGTACCGAATCTGGCATCACGCCTAGTTGACAATAGTGCTTCTAGTGCCACCCCTACAGATACCCCTTCACAAGCATCGCAAATGTTCCTTCACAACCAACGTATATACTGGCAATCGGCGACCACTATCAACTGTAAATTGCTTTGTGTAAACGATATGTAAAGAGTGTAAAAATTTTTTCAGAATTTTTATAAATGGTATATATGATATATAACTGTAATTTATAGTTTTGGCAATGAATTCTTTTAGGTTCGTTCACAAGAAATTGTTAAAACACCAGATGTTCAGCAGTTCAGAAACACCGCACACCATCAGTCTAATCCACCGTGTACCGTGCATCACCGTCCAATCACTGTTAACATTATACGTGTAGTACCACCTCGATACTGTTCATCGTCATTAGATTCCTCTTCTAATATAGACGTAAGTTTTTATTTCATTTTTTTTCTTCTACCTTTTTTTACATGGAAAGATAAGGTTTTCATCAAAAGAAATATTCTCAAAACCTTGAAGAACTGCATTTCTTCAGCTCTTAAAGTTAGAAACTGTGAGAAATTAATTCTGTAACTAAATTATGGGGTGATTAGTCCCAGCTAACTTAATTAGAACTTAATCTTTGAATAAGTGTGCAGTAATCTAAAGTTGCGACTTTTGTCGTGAATTTTTGTAGTGTTGTTGAGAGGTCGTCAAAAGCTAAGAATAACCACTACAGATTTGATCAGGATTGACGATTCGTTGAATTGATTGAACAGTTCCTTGAGTCCAGCAAGCTGAGTTGAGTTGAATAGAGTTGTATTGTATGGCACTAGATTGTAGAATCTTTATTAGTATAATCAAAATTAGATCCCCAGTTGCAGTACGGTTTATATGTATTAAGAAGTGGGAGTGGTTTGCATTAAACATTCATAGGCACCGGAAACTGTTAAAATCCAATGACAGCATAAGTATTGTAACAAGGTTAAATGGGAAGATTAGAATGTGAATTTGGATAAAAAGGTAAATTGAGATAAATATTGTGAACGATTGCTAGCAAAGATATTTCTTATAGGACATGAATACAGAGATGTGAATTTAGACAACAATAAAAAGATGGGAAATAAATCTAAGGAACGTAGAATGAGTCATAACATTGTTAATATTTAGTTACAATGTTGATGAGTTGATTTATTTTGTTAATCATTTATTGGGGTATTAGGTTAATTGGAGTTTCGCGATACAGAAATTTGCGACAACCTGGTATTAAGCAGTTCACTGAGTCAGAAGTGTAAAATGTAATCCAGCAGATTTTTTAAGGTATTTCACAAACGCAATCCTGTCGTAACTCAGACAGTGACTTCGCCACGGAGTACATGTATTGTCAGCCGATCACCAATTAAAAAAGTATCAGTTTTGACGCATACGGGTATGCAAACACGAACCGTTAAACAGCAACTGAATATTTCTGAACTGTCCTTGAAGACTACATCCAATGAACCATCAACATCACGCCATGGCATGCCATCAGAATTGAAAATATCCAATCAAAATTGCAAACGAATAATTCATGTTATTGATGATGATGACGATGAAGGTGGTCCCGTATGTTTCTATACTATTTTTTATCTTGTTACAAAACTGGGAAAACTTTTATTTCGGAGAATGGATTTTATAGAAATATAAATTTCAGCATGTCTTTTTAATTCGAAAATTGCATATGTACGATTCTATTACTTTTATATCTGTTATATATGTTTGAACGAAATGGATCATATTTCAGTTGTTAAACTACATTTTTTAAAAACTTTCGTGGTTTATTTTTTTTATTTTACTGTTGTAGTTCGCGAATTTTCAGTTTATTGGTAGAGATTTTTTAACCATTTTATTTATACAAGTACTAATGTTTCATACCGCACTTTTGAGGCCTAAATTAAATAAACAAGTATTCTTGATTGATCTGGTTTAATTGATCCGGACATCTTTATTATGTAATTTGGTTTATTAATATAATTTTCTTTTCAAAAATTAAATCACTAAATTATACAAACAATGACTTTTTATGATGTTTTTGCGTCGATGAGAAATGACTGACATTTGTGGTTATGCTATTGAATGGATTGAGGTTCATCTGTTAATTTCGATTAATTTTATCTGTGAATATTCCAGTGCAGAATAAGCATATAATGAATATAGCTTTTGAGTGGTTGAATTTCTGGAAGACAATAGAAGACTGAATGTATTTTTATAAATCCATGATTTAAATAATACAAGTCAACGAGATTTTTTGCAAAAATAAGGATTAAGCTTTCAGGCAAATTTCTATGTAAATCAATGAATTCCAAACTTTTTTTATGAGAAAATTATTTGTATTTTTAGCTGAAACTTGCAAAAGAACCAAAATTGGATTTGTTGTTAAATTATCCTCGGGACCAGCCAACTATATCAATTCACTATGCTGATGTAGAGTATTTGAGGCCAAACGAAATGTTAAATGATACAATTATAGAATTTTATTTAAAATACATACAGATGGAATTGATATCATCGGAAAGGTAAGCAAATAACACTTTTTTTTCCATTCATTTTATAATAATTCATTTACAGTACTTTGTTTTTATGACTGTGGGGTTAGCAAATAAAACTTATTTAAAACGAATCTGATGTTTGTGTAGCAAGATTGTGTAAAAGCAGAATCCGTTTTCAGCCTTGTCACTAATTCTAATTTTATTTCAGGCGTCCTTCTATTTTTATATTTAATCCTTTTTTTTATTCTCGGCTAACACAAATGCCGCCTACTGGTTCGGGTGTAATTCGTACCATCTCTTCCCGCGCAAAATGGGTCAGTCTACTGATTTGAAAATGCACTATTATATTATTATAGATATATTTATAGCTTAATTTGATTGTGACTAAAACGAAATAATAGGATTTCAATATCTGATGCAGAGAATATTCTGGGTACTGACTTTAAAATATATGTGCGTACATATACAGATACATAGATAAGTTGAACAGTTTGCTTTTAAGGTAATTTATTCTGAAATTTTATACTTTTACGCTCTGTAATGCGTTTTTATTAGAACGAATATTTATTGTTTTTTCTTCGTCTCCCAATTCAGTGCTTCCAGATCGCCGAAAATTACAAGGGAGTGCGAACATGGACAAAAAATGTGGACATTTTCAATGCTGATTATGTTGTTGTTCCAATTGTTGAAGATATCCACTGGTTAGTCTTTTTTTTTATGCTTTATTTGAACTGTTCATAATATTTTTTTATTCTCATCTTTTTCGAAGATAATTTTACAATTTTGATTTTGAGTATAAAAAACTTTGCTGTCTTAATAATGGATGTCGCAGTTCAAATGATACTAAAATTTCATAGGAAAATAGTGAATTATTTTTTTAAACTTTTTTAAATCAAATCTTCGATAATTAATTTTGTTAATGCATCCAATTTCAAATATTGATGTTACGAATTATCTTTCCTTACAGGTATCTAGCTATAATTACTTATCCCCGATATTCAATTGTAAATCGTATAGAATTAGCAAATGGCAAAGAGAATGATATCGAAAAAGTCATGCCAAAAAGGCTAAGGCGAACACGTATCATTTTACTGGATTCATTGGCCGATGCTACAGATATGAAAAGGTATAAATATGAACCTTGTTTTATAGTATTAAAAATTCGCATATAAAAAAAATCAGAACCATCATTGTATTAAAACTCAGTAGAAATGGTGATGCTGTGGAAAATTGATTAGAAAAAATGGTAATAGTTTTTAATATTATGCAAACAACTTGCAGAAAGTTAACGATTCGAATTTGAAAGAATTTTTGATTTACAGGAAATTAACAGTTCCTGTTCTAAGAGAATATCTTGTTTGCGAATACGAAGATAAAAGAAAATTGAAAGATGGAGACACAAAATATTTTGCAAAAGAATTAATTGAAAAGGTTAGATTTCATGTACATAGTTTTGTTTTATGATGTCATTTATCAAGTTTTGGTGACACATAGTTTCTAGTCTTAATTGTTTGTAAAGCTTTTAATCGTCCAAATGCTTTAGATTGTGCCGTTTCCTGTTCCCCAGCAAAAGAATTATACAGATTGTGGATTATTTCTTTTGAAATTTGCTGAATGTTTTTTGCTGAAACCACCTTCAGTATGTCTCCTTTTAATTTGTGCTATGTGGAAATTTATCTTATTCGTTCTTTCAATTAGTAGTATTACAATTCCGATGGTAATTTTTAGAGATTTGATCGGGACAATTTCGAGTTCCCTCAGCAATGTATAATAATAATTTTCGTAATATTTTTAATTAAGATTGTTAAATATTAAACAAACACTGTAAAAAAAATCACCATGATGAGAAGTATTTTCATCCTACTAATAAAATCTACTAATTTCATTCTACTAATAGCGAAAAATTTTTTTCCAGTTTATAACTCGAAATGATTCATTTCGACGATGGTATCCAAATTTTACAATCAGAGGTATGAGGAAGACTATTCTTACGAAGTTAAAATCAGCGTGTGATGAAGAAGCATGGCGGGCATACGAAGAATACTCTAGAAATCGTGATGTAAACAATCAATCAGTTGAAGACATTCTTCCGAAGCAATCAGCTCACAGTCGCTCACGTTAGTTGTTGAATTTGACACAAATTAATTTACATCTCTAGATGATTCTTAATGCTTTATCCACAAAACAATGAAATCAATATCGGATTTAGCGCATCATGATAAATGATTTTTGTTTAATTCTTTTTTCTTTATTATTTCAATATTAATCGCAATTCCAGCATCACCAGTGCTACGCCGACGAACATTAAGTACTGGAGATTGTCACATAAGTTGTAGCGGACATTTTGGACGCACGCGATCGCTACCCGCGCGTCTTTCCTATTGATTATTTTTTTCATTTCTTTTTTTAAATTTTGATTATTGATTATAAAAAAGCGGCACAAAAAAATATGCTGCTTTTTTGAGCAAGAATGTACAAGTTTTCGGTGTGCCAGCTAGCGATTATTTATTGCTTATTCTAATCAGTCAGTTATTTAACGATTTACGTTTTAAACAACAGAAAGTAAAACATTCAAAGAATCCTCAAGATGTTTCATTTCAATCAAGTTAAGAATCCCAAAATTTTCCAAAATGAGGAAAATAGAATGCAAGGGATTTTTATAAGATGCAAGGGATTTTTGATAAGAACATTTAGTTTAAATTATAAACAGTTACTGTGTAATCTCTAAACCAGTCATAAACTAAGAATCGGAATACGATGGTATTGGAAAATGCGGTGATTTTATTGAAGAAAGAGTGAAGATTGCTTATATTAACTTTTAAGAATTTTGTTCTAATTGTTAGTGTTTTCTCGTTAACTATTTTTGCAATTTATTGATTTAGGCAACAAATACTAATCAGAAAAGGTTTTCTTGTGAGAGGCACATATCTAAAATTTCTTATTTGTATTTGCTTTGTTATATACCTAAAAGCATTTACAAAAATCTGGTGGTGGTAGACAAATGGAATGAAGGGTAGATAGTGAATTTTTATGAAAAATGTGCAATTTTCTCTTTGACTCGTCAATTTGTTTGTTTAATATTTTTGAAAATGACATGATTTGTACATCGTTAGCAATTAATGCAGTAATAGTTTTATTGAATTTCAATAAAATACTATTAATTATGCTATTTAATGTTTGATTTCACGATATTTCTCGTTCATTTTATGCATATATGAAGACAATCAGCAGCATTCCAGACATACATGTTTGAAGTATATAATTCTGTATCAGGACAGCAGAATAATGATAGGAAATTATTCTCATTTCTTTTTATTTCTTATGAGGAATTGGTTGGCTTTTACTTTAGATTGAAAATAAATGTTCTTCAGTCAACATTTTCAGATTCAAATTATCGTCCTTTGATTCGTGTTCTGGAAGTCTCATTTTTTCAGGATTAATTTTTTTCTCGTTTCATTTAATTTATTCATCATGTCTATTATGAGCTATAGCGGTGGCACTATTCTGGCAATGGCTGGAAATGACTGTGTTTGCATTGCTTCTGATTTACGACTTGGTGAACAAATGACTACGATCGCTACGAATATGAAAAAGGTCACTTTTCAAATGTTTGCATGACAAAGCACCATATCACATTCTAAAATATGAAAGTAAAATAAGCCTTTCTGCAGCGTATTTGCTAGATTTTTAGTTGTTGTTGAGTTGTTTGATCAATCGACAGGGGTAAAATTTTTTCTCCTTTTTCCTTTTCTCTGTCAGAATATAATGTCTTTATCTTACAGGTCCATAAACTGGGCGAAAAAGTTTATATCGGATTAGGCGGATTTCATTCAGATGCTAAAACAGTTCTGGATAAAATCGCTTTTCGGAAGAATCTATATGAATTAAGAGAGAATCGGAAGATAAAACCTGAGGTAGATAATTATGATCCGTCTTCATAATAATTAAAAATACCGAATAAAGAGCTAATTTAAGTGGAAAACAATTTTGAATTTTTATGAATATACTTCCATCCATTAAGCCTGATTTTATTTAGGTGGTGGCTGTGATGGTATCAAATCTATTGTATCAGCATCGATTTGGTGGTTATTTCACGGAGCCACTGATAGCGGGGCTCGACCCGACGACTAATAAGCCATACATTTGTTCAATGGACACTATAGGTTGCATCTCTGCTCCGAATGATTTTGTTGCAGTAGGAACGGGTACTGAATATTTGTTAGGCGTCTGTGAAGGTTCTTTTATTTCATATCTTGCGAATCACATCTGATTATTATTATTATATCATAATGTGATAATTATGGTATTCATATCATCTACTTATGTAAAATCGGTTGTCTAAAAAAAGTGAAAATTTTATATTATTTAGTGTCGAGGATCTGTGATTTCCTAACTTTATTGAAATTCCAGGATTCTGGAAAGAAGGTATGAATTCTGATGAATTATTCGAAGCAACGGCGCAGTCAATGCTCTCTGCAATGGAACGTGACGCCGCTTCCGGCTGGGGCGTGATCGTTTATACAATAACTAAAGATAAAGTTAATATTAAAACCATCAAAGCTAGAATGGACTAAAGCTACAAAAAAATTGTTTAATCCCATTAATTTGTATAAAACTTCGAAAACTTATGAAGACTTCAAGATTTTTTGAATCATCTTCAATGATGAACCATAGCCCAAGCGCATCTTTTTCATGACGTAACTTCCTGAAAGTGGTTTAGGATACATGCAAATTAACCGGAACTCTGGATTTGTTCATTTGAATTTAGAGCAAAATTTTTTAATTGTGTTGTCTGGTTTTCTTTTTTACATGTTATTTAATTTCCATGCGTCATTAAAATTTATTAATTTCGTTGCAAAAGTGAATAAATCATAAAAAAGGTTCTATGGCACAGTCAAGGAAATAATAGATAGATATGTATGCTGACACCGAAAGATGAGATAGTTCAATGCAGATAAAAAACTACGGTTATTCTAATTTCCATTTTTCTTACTAAACGGTGTTTGGCAAAACCATCGAGATCATTCTTAACCATCATAGCGGTATGGTTTTTTAATTCAGATTCTGGTCTGAATTTTTTTTTTTTGTCGAGATGGAGTTTAAAAGGACGAAATACATTATATACATCCTCAACATCCTAAATTATTTAGCACATCGACAGCATGCAAAATCATGTGGTCATTTGGCCTGGATACGGATCAGGTCGATTTTTTCGTAATAAAAATTGTATTTTTCTCCGCATATCTTCATTGATGATTGCCTTCGAGATTTCTCTAGATAATTCATTCCGCTGCATATATGGCTTTCGATAATATCGTGTTTTTCGTAAAATGTCCAACAGACCTTCATTGTTCATTAACCTAAATTAGCAAATAATGATCAACATCATATATCAGACAACATACAACAGTAGATAATCAACAAACAGATGTTTATAACTTAATTAAGCAATGAAGTTTACTGCATTAAAGAAAAGAGAAGAAATACAAGGAAAAAGTTAGAAGGATCATGAGATTTTGAAATTCTGGAATTTTCCAACATAGTTCTGCTTAGCACTCAAAACAGATGCTTCCTCATAATGTCCGATTCCGCAAGTTAATTGCATCACAATCTGTCTAGTAATTGCACTTTATTCGCAGAAAAATAGCAAAAAAAACCTATTAAGTAAATGGAAAGCTGATGTGACGTCGTTGTTGACAACGAGAACTGTCTTATTCAGAAATCGTTGATGTGCGTGATGGATATTCCAGAATAGTTTTATGCCAAAAGGTTGTTTAAGTGTTCCACGCCAACATCGCACCATTCTGAAATCAATTAGATCACAATGAAATTATCGACTCAGGGACGCTTTTATATGCAGAGTTTGGTTGAGATAATTTGGTATCGCTATGAAACTTAGAAAAATCGAATTCTGCTCAACATTTAGGTGATGGTGATGTGAAAAATAGCCTTTATGTCTGGGATTTGGAAAAGATTGGTTAGGAAATTTATAAATTTTTAAATGACTCATAAAGCTATGACTTTCGATGAAATTTTTTTAATCTGCAAAAACAATTCCAGAAAAATACAAGCGCATTCGATTACGAAATCTCACACATAAATCAGTGTTAAATGCAGCAGTTTCTCTCAACAATTTGAATACGTATAGAGCAATTTCTTTTTTTATTTTTGGTTCCTCAATTTGAGTTCTTATTTTAATTCTTCGTAAATCTATGCTATTCCATGATTTACATTGAACTTCGGCTGCTTACTTCATAGTATATAAATAAGTATTCAGTTTAAGGATATGATAATTAGTCTTCTGTAGTAAAGAGATGATAAATAGGAAAACGTAATCAATTCTTCATTGTCTTCTACTTGCATTTTCAAACACAAGAAAGCAGTTTCTACGCTCCAACACGTAATACTTGCATACATACCGCTTCTCGACATACAACGCTTGTTTATGTTTTTCTACCTTACAAATATGTCTAGAAACTTTTTTGATGTTCGATTTCCATTGATTCTCATTAATAATTGAAATGATTGCTATATTTATCATTCATGCATTTGTTATTGATTTTTGTTGACTATATCATCCATCTGCAAGACTTACATCACTTTAACTATTCATAATTGATAAAATTCTGTTGATATTTGTGCTACGCTGAGATAAGCGAAATTTCATCGAGTAATTGGATTAGAAATGCGTATACATATGCCAAAACTGAGTAATTATTACTGAAACATTTCAGTGAAATTTACAACAATTTTCTTTTTTTGTTTCATTTACTTCCTCTTTATCGATTTCTTCGATTGTTGCTTCGCTAAATATCAAATGCTTGAGTTGTTAATGATTCATGGAAGTGTTTGCTAAAGGATACTATTTCAATTGCTGTCTAGCTTAGCTCACTTGTTCTACAATTTCCCATTTTCTTTTCTCTTCAATTTTCATTAAAATCAGTTCAGTCTAATTTAATTCATTTTATTTAAATTTCATATATTTTAAATTTTACAATTTAAAGGCGAAAAACAATCAATTTTGTTAGTCTTATTTCATTTTCTTTTAGTTTAATTTCTCGTCGAAGCATTTTAATTTTGTTTTTCGCTCTTATTCGTTAGTCCATTGATGTCATAAAGACATTACATTCCCAGGAAGTATTCGAATATAATTTCATTGTAACACAAAATGAGGAAGCCATAACCGAGAATGAAATAACTTTAATTAATTCCTTTGCTCATCAAAAACATATTTAGCTCAGACTCTTTCTTTTATTCATTATTTCATTCAGTCATCAAACTTTCTTAACTCTTTGCTAGATCATTCAGCATAGATCATATTTCGTGAATCAAACACTGACTGCAGCAACTTATTTTCCATTCTAAGTTATGTTTTAGACAGGATTAAGGATAAATTTGTTGCTATCATTATGTAAGAGAATATAAAGAAAAAATGAGAAAACTTATTTGAACAGTTTTCATTACGCTTAGTTTTATATTAATTTATTTTTCTGAATTTCGGGACCGATAGATCAGAGAAAAGGCGGTAATACTTGAAAGTGAGCCTTCTACTGAAGCAACCAGTGTTTGAGAAACATTTGAGATATCTTTTTGGACCTCAATTTTCGTTTGATAGTTTTTTTTGCCGAATTATGCTTGGAATTTAGAAAATGAAATTCGTCATAGCTAGAAGTGAATATAATTCAATGACATCACATTAAGGTATCAAACTAAAATAAATGTTATCAAAACTGCTCAGTAGAAGGAGCTATATGGTGACGTTGGAATATATTGGTGACTGATATGACCAGATATATATGTGTCCATACGAATTAATATTCTATTAAATAGCTATGTAAGATTTTGATAATGATATTGGATGTACTGATACAAATATAGGCAACGATACGCTGATCAGATTATCTAAAAGACTTTAAATGCAAAATGCAGATCTTTGATGAGGCTTTCTGGCTCAATTCGTTTGCTAATCGTGATGTGGGACCTGTTATTTCCAGTCAGCCTTCAAATCTTTATAAATTTTATTTGATGAAATGAATTAGTGTATTACATTATTAAGGCAGTTTTTATTCTTCAAAAGTCAATTGAATTCAATAATAGGAAATGAAATCTAGTTGAAAAAAAGTTAATGAATGAAGCAACCTATTAAAAAATGGAAAGTGTGAATTTAAAAAAGAAATAATGATCTATTATTAGACATTTGAATTAGTTCGAAGATGACAAGAATGAAGATAATTGAAGGTTAACCATTAATTTCTTTTTAAACGGTTTTATCCTTTGACTTAGAATATTTGAAGAAATATGACAATTTATTTTTATTTCGACATAAAATTCTTCAAATTCATGATTTTTATTAATCATTATCAAGGCAATGTGTAAAATATTACAGTGCTAGCAAATTCTGTGCATAGCTAATTGTATTTTGCTTTCGGTCAAATTCGTTTATTACTCTTATTGCTGTAATTTGCTGAGCAGTGCTATTGGAACGATGATTTTTTTGCTGTTTGCCAAGCTTTATAAAAAGCTTTTTGAGAATATATGAGCCACTCATACCAGCTTTAAAAGATACACTATATTAGGAAATTCATAGCTGATTATGGTTCGGAATGTTTAGCCTTTGAATTTCGTAAAAAAATTGCGATCATCTTTAAGTGATCTGCTGTAAAATCATTATGCATTGCTACAATTTTTTGCTTTTTGCATATAAAATCCCTGTTTTTCAGGAATGTTGGGAAGAAAAATTCAAACAATTCGCTAAAAACTGATGCTTCTTAAAAATATAATCAAACAATGGTTTTCTAATTTGGGACGAAATTGACGAATAAGCTTAAATAAATGGTTGAAGTATTTAAAGATAAGTAAGTTGTGCACATTTTTATTTTTGAACCCACTGATCAGTCGAGTTTTGACTTCCATATTAGTCTTACCACTTGAAGAAATGAAGTACATTTATCATTAAAATGTTACTAAGATATATGAGTTCGAAATGAATGTGGTATTCCTCGCATTTTAGACTAAGATAGAAATATTATTAGTGAATGTTAATTGAATGATACACCTGAATGATTTAGACCATAAATCTATTCGAACTCTTTTGTTGATCTGCGTACTTCATATATGAGGTTCTGAAGAAAGCCTACAATCGCAAACGTAAGATATTATATCGTGCATTTTTTTTGATCACAGAAAAAGTCAAATTCATCTTTTTGTTCATAACTCTCACAGCGATAAGTAATTAATAATCATCTTTCTCTAATCTCTTTCTATGATAATTTTAGTTACCTCGCAATAGAATCCTCTTAAATCTACAGAAAATGCAATTGGTTGGATATAGAATTCTGCATTCTTTTTTTTTATTTACAAATTTTGATTGCATAAAACATTATTACATAACTTCATATTTTGAATGTCTTTTTTTATATCAAAAAACATACGGTTTTAAGACAATGGCACAACCATTTAAAATGTAAATTTTACAAGAAAAATTTACTGTTTGCAAAACTGTGAAAGTAATGAATGATAGTTATTTGTCAGTTGATTTGAAAGCCACAGTTAGAGTAGAAAAGTACTTCCATCATATGCTTTGATTGGATAGTTCTTAATCTTTGTAGCCTGCAAAGGTTTCTTTTTAAAAGCAATCAATTTTGCTTTGTCTAATAATCGGTAAAAATAATTTCATTTATTTATCAGTTAGCTGTCGATTAACCGTAAAATTTAGGAGATAGATTGGGAGAAGTGTTCGAAAGAATATTACGCTTGACCTCTGGAAATATTTGATTTCTGGAAAATATCTGTTTTGAAATGCATTTGTACAGAGGAATGACGTTGATCCAGTTTATTCAATTATCAATCTATCCGTTCTTCTTGTACGCTTTTATCCCTAACATAAGGATTTTGCATCAGTTCCGAGATATAACTATTTCTTTACATTTTCATTCAAATAAATTAATTCAGTAGTATTTTTCCGTAATACGAATAAGCATAATATATCTTCTAAATTTTCAATTTCTATTATTTTTGTTAGAATTTTGAAGTCAAGTCCGAGTTTTCATAACTTAGTGCATCTCATTCTAGCGTCTCATCTATCTGAATCCTTAAATCTTTAGAAATTCACTTCAACTTTGCGAATATAAGGAAATATGCTTTTACCACTTTCACTACTTATATCTTTTTTTCTTTTTTTCGTATATTTCATGCTGATGTTCAGATATTATGAATCAAAAACAAGAAAAGTAATTCTATTTTAATGAAAATACAAAGAGTTTTTTGAAAAAATTTTCCTTTCAATATGTTTTATGCATATAAGATCAGAAGCCAATTGCTTAGCTTATTTATTTCAATTGCAATTATTTAGTGATATTGTCCATCAGATTTAGTAACTTTTAGCCATATTTGTGCTACTAGTTTGAAACAACTGAAATTGCAATTTAATCACTCGGCTTAATATTACTACCAAAAATGTGTCAACGATCGACAGCAGTTAGGTGACAGCTGTAGTAGAATGTGGAAAATCAGCCTACGGAGTAGAATGGTGTCACATGTCCTCTAACTAGCAAAAACATGTCAGATATAAGTTCATTTAACAATTGGAGATGTTTTAGAAAGTTTTATTCATGCGTTGTTGAAAAAATAGTTACGATAACCTGACAGTTTTCAGCTCCGTAAGCAGAAATTTTCACCTTACATTACGCACAACTCGATAACTTTCTTTTCGTATATTTCATGCTGATGTTCAGATATTATGAATCAAAAACATTTAAATGTTATTAATTATAATTTTTGTAAATGTTATTATTTATTATAATTGCTTCTAAATAGTCCGGAAATTTTAAGAACATTTTTGCGAGGATTTCGAAATTTCAGAAGAAAGAAAAAAGCAGCAAAAAATACAAAAGATTTTAGAAAATATAATTCATATATATATAGTTTAAATAATGCAGAAAAAACATGGATTAAATAAAATATAGTTTAAAAAAATATATAGTTCAGAAATAAAATATAAAAAATATAGTTTAAGTAATGCAAAAAAAATCAGTCAATAATTTTGCCGTTTTACAGAGCTCAAGAAAATTTATTTCTATGTTTACTTTCATTAGTTTTTCCCCAATTTTTTTCATACTATTTTTATTTGTTATTTTCGTTACGTTCGCAGTGCATCCATTTGAAGGAAAGCGCAATTAATTTCAGTTCACATTCGAAAAGTCCATACAATACAAGGAAATGGTAAAATTTCTCTAAATGAACACAGAATAGTATAGTTTAAAATATTTGCTGCTAAACAATATTTTCCCATATTCTCTAAATTGATACCTCACCTCTTCAATTATTTTATAACAGAACGATGTCGCTTATTATAAGGTAAGAAAATTTTTGCACTCTTATTGAAAATGAAAGTCTGAGCCACAGTTGCTATAAAGTATTCGATTTAATTAGTTAGTACTACGTACTTTGCTAAATGGAAGTCATTTTAACCTTATTTGCTTATCTGATGGAAGAAATTTATTATAGTTCCATTGCAGCTTCCTCCCTTACTTTCATCTTCTAAAGATCAGAGAACTAACATTTATTTATCGGAAAATGACCGCATGAAATCCCAAAAGATATCGTGGAAGAATTTTGAAAGCTCGCTTGTCGTTAATTTCCTATTTACCTTGATATTATCCATCTAAATATTGAGTTTTTTCATTTTTCGAAATCTCTTCCTTTTCTTTTTTATTCTATTAGCTATTGGAATTTTTTCATTCATCCATCGAATCCAGAATCAAGGTTTACCAGAAGCATCTGTCATCCCATTCACTTGCTCTCTTCAAGTTGGAATTTCTGCATGTCGAGATCGAACATATGGGAATTCATCGGTTTACAATCCAACTTCGAGATTATCAATTTTTTTATTTGGCATGTTGTTTTATATTATACGTTCATAATTCCCTAAAATCAGAACCTTCTCGTATACCAACTTTATAATCCATCTCCATCCATTCTACCAAGATCGCTGCTTTGCGCCACTTAATTTTATTTTCTAATGACATTACGAAACAGAATTTTCCAAAATTCTCAGTCTCTAACTACAGTGTCTCTTTCTTGACCTCCATCACTAATCATCTTCAAAAAGCATATTGTCTTCCTTGTACATTCTGTTTTATATATATATCGTATCAAATAAAACATTTCATTATACTGAAACTTTTTCAGTGGCTGCGATTTGAGTTGTATTGTAAACGCTATGAGTTGGTGTTTAGGATGTTGGACTGAGATCTCTAAGACGCTAAGGTATTTCTTTATGAAGTCTCGAATGGAAGAAGAAGTAAAAGATGGGATTGATTTATGATTTCTGAGAATTGATTTATGATTTCTGAATTCTCTCAAATGAGAATTCTATTGTTAATGAGTCTGGAAAATGCTCATTTCTTTAAATATTCTCCATAATTGAGTTTTAATCTGTATCAATTCTATTTTTAGATTGCTATTAAGAGATTTTGCTCCCTTATTTTAAACTTTACATTATTTTTCTTGCTTCACTTCTTAATTTAAAAACACATCGATTTTCCGTCAACTTCAAATGTTTTTTGATAACGGTTTCTGCTTATGTAATAAGTGATATATTTTCAGGGGAAAGAAAAGAATGAAATCGGGCGTATCTCGATTGTTCGAACTTTTACCAGATCCATACGACATCTCACAGAAACGCTTTTTTCGGGTCTGTTTGTTTACCGATGTGAAAAACGCTTCCGAATTGAGACAAGCACTAATGGATGGAACAGTCGATGCCGCTTTAATCAGGCCTGAACTGGTGAAAAATTAGTTAATTAATATCAGATAAGATTTGACGATTAAATTATTTTAGTTAACGAAATTTAGAGAAATTCTGCATCATTTGCTATAATATGTCTCGAAAGAATGGTACTGACTTAAAATAACTTGTCTTTGTTTTTTAAATAACTGGGTCAGTAAAGATCTTCCTGATTCACAGTGTCTTAGTAAACGAAAAAACATATTGAAACACGGTTTGCCAGTAAATATTTGATCTTCCATGAAAACTTTACTAATAAATATAAAATATCGGAAATTTAATGCTTATGGCAATCGTAATTTGGTTGCTCTTTTTAGTCCTCTAGTTGACCTACTACTTTTTGAGTTGTAAGTTGCTGTCCCTTATTAACACATTGACGCTTTCATCTTGATGCGTAATTTTTTGGCTTCTTCGTCGATTTCTCATATCATATAATTTATTAATCGATGTTGTTGCTACTTGTTATTTTATATTCAAAATGAAATATGAATAATTTTTTGTGGCACTATATACAACGACGTTTCCGCTTTATCGACTAGCCTATTCATGATTTTTATTAGATATATTCTACAACTGCTTGTTAAATTCAGTTCAACAACTAAAATATGGCTATTTAGCTTGCCTGATAGTTAAAACTAAAATTTAATATTAAAAATTAAAAGTTTTACGGCACAGCAACCTTACTTCTTAATTAACATTACTATCGAATATTATTGTGAATCTAATGTAATATTTCTTTCCATTAGTACTAGACTTTCAGTTAAGACTGCACATTGTACAAAAGACGAACCTGCATCATTTTTCTTAATTGTATATATATTTACTAAATTCTTTTTCTTCTCAGATGTTATTGACATCCAAACTTCATTTCAAATGTTAAAAAGACGAATAGGCTTTATACAACCATATGCAAAACTACAAATCGCAATAGGTATGCTATCCACCACCACGCAAAAAGTATCATAATTCTTTAATTTGCGCATGTTATTTAATATGATTCTTAACCTTTTTTGATCTTACTAACTTCTTCCACAGAAACTTCAACCTTGATCATTGTCTCTAAGACTGATCCGATAGGAATAATTTTATCTTTCGGGGTTATCACTTTGATAAGATAGGTTGCGTATTGAAAACTGATTAGAGAATTTTTATAGAAATTGCCACAGTAATGATTCTCTTGAGTATATTAACAAAAATAAAAGCGCTCTTTAATTTTGCATTAGTTGTTGTATAAAAAGAATATCTAAAGTGAATTATATATTCTACTATCAGTAAGCAGTTACTAAAGCAAAATTATTCAATATATCAACAGTTTATAGAAGGATAACTCAGAAACTGGCGAAAGCTCAACACTTAGTCAAAGCAGCTTTTTGGAAAGTTGTCTTGATGTTCATGTTGAGTTTAAACTTATGTTTCTTACATGAAGGTTTAAATTTATCCGCGAAGTTAAGCTATTACCTAGTTACACTGCTTTTGGTATTGTTTTCACAAAATGGTGTTAGTGTTAGAGTAATTCTAGACAAAGAAATATTTTATGCAGAACTGGATGGGAAAATAGACTTGAGGTTTGGTCTAATGTTGCGGAGAGGGAATCAGGTGGGATAACTCAACATATAGTTACAAAAAACGAACCTGTATCATTTTCCTTAATTGCATATGTATTTACTAAATTCTTTTTCTTCTCAGATATTATTGACATCCAAACCTCATTCCAAATGTTAAAAAGACGAATAGGCTTTATCAACCATACGACTTCTGCTACAGAGTTGTAACCTAAGAATGGATTTATTGAAGAAATAATAAGATCTCTCATTTCATTCATCAACATTACTCGTTTAAAAAGGACATTTCTTTAGATTTTGGAAGTTTTCACGCTTTTGGCAGCAGCAAATAAAGCTGTTCACCAAGCTGCGCATAATCGACTTTCAACACGAACGCTTCATGCAGAATTATTGTACTCATTATCACCTGATCGGAATGTAAGTTGTTTTTTAATATTTTTTAAAATCAGTTCTTTTAACATCTTTTCTGTATTTATTCTATTTAAAATGCTGAGGTGGAATGTTCATATTGTTACTGTTATTAGGAGTCAATTCCGATGACTGTACAATAAGAAAATGAAAAATTGGATTGAGATTAGTAAACATATTTTTTGAGTGCATCCGATTTGAAATAGAGTTTTAATTTTATATTATTTTTAAATGCATGTGTTAACAAAGATGTTGCAGATTTTTTGCATCGAAAAGCTTGCTCTTTGTTTCCATTTACTATTTAATCTAAAAACTATGATATTGATGATGTTTACAGATCTTAGAATCATTATTAACATTTGGTATTGGTGAAAGTAGTCATAATATTTTGGTTGGTATTTTTGACGATGAAAGTGGTGAGAAAATGGTTAAAGTAGCAAAGAAAATCGATGGTAAACCAATTCCGATGACAGTACTACATGAAATGGCCGACTATGAGCGTATTAAAAAGGTACGATAAAATTTTGAATGTTTTACACTAAAATTGTCTCAGTAACATTTCGGTTCTCTTAGAATATTCATTAGCGAATTCCTTTTCATCCACGTAACAATGGAAATTTATTTCGGGCATTTTATGTTAATAATATGCCTTCAAATTGAAGAAAAAAGTTTAAAAAGTTTAGGAAGCGGTTTTTGAAGTATAACAATCGTTATAAAATCTCGTATTTTGTCTTGTAATATTACTGCCAGTATAGAATAGACGGTGCATATTTTAATGACACATATTATTGAATTCGAATGATGAATTTATTCAGGACTTGAAAAACTAACTACCATCAATATTCCTTAGTTTTTAAAAGGAACAGCAAAAGTTTTCAGATATACAAGGTAAAGGAATCCGAATATAACGAAGAGACAATAAGTGATGCAATTATAACCCGAATCGCTACCAAAGATTGTATTTAAAATAGCCGTTTCTTATTAAATTCTGTGTGTTTCTTCAGAACATTCAAAAACACAATCGCTATGAATTGAGCTGTCATTTTCCTTTTGGATTTATAATAGTTTCAAAAAATTTTATTTTTTTTTTTACTGCCAAATGTTTTATTAATTGTATTAATTTTTATCTAGTATTTGTTTCTTATATTTTAGTGTGATATTACTGTAAAATATTAAAGAAAACAAAATCAAAAATACTTAAGAATTCGAGCATTTTAGAAAGTTTCCAGTAATGAAGCTGTAAACAAATTTCAAGTAATTGTCTCATCTTTCCATAAAATATTTACTTGATCTTTTATATTTGTCTTGGAAATGCCAATGGAGATGAAGAAAATGAAATGTGACATAGTTTAGAGTTTAAAAAAGTTTTAAAAAATGGATTTTATATGAAAATTTATAAAATTCATTTTTTTTTTTGTATCTCTTCGCCAAAGAATCTTTTGCAGTTGGAATTTTTGGAAATGTATCATAAATAAGTTAAATTTTTCTAATCCTTGGAGGTAGTTATTAGAATATTATTGTGGAGAATAGTTATTATTTGAGCTAAATGCGTATTTTGATATTAGCACTTTTATTAATGTTATTTCTTCGGAGAAATTTCTCTCTTAGTCTTAGCACATTTTTGTTGCTTATTCAGAAATTTAATTTTAAAAAGGAGAAAAAGGAGTCTGGGGTTGAGTTGAGGTTAATGGGATTTGGTGAAATACATAAAATTGTGATTACAAATATCTTTATTCTTTCGTAGTTCGATTATTTTGATTAAATCGTCCAGGTCATGAGATTTGTCAACATGAACATAAATTGTCCCGTTATTTAGAACCTTTAATATAATGTTGTGGTGATTTCCAATAGCCCTTACCATACTATTATTTCTTAATTGCACCCACCGATTAACCAAATCACTGTTGCATTAAAGTTATTCTGTTGTCAATGCGTAATTGTTTTTCTCTAGATATATTAATCATAATTTGACACCATTATTTTTCAATACTTTATTTTGTGCTTCACGATATTCAAGATTATCTGTGATTTTGTCGGCTTTCTTCGTTTCGTTTTTGATTTATAAATGATGATATTTCTTTCTATTATTTCTAATATCGTGTAAAGTATTATTTAGTGAATTTACCGTAGTTACATTACCAAGACAACCTTAAATTTAATCTGTCAATTGTTTATTGATCATTAAACAATATCTAAAATTTGTTTTAGCTTTATTGTCTTACAGCAGCTGTACTATCCCTTGTGAATATTTGTAATAAATATGATATCTCTTCACCGCTTTCTCCGTTTGATTTTTTATCGCATAGCCTTTGTTACCCATATCCTTTCTTTTCTCCAATTGCAAATATAATACTCAAAAGAATAATCACATCAACCATAGCTGTGTAAAGATTTTCAAGTCGATTAGAGGAATAAGCTCTCTGCAATGAATTAATTTCACATCATTTTCGAATCGGAAATATCGGAAGAACTCAGACACCCCTGCATCAAATCTAAAAGATGAGAAAAGAATCGTGAAATATTAATTATGCTCCAGAACATTAATTATATCATATAATTCATGCTGAGAACCCCCTACTGCTATCATGTGATGCAGATTTTTTATAACATGCTTGTTATGACCATCAAGCCAAATATTTTATAGATTCAAGTATTCCCAGATTCATTTTCTTCTAATTCATAAAGTGACGGCTGTTATGGCAATGCAGTCATTCATCAATTGTCTTTACCTACTTCATTAATCTGTCGCCGTCGCAGAAATCCAAAACAAAAAGTTATGATGATACGTAATGATTCCGATGTTTAAAAACTGTACTGCTTAATTAGGAATACTTTCAATATAGGTTAATAAATGATCTATCCATTTTCATTAATTATTTAATATCAATATCCAAACATTCGAAGAAGTTGAAAATTCAGGAGAAAATTTTGTTTAAATTTGAGAGGCATTCAACATAATGCATTTTCTGTATGTCCCATCTAGCATAGTTGTGTAGAGTTGCAAAGAAATCCTATAGCAAAATTTAAAAAATTGTTTATGTTGCGATTTATCACCATAAAAATGATAATAATCATATTACAATTGCATAAGTATAACCATTTAATGAAGGATGATTATATATGATAAAAATATCAAAAAACTTATTCATTGTATTGTGATCAGTCTTTTCGATGTGATTTTGTCGTGACATCTCTAATTTCTGTCAACTTACTCGCAATCATCTAATCTTCTAAAATTTCCTTTCTTCGTTAGAAATGTTTTAAACAAAGATATGCGTCAAATTGAAGAGAATATTTATTTGTGATGAATTTCCATCGGCGTAAAGAAAATATATATAAATGTTAGCTGAAAGATCACAAAGATATATTCTTGTTAACCGTTGGAGAGTGATTTTCTCATGATATCTTCAATTTCTGCCACTTTACAGTAGATAAAATCTTTTGTTCGAATGTACGTTTCAATCTTATAACAACTGCCTTGATTTATTATCAACATTTTATCAATTTTTATCAAATGACAGTAGGCATAATAAGTCAACTGATTCATTCTTTTTTATCAACAGTCCATATTTGGCCATTAATGCATTTATTCAAATTGATGCATTTATTCAAATGCATTAATGCATTTACGTTATTTGCAACTTACGTTATTTGCAACTTACGTTTTTTAATCATTGATAATAATTTGCAAATGATAACTTATGTGCAAATAATATAAAAAGATTAAAGTCAAATAATGGATATAAAAAATGCATGAGAATAGACATATTATTTTAAGAGTATGTAAGTGAATATGTATTTGGTACCTAACTCATCCGACAATAGAAAGAGGAAAATGAAATGAAATGAAAAATTTGCAAGAATGAAAAAATTTGTAAAAAAAATCTCTTTCTCAGCCATCAAATTTTTCTCTGCTTAAATGAAAATGTAGAATTGTTGTAATATTTGGATTCAAAAAGCTGTGGTACTTAATTCAATGAAATAAGCTGAGCACTGCGAATTATTTCAAAACATAGACTGATTTATTCAAGAAAATTCAATCTAAAGTATAATTTTGTCACATCAGTGACATATTGAGCTATTCGCTTTATACAAGTTTGTTTAAACGAGTTATCGATCAAACATTTTGATCATACATTTCTTGATATTTCACTAGATATGATATTGCGGGAAATCTGATTTCATCACCATTCTCTTAATTCTATACCATTTTTCTGATAAATAAAAACCGCTGCTGAACTTTCAATTGAAAGGTTTTGAAGTTCTAATCTGCATAGGACAACTTTTAACATTTGCATATTTGTGCTGAATCTTAATAAATATATATATCATCCATATTTTTTCGTGTTATGCAAATAAACGATGCGTTTTTGAATTTTTAAATTTGAATTAATTACAATGCGTAAATTTTGTTCTAACAGCGTTACATGCAAGAAATATGTTATTATCTTTTATGTTTATTTTCAAAGCCTTTTGAAATTTATATATTTTGTTTTTATTTATCGCTGATAAAAAGTGCAATGATATGAGCGGAGACGTATCATTGCCATGATTTTTTAATGTATTTATTGGCATATTTTTATTTTATTAACATATCTAAGCTTTAATGTTAATATATTTCGAAACTAAAATAGAACAATATCTTTTTTCTGCTCTGCTTTGAAACATTAAAAACCACAACGATATTGTTTGAAACCAAAATTTACTATTATTTCTGTTTCATATCATCATTGTTAATATTTTTAGTCTAAATAGAAATGTTACATAGATTTGATGTGAGTATTTAAAGTGTTATGTTTTAATAATGTCGAGAGTATGGCTAAAACTGAATAATTTAAAAATATTTTGTCAATGGAGGAATATAAAGCTTTCTCAGTCTTCTTATCTATATTCAAAAATAAATCATTGATTAATTTTAAATTCATAAAAATTATCAATCTGTTCGATGATTCATTTTATTCTAGAAGATATATATATATATATATATATATATATATAAATTGGTTGTTTTTATAAATTATTTCTTGCGAAGCATCAACCATACGAGTTATCATCCTTGTTAAAAGCATAGTAGCAAATAGAAAATTTTTGATATAGTTTAATGATTATATCTTTTAGGGTCATAATGTACAATGTTCAGCTGATAATTATTACTTCAGTTATAATACTGGCAGCAAGCGATGAACTTTTGTTTCTTCAGGCGGTAATTGTTGCTTATCGAAATGTGTTTGAAGTGAATTTGTAATAATTTCAAGATACTAATTGGAAAGATGATTCGTATTTAGTAGGACAAGGTTGCATTCTTAATTTATAACACAATAAATATATCAGAGATAAGTTGTGCCGTATTCAGGGAAGAATTCCCATTATCGCCATATAATGATTTTAATATATATTTCAGGTCACCATAATTTAATACCAAAAATATTCGAAGAAAATAGATTTTTTGGGAATGAATTATAAAATGTTTCTGCATGAATATCGAATGCATTAGTGATATCACTAATTGATGGAATTTTTGGAATAAAAAGATAACAGAAATAATCACCCAAAATATATGATTATTTTTGTTATCATTTTTTTTATCACTTTTTCTCGAACAACAGAAACATATCATTATTTTTTTTGCTGATTTCCAATAAAATCATCAAATACTATTAAATAGCGGGGCAATATTGTTGAGAAATTATCATGAAACAATAATAACGACATAGTTTATGATGTTATGCTCAATAATTCAAAATCAGATATATCAACTTTTTTTATTAAAATTGTTTATCTATTATTTTCCTGAAATATTAAGATCTGGCGACATGGTGACCGCGCACCTATAGCATCATGCAAAAGCTTCCCGATACAAACAGAACACTGGCCTCAAGGAATGGGACAGCTTACAGTGGTAAATCATATTATTATTTTTTTTAAAACTATTTTGTCTTGTTTTGATTAACTGTATATTGAAAAAAATACAGAGAGGAGAGTCAAGAATTCAAAGAAATTTTCCTTTTTTTTCGCTCTGTGAACAGAAAATCAATTTTGGTCTGCGGCTTTCCACTCTCGACAAGCAATCAAAGGTAGAAAGATAAGCAATGAAAAGTAGAAAAAAGTAGTCTGGCCAGATTTCAGATATAGTTTTAAAACTGTTTCCTAATTTCATTTACAGTTCATCGTTTTATCAGAACACAGTAATAATTTTATCAGTAGCATAAAATCAGTTGGATAACAACTAAAACTGGATTAAAGAAGAGAAATCGATGGTATAAAATATAGTAATAAAATGTAAATAATTTTGATGATCGAAAATTAATTTTATAGGAAGGTATGATACAACAAGTCAAATTAGGAAAGATTATTTACAGTCGTTATGTCGATTCACTCAAATTTCTCAGTCCATATTACGATCCACGCCAAGTATATCATTATATCGTTCTGAAATTTAACATATCGTTTACATGTCTATAAAATATTTCGGATCGAGATTTCACTAGAAGAATATCCATGCGTTTTCGAGATTTTTTTCTTTTTTAATGTTAACAATTTTTTTATAAAGAAATAGAGGAAAAACGAAGTAGCGAGAAGGAAAAGAAAGTAAGAATAAAAACAAATATGAGGAATATATGAAATTTAGACAGAAATACTATTGTGCAATGGCTACTTTCAAAAGTTTGCAGAAAAATATCAATCATTAGTACTCAAATTGTGCTACTTTAAATTTCTCGAAGAAATCAAAGAAAAATATGTAAGTCCTGCTTGGTAATTTCAGATATATGTACGGTCAACGGATGTAAACAGAACTTTGATGAGTGCCGTGGCAAATTTTATTGGCTTTTATAATAATCCATTCCAGCATGAACGCGTTGGCATTGATTTCCCGAATATAACAGAATGGCCGCAAGGTTTTATACCTGTTCCAGTACATACCGTTATGAAAAATACTGACGATGTTAGTTAGCATGCAATCCTTTTTTATGTTGCTACCGTAGATTCCTGATTTTGTATGCAATTAGTAATGCCAAGAATTTTTTAAAAAAATTTCATCATAAAAGATTTTTTTTAAATTTTGTAAATTTTCGAAATTTTCAAATTTCAATGAACTAATTAAAAAAACAATATTATTGATACTTCAGATAGGAATTCCTGATGTTTACTGTCCACGACAACAGTGGCTTTTAAAATTAGTACAAAAAACACCTGAATGGAAAAATTTAACAGAAAAATACATGGTAAAAATTAATCACTGTTAAAGAAATTATGCGGTACATTTTTTTTCGAGAATTGTAATTTTTTAAAATAATTTACGACAAATGCGAATTTTTGATCGATGCTGTATGAATTACGCAGAATCTAAAATGATTCTGAAACTTTTAGGAAGTTTTAAAAGAATTGGAGACAATATGTAATCAATCATTGGATTTCGAGGACGTACCTCGTTATGTTGATGCATTTTATTGCGAAGTTTGTCTAAAGCTCATTTTATGGATAATGATAATTTCGTTCAATTACTAAGAAAATTTCGATAATTTTTTGATGAGTAGATGAATAATTACAGTAACTATAATTATAATACCGTATAATTATAATAGATTAAAGCATTTAGTAAATTCTGTAGATATCTAATATTAACTCTGTTAAGGTATACTAATAATTACCATTCATGAATCATTGATTCACAGCTTCTGAAATCAAAATCTGAGCAGTAAACGAATTCCTTAATCTGGAATTTTTTTTTTCTTGCAGGCGGCTCATTCTGCTGTAAAAGTATTATAATTTAGTTTTAGCTTTAGCTTTGATCAGTAATTTCAATCATCTTTTTACTAATTTTTTTTGTCATGATCACTATTTTATCATTCTGAATTTCTATTATTACATTTTTCATTCCGTCTACGATTAAATATCTGAATCATGAACTCTAAATACCAATCATTTTCAATCACAATGTATCGAAAAATCAATAAAATTTCAGAAATTACATGCATTCGAAATACCTATAACTGATCTTTTATATGATCGATTGGAACAACTAAGCTATGAAATTCAAAATTATAAAAATGGTTTAGGTAAGTGATATCGCTTAAAATTCAGCAATTATATAAAAATTTCTGCATATTCCATCTAAGAATGATTGACATTGCAAATTACAGATCTACAGCCATACGAGGGAATTGATTTTAGACGTGAAATTGGAAAAATTCGAGTGGTAGCATTCTTTGGTCAATATTGGATCATTTCGATCTGAAGGTTAAAATAATTATGTATATGCAATTCAATTTCCATTCCGCAACAGCTTCTGTATTGAGTAAAGGGTAGAAGTTGATTTGTCTTCTAAATAGATATATATATTTATATGTTCCATTTTTATTCTAAATTATAGCTATATTGTTTAAAACCCGAAAATTACGAAACTTCACATTGCACATGGATGAAGGATCTCAAGTATTATGTGTATTCGGCTGTAAGTGAAATTTTCAAGTTCCAAATTTTTATACAATACTTAATTAAAAATATGAAGACAAAAATTCTTTGCTCTGAAATCTCCTATCTTCCGCTGTCTAAAATAAGACCCATTTATATGTTAACAAAGCTTTGGCTAGAAAATCAGACAATTTTGTAACTAATCTTAGATCTTTTCGTATTGAATTCTCGAGTATTAGCAAATGGTTTCCGAAATTTTCTGCAAAAAAAAAAAAATTCTTTTCATAGAAATGGTGAATTTAAGGAAAGAAGATATTATTTCAAGAAAAATTTATAGAGAAATGTTAATAAATGTGACTAGAATAAACGGAAAACTTCAAAATGATCGAAACTAGTCGAAAAAAGAAAATAATTTACGAAACACTATGAAGAAATTTTTTCTGATTTAAGTAGCATAAAACGATCTATGTTTAAATGAAGTCAAGAAAAAAAATTTAACATGCTAGTCCTACTCAAGCCGATTATTAAAACTTATTTATTGAAATCACAATTTGCGTGAGTAACTTAGATGTATGATCTGGATAAATCATCTCGAAGTTATTAAAACACTTAATATGTTTGAAAAAATTGATAAAATGATTTGCGAAGGAAATCTTTTACGATATATCGATCAAATAAACTATTGGTATTTCGAGAGATTATCAAATCAGATTTCTTAACATTTTGGAATTTGAAATTATCGAGGAGAAAATTTCAATTTACAGCCTATCTCATACTTCATTTTTATAGCATGATACAACATTAGCAGCGCTAATGTGCACATTGGACGCGAAACATAAAATTTTGACTAATGGTGGATATCCAAGATATACCGCTGCTATGTTTTTTGAATTATGGAATACTACAAACGGGCCAGGATTGAAAGTATTTATCACTATTGCTTATTACTTAAAATAAAACCTGCGAAATATAATCTAAAGACATCATCATTGGACCTATTAAGACGAACCTCGAAAAGAAATGGATAACTGCACATGCAGGTGAAACAGAGTTAACAATAGCTTTGAAGTTGTCGATTGAAAAATGCAGTTTAAATCTGATATATTTCAAGCTCGAAGCATATTTAATTGAAATTAATTTAATCGATTCAAAATTTCAGATATATTATCATCGCAATTTCACGGAAGAGCAGTTAGAAAACATTACTGATTTGGTCGATCGTTAGTATCTATTCACAATTTATTTTCATAATTTTTATAGAAAAACTCGTCATATCACTATTTCTTCTTAATTGCACCAATTCATAAAACAATGCTTCGAAATACTATTATGATAGCTTTGCAAAAAATTACTTTGTTTTTAACTACTATGAAATTCTAATTGAAGCTTATATCCACTAACAAGTTGGTCGTTCCTTACATACAATTCAGCTAAAATTTTACGTTCAGATTGCTCAGAACACATGGATCCGAACGGTTTCTGCAATTACAATAAATTTCGCACAAATGGAATTGCTTATTATCCAGGAAATAAAAATAAGGTTTAGTCCTTCCAAAAAAGTTTTGACGCAAATGAAATAGGTGAGAAATATTTTTTGGGGAACAACAGAATTTCTAAGTTTACTTGCAGATTTACTAAACTGTAAAAACATCAGATAAAAGTTTTATTGCAGCTATGTCAGGATATAAAATCTAAAAAAACATCCTTCCATCCAGAAGAATATGAAAGAAAAGCAACTCCAACAGTAACAGTCCGGCCTGCTGTTTTAATTTTATTACTTTCACAAGTTCTGATAACCTGAAATCAAGACTACAATCCTTATTCCTTATTTTTTCTATTGAAAAAAACTGCCAACAATAAAATTTTTCCTTTTAACAGGGAAAACCTAAAGTCTAATGGCAGAAAATTTAGAGAATAAGAAAAATTACGAAAATGTTATCATAATAAAGAGCGGAGGTTTTCATGAATTCCCATAAGTATATTTCTAAGTAAATCAAAGAAGCAATTCAGCTTTTTCGCCTATTTTTCATAACTTTTAGGTTTAATTTTTCGAAATTTTTGAAAGTTGTGAATTTTATTAAATGAAGAAGATTGTAAATTTATCATTGGTTCATGTTATATGACCAATAAAATCTCATAAACTAATCAACTGAATAATCTGTAAACGTGTATCTAATTATACAAAATGCAATCAATTGGATGCAATTGAAAATAAAAACAAACTGCACAATAAGCACAAATTTGAATGTATTGCAGGTTACAGAAGAAGAAAAGATCTGGAATGAAAGCACCATTTGAAAAATCAGTAAAAAATGATTTTTGGAATTACAGCTGGAAAATAACAAATTGATTATAGGAAAAATGTTTCAAAGATTTTTCAATAGATAATGAAAATTTCAAAGTAAGCTAAATCCTCTTCATAACAGAAGGGAATTACTGCAAAATTAAAAGTATTAATAAATGGATTCAGTAAAAAAACATAAAACAACAAGGAATAGAGTATACATCATCAAAGAGTATCTCCAGACTGGCGAAAAATTCAGAGTCATTTTTATATTTCCGTTTAATATCATGAAATGATTGATATGTGTAAAACAAAACACATAGCAATATAAGGAAAGAAGGTATCGACTTATTAGCATATTATGAAGTATGAAATTCTTTACTTCCAAAATATGAGTGAGAATAAATGAAAGAAAAAAGCTTGCTAACATCAACAACATGTTTCAATATTTTCATCAAAAACTGCTTCTTCGGAGAAAAAGAAATAACCAATTGTTTCGCCAAATACTATTCCAAGTATTATCCAAATATTAAAAGTCATTGCGATCAGCATTAAAGTAAATGTTAAAAGTACCTGTGTGAAGTATAATGATGATTGCACTATTCGATATAAGTGAACAGCTGTTTCACAGCTCGAAATCTGCAAATCACTTGCATTTATCAAAAATTGTAATCAACAATATCATTAAAAGCGAGAAAACGTTTAAAAATTATGAATTTTTTTTAGAAACATTTAAAAATTATGAATTTTTTAGAGATGAAAAAAAGATCCTTTTAGAAAATATTGAAAAAAAAAGTTATTAGTTTTGCATAAATTTTGCATAACGCCCACATAAATTTGACTAAAATCTGGACTACGCTTCCCTTATACTGTAGTTTTTGCTAAAAAGCTCACTCGTTGTTACTAATCGACTTTGTAATTTAACAGAGCAAAGTTTGAATCATAATACTTCATCAAATCTGAACTGTTTTAAAAAAATTTGTAATTCATTTGCCCAACTCTGAAAATTTCTGAAAAGTTTCCTTTAGAAATGCAAACTGTCAATCTACCCGCTAAATCTGAAAAGAGGAGAATATGAGTTCATTTCGGTGCTCACACTATCGACATGCTGATGATTCACGAACAATAATGTTTGATTGAATTCGTCGATTCTGCCGTTCAACAGCACGATTTCGAGCAAAATATAAGCGAAGAGCTAAAAGCAAGAATACTAAAACTAAACCCATTATGCAAATGATTTTCTAGGCATGAAAAATTCTATGTAATAAATATTTCATACGTTTAATTCATTTGTGAAGAATAAGCGTTGAAACAGTTTGTACTTTGAAATTTAATAACATTGAATTTTTCATTAAATATGAAAAGCAAGCTTAGCAATAACATATATATCTAGAGTTTAAATCTTCAAAAGGCAAAAAGTATATAAATTAAGTCGAACAGAAATCGTAGAAATTTTTTTACTACCTGAATAAAATAAAACAACAATTCAATTAATTCGAATACTAAATAATTAGAACTATTTATGAGTATTCTATTTTAAGAGCTGTCATCAGATAGATACCTTTAATTGCTTCATATAAGAAGCTTAATAAGAAAACGATGAGAACAGATGCCGACATACCTAAAATTAGAAAAATTGCAAAGCGAAATTAATAGGAAAGTTATTCATAAAAACCGCAATAACTAAAAAATGATCCATATCGACCCTTAATGGATCATTTTTTTCTTTTAATAATGCCTACATTATTTCATTCATTCTTATTCAAATGAAAAATTTGACTCGAAAGTCTTTTTCATTCATTTTAGATTCATACTATGCAATACCAAGAACGATAAAACTGAAAATTTCGTTCTTCACAATGGATAATGTGTTATTATCAGAAAATCTATCTTGATATTTAATAAGTTAATAAAGTTAAAAGTGATTTATCTCTTCGTTTTTTTCCGAATCTGTAAATAAAGCTGTTTCATACTACCCATATCCTTGCTTTGATAACTGCAGCGATCTAATCGATCTATGTATCGATTTGACAAGTTTCTTATTCACACACTGTTATCACAGTTCTTTATTTACATACTCTTATCAAATCTCCATTATTAATTCAAATGACCTCTCATAAATGATAATAATAAGCAGTGACATTCCTTCGTTTGATTTACAAGTTTCATACTTTATCGACATATATATAAAATCACAAATTTTCATATTTTTGTTTAATAATATTGCTTCGAAGCTTTAGAAACACTTAATCTTTATTGATCTCCGTTCTTACACATATAATAATATACATTCATAATCTAGTCTAGTCTTCATTTAAGGTAACCGATTCTCGATAGGGAATAATCATATAATCTCGGTGAGAAATATTCGAAGTAATAATCAAATAAAAAGAACATTTATGTATGAATACGATGATAAAAGTAACGAACCAAGAACTGTTCCAGTTTTCCAGAAATCAAATAAAATGAATTCACGTTTGGTGAAATGAAGAACCATCGAGTTCATTATCCATGACGAATCATTTCTCCAATTTTCAACCTCTTCTATCGAACTTATCAGTTAATTATCATATCATGAAGAAAGAGCATTCTTAAATACACACCGCCTGCAATTTCTTTTAAATATAATGAAAAACAAGACGAAACTAATGTAATATTAAGATAGGAAATTCGACCTACGTACAAAATCGGAGCATACGAAATTTAAGAATCGAAAAGTGGCAGTTCAAAACGCAGGAATTCACATCATCAAATAAAATTGTAAATATCTGAAATTTGGGATATGTGATAAAAGCTGGATATCGCGAATGGCGACTAACTTAGAATGAAGCTGTCGAGAAAGAAGTTTATTACTGTATTTGTTTTATCGACTATAGTAATAAACTTTATTGAGTATGTTTATCGATTGATAGACTATTTAAACATACGGGAAGTAAATCAAAGAGTTGTCGTGAATTGAGAATTGCTAAAAAAACTTGAAAATCTTTTGGCAGCTCTCAGGCTTACATAAGCCTTAGTTTCTTCATTGCACTGATTTGATATCACATCAAATCAGAGATTTCATTTCTCAAGAACCACTGCTTCGATTTATTATCTTTGGCTAAATCAGTCTTGCTCTATATTTCGAGTTTTATTGACTCGATGAATTAGGCTTAAATGGATATTCTCAAACGTATTAATAATATCTATTCTTCTCTACTGCAACATCAAAATTTATCGGCTGATTCCATCAGGAAGTTTAGCGAAGCCATCAGGAATAAATTTTATTATTTCTTAATTTTCAATTCAAATTATGGATAAATACATCATATCTGTCGTCCAAAAATAAATAAAATATTAGGACAGTAGATTCTATTCATGCTATATTATACCTTGATTCTGATCAGCAGCTTCTAATAATGTAATAATGCACTTCAACAATTATCTACTCATGTTGTTCTAAACATATCATCATGATTCGTATATCCTACCGTAATTATTATATGTAAAGGGAGAGAGATGCCTTTCTTGACATGATATTAATATTTGTTTATTCAACAACTAGCTATTTGATATTTGCATACTGTGAGACATTTGAAGAGCTGCCATTCATACTTGAACACTGTCATAATAGATGAGAAGAGACATCTCCGCCCTCCACATATCCATAATAAGTTGTCATATCCAATTTACTTCATTCTAGTTTAAAATATCCATTCCCAGTCATCACTGCTACTATTAAACTCTTGGATTACGGTAATCGAAAAATACAATTTGGAAATATCTGCTACGGAAGTAAGCTTTAACCTTTTTGACATATAATCTTTAAAAAAAATTATTAAAAATATAAAATAAAAAGTATTCTGTCATCTGCTTCATGTTCATATAGTTAAGTATGCTTCAGAGTCTGAAAATGTCTTCTATTCAATCGATCAATCAAACAACCCGATTAAATATCAATTTGCGTGAACGTTGTCGTATGCACGACCTTAATGAAGCGTTTGACGATTTAAGAGTCATATTACCTTATGCAAATGGTACATCGATGAGAAAGCTGTCCAAGATTGCTACACTTCTATTGGCCAAAAATCACATTCTAATGCAGGTGCCAATTGTAAGTAGAATAGGAAAATCTGACAAAGCATAACTGCTTAGGTGCTTCTCGTATAATTTTTAAATACATATATACAATAAAATTAAGCATTGCGTAATTTATCATTCAGCCATTTGATAATTTTCATAAATTAAGCAGTGGATGATTCATTAGCTAGAAGAATGGAATAAAATGTGAGATGTAAAATAATAAAGGTTAACATCTTCTGCAGATCGCATAATTTTCATAATGACACATTTAAGTACATAAGATTTTAATGCATTCACATTCGTTTCTCAATTTCCTTTCTTGCTTGCTAATTTTTTAGGCATATAATTGCAGGTGTGGGTAATCTTTAATTTTCCTTTTTCATAAAGTTTATGATTTTTCAAATGTTGAACACTAAGCACAAGAGGCAATATTTTCTCTGGAAAAAGTGCATGTTCATATAGTTAGTATTGCAGGCTAATGCAATTGAAGAAATGCGTCGTATTATTTATCATCTTCAACAGCAGCTTCTCAATATTTCATTTGCTCCTTGTGATGATATACAGCCTTGAATTTTTTCCTCTTTTTTTAAAAGAAATATTATTGATTCAATTAATACGTTTGGAAAATTATTTAGTTCCGTGAATGGAAAAAATAAATTGCTATGCAGATCTACTAATTGAAAATGGGCCAAGAAAATGTAATCGGTGGGAATTTAAAATTTTTTTTGAAAAAAATTGAACTAGAATCCTAACGGTTTAATTGACTCCAAAAAATATGAATACCATTGATTTCCTGAAAACATTTTTGTTTGTTTTGCCATTTTTAATCGGCTTAAAAAAAGGATTTTGATTTCAGAAAACAATAGTAATAACATTGATTTCTTGAATAATAGATGTTTACTCAGGCATTTGACAACTGGTGTCGGCTTTCAACATGTTGTTGTTGTTTCATACTTAAATTCTTCTTTTTTTCCACTGACAATACCACCAGTTCACCCTATTTTTCGAGATTATAGATATTTGATCAGAAGATCTGTTGGAAGGAAAACTAAGAATGATTGAAAAATGAGCGCAAAAATTATAGAATTAATGACACAAAATAGATATTTGAAGTTAAACTGATGTAAAGATATAGTAAATTGATACTTTTGAAATCATGTCGTGTTTTTATATTATAGCAAATGATTCAATTTCAATTTAGACAAGTGGATTGAACGAGAAAACATTCATTATCATTTCTTTGTTAAATTATAAAAAAATGGATGCTGAAATCTGTGGAATTGATCCATCCAATAAAATATAGGTTGTTTATTTTCAAGAAGTATTCAATTTAATGTCTTTGTCAACTCGTTTTATTTCGTCATAAATTTGTTTAATTTATTTCTTCCAAATGATTCGGTCAGTTTTGTTCGTCTGTTCATTCCTTTTATTTTAATACATTTTTGCATTTATTGAATTTCGAGATTTATAAATTGTTGTCCGAAAAGAGCGAAGAATTTCCATCGTTGCAATATTTTGATTAGTTTTTGCTATTGAAAATGAATATGTTATAAATATCTGAAGTACAATGCATTGTTTAAAAATGTAGGATTCACTTCTTCAACTAGCAATCACGGTTATTTTTTTTGAGTTCCATAGTCGTGTTACATTTTACTTTTACTTAGCTTTTACTATCATGAATAATATTTTGATTAAGTGAAAGATAAACAATAATAGCGGCAGCTATGCTGCAGTGAATGTCTTAATATCAGTATTATCACTGGTGAAATTTTTTTTTGATGATTGTTATTATTATTGATAACTAATATATTTCGACAGCAATAGTGGAGATATATAAATTTTTGCAAATAAGAAACAATTTTTTAAGGAATAAATGCTTCATTTTCATATCATGGCTTGATTTGAACTAACGAAACTACTCACTGCGTTTCATTCATTTGAATTTGCAAAAATTAGTATATTTTACTGTATAAATGATTTAAGTAAATGAGTCTTACATACTGAAACTGAATGGGACAATCTTATCTGCTCTTTAACCTAAAAATTGAACTAAATTCTAAATTTGGCTTAGATTTTCAATGAAAAATATAAAGCTTAGCAATGTGAAAATAGAGAAAGTTGGTTATCTGTTTATAGCCCTAAAATTTTCTTAAGCAAATATGAGGCGAGGAAAATTTAAAATTACTAGTATAAAAAAAAGAGCTGTTAATTCTTGATTTTCCGGGCAATTTTTCTGTTTTAAAGCATTTTCAGTGTTCTCAATACTAAGAATTCTCATTTGTTATAATATGGTGATAAAACTGGATAGAAGTGAAAGCACCCAAGTCTACAGTATATGTATAATCTTTTCGTTAGTAGAGCGTTAAGAGTAATGATTTGCGGGAATAACATCTAACAAAAATATAAACAGATAAAATAACCGTGAAGCAAAGTATGTCACTTCAAGAATCATAGTTAAAATAACGAGAGATAGAATTATTCTCTAGTTGGAAGAAATCCGATAAGACATTCAGTAGTAGATACTGATAATCAAGCATTCATTGAAAATAATTGGTTTCAGTTCCTGAAAAAAGTAGACCTTTATTAACGATTATTTATATATATTGATTAGCTTCGACCAAATACATTCATCGCATATTATAATCATGTCTGTCTGATTGAAAAATTGCTTCCTCAAATTTCAAATATTTATTTCTTGAAAAATCTCCACCTATTTATTGAAATGATCCTAGTTTATCGTTCATTGAATTGCAAATGAATTGATTTACACCTCGAATTCAGTGCTTAAATATAATTTCCATAATTTTTGAATATTATTTGAATGATTTACTTTTCGTGAAATGAAGCGTATAAATCGACGCTGAAAAAGATAGGTATCATATGCACCGATGAAAATTAATTTGAATAACATCGATTTTTGATATCTTCCACTCCACAAAGTTCTTAAATTATGTTCAACAGGCAACGGTTTAGTCAGCTCAGGTTTGCACTTCATTTCCAATCAATAAGATAAACTTTTGCCAATAAAATATCAGAAGTGTCAGACACTCTCTCATTTCTGCCAAAATCAATTAAAACATTAGGAATGATACATGCCAACAAGACAATCATTGTTTCTCGACTTATATATATATATAAGGAATACCGTAATCCAATTCTATGAAAGTGATGTGAAGTTATTTGCCGCAAATCAAATATTTGTAAAAATATTCGTAAATAATTGTCCTAACTTTCTGCTCACTGAAAAGCTACTTTTATTACACGAGAAGATGATGAGACATCAAGAATGAATATTATGGAGTAGAGCTGAGAATGATTTTAACAAAAACATCAATCTAATTAATCATTCTCATAATTTCTTCATAATTTGCAATAAGATTTTTTATTTCAATTACGTCATAGCTATGCGGCAATGTTTTTTTTTTTCCAGACGGCAATCTCGAAGATGGCATAATGCTGTCACATCAAAAGTATTTCGAGCACCGGAAATCACTATACAAGCAACAGATTTCGATGAACAATTGCAAGAAGTTGTTAAAGATGTAAGTGAAGCCAAACAGTGAAAGTTATCGAAATGAATTAATTAAATTCTTATAGGATTTATAAATATCGATCTGAAAAATTTAGCTAATAATCTCAGAACATGATTCTTATGAAGCCATAAATAATATATGCATAATGAGTAGATATTTAAGTTGATAAAGACTAAAATAGATTTTTTATCACATCGAATCTTCATAGATGATAGTATTAAATTTAATGAATTCAATTATAAGTGAGCTAGTTGAATTTTATTGATTAGCTAAATTTAGACTGCAAAACGAGCGCTGAATTATTGCTCAGCTGAAAATGAAGTCGCATCATTTATCAAGAAGAAATTCGATGAAACGATGGGGCCATCTTGGCATTGTATAGTTGGAAGAAATTTCGGGTCACATGTTGAATGCACTTCCTATGTACATCTTATTTATTCTAAAATTTCTATTGAAATATATATAAATAGATTATATTTGTCTATTCAAGTATTTATTGTATTGTTGAAAAATATCAAATATCCTTGTCCATGTCAAAATTTTTTTTATTTATCATTTGAAATTCAATTTTGAAAAAAAATATATATACATATATATAAAGGAAAATATTCCATTTATCAGTGAAAAGATAAGACAAGTATCCGAAGATTATAAGTTGAATTGCATCCCGGAGGACATATTTATTTAAAAAAAAGCTCAAAATGTGAAAATATGTTGATAAATGGAATTAAATATTTTATAGGCTGAATATGACGAGGTAACATAGGCTTTTAATATTTCAATCATTTTAGTACAATTGCTGAAGAGACAAACAGTTCTAACGAAAAATATCTTCTGATCATTAAATAAATTGCAAATCCTTAATCCATTTTTTTGCTGTGTAACTTTTTTTAAAAACTTTTTTGTGTCCTCATTATTCAATAAATTTAAACGTTTTGTAGTTTATCCACTTCACTATTCGCAACATTGAAATTGAAACTGTTTTCCTATTTATTACACGGGTAAATATTTAAATATCATTTTTGTATAAGCTAAGATTTGCGAATTTTTAACTAACGAAGAGATTACAAAGAGTTATTAGTTCGCATTTTTTTAATTATTGTTTTCAATCTTCAGAATCAGAAGACATTGTTCATTTGTTTGCTTATTGGGCTAGTAATTTCTCATATACTTACAATTCCAATTGTATTCAAGCATAATTACTGGACTTTACTTTTATGTCTGCTAACTTTATCACAGTTTATTTTAATCTCGATTTTAACTATCTTATTACTATTTATCTAACGGTGAGTTATACGATAACTTATATTTTTAAATTTTGAGCAGAATTTTTATCTCTTAAGATATCTTACGATAAAGTTATCTTACAATACAAGCAGAAACTTCAGGATATGAAATCAGTTATAGTCCTCTATTTAAACTTTGGCGATTGCTGTTTTCCAAAGTTATGCTAGAAGAAAAGAGTATAGAAGTCTTCAAAAATGTTAGTCAGGCAAGCCAGAATGTATCATTTTTTATGGCGTGAATAAATAAGTATTTCGATGTCTTCAATATTTTATGGCCATCAATTGTTTTTTCGACATGATCACTAAAGTTAATCAAAATAAGAAAGTTAATTGAAATACATGCATTTGCTTGCAGAATAATCAGAACCAAGAAAACATTCATGTGTGTTTGTTAATCTGTGAACTTAACCGAACTTTTACTTAATAAGTTAAGATAACTTATTAAACAAACCAAACACTTAAATTAAATAAAAAATAAAATAGGATCAAATGGTGACCTTTTGAAGAGTTTTATTAAGACGAGTTTAGATTTATAAGAGAGAACGATATTATATTCTTCACCATTTTATTCATTTTTTATCTAGGTTTTGATTGTTATTTTTTAATTATGATAGCTGGTCCTGGTTTTTGGTTAATTCAATATGAGGATCATATATTTCATTAGTATGAGTTAACTTTAAAGGTTAGTGGTCAGCAGTGATACTGGAGTTGTGATTATGTTCATAAAAATAAGTTGTGTATTGATTCTTTCTTTTAAATCTTTAGATGACTTATCTTTTGTCAGATTATCGCTTGTTTGATGTTGATAATCGTGTGTTTTGTCTGTTAGTGTTAATGCTGGTATTTATTATAATTCTAATGATATAATTCATTCTTTGTTATTCCCAAGTATTTGTTAAAGATGGATGCTTCGAATGGATTGTTGACTAAAATTATTTATGGTTAATGTTCTGAAATATATAGTGCTAATCATATATGCCTACTGTTTTGGAATTAACTTCTTTGCAGTATTGAAGAAGTTTTTTAGTTTTAGTAATAATGAATAATAATAATGCTTAAACTTTTTGGAAGAACTGATCCATCGGGCAAGATTTTATCATCGAGCAGAATAGCAACAACATTTACTGTTTCATATCTATAAGGTGCTCTATCTCTGTGAGATGATGATTGCATAAAAAATGATAAATACAGGAAAAAATATTAAGAGCTAATAGTAAAAGTATGAAGGCAGGATAGATTCCAATCTTTAAGTAATTATAAGGCAATAGAAATGAATTATTAGCATTATCAGGTAAAGGATTGACCTTTAACCTGGAATTCGTTTTTTTTTGAATCTAGTAAAAAGAGTAGTGATAAAAAATTTATTATATAAATGTTATTATATATAAAACATTTTCATACTACGAGATGTTAGAATAAAACATTTTATGCTTAAATTAAAATTGAGAAAAGAAAAAATCAATTGTTTGATCAGTTTTACATATTTATATTTACATCGATTTTTCATAAATTATAGTTAAATTGATCAGAAAATTAGATTAAGAAAGAGTCATGCAGAAAAACGTTCTCCTAATTACAGTCTCTAAACAGTATGATCATCCAAAAATTAGTATGCGTCAGAAAATTGATTTCTCAAACTTGTATTGATCGTATGGATCATTGCGTATATTTTAAAAAAGTTTTGTAGAAAAAGCCACTTGAACTTCAATATATCATGGCTTTCAGCTGTTCAAAAAAAGTAGCTAAATACCAGTGAGCAAAGAATAATAATACTGGATACTGTGATAGTTAGATTGTTATGCAACAGATGAGATGATATGATAAAATGATTTTTAGAAAATCATTTGCTTTCAGCAGAAAAGACCGATACGCTATCAAAAAAGGAAATCCAATATAAGTTGAAGTGCAATTCTGTATATTTTTATTTTACTAAACGAAAGTTGAATCGCAATAAGTAGAAAAGAATTAAAGGAAACATAGAAATAGATGCAAATAAAGATAAACATCTCAACAATAAAAGATAAAAACAGTCACATTAGCAATGAAAATAAGGACTAAAACTATAGATTTCAAAGTCCTAGTTGAGGTCAAATCGATTCTAAAATAATCTTTGATCCTATATTCGTTTACTAAACTAAATATTTAAATACTGATTGGTAGGAGCAAGGAGTGATATCAGTGAGCAAGGAATAATAATATTGGATACTGTGACAGTTGGATCACTCAATCATCATATTATAACTTTTATCAATTGATTGCAGCTTGGCAGGAAAGAAATATATATCTATCGCTCCTTCTCATCATATTTCTCAGAATCACTTTTAAATCATTCGATAATTGATTTACAAGTAATTTTTAGATTTTGAGAATTGGAAAAAGAATCTTACACTGACTTCTAAATTGACAAGTTTTGTTTTTGACAGATAAGCTATTGCTTTTTCATTACAGATCTTTGGTTTCATCCTTTATCTTCCAACATTTGATTTATTAAAATAGAAAGTCTCAATGAATTGTAGTTTCAAACTAATACATAGCAATGGATTAGACATAGTTTCTAATTAATTTTATTTCTAATCTATCAGCAAATATTCTTTCACGAACAATTCTTTTGTTTCAAAAAAATTACTTGTAAATCAATTGTCGAATGATTCTACGGAATCTGTTTGCAATATAAGTAATATAATCGTAGTTGCAATGAGCAGAAAAAGCTGATCATCATAATCTGGTGAAAAAATCTCACTTGGTCAACATATATGATATGAAAAATAAAAATCATTATCATCAAAGGTAAGGATGATAGCGTCAGTTTAGAACTGCGACATATTTTTCTGAATTCCAAAGAATTGAAATACTTCCATTACTTTCATGAATCATTTTTCAAAAGATATTCGACCAGATTAGAAAAAAAGCCGAAACTCTTTCTTGGAATTTCAGAAATTCATGTTCGAAATTATACTTTAAATTCTATATTAATATTAAATTTCCATGCAATTTCGTTAAGAATTTCATTCACCGATCTTTGCTTAGTTTCTGGACAGTAAAGCAGTATAAGTACAAAAAATACAATAGATGGAAGAATAAAAATTAAAATTGAATATCCACCGATAGTTGTTGCAAGCGGATAGAAGCCAAAATCTAGTATTATTTTAGTGAATGATTCGATCAATGATAGAATGGTAACCGTTCGAAGAATCATACTTTTTGGCACCAGTTCAGCTGAGTAAAACCTAGATACAGAGCCAATACCAAGAGATGTTGCAAAGAGTATGATCGATACACCTGTTAATGTCCCAAGCTGAAAATATATTCATTGATATTCTCAATGATGCCAAGAGAATTATAATATTTAGATATCGTTCAATTCTTAAAGACAAAAATTTGAAATTAATGGATAAATATATTTTGACTATAGCACATTTGGAAATCTTAACAAAATATTTCTCAGCTTCCAGCACTACAAATATATCGCAATTGAAAATGATACCTTGGCTGCTTCGCCAACAACGATAGAAATCATTGTCATGGAAAGAGACAGAATGCTCACGAATTCAGATATGATCAACATTGGCCGTCGTCCAACACTTTCAATGATAAATATTGGTATCACCGATAGAGGTAATCTGATAACTGTGTTGGCCAATGAACCCCACTGCAAATATTTATTTAAGACACAGATATTAAGGAACGTTTCTAAATTAAACCATGAATATTATCAAACTGATATTTCGCAATTCGCAAACTTTTTTCAAAGACAAAAACTTCTCGCTATAACTATTCCCTCAATTTATCAACAAAATTAATTCCGGTAATTGTTGAACAAAGTGCCTTTTTTTCCTTCAGATCAAAAAGGCCTGTCTCGTAGTTATCCAATTATCAATCTCTCGCTTATATCTCGGTATGATGGAAGTGAAAACTGCGAAAGAAATATTTCAGAAAACTTTAGGCAATGAATAATGTATAGTTTGAACTATTGAAAACGAAAAAATAAAAGAGTTTAAGGTTTTATATCCTCCTGGAATATAACTATGCTGAATTTCTTCTCCACTTTTATGAATTCAAATTAAATTATAACGAAAGTAAAAAATGCGATATCTAAGACCTGAGAGAATTTTTTTGGCCATTTGCCCAAATCATGATAAATAAAAGTATTAAATGATCGAATAACTCGTGCGCCCGTAAATACATAAGCAATCTGAAATATAATGTATATCATTTTGAGATTATTTCGACTTTAAGTTTATTTTAAACTCCTTGGAAATCTTTAAATTTAGAAGTTTGTATTTCAGTCGGAAAATCTTAAAAAAGAAAAATTGTAGATGCGTCAATTTTAGACTGATAAAAGATAAAATTGAATAGTAAATCTTGGTTGAATGATTAACTTACCTTGACCATAATTCCGACCCAAGCTCCGAATCGTACAACCGTCGAAAGCGGATCATTCGCCTTCCATGGCATAAACATAATTTCCATACCATTTGGTTGTTTTCTACTTACCATTCCTTTCTCCCTCCCTTCTTTTCTTTGACCGTCCTCCTCATATTTCGTTATTTGTTCATCGATTTCAATGTCACTTTTCAGGCCATGATACGCACGAATTGCAAGTGCAGCCTGCATTGGCCTTTTTTTAAAAATGCTTTTCATTTGATCGTTCAATTACAAATTCAAATATTAATTGCAAAATTTTAGAATTAAAATAAAGAATTTGTTCAGTTTCTATAAAGCAAAGTTTGAAGGAAGAAAAAAGTTCAGAAGAATGAATTACTCAAAGGTCAATCAGACTTCAATATACCTTTTCAAACTTTATAAAATAATTAAGAAATATTTGACTTATGACAATATTCATTGCAGGAAATCATTATAAAATCCACTAATTTTAAATGCTTTCTTCTGCCAATTAGTAAAAACTAAATTAAATATTAAATTCTTTGTCTTAAGAACAGAAAATGATGCACCTTTTTTCGATTATGCGAAAACATCACGCATACTGCGGCGATTCATGCATTAGAATGAAGACTATCAAGGAAACAATAGTGATAGCAAAAGGTACAGAGAACATAAATGGCCATAATTCAGGTGATGACAATGGTACTCCAATTAATTGTGTTAATAGATTACCTGTAGTGATACATATGAATATTCAATCATCTATCACTGAAATGTTTCAACATTTTTTTTTAAATTATGCAAAAAAAATTTGTTCTGTGCATTTTACCACTGATGTCAAAACTTTAGCAAATTGCATTACAATGCTAAAATATCATGGCCTAAAATACAGTCGGAATATTTTAAAGAGTTAGTAGAATAATTTATCTGCATTATTACTGAAGAATAATGAGACTAATTTTGTATTTAATCGTTTGAGAAAAAAGAAGGAAATGAATGGAAAAAAAAGTTGAATTAAAAATTTATTTAAAATTCTAATCCGAAATGTTGCAGAATTACAGAATTCTGTAATGATATGCTCTCGAATTTTTCTAAAATAATAGTATCGAAATCAAAATAAACTTACCGATTGTAGCGATTACTTCCTGCCACGAATTGACAAATCCACGCTGCACGGTTGACGCACTTTCTACAACCCAGACAGTCTGTACAACGATTGCAATACCATTTGCGGTACCCCACAAAAAACGACCAATTATTAACGCTTCGTAATAGGGGAAAAATACTCGTGTCAACATTGAAAGGAGTAATGCTGAAAAGGATAGATATTCAGATCGTTGTATTATTAGTAATCTAGCAGACCATTTTATAAATAGTCAGAAAAGAGACAATTCATCGTTCTGCTAAGAAAATAACTTGGCGAAATGAAACGATCTGATATAATATTAAGCTCAAATAAGATCTTGTTAATGTTTCGCTACATTAGACATTCCTACTGATCGTATAAGTTAAATACTGATCCTATCACTATGGTACATACCAGGAATAGCAGTGAGACAAGAAATGATAGCAGTCCAACGACGGCCAATTCGATCGCAAATTAGATAAGCAATCATTTGGCCAACAATACCAGAAATCGGATTCATCACATTGATTAATGACCAAAGAAAATCCAAACTTAATGAATCAATCGGTTTACCAGTTCGTGCAATTGTTGACTCATTGATGAACTGAAACTTGATGACTACATTACTAATTATTAATTAAAATTTTTTGATTTTTTTATTAATTTTTTAAATTTTGAAAAAATTAAAAGATTTGACATGCAGTACCTGATGTATTTCTAAATATGGCTGATTCAATATAGACAGCAAATATGCTTGTTGAAAATTTCCATTGAAGCATGCAGCTAATGATAATAATAACAGATATGGTGGCAAACCCATGTGAAATATACTTGTTATTTTTCAGAAAAATTATTAAACCTTGGCAAATAATCTGAAATGGAAAATATATGCAATGTAGAAAGTTTCGCAACTTGATTTTTCTAAAAAGTTTGATAAATTTTCTGAAAAATTGCTGACAATCTGTTTACATTAAGCATGCATTTTAATAACTGGAATGATCAAAACTTGACCAATACAAAAATAAAAACTAGCCAAGTATAAAAACTTTTTTGAATGAATTTGATAAGAAATGGGATGCATGTAACAGATAGAAATTTTAATGAAAAAGTAGGATGTATTACAATTAGTTAGGTAAGAAAGAAACGTCACCAAGCTACAGCTTTTCATTAAATAATTACTATTCGATATAGTTAAGAAAATGAAAGAAAGTTTATAATAAAACAAATTAGGGTCAATCGCTGATAATTATTTATTTAAAGAAAAAAAAAAGTTTCAAGAGAATGAGTTGCTTTATTAATTTTTGAAAATAAACAAATAAGCGTTTTGTTCCTAAATATCGCATTAATTTAACGATGTTCAATAACAAATCAGGCGAAAATTTTCGATAAGCGGTAGAAATTTTAAAATATTGTAAATTAAGACGTAAGTTTCTAAACTTCATTTTAAATCTCCATTTTTAAAAATTCATACTTAAAAAAGCAACTCATTCTTTTGAAACTCTCAATTATGAAAAAATACTTTAAATTGTATTTGAATCGAAATTTCTGGTTTCATCATAATTGCTGGATTTAAACTGCTTACCTATATTAATAAACAAATTGTTTAATATCAGTTATTTAAATGGGCGGCTGAATTCAGTAATAGAAAATTATAATTATATATCAATGCAAAGTATGATCATATAAATGAACAAAACTTCAATTAAGTGTAATTAATGACTGTTACCTAAAATCAGTCAATTTTTATTTGGTTAATGAATTGATTCGGTATAATTGATTTGCTTTGCAAGTCATTTTTTTTTTTAAACAATGCAGGAATCTTAAGTACATTGTATTTTGGAAGTTCAATTTGGTAAAGGCAGTATCAGCATATCAGTATGATAAATAATTTCGTTATCAAATAATCCATGATATTTAATTGACTTAATAATAAAAAATTTCCATTATTATTACATTGTTGGATGTTATTATTTACCAGTTTGTATCAATAAAGATTATCGTTTCATATTCAAATCAAAATTGTAAAATGTTTAAAAATTGTATAAACATTCTAAATATTATTCGATATGTATGTTCAGTAATTTAACATTCAATTATAGGATAGAATGAATATAAAACAGCCGTCTCTCGGCCTCTTCAGCAGGTAATTTACCATTAAATCATTAACGATATGAGACTTATTAATTAATGAGGTCAAAGATATACATATTGAAAATATGAAGTCTGTCATCCATCGCATTGCTGAAGGATATTATTATAAAAAAAACTTCAACATTCCTATTCTACGCGTAAATTCATATTTCCATAAAAAATGAATCCAGAATGGGCAAAATTAAAATCAGACTTTTAACGTTATAGAAGACCAAACAAAATATATCCATATGATCATTGATCATCGTGATGGACATCGTCATGAAAAAGTTCGGAAATTCTTTGCATATAAAAAGATCATCCAAATTATGCATTAAACAGATCAGTTAATGTTAATGATCAGGGTTTCAATAAACTTCAATTAAATTTAATCTTAGAATATAAAAAAAAAATTTAATTGTTCATGAAGGAATCGTAGAAGGCGAAAGAAAACATTAAATAATGATTTAACATATTTTATTTAATAAATGTTTCAAATCCCTTTTCTAATGGAGTTAGAGCCGTTGAAATACTGAAACAAATGATGATATAAATTATTGTAACTTTCCGAGATATCTAATTTCTAAGGATTCATTAGCTAATTAATTTGCAAGTCGAAAAATGAGTAAAAGTATCAAGTCAGGAGGCATGCATGATATGAAAAAGAAGGAATAATTTGTATTAAAAATGATGTAGTACCTTCTGAAATATTCTCTATCGTCTTTCACTTTATGATAAACTATTTTTAGTTTACGTTTGCAATAATTAACAATAATGCAAAAAAATTGCAAAAAAGGAAAAAAATTAGTATAAAATCAAAGTAAGTCATCAAATATTTGGTTTCTTAAGCTATTTCTGTTTGAAGCTATTTCTGTTTGAATGATCTTGCTGATAAGAAAACTCAATTCTTATCAGTAATGCAGCTTCGTCAACACCGTCATGCTTTTGCGACAATGATGAGCTCGTAATTTAGTCATTTTATGTTAATAATGAGAACATTGATAAGATATTAGGAGATAATAGCAATAATAACAGGAAATACTGCAGAATAATTTAATTCTTTTGCCATTTCAAACTGATTCTCAGGAGAACTTAAACTCATACTTGAAGGTTTCATTGGAAGTAATTTTAAAATTAAATTTATTAATTTTATTTCTTCAAGAAATTTTAAAGAATTTTTTCGTGTTTTCCATAATTGGAAATCGATTTCAACCATTAATGACAAAATCTATAGATATACTGATAAGACAGATAATAAAACAATTAGATAGTCTCTAGAAAAGATTCCAAAATGTTGTGTCGCAATTCGATAAAAATTTAGGATGTTGTGAAAATTTACTTATGAGCAAAGACCATCACTACACTGATAAGAATGTTTTCGTCCCAGAGCTGACGAATAAAAACAGAATTATTCTAAAATTCTTGGAATTCCTTATTTTTGAGGTATTGAAGAAAACTGGATATTAAAAATAAATACTTTTCAATAAACTTTCGATGACAAACTTTCCCATTATTTTCTTTTTTTTTCAAACCTTTTTCATTTATTTGGATGATATGGGTTAATTATATTTATTTTTAATATAATTATCCTTTTATCGAAATATAATGAACTAAAATTGACATTGATGAAAAGCAAATTTCAAATGAACCATCGTTGCATAGCATTCTACCAAGCAGATCTGCTTATCAAAACAAACAACATTTGAAATCGCATTGAAGTATTTCATTTAAAGCTCTAACTATCACTATTGATATTAATGATATCCCTAGATATATTGAATATAATGTGAACATGCTTATTTCAAGTAATTTCTTCAGAATATCTGTTTATCAGAATATTTTGATGTAATCACAGAGGTGAAATATTTTCATAGCTGGTGTTAAATGAAAGATGGCACAATTATTACTATAATGTTGCAAGCATGTGTTGAGCGTGCAAAAGATCGTGCACGTACGAGAATTGTTCGGTCAAGATAAGAGAAAATTTACTTGAGATCGAATAAATAAAGATACACATAATGGTAAAGTTGAAAAGAAAAATGGATCGAACCGAATGTAGAAAAAGATGTTCAATTTTATAGGCATTTAAAGGTGCGTCACACAGGCTGGCACCTAGCGCCGAGAATACGAAGCTTATGTGGATATCATAAAAAGTTGAAAGGAATGAACATCTGCAATAATATCCCCATATTTTTGCGCTTGAAGATATTTGCAAAACATTTTTGACATTTGTAATGCAAATCGAGAAGAGAATGATCTGATGTATTTGATCCTTGGAATCCAGAAAGTATAAGTTTCAATGGATAAATTAAAATAAATCAACCTCAGCGAAAAGACTATTGCCTCAATGAATTCCAGATTAATCAAAAGATATGATTTAAAATTCAAGCAAGTATTATTTTGGGAATTAATTAATCAGTCATTGTTTGAAGAATGAAATAACGAGAAAATTTTTCAAAATTACTGTAAGCTAAATTCCGTGTAAATGATTTTTCTGCGTTGCTTGACATATGTAAAAATTTCTTGGATTCAGCTGGAAAAAATCGAAGCAAAAATCTCTCATGCATTTTTTTTTGCATTTCAAATAGATTAATTTTTATTAATATAATCGTGCATATAATGCACGGCTTCAGAAAACTACAAGAAACAGTCTGCATTGTTATCGATATAAATTCATTTTATGCAAAAATCAGTTTGGAGATGTTGATGTTCATTAAGTCTTCAGTTTGTTCAAAAGTAGCTTTCTCGTCTTCATATCTATGATTTACATATATACATTGAAGCATCTGAAATAATCCTAGATGAATAAGATCAGTTGGAAGTGCTGGTACTTGCAATTTATCCCTTAATCGCGTAACGTACAATCTGCTCAATTATTCTTTCTCAATTTGAGATTACTGTAATAAAGATTAAAAATGACATGGTTAATAAAATATAGATTAATAATGAATGACATGACAAAGTACAGTCGACATATTTTTTAAATACAGGCATTGACAGCTTTCCAAGTGATATTTGCCACGACTTCACCAAACTTTTGGCCATAGATTTTGCTATGATATGCTAAGAATGTTTTTAACGTATGCTGTTTTTAAAACTGTATATATATATATAGCGGTGACCACAAGTGATGAAGAAATTTCTCTTCCAATACTGAGGTACACTGTAATGAGAATGTTTTCGAGACTCTTTTTGAAAATGGACATAGTGAATTACAAATATTCCATTGCTAGTAGTACATATATGCATTTACAAATAAATTAATGGAATACTATTAAATTTATACTTATAGAAGATAATAAAATTAAGAATTTAAATTGTAATTCTGATCAGTCCAATAATGTTATGAACAGAGGCGCATCGAGACGTCTTCTTTCACAGCTTGGATTATGCGACAGGAATGCAATAAATATATATTGGTTTCATGAGGTCGTATATGTTTGATTGATAATTGTGATGCGATGGTAGAGGATGGAGTAGGGGTGACAGCTAGGAGTTTGTTGTTATAAGTGGGAAATTTTGCAAGTATAGTGATTGCTACTGAAATTAGGAATAAGGAAATTAACGATCAAGGTAATATAAGGTTGGATTGAGGAGATTAATGATAAGCTTGATAGAAGAAATTTGTAAGAAAGAGTATGGTTGTTAAAAAGAAAGGAAGCAAACATTCAATTTATTTCATATAGCACGTGAATATAATCTGATATTATTCGTTAAAGGACCAATATGATGAACTCCGAGTTGTTGGATAAAAATTTTGGAGTTTGTTTTCCTGAAGAACTAGATGGCTCATTGGATACGCAGCAAGGATCAGCAAATTGTTGTAAATTCAATCGTTGGGGTTCACTGATCGCCGTTGGAAGTATTGATGGTCGTGTGTACATTTTCGATCTTATAACGAAAGGAGTCGTTAAAGTGATTTTTATGATATTATTTGAAAGCAATCGTCTTAAACATTATTTTCTCGAAACTGTATATCTGTATCCAATATTTGTTGTCATTTACCAGCATCTGTGCTTTCATAAAATCAGAAAGAGTAACCAGTATTTTAGAGTTGGGTTTGTCACGGTTATTCTATTACATCGTTAAGCTGGTCGCGTGATGGTCGTAAATTATTAACAGCTAGCAATGACTGGTCCGTAGCAGTCTGGGATGTTCTGGAAGGATCTCGAATTGAAAGACAAGTTTATGGGTCTCCTGTTCTTTGTGCAATATTTAATCCACGGTTCGTGACAGATGCATCATTCCAATTTATTCTACAGCGATGTTTTCCGTCCGACTTTAGAAACAATCTTTGACTTTCATGCCTTTTCCTTGTTTGACATCCTTGAAAAATATCAAACAACTGTATATTGATTTTATTAACATTCATTTTGAATGGTATTGGATAATAGAGATTTGCATCTGTCTCTTCATTTGATTTTTCTTGAATGATTTTGTTTTCAGCAACGATAAACATATATTGGTTATTTATTTGGGTGCTAATCCAGTGCTTCTAGATTTAGAAGCAAAACTGCAGACGGAAGTAAAGTTTTCTTTGCAGTGATTTTAAACTAAATTCTTCAGAAAGAATGAAAATAGTTAGCAATGTTAAATTTTCAACAAATATATGAGTCACTGTTTTGTTTTCCTTAATAAAAAGAAATCAGAAATAATGGATCACAGTAACTATAGAATTTCTGGCGTAATATTCGGAATGGAGTTTATAAGGAGTTAGAAATTAAGTAATCTGATCTTTCAGTGATATATAATAATAGAATTATGATTAAAAATTATTAAAAGCGAAATATTCTTCTTTAGATAAAGTTTCCTGAAGAAATCGATGATCAGCCTGGAGAAGTTACCGTGGGGACATTTGATCGTAGAGGAAAATACATCGTCACTGGTAGTAGTAAAGGTCGCATTACTTTTTACAATGCTCAAACATTAGAATTGATCACCTTTGTGAAGCAAAATGCGACACATCAGGTAATTTCTTTTTTGTCAATGAGATGTAAAATTGGTTGAATAAAGAGGGTAATATATGACCATACCATTCAGACTTCTAAGCAGAATTCTGATGAAATTTTTGCTAGTAGAAAATGAAAGTTTTTGTTAGACATCAATAGCTATTCTATTATCAAAAAACATTCATTTAAATTGTTAGTGTGTTTTAGTTGTTTTGTTTTTAGATTAAAAATATACTGCTGACACGTCGTGGTGATTTCTTGTTAACGAATTCTCAAGATCGTATTATTAGGACTTACAAACTAGATGTTTTGCTAAAAAAACATCATGGGACTATCGTTGAACCATTGCAGAAACTTTTAGATATAATCAACAAAGTTTATTTTTATATTAATTTGGTATTTGAGATTATAAACGCGAACGGTAGGTTGATCTTTTTGCTTTGATTTCGTTTGGTTGAGGTTGATCTTTTTGCTTTGATTTCGTTCCAGTACTTTGAATTACGCCATTTGTGATCTGGCATGCTTCTTGTAATATTTTCGTTAACAACTTATTTTAGAAAAAAAGCAGAACAGCAAAAATGTAGAAGCAACTTTTTAAAAATATGTTTTAAATATGTATTAAAATATCGAATGTTTTTTAATCGTGTTGCTACTAATGTAAAAAAATAGAAAATTAGAATTTAGCGTTCAATTTTTATGCTGTTGAATAGCATGAATTTTAAATTACATCTGAAATCCGTATTTTAAAGTTGTTTCAATTATAAATATTTTCATGCTTCATGGAAAGCAATATGCGTATCAAACGATGGTGATTATATTTGCGGCGCTAGTACCAAGGCACATTCGCTATATATTTGGGAAAGGAATTCTGGAAGTTTAATAAAAATGTTGCACGGAACAAAAGTGATTATGTAAATTGACCATTAATCTGAGTGAAAGAAAATCACGTGGTTAATTGCAGTCAAATCTGCTAGTTTTCTCAACAGCGACTAAATAATTTGAAATCAGATGTAATTAAATACTTGTCGAATTTAGGGTGAGACCTTACACGACGTACAGTGGCATCCGACACGTCCTATTATACTTTCAATTGCTAATGGACTTGTTTCTGTTTGGACTCAGGTTGTTTTTCGAGAGCGTTCTGTTTAATTTTTCCTGCTTTTGCTTACTGAGATTTAAAAAAAGTATCGAAATTTTTAGGCTATGTTGAGAATTGGAGCGCCTTTGCACCCGAATTCACTGAACTTGAAGAAAATGTGAAATACATCGAGAAAGAATCGGAATTCGATTTGGAGGATGAAGATGCAGATGAACCAGCTCCTCAAACTTCCAAAGTCTTAACAAATTTTAATATAAATCCTTGATATTGAAAATTTTAAGTGAAAAATAAGTTTAAAGGTTCCAGTTATGCTATTTGGACTTTGAATTATGTCCTTATCATATTCTGGTCATAATATATAAATTATATAGTAAGAATTAAAAGTAATTGTCGTAATTAGGAAGAGGACGATGAAATTGTTGATGTAGTCACTCTTAAACCAAACGCTGTGTACTGTAGCTCAGATGAAGATGATGATGGGAGCATGTATGTCACTGATTTAACTGCTAAGCGTGGTCCGCTTTGGTTTCTACCAATTGCACCGGAAATCGAAAATCCAGAAGAAAATCCGTCATTATTATTGACAGGCATTTAATTTAATAATTTTGCTATGTTAGAAATTGGTTTGTACTAGTCTTTTGTTTTAAATTTTATTCCTTTTTTTTCCTTTTTTTCTCTGTCACAATGGATTTATTCAGATACGGAAGAAATGACAAATACATTTGATGCAGAATCTTATTCAGGTTCTATCTGCAGTATTTTTTTTTTCTTTGTAATTCGATTTTGTATTGCTTTTCATTTATTCAAGTTTCTTCTTTTACTTGCATATACGGTTTGAAATTGAATGATTTTTTTTTTCATTTTGTAAATATGCTGTTTTCATTCCAGGTAGTCGAAAAAGAACGGCAACCTGCTCTGCATCCAGTATTATTTCGATGCGCAACATGAGCAAACAACGAAGAGTAAAATAATACTTTTAAAACTATAAAGTTTTGCAATTTTAGCAAAGTGCCATATTTTTGATTCTGAAGCATACTATTTTTTATATTGTAACAATTAGAGATTTGTTTCCTTTATATTCTGACCAGCAGATATATTTCACAGTCAAAAGATTTTAGTTTGAAAATCGATAACAAATGCTTCCAAAATAAATTTAGTGCAGTCAAAAATTTCATACTCTGATATTGAAATTAATGTAAAAATTCAAGGGTATATTAAGTATAGGTTACCTTTTTCACTTTTTTTTATTTATATACAATGTAGTTTATATTGGCGTTCCTCAGACTTAATCTATAATTTGTGCAGTAATTTTAAACTTAACTTCTATTTCATGATGACTCCGTTTTTGAATATCAAAATATTAAGACCAAACCGTGCATTTATCTTCGAAACAAAAAAACTATGTTCTTGATGTGTGTTAGTCAATGGTCTTTCTGATATTAATTTCATTAAATTGGATGAGATTATACTTTTGTGAAATAGATGAAATCGCCAGTAAACTCAATATTTTTTGCATTTTGATTAGAGCTAAAGTAAATCGAGTCTATATCACATTTACATTAATTTACTGTAGATTTAGTGTAAACAAATTCTAAATTGTATTATTTTGCATTTTATGAAGTGCAAGAGAAAAGATTGAAATGATCAGTTTTGTTTTATATGTATGTTTATAAATAATTGTAAAGTGCCGCTGTATATATTAAAAAGATGTCGATTTAAATTTGTAAAAATTTGAAGCATTTTTATTTTGGTCATTGTTATCAATAATATTTTCGAATCGCAAAATTTTTATTTGAATCATGCGTTGTTTTACAGTTCATTCCGTTAATTGCTTTATTTTGCTTAACTTGATTCATTATTGCATTTTCCAAAATCACCAAATCTTTGAAATTATTACAAGTACCATAATTGCAGTTGCATTATATTACATTTAGATTCTAAATATTTTTAATCTTTATATATAGTGCAAGAATCAAGATTCGAGTTCCATTTTTTTTTAATTTTTTATTCAACACTTCTATCCTATCTTGTTGTGGTCTTTTCATTCACTTTTACCATAGTTTTTCAGTCGTTTTATCACCATTTTTTCTGAGATTTAAATTCTATTACTATTTGTCCAATTTCGCATTGCTACAATTGTTATTATTTCGCTATTCATAGTAGCAATTTGCATTGGTTTTGTTTTTCCATTCGATGACTTGTTATTATTTTTCTTTCTCTGAATACTGTGCTATCTTGGGAATGATTTTAATATTTAGTTTACATCTTTATTAATGTTTATATCTATCCATCAAATTTACATAAGTTTGAAATTATTCAAGTATACAACGAAGTGAAACTTATTGTGCAAATAGTTCGATTTTATCAAAAACTAGGAATGGTAATAAATGGAATGCTTTTAAATATATGAGCGATAGCAGTATTCAAGAAACAGCGGAAAAACTTGTCTTTTTGCTAAAATCAATTAATTTTCTATATGAAATAACATTTCTATTCTTGCCCCATTCCTTTATAAGTTGCAAATTGGGTCATATGTTTATACATTTCAGGATATATATATTACTATAAATTGAAGCCAAAAGATCAGAATTATAATTGGAATTAGTGAACGTGGTTCAAAACATTTAGTTTGTTTTGAAGGCCAATTAAACAGCTAAGTTCTGTAGCAATTGATATCATGATTTTTTGCTGAAATCAAGAACATATCAACTTCTGCATGAACCAAACTTTAGTTTCTAGAAATTTTGTGCCTATCGACAAGCAAGTTGTCCAAATAAGAAGAAGCCAAGAAAGCAAAACGATAAAGAATTTTTTTAGGCCAAATAAAAGTGAGTTTTAATTGGTAACTAAAAAAAAAATTAAAGAAAAAATGGATCATTTTCTATTCAGCTTTATGAAGATCATCACTTTTGTGATTCCATTTAGAGGATGTAATAATTTATGATACTGTTAAATCAATTTAGTATCTCTGAACAATAGAAAAATCAAAATAAGCAAGTGGAAGAGAGTCGATGGTTCCCAATAAAACTAACTGTTGTTATTCCAACAATTTGAATCAATTCAATTGAAAGAAATTTGCATAATTTCGTATTTTGATCTCTTCTATCGTATCACATTTATCACAATCTATTTTTCTGAGAGTTCATATTAAAACAATGAGCATTATTGAAAACGAATAATTTAAAATTTCAGTTCTTTCTTTAGTGTTAGGGTGTAATGGATAGGATGAAATTTAAGAAATGTAAGAGCAGCAAAGAGAAGCAGGATCAGATTGAGAGGAAGGTCTGGGGGATTTTCGGGAATGGTCGATGATAGATAGGACTAGAAAATAAGTGTGAGGGGAACGTATATAATGAGAAGAAAAAAGTTTAAGTAATAGAATGTAATAGAATATGTCGAAGTTGAATTTGGAAGCAAATGTTTTTAATCTCATTATTATCACTTTTAAATAGTAATATAATTTTGACTAAATGTGGAACAGAACGAAAGAAAAAAATAAAATATTCTTCGCCATTCTGAGTATAACATCGTTGAAATGAAATTTTGAATTCTTTTTTATGAAATTTAAGAAATGTTTGATTCACGATCGATCTCTGATTCACGGAATTTTACAGAAGTTAATGGAAAAAATCCAAATATTATAGACAAATTTATTATAAAATCGATTAAATTTAAGGCCTGTAGAAGAACATCTAAGATAGACTGACTGGGTAAAATTGTTTCGTCTTCCTCGTAAGCCGAATTCTTCCGGCGGTCCTCTGTCTTTTTTCTATCCTGAGTCACCCTGCGATCCTTGCACTCTTCACATACCAACAACAACAACCTCTAGTCCTTGTGATCCAACTGTATCCTGCACTTCTCGAGGTCCCAAATCTTCTACGTCTCTCTTTTCTCTCTTCCATCTTTTCCAGCCGATCCATTCGATGCCGGTATCTGTGGACTGCGTATAAGTAAAGATTTATTTGTTCAATAAACGGAATTAAGAACTATAATATATAACTTACAAAGAAAACTTCAAATGTACCTTTCCTTATTTAAAACCATCCGTTAGGAAATTTTCTCGAATCATAAAGAAGCACAGAATCAATAGGAAAATATTGAAAAAATTAAAATCCAGATTATCAATATTAATATTCTTTTATTAACTAGTGCCAAAAGAATTCATAAAATAAAGAAATTGTTTTTATTTAATGGTTATATTGAATGTAGATATTGAAAATGATAGTATCTATGAATGCTACGTAAAAATTTTTATGCGATGATTAAAATAAGAGAAAGATGATTAAATAATGATAAAAAATTGATTGAAATTCCGAAGAGTTGGATGGAAGAATAGATTCGAAAAACTCCGAAAAGAGGAAGTGATTTAGAAATTTGATCCGTGCCAGATATCCATAAAATAATCATCCATTTTGAATTTCTTAAATCACTCAGATGTTGATATAATTGTATTTTAAAACTTCAGTTGAAATTCATATTCAACTCTTTGTATATGCGAAACAATTTATTTATAGAGAAAGCCATTTTATGATAGAAAGTGATATTATTCTTTGTTATTATCATTTGTTCATCTTCAATGCATCATTGGCAGCATAAAGTATCACATTGGAGTAATGTAGAAAACTAGATTTTCGGATTTTTCTTTTACAAATCATTAATTTTTTCAAATTTAATCTGTCTCAAGTTTGATGATGATCTGAATACTGCCCTTCAAATTTATTTTATGTTTACTGAAAAAGAACTGAGAGCAGGATGAATGCTGGGTAAAGTATTAATTGAAGTTTCAATGGAAATAAATTCAATTAAAGATAATTATAACTTTGACAAAGTCTGTCATGAGTTAGTTATATCAGAATGAAAAACTGAATGGCAGTTTTTGAATGATGGCAATTATGACTTTTATTCTAAATATGATGATACCATGAGTTATTCGTCTTTCAATAATTTTGACAGATTGAGCACTGCTGTTCGAAATTGTAAAAATTAAAGATTAAAAGTTTGGACAAAGAAAGCATCAGAGCTGACAAAAGATTAATGAAAACTGGAAAATTAATTAATGAATATATTCATTTTGCCATGAAGAAATTAATATTATAATCATATTTGAATAAACAAACAAATTGCTTGCATTTAATAAAATAAAAAGCATTCGCATCTTTTATTTAAAAAAAAACAAGAAATTTATGGGATTTTAATTTGTATATTATCGTGAACACCTAAATATCTTCTTTTTGTGTGCAAAAATGATTGTTTTTATTACTTTGAAAAAAGTGGATAATTATGAGGAAATATGCTTCAACACAACAATATTTTTTTAATAGTTAAGCATTTTTTAAATAACAATATTATTGTCGTGAATTTTGTTTGAATTTGTTGGAGTTTTTCTGTTGAGTTTCATTCGAAAAAAGGAAGCCAAGGTTAATACAATAGGGTTTACATGTGATCGAAAGTGGGAATGGTAACATTAAACATTCAAAATTTTTAGGAGGATGTAGGAAATCGTAAAAATCCATTTGCCTATAAGCATTATAGCAAGATTAAATAAGAGGATTAGCATATGAATTGGATGCTTTTAAACAAAGAACGGAATGTGAAATTAGCTAAACAAAGAAAAAACGCGTGAGAAACAAAGCCAAGGAATGATTCATTTGTTAACGAGATGTGGAATTAAGAAATTTTATTTTAAATTCTCACGACTTTCGCGACAATTATATTTAGCAGTCGAAAAAAATATTCAAAAATTAAAGAAATCCTTAGTTGCTCAAGCGAATTTGTTCCTTTTTAATTTTGCAGTAATTACGGACATAATTTTTGAATAAAATTCATATATGATAAAATGAAAATAATACAATACTTTGTAATAACAGCATCGATTGATAGGTAAAATCTTCTAATTTAATTTCAATTTAATCTCTAATTAAAGTAGAAAATAAACTGATGTCAATGTATATGCTTAACTTTCTACATTTTTAAATATTTTGGTATCAACTTTTGAACTTAGTGACTTAATTTTTTGCTATCACACAGCAATGTAACATTCAGTGATTGTTTTTCTGCAAATTGGAACATTTCAATGTTTTTCAAATTAGCATTAATATTTGCAATAATAAAATAAACTTTCAAATCTTTAAATTTGATTTTTCTCAAATCAAATTATAGTTTTTGTCATGATGTTGCAACTCGCATTTTATAACTTAAAAATTATGTTTTGACCAAAAAATAAATTATTTTCAAATGAATGATCATGTGCAAAGATGATTCTGCCTTTTCATTACTGTAAGAAGGAAAAAATTGTGAGCATATCTCTAATTTCCGCCTGAATATAATAATGTTGTACTTTGCGATGGGAAAGAATATTTCATTTTTTTCTTTTGTTCTGTTTCACAATTAGTCAAAGTTGCATTACTATTTAAAAATGATAATGATGTGATTATAAAAATATATCGAAGTTGAATTTGGAAGTAAATTCAACTTTGATATATTCCATTCCATTATCTGTTCATATTTTGTATTCCTCATATACTTAATAGTCCATATTTATCGACCACTTCCTGAGTTCCTATTTCCTTCTTCACCTGGCTCACCTGCAACTCCAAGTAACTCTAGGTTTGTGGACTATTACAAACAGATATTCCCTGTCTCCGTCTTCTTCTCCTCTGATCTTCCTTCTCTTTATTCCCTTCACTGCTTGAAGTCCATCTCGTCCAGTGTGCCATGGTGAATATGGTAATTTCCTTGTTGTTTTTGATGCAACTCGCATTTTATAACTTAAAAATGTAGCGCAGCCTGTTTGTAATAGTCCACAAACCTGAAAATTCACCCTGTCTGAGCTCCATAAATTACTTCAAAATTCTCATTTAGAATTCATCAATACCTTACCTGACTATGAAAACAGTATAGAAAACAAATAGGAAAATACTTGAAACACACATCGCTTACTAATAGTCTGCAATTGGTCTGTGAAAAATGGTCAAAATATTGAAAAATTACTTTCAAATTTCTGGTTATTCGAATTTTTTGAGAAAGGAAAAGGAAATATTTTTGGAAATACAACAAACAAATTTAATGGACTAATCGAATAAAGAAATTCCACCTAAGCCAATATAATATCGTCGTAAACATAAAGGAAAACTTTAAGATTTAAATTGATAATGGATGTAGCAAGTTTCAAAGAGAAATCTTTTATTTATAATTGGAAATTGATATATCTAATATGTATCTTCCTGGAAAATAAATCATTTCAAGAAGTCTTTGTGGAATGGTTGTATCAAGTACTGTAAAATACAACATCTCATTATTATTTATAATATGTGGAAACTTCCATTTTATATGATAATCTAAAATTAACAAAAAAAGATTAAATCAAATAGTAAAAAATCGAAATACGGATCCGGAAAATAAATGGAAAAACGAGTTTTGAGAAATAAAAGTGATTTTTGAATCTAATTTATGCTATATGTTAATCATCTATTTCGAATTTCTTGACTTTTAAGTCGCTAAAAAATACATATTTTAACGGAAACTTCGATTTAACCTTCTGAACAAGCGAAACAAATAATTATGAAAAAAAGAATTGCAATAATAAAAAATTTAATTATTTTTTGTCGTTTGAAGTATTTGGCAAGTTCATAATGGACAATTCAAGAAGTACTATAAAGTGAAATCAATCTTGAAGAGATGACTAACATTAGTGGAAAACTTGGATTCTGTAAAGTTCATTTTAGGAAATAGTTCAATATCCATTATTAGTCAGTGTCCCACTTGTTGCATTCCGTTACATTTTTACAGTGACTGGACGACATATCGGGTTGCTAAAATATGAATTTACTATTTTTATTTTTAACAATTTATGATTTTTCTTATTGATAATAAAGTAGAGAATATTGAGATAGAATGATTTAACTCTTCAATGAAGCCTATAAATTAACATGAAATGTTTAAACAAGAATTAATAATGAAATGAACAGAACAATATTGAATAATATGAATGGTTTAATGTGTTAAGATTTTAATATGCATCATATTAACACTTTCAGATTTAAATAATACAGATTTTTTCATTTTTTTTTGCTGATGTTAACTTGGCTACTTATGAACCATTTTATTTCTCATCTTTCCAATTTAATTTGAAAAAAAAGACAATCAAATGATAATTTGTAAATGGTTAAGAAAATTTGACTGAAAAATTTAATAAGTTGTTGTGCGATTAGACGAATGTCACTGGAAAACAGATTTATTTAAAAAAACTCTTTGATGTGGCGAGTTTTATAATATAGTTCTGAATCTATTCGCCGATTAAAATATGCTGAAGTTGATCAGGAATGAAATTAATCCATTAGTTGCGAGCAATTTTAATTTCATACCTTTTTATATTGCTATAGATTTTGCCAAAGATATTTCAAGTTGTGATAAAGTTTCTTTTGATATAAATATTATAAATTATTCTGAGCTAGGAATTTTTTAAAATTTAGCTATATATAAATTATATGGGAAACTAAAATGGTTCATTCTTCAGTTCTTTGAATTCAGTATTCAACAATTTAATTTCTTCACATATTGTAGTTTTAACGATTTATAAAGTTTTTTTTTTCAAACTATTATACACTATCACTATTCAATTCACAAACGTTATCTTCACTGACGGCATGATTTGGTTTGTGTAACTTATTTTGTGAATTATATAAAGGAATCTTTACTACATATAGCTGTGTACTATTAGATTACTATTAGATTATTTAGTGAAACGCAATGTTAATCAACTTATTTTTACCAGTTTTTTTTATTCTATCGAATGTATGACTGATTATTTGCTTTGGACTAATAATTTCCATCAAGAACAATGTTTTTTCATTTTCTTTTGTTGTGAATATTTAAATATTTTCAATTTAATATAAAGTTTAAATTACCTCAAATTTCTTTTTATCTCAAAAATTTGATCCAAAAGTATGTTGATTAAAACAATGAAATAGCATAAATTGGATTATCATCAGATAAATATATTTGCAGTAATTTTTGAAAATAAAATGAATCATTTTTTGTTTCATTGATGCATGATAAGTCGTTATCAAAAAAATTATAGAAATTTTCGAATTAAACTTTTACTAGTTGTTGGATGGCGACCATAAAACACTATAATAATTGTTTATTTTTGCTTTTTTTCGCTATCATCATTATTTTGTTTAAAATTTATTATCACATCTCATAAATTATAATTATTTTTATAGTTCTTTTTTTTGCAATAAACTTTTTTGCCACATCAATTTTAACTAATTCTTCAATTTCTATGATTTTTTAATAATTTTTATTAATATATCCACATTAATATGAGAATATCGAAATAACATAGAGCATAGTGCAAAAATTGCATAATGCTGAAGTCTCGAACTCAAATAAATTTTTTACAGTAAGAGATTTTTTACTATTCCAAATGAATTTCAGGTTTTAAAATAATCATAGTTAATACTTTCATAACATTTTTTTCATAATCACATATTCTTCCAACTGCAAATTTTATATTTAGCCAATTTTTTTTTGCCACTATTAATTTTCTGAGATAAGAATTACAATAGTAGTTTTTCTTAAAAATAAGAAAGTGACACATTAAGCGTGCATTCGAACTAATTGTAAGTTTTCTTTATTAATAAATATTCGGTAGCATTAAGAATGGTCGATCACACAATAAAATGATAAGCAATCAGTCGGATATGAAGTATGTTAGAAATATTATATTAAAATTTGTTCACTTATTTTGAATTAACGCATTTTAAACTTCTCGAAACTCGCAAAACTAAATTTGATTTAATTCGAGTTTTTCTTATCCATTTTACAAGAAAACAGGGAATGAAGAGAAAATGGATATTGATGAGAACCAATATTTGCGAACACAAAATTAAATTGAAATTTAACTCTACGATTATATAGTTTATGATGCTATTAAATGATGTTAATTTTTTATCCATTTTAAAATATTTGAAACTCAAGTATTTTTATAAAAGATTTGATCCTATGTTGGTTTTAATCGTAAAGTGAAGTTAGTTCATAACAAACAAATAAATTATAAAGATTTTTCGATAAGTAATTGTATAGCATTAATATGAGAATATCGAAATAACGTAGAGCACAATGCAAAATAAAATTGCCATTTTCGATGAAATTTTCGTGAATATCCAAGCTTCAGGATTTGTTCCTCATGTTCCATCCACGCACTGAAACTTTGTATTATGAATTTCGACAATAATTGAAATAAGAATTTCAATAATAATCATGTTGGTAATTTGCGCATACCTCTATAATTAGTATTTGAAATTTATTTCAGAAAAATAAGATGTATTGAACTTTGTTGCATTGCAATTCAACACATTTGAATAAGAATTCTGAGTAATCAGTAAACGATATTAATAATTATGATTTGTATATGTAATTCTGATTAAGATATTTAATCAAAAGATTTACTTTAAAAAAAGATTACATTTTTGAGATTCTGCATTTTTTTTAATTTCCAATGTTATGGAACTTGTAATTTCGGAAGTCATTCTTGTATAATTTGAAATTCCATTGCTTAAGAACTTTGAAAGTTGAAAGTCTAACTTACCAATACCATAAATCCAAAGTTGGCGCATAATGATGTCCTATATAGACTGTTTTTATGATTGACAATTCTGGTGGTAATGCTTCTCTAATTGCTCGCTCCGATGGCAAATGTCCACCGGGAAATATATATTTTTTGATAAAATCACTTGATCGGCAGTATCGTTCGTAATTTAATTCAGGACATATTATTGCCTAAAAGAACATGAAATTTTTTTGTTTGAATTATTTCAAAGGAATCTAGTTCTCTTTTTTAGTTGTTATGCAATAATACGCATATATACCTGTAAGTATGCCTTACCGCCTGGGCGTAAGCGGTCACGTAAAGTTTCAAAAAATTGTGATAAATATTCATGTCCAACTGCTTCAATCATTTCAATCGCAATAATTTTATCGTAAATATCACTTTCTAGTCTAAAAAAATGATTACTTTTTGATATGTTTCTAAAATTACATTCAAAGAAGCCATTTAATTATATTAAAAGAAAAAAATTGGTATGGACAGATCGTATTTCATTACCGTATCTTAATTATTATTCTTTATTCGTTAATATATCTACTCATTTTATTCTCTATTTCAGCTGATAGCTTTTAAATCGAATAATAAATGGAGCTGCTAGAATTTGAAGCAAAATTTTACAACAATCTAAAACTTTCAGTATTTTTTCACATATAGAATGGGAAGTCTTAAAAATACGTAATTTCATTGTATTTCACGGCAATTGATAAATTTTGCTAATTTAATATAAAAAAAGAATATAAAAAAGGCTTTGATAAAATAAATGTTAATTTGATGACTAACCGATAATCCAAAAATTTGATATTAACTTTATCTTGCAGTTTATTATCTCTTATCATTTGCTGAGCAATTTTAAACTGTTCCATTGAAATTGTCAACCCTGTCCAATGACATCCATAATATTTCACTGCACGTGTAGCACAAGCACCCCAACCGCAACCAATTTCTAATATTCGATCATCGCATTTCAGATTTATTTCGCTGAATATTTGATCATATTTTCTCATTTGAGCTTCTTCAAGAAGTTTTTTGTCAGAATGTGTGATTGTACAAGACGGAATTGCTGAAATGAAATGTATTATCATATTTGAATGATTGATTATCATAAAATAAAGAATTGAAATCATAAAAGTGAAAAATAAATCGAACATTCTTCTATCTATTCTTAATTTATCTTTCATTTATTAGAAATATCTTATCATTTAGTAATTTGAACAATTTTATTATAATTTATGATAACAAAATTATTAAAATTCCGAAAAATTTATAAAAAATTAAAAAAATAATAATTCATATAAAAAATAAACAAATAGAAGTAGCAATGTTTCTAAAAAAACTATTTGTTAATCTTTTTTTGAATGGAATAATTTTAAAACGCTTATAAATTTACACCCCGTTTTTTTTAAAGTTTTGTTGCTATCGATAAATTATTATCACTTATACAAATACATAGGTTCTTCTTTCCATTCTTTTTTATTTGTCAAATAATTCCACAGATTTAAAAAAACACTAACCTTGAAAGATTGCACATGAATAAGTCATCGATGGATCAAGAAATAGGCTAAACATGTCATTTCCAAGATCATAATGTTCAGGAATATTTTTTGCACTACCAGACAATGAATTTGCATGATAATAATGTTGCAGAACATTAATTAGTGATATTGTTGATCGAATTAATCGAATAATTAGATAAATCAACAAACTTAACAGCTTTTTAAACCATCCATTAGTTTGTTTCAATTTTTTTGCTGCATTATAACCTGAAAATAGTTTCATTTCATTTAATCTAAGATCTTTTAAAAATGTAAAAAAGAAATTATTTGCTTTTTATCTATTCGTTAACATATTAATTAATACATATTTATTTACTTATTTGTTTGTTAAATATCAAATAAGATCAAATAAAAATGATTGAGTTGAGGGAGCAGAAAGAGAAAAAGCGACATATAAATTATTTATTAACTACTAATTCAAAATAATCGTTATATTTGTTTCGTTCCACATCTGACTAATTTAATTAAGATTAATTATTTATAGATAAAAAAGATTCAAATTTAATAATGGTAAGCTCACGCTTGGCACGAATAAGTAGTGCCAAAAAATCCTGTATTCTTGTTTGCACGTCCCAATCCTCAAACATATAAGCTTCGCCAAGACCAATTTTTGGATCCAGAAGAATTCGATAGCAAAAACGAATTGGTTTATGAAGGAATAGTGTTACTGGCACTATATCATCTGATTTATTTAATCTAAAAATAATCAAAATAATAATTTATGGATTTTAAAACATTATTTTCCTCCTCTATCTATTCAATTATTTGTAACAAATATCGAAAAAAGTTTGCACACATTAAGTGCATATTTCGATAAGTTTTTCGAGAAATATAATTTAAAAAATAAAATACAGATGTGCTCTTCTTCAAATCTCATTTTTCGGTGGTCCAATTACACCTACTTTCAATTAATTTTTGTCTTACCAATCGATTGAACATGAAATATTTTATTCATTAAAAAAAAATAAAACGAAATGTCGAAATTTCTTAGCTTTAAAAATATTGTGAGAATAAAAAGAAAAACTATATATACTTCAATGACTATTTTTCATTTTTAAACAAACCGAATTGCTCCTTCATCGACATCACCAAAGTGTAATTTATAATTTCCATTGGGTAAAAATAGCAATAATGATTCGGGTGCATTTCTTATAATTCCATTAAAATAACTAGAATCAATATAAAATAGATAAAATTTAAAGGTATTAAATTAAATAATCTAAAATCCAACTTTTGCGTAGAAGCTTGTTTTCCCAGTAAACTTCGATTCCACTAAATAAGATTCAGCAATAATAATCATCAACCTTGATCGCTGGAACCTAATCCAACAAATAATCAAGCGTCATTTCAACAACAATACCAATCTTCAACGAACAATAATTATCCAACCGTTTATTATTGGGATGAAGATAATGCGTAATATAATTGGATATAAATCAAAACCAAAATAATATTGCTCCTTTGAAACCATCCAAAGATAAAAAGCAATAATTATACCTGAAAGATAAGAATAATGATAAAGCAGAATGAAATGGTAATTTTAAACACATTACTAATTCATTATTTTAAAGTAATGCCATCTTTTATAATTTTTCTTTTTTTGTTTAAGATAGTGTTTCGTTAGTTGGTAAATAAGCAGAAAAGATTTTTAAAAATCTTTGTGACAAATATTTAACAAAATGAAATAGAGCGAAGCAAACAGTTATGGTTCATGTATATATGTGAATGTGTTCGGTTGAGTGATAAAAGATTGTACATTTTTAAGAAGATACGTAATTCGAATTTTCGATTAATGATGATGACCCATTAATGGTCGACAACTATGAAAAATGATGAAGATAAGCCAATTTGGAAATGATTGAACTATTGCAACTATAGTGATAGATATTTGTTTGACATGTTAATATTATGTTATAATATAAATAAAAGTGGCAAGAATTGACAAAATACGATAACTGTAAGTGTTAACTTACAGTATTTCAAATGAATAGTCTGTTTGATAAGAAATAAATCTTTATCAATTTTCTTAGTTAAGTGAAATTGCATTAAATAATTACTTTACAATAAGGATGATTAGATTTAGATTAACTAAATAATTACTTATTTGACGAAATCAAAAAAAAAAAAATTTCAACAATTCCATCTCATAAAATTTGTTAAGAGATAAAAATGAAAAAGATAATGAAAAAGTTAAAAACTTTTTTCCTTAAGAACAATATTCGAGAGGTTAACAAAAGCGAAATTACTGAAGTAAGTTAATTCCCAATGAAAACTTATTATTGGCTGTAATAATTGATATAGCTATATTTTTATTCATATCATCCTACTATCTTACTTGGTACAATATGATGTATCATAATAGTACCATAATAATATTCTTTTCACTATCGTACTATCTTTATAAGAACGCTATACTGTTCAATTTCTGGAACGAAATTCATTACATTATAAATATTGTAATGATATATCTATTCATCTTGTCGAACAATCTCTACAATAATATTTTAATATATTAATAAGTATTATGATGATATTTCCATTCATATTAACTAATATGTTACATTATATTATAAATTGTTGGAAAACTTATAATTTCCAATTTATTTTTATGTTTCATTTTATATTTATTTTATTACATTCATACTTGCTCATTTTATTTAGTTCTATTCATTCGTATTTTCAATTTTAATTTCAATTTAAATAACGGACATTTTAAAATATTTAAGTTTTTTTTTCACTTTTTTTGCATATATATAACTAGAATGGAATAATACATTGGAAATGATGAAGAATTGATATTAAAAAAAAAATAAAATGTAATATCTATTTTTCATTACTCATATTGTAATTAAATGATGGAATAAGCTCCAAATACTTCATTTTTGTGATATTCATATCAAAATTCAAATAACTGAAACATAATATGCTGAATTTGATAAGAACAGCGGCTTGAAATTTTCAAGAGGATTAAGAACATTAGCACCTGGATCAAAGACCCAAGAAAACTTTTTTGTCCGTGTAAATAGAAATTACTGCAATCAACGTATTGCCAAAAAATAGTAAAAGTATAATTAATAATCAAAATTACAACAAATAATGAGTGTAAAAAAGATTTACGAAAAGCTGAAAAAATTGAAAAATAAATACAATTACAATTTATTACATTTAATATGTTACTTTTCTAATACATTGCTATCAAACGAACTAAATATAAGTATTTTAAATAAGATAATGAAATGATTTAAAATTATTTCAGCCAAAATTTACCATCTATACTGTCTTGATCACTTTGTTCAATCTCATTTTCATTTCCAATGGATAGGTAAATTGCTGTAATCAATCATCTGAAATACTTTCATTACAACCGGTTTTCAAGTAATTCATCCTAAATTAATTTCTTTCTCAAACTAATTTAAGATTAGTTAATGACAATAGATGCGAGATATTAACAATATATTATTGATTTACTTGCCTTAAAAATGTATTACTGCCATATATAATTAAACAAAAATATATTTTGGTTCCGCAAGACTTTACAATTAAAAAGGGATAAACGATAAAACAAGAAAGATTTAGATAAGAAATAGAACTTCAAGAAAATTTTTTTAGTTAGCGAAATTAATTTATTGTTACTTCATTTTCATTTTCCTTATGGCATTAATTTTGCAATAATTTGATACCGTCAGAACTTTATTTGATTTAAAATAACCCTTCGAGTTAATTATGTGCTTATCGTACAAGGAATACTGTCTTTTATTATTTTCTGTTTTGAAATAATAGTTATTTTAATGGCAATAAAGAAAAAATAATTAAATTAGTTCTGATTGATTATTAAATTTCAGCAAAAATGAAAAAATATTCCAGATGAAGATACTAATCATTATATTACATTAATCTTTTGAGAAATGCTACATTATATTCATTCCGCTATATCTATCAAGTCATCTAATTAAGTCTATTATTCTTATCGTCGTTTAATTTCTAATTCATTTAATCATTCACTAATTAATAAAGTCATATTCATGGCTTATTATAACTTTCTATATTGCATAGAAGAACTTAGGATGGACCTTGCAGTTACTTCACTTTATCTTTTTAAAAATTTCTTTTAATTTTTTTACATTTCAAATTCTTTATTGCATGCGATATTCATGCCATAATAACAACTCATTTTCCATTTTTCCTTTTTCTTTCTTTCATTTTTTTTATTTTATTAATTTTTGAAAATAGCAGTACATCCTTTATATTTTCAAATATATCGGTATTGTGCATATGTCAGGAAACTAATATGTTAGGAAATTTTTATCATTATTATCATGATGATTATGACTCAGTGATTGATTGAAACTGTAAATGATTTAGAAGTTCTCTGGTGATATGTGGGTTGTGCGCATTATCCAAATTCCATTCATCTTCGTTCCATGCCCACGATTTTTCCGTCTGAAATAATAAAATCTTTCTCAATGAACAATAAATAATCGCTGAGCTATTATTTGATAAATTAATCATAACATGAAAAGAACATAAGGCATATTCAAATTAAAACAATTAAGAACAATAAACCTCTATTGGAGAATGTTGCGGGATATTATTAAGTGTCTCTGGTTTACCTAAATCTAAACATATGGAACTTTTACTCGATAACATCGATGAAGTAGCTGTTGCTGTAATTTTAGCCGAATTACTGAAAATTTATAATTTGCCATATGAAAAGTATAGAAATCAAAAATGAAATGCTAACACAATGGTATAATTATGTAATTGATATTAATTTCAATTTATTCGAAAAATTCTCGTTTTTCTGATAGATCATATTTGTCATACGCATAGTTTGGATGTAAATGGATGATATTAAAGAAAAGAAATAAATGAGTAAATCAATCATACTGAATTAATTTATCAGCAAAGTCATAGTGCGGCTTTGTTTCATCCGTTGTTTGTTTACTATTTTGTTTACTTTCTCTGATTTCTGGCATTTCCGATTTATCACTACTTTCGTCTGTTATGCATTTTCTCTTTTTTTGCTTTTTAATTTTTTCAGCTTTTTGTGAGGAACGCAAATATTCTTCATGAAATCTAAAAAAAATTGTAATTAATTTGATAATAATGATAGAGAATTTGTAAATTTTTTTGAAAATAAAATTAATAAATACATTAATAGCATTTGACAAAATAATAAAATATATTAAAGTAATTTTCAAGAAATTTTTAAGAAAATTTCAAGAGAAGCACTAAAAATCATTTCCTAATCAGACAGATGTTCGTTTTTCCAATGATGCCGAGAATTTTTATGATTTTTCTGGAAAAACAGCTCAATAAATGTTTCAGAGATCAGCAAATCCAGTTCCTCTATTCGATTTGAACTGCTAATCATTGAATTGACAATAAAACAAAAAATTTAAAATTTATGTAATAAAAATAAATAAATAAATATTTAAGGGCAAAATTCATACAAACATTCATATATGTACAAAGAGTTCAGCAAATACAGAATTAAATGCAAAAAAGAAGAAAATTTAATAATAAACAAAAACAAACCTTCCACCTATTTCCCAGTCATATGCATCATCTGGCATATAATGTTTCCGATCACAAATTTCACGCAATGTACGTGTAATCAATGCGTAATTTGGTCGACCAGAATAATTTAAGTGCCGAATATGATCAAAAATGATGTAAAATTCATGCGGACAATTTTTTAGTAAATCTTCTTCACTTTGTAACTGAAAAATATCGTTACATAAAAAAAATAAAACGAAACATCAAGAAAAGAAATCATGATACTACTACGATATCGCGATAATGATATTACGATCAATAACATCATTTTGTTTATATCTTGCTCAAAATATTGTCTTTGCTGGAAAACTTTGAAAAAATTTTTGAATTTTAAATTCTTTAAGCGCAATGAATGCATTTTTTAACTTCTCATATCTTACTCCTCATATCGATCTTGTTTTCTGTTATTTTTATATTGCATGATTAAACATTTTGAAATTATCAATGTTTCAAAATTTATATCATTTCTCATCACTTATAGTTGATACTTTTTGAAGGTAAAGGTGCTAGTAAACGAGTAATTAATTAAAAAGTTTTCGTTTTTAAGATATTCAATCCCTTCTATTTTTGTCATTGCTATAAAAAACTGTTACAATGATATTTTTTAAGGTAGGAAAAATGAAGAAAGAAACGAATTATAAATGATAACTTTTAGTGAGAGAAGATTTCTGTAAGAGGTTGATCGCCACGGCAATTTGCCAACGATGAATTCAACCAACATATATAAAAATGACCATAAATCATCACGCCTTCCTTAAATATTATTTAAAAGTTAATGATTTATTATAAATTGATTATTCTACATTTATCAAATGCTTAATTACAATGTCAAAGGTTATTTTACTAGAAATATGAAAGAAGAGGAAGTCATGATATGAGATGTAATGATAGGAAGGTATAAAATTCGGGATAGAAAAAATTCTTCCAAGTTTTAAATAGCTTAAAACATTTGATTAATACCATTTTCCAGAAACATTTCAGACAATAATCGAAAATAGTTTGATTATTTTATCTTAATATTATGGAAATTTCAAAATTTTGTTGCTTTCGAAAATTAGAATTTATGAAATAATGAGGATTTCGTTGTGATTATTTAAATTAGTAAAATTTTAAAGAAATATTTAATTCGAGAGGCTTTTCACTTTTTGATTTACCTTGCTCTTTTCGCATGTGTACAAAAACGGAGCAATAACGATCAGTACCCAAGTATGGTGCTTTATGTCTTGGATTACGATGATGCAAATTACCATCCGAATCTTTCTTTAACTAAATAATAAATGGAAAATAGTTATGGTATAAGTAAGAATATTCTATACAATTTTTTCTTAATTTAAAAAGAAAAAATCAGAGAGGAAAGAAAAGGATGGAAAACATTGATATAAGTTCAATTATTTTATAAAGTTCAATTATTTTATAAACTTGATTACTTCATAAAACTTTGCAAACTTGTGACATATTAAAATAGTAAAAGTTTAATATAATTTGTCAAATGAATTTATGGGGGAAGGCTGATCAATTTTTTCAAAAATATCTCTAATTAATTAATTAATCAATCATTATTTGTGCAAAATTCCAATTCTTTTATTTATCATTTTTAAATACTAATTTATTAAATACAATTGATGAAGTTATCTCGCTAAGAAATGAGCATAGGTACGAATTTTTCGTTATCCTAACAATTGTTTATTGAAATTTTCTAATTTAAAAAAAATAAGAACTTTTTAAATTTTCGAAACATACATAAAATCGTGCAAATCCAAAATCAATCCATATGAACAATACGACATAAATTTCCTTGACCAATTGCAAAATTAGATCCTTTAACATCACGGTGAATGATTCCTATACTGTGAAGATTTTCAATTGCCTAAAAACAAAGAACCAAAAATAATTTATAAATAATAACTGATAAGTATTAGCAATAATTTAATGAATGAAAGGAAATGAAAAAATTAGCAATAAATAAATTATAATAATGTTAATAACTATACCTCAAGACATTGAATACCAAGACGTAGTGCTGTCGAAAGAGTAAATCGTTGGGAAGGATTCTGACGTCGAAGCCACGAAAGCGGTCGTCCAACAAGTGACATAACAATGATATTACAATTAGGTGATGATCGACCAGCTAAATACAGGCGACAAAAATGCGATGACCATTGCATACGACGCAGTACTAAGGCCTTAAATACATTAATATTGAATACAGTTCTTTTTTCGAGTACAACTTTTCGAATCATTCTTCTAATCAGATGAATTTATTTTGCACAAGATTTAAATTCTGAAAAAAGTAATGAACAAAAAACTTACAGAAAATTATAGCTAAATAATAGTCCAAATTTTAAAAATTACAATTTTTCAAAAAATTGTGATCGAAAACTTCGCCCATTTCTTTATTTCAATTATTATTAAATATGTTAGTAGGATTTCTGAAAATAAATTTAAAACACTTTTAATTTGAACCTCAGCAGCAAGTGTTTCAGAATAATTTCGATTTGTATCTACCGTTTCTGCTTTCATTGCAGCTCGTATTCCTGTCTTTGTGCTACGTATTTTTTCTACTTCATAAACGATACCACAACCACCACTACCAAGTTCTTCCACTATCTGAAAAATATTTCGGATTACTTATAATTGTGTAAGCTTCACATTTTTTCTAGAATGAAGACAAATGAAAATCAATTCAGTTCTTTGTTTCAATAGAAAATGAAAAACGAAAGATTGAAAAACGTGAGAAGAAAACATGATATTATTAACCTTCCAAGAATTATTGATAATTTCATTTTTTTTAAATGATGGCTTCGGAATACTAGATGATGAACTTGTTGATGACATTACTTATTTGTTGATATGAAAACGATCGTTTACTAACAAAAAAGATTAATATGAAAATGATAGTTCACTGACAGAAAAATTTAAACAGTCGTTTATTTGATAAGATAAAAATGAAAATGATCATAATTTGCCTAATTTTATAATTTTATATCATTTTGAAGTTCTTATTGTATGAATAAATTTTGCGACGAATTAGTCAATAATAATCAAGGAAATATAAATTTTACTTCTTCTAATTTTTATTTTTTTGCGGAAATATTGAAAAGACTTTCTAGAAATTGAAATAAAATTAAAAATTGATAAGAGGAATGAAAACTAGTAATGGTGGTATATAAAATGTTGTTATTTAATTTCTATTTCTTTATTTTTATTCATGAATATTTTAAATGATGAATTATGATAAATTTAATTAACGGATATCATAGCAATAAAGCAAAAAAAAATTCGAAAAAAAAGATTACTTATACGTTTTATTTTCTCACTTTAATGTCCCTTAGAGAGACTTCGCAGCAGATCACGAGTCATTTTAAAATTTTAGTTTCTATCTTATAATTATTCCTAGTTTTTATTTTTATTCGCTAAGCTTTTTGATGTCATTTTTAATTTACCAAAACGTTTGGGTTAAAATTTATAAACTTTCATTTTCCATTCTTTACTACGGATAATCAAGAGTTTATGATATTTTCTTTTTTCTTGTGCCTATTTTTCACCCACAGTAATAGATTCTTGCATATTTCAATCTTTTACATCGTTTTCTTTCACTTCTTTGTTCCAAGCATTTTCATAAGATTAATGATAAATTAAGATTTTATTTTAAAAATATAATTTTTTCAACCATTTTTTGAGTATTTCGAAAGTCTGAAAATATCAAAATTAAGCGTTATGATTCAATGTTTTACTTTTATTTAGCAATGAAACTAAATGCTTTTTTCAATTTTTTTGAATGCTGATATTAGGAAACTTTTTTAGAAAATATTTTATACGAATATTGTTTTCGTTATGCACAAAAATTTGATATAATTAATTAATTAGCTTTTTTAAATTTATATAAATTCTATAGAAACTTTCTCCCGATATGATATGAAGCATTAAAAGCCCAGAAATATCTTTTAGTGATTCAGCATTTTATTTAATCATTCGTAATTTCATTTCTAATTTTATGACGTAAATTGATTGAATCATTTCTAAAACTTCGTAACAAATACTTGAAAAAAAATTTCCTTTTCCGTTAATTTAAATTTAACTGACGTTTGATGGTAATTAAATTTCAAAAATTAAAATAATAATTCGGCTATAATATTAATTTATCGCTAATTTTTATACTACTATCAAAAGCGATGATATATTTAATTAATTTTCGTGTATTATAAAAGTCTCAGGCTTCTAACACTATTCATAATTAACTTTTAGCATTAATTACATCTTTCTGCATATTGTTGGAAGAGGAATAAAAGAGAATGAATTTAAATTAAATAATTATTTCACATTAAACAGATTAACAAATTACTTAGTTGTAAGATTTTTTTAACCAACACTTACACAATAGTTTATTGAGCATGTTATCATTAAAGATATCAAACTCATTTTGCTTTAAACTTCAATCAAAGAGGATTGCACTTTAGAATTTATATTCTGTTCTTAATTAAAGGAGGAATGTTATAATTAAAGATGTTAAGCTCCATTCCATATTTTATTTCAATAAAGTTATTATCTTCTTACAAAATATTGCAAACTTTTTCATCTCTGCCACAGGCATTTTGATAATTTAATCTCTGCATATCTTTGATATCAACAAAATAGGTGAGATAATTGTAACATATATAAAATGACAGTAATCATGAATTAATTTAAATCAATATTTGCACTTGATTGCAATCTAAATTGAGTAAGTTCAGTTGAAAACAAATACAAATGCTATCGAAATTTTATCGAAAATAAAATTCAATTTATATTTGATATTCTCAGTTCTGCTGCCGCAACTCTGCGTTTGTTTTGTTTGTTTACTACAGTACTTCATACAATTGTTTTAATCATTTTTCGCTTTAAAAAACGAGAAAATCATTTCCATGATAATTAATCAATCCGGAAAGATGCTGATAACTTTTGTTTCTGCTGCACTTGGGATGATTTGCGTTTTTCAGCCTACTTGAGCATTTTCTATTGATTTTTTCAACTTTTCAGTTATTTACAGCTTGTCATTTTATTTGCTTCGGCTCATTTTTAAACAATCACTTCGTTTCAATTTAGGTTAATTTTTCTTTCATGCTAAACATATCAAAATTTGAAACTGTGATCAATTTCAAAAAATTGAAATAGAATTGACATCTTTATCTGATGTAGTAATCTAATTGGTTTATCGTTTATTGGATGAATGCAATTCGTTAAAATATGTAAAGTTTATTTACCTCAGTTTTAAACGGCCTAATTTAACATTTCAATATCTTACATTTTGTTAGCTTAGCTAAAAAATGTCTTTAAGGCTATTTATAAATTCTTCTACTTCATTTTAATTAATCGTTTCCAAATTAATGATTTGTTTTAGAAGTAAATGAATTAATTATTTAACTAAATTAATTGAATCAATAGTTGAATCCATGCAACTTTTCATGTCATAAACCAACTCATTAATTCATTTTGCTGATTTATATTGATCGGATCAATCAAATGTTATCACATTAGAAAAAGGAAAATTTTCTTGAAGCAGAATTTCGGGCAATTATTTTAAGTAAAATTTTATAATTTGTTCCAATCAATTTATGATAGCTTCTTCGTTTAACTCAATTTTTAAATTTAAATTTCCAATAAACAAAACTTAAGATTTTGATCTTCATATTTTCGATAAATTAATTTCAAAATATATTTTATTTTAAGATTTTTAAACTTTTATCAAATGAAATACTTTTCATTTAAGGAGGAATGAAATTGGAAAGTTGGAGGATAGTTTTTAAAATCTTTTATTGCTTCTATTTAATAGCAGTTGCTAGAAAAATGATACTAGCTGTGTGTCCAATTTCCCGCGATATTCCACCACCGATATGTGCTTTTTTATTCACTGACAACGAATGCTCGAATATCTTTTGCACCGTTAATGAAGATTCGGGAGAAATGGAACTCGATCGATCAGTAATCATGAACTGTTATAATTTCGTTTTATATTTTTGATAAAAACTATTGATTTCCATCACTGATTTGCACAGTAAAATTCAAATTTTTAATATTTTAAGAACAATTCTATTCATATTACATGATAAATGTTTGAAATACATAATTCAGCATTTCATGTTATGAAATCAGTTTTTCAATAACTTTTAATATATCATATAAATGAGATTAATTTTTTAGTGGGACAATCAAATTACTTTGGCAATAATTCGACCGGATTGCTACTTGGATCTATATGATGGCGCTAATACCACTGATACACATCGATTTTTAGGTGGTGAAATTAGTGAAGGTAATATTTATGATTTATCATGGTATGCATTTGCTAATCGTACAAGTTCATACATTTGTCGATGTAATGGCTTTTGGTAACAATTATTTTTTTCTTTTCTTTGATAAAAAATTGAAATTTGATTTTAATTAAATAAAAGATCATACGTTTGTTTGCAGAATATCGATATAACATTACTGTGATATTATGAATTTTATTGAATTTAATAAAGTTAAATTGTTCGAATACATTATTCATAATTTATAAAAAAAGAGTTTTTTATAAATTTTTTATATTAAAAATTTGTATAAATTTTTTCTACTTTTTCATACTTCAAGTTCACACAAATAATTTTATATCCTTGTATAAAATTATAATTTTTTCATATAAATACTTAATATTCGAGTGATAGATAGTATAACTGTGCACCAGTTACGGAAATGCTATTGATGATATTACATGTAAGCAATACATATGTATAACTCAATTAGTGTTTTACTTTCATTAGACTTACTTTGTTATGGTTCAAAGGTCACATCACGATAAATCATAAATAAGGTTAGTTCCGTCTTTTGCACAATTATGATCATTACAAATATTAATTCAAACTGAACTTTTTGAAAAAGATAATAGCAATATCAACTAGGAATTCAAACCATCCAGACATTACAGTGTACATTTGAATGCCATATAATTCGTTCAACTTTGCCTCCTCTTTTTTCTTTTTTGTCTTTTTTTTTGACTTTCATTTTCTTTTTTTTTTCCTTTCACTTTTTTTGGTTTTGTTTCGATAATGAATTATGAAAAGTTTGAGGAATCGATGATTTCTATCTCATTTTGTCTCGCAGTCGTATCAGAAATGAAAAATTATTATTTCGAATATTCTGCTTGTTTCAGATAAATTTGACAATTTAAATTGAATTAATTGATGAAAGTATTCAAGGATGGAAGGAAATGAGCACATTGTTAGTTTTTGTTTCGGATAGATAAATAATGGTAGTGACACATACTGCTACACCAATCCATCCTATATATTGTCCAGTTGGTCACTCACTTCTAGTTCTCCAGCTATCATCGATCATTTCTGAGAAATAGCCGAAAAATTTTCAGCAGAAAATTTTTTCGAACCAATTTAATCATATAACAATTAGTCATTTAATTCCTGAAATTCTTTGATTTCCGTCTGACAAGTGGAACAAAATTCACAATTTTTCAACGGTCATCGATTATTGTCTTTGCTTGTCATTCGATGGCACAACCTAAACTACACCTAAATTAATTTCAAAAGAAGAATAAAAAAAGAATTTCGAAAAGTTTAACTACTTGAATATTATAAATTGCAAGATGATTACAAAGTAGATTTGAATTTCAAAGGGATAAATGATTTGCTCCCAACTAAATACCCATTCATCTTCAAAATAATTTTTTACTATAAAAAAATCATTCTAGAGGAGATTTTTTGATTTGATCGATCTTTCATTGCAAAAGGGAGATACATTTAGAATTATCAAAAAGTATTTCAACTCACATCACTACTTCTCATTTTTTTTCCTCCTGCCGGACTATCTTACTGTTAAGTGACATCTGTTCAAATACATCGATATCAAATTTTTCATTCAATTGTCTTTTCATATAAGGCTTTTTTTAATATGCAAAACTCTCCATCTCCTTTCCCTATTACTTTAAGTAATATTTATTAAATACAATGATTTTTAATTTGATTTAATTATCTTTACAAATGCAGCATTTTTAATGCGTAAAATTCTTCCTCTTTTCCGCCGAGTATTATTTTCTTATTGTTAAGTACTTCTCTGGATATAGCATCATCAAACTTGATTACTTGTTAAATCTTTAACAGATAAAAATTTCAAATTATATTCTTGTAATTTATAATTCGATATATTATTAAAATGATATGATATGAAAAGAATTCGAATTAGTAAACAAATAATAGCTTACATTTACTGAATTTCATACTAAGTATTTTTGAGTAATGCTTTGTTATATGCACCAAATATTAATATGGATTCATTTGATTCAAAAATAAAATAAAATAAACATTCGCATTGTGTCACAATGAATAAATCAGCAAAAAGCAAAAAGAAATCAAAATTGGGAGAGGAGACAAAAAAACACGGATTATTAAAAGTGAAAGTGGAACTGAAATATATATGCAGTAAATCAATAAAGTGGTAGAAAAATTATGGATGAAATAACTGATCGAAGTGATGTAAAAGATTTGCATAAAATGGAAAAAATCAAGTATTCAAATAATCTAATTATTGACTGGTTGAAACATAAATGTAATAAAATATTGCAAAATTTGCAATAATTTTGGACTGTATTAATAGGAGAAGAAGGGTGAAAAAAACTGTAAAACGCAAAAGGCAAGAAATAATAAAAATCCAGAAGGAAGTGATTTGTGATATGAAAAAAGTGTAGTAAATTTTTGAAAATTTTCCAGAATTTTCAAATTTATTTACACGGAACATGAAGACATTTACATAGATCAAAGAATTTTTGAGGTGATTTCATAAAGCGTATCCAAATTACACATCCATGCATTCATCACACACATACACACATACACACACACACACACATATATATAAATACAAATACACATAAAATGATAAAATGGTAATGATAACTGGTACCCCATCAATCAATATAATCAATACATTATTTACCTCATTCAGTTGGTATTTTGAAAGAGTTTCCTTCTTTTTTATTTTTTTTGCAGGAAGAAGGGAAAATAAAATTATGTCTGATATCACAACCATTAATTATCAAGAATATAAGAATCTGAAATCAAAATGGTAATTGGACTAAATATTTTAATATCAGCATCTTTTTTTCTTAATTTATTCGCGTTTTTATTGGTTTAAGTCAATCGATGTTTAAGAAAAACCGAAATAATCATTTAAACTATGAAAAATTAATTATTTTAAAGAAGATATAGAGGTAGATTAACATCAAAAAAAAGAAAAGAATCCTCAAGACTGTTACTTTTTCTCACCCCGCTCTTAACGGCTTCCGGGAATAAAATGTTTTTATATAAAGTAACAGAAAGACAAATTTGAGTTAGATTAAAATTTCAAATCAACCTAAAATTATATTAGAAACATGAAACATGGCGTAAATTCAATTATTCGAAGAGGTGAAAGAGAAGTTTTATATTAAAGAAACATGAAAGAAAAAGCATATTGGAGAATGCACGGAAATGCTAAAAAGACGAAGTGATATACAATTGGTAGGTTGGAAGGGAAGGTAGATATTTTCAGAATTTTATTTAAAAAACCACAAAAATGGAGAAATTAAAGATGACAAATTAAAAAATGAATGATTGAATAGATGAATAACGGATGGCCATAACTGAAAATTAAGCAGCAATGCTAATAAGACGGCAAATATAATAATAACTTAAAATTTTAGAGAAAATTCAAAACAAAATTTTAAAAATGAAGAGAATTTGATAGAACGAAAAAATATGATAAAGCCAGGAAAGTAAGAGAGAGCCAAAAAAATATTTCAAATTTGCTGGTTACAATATATTTTGTTTTTCATTCCCGTAATTGCAATATTAGATAAGGATTAATTTAAATGAGAAAATAAAACAGCCAGAAAAGTTTTCATCACATGAATAGTAAAATTTCAAAAAAAAAAAAACACGTACATATCTGTTTGATGATGAGAAAAAAAAAAATAACGAACAGATATGACGATAATAATATCCATAATTTCCTAACATGAAAACAGATAGTATAAAGATTCATAATTTCATTACAGATTCAAAATCGTTCTTTTTTTCGTTTGTTTTTTTTCCTTTTCTTCCATTTATTTTCGATCATTTCAGTATGAACTGAGAAAATCATCTTCATTAGCATGATAATACGCTATTACACCGTTATCCATATTTTCATATGATCTATGGATACAATTAAAATGTGCAACATTAATGGAACGCCTCAAACGTCGTCGAGAATACGTCGAAGAATTTCCTTTGTTTCCTCCTACGTTGTGATTTCCAAACTGAAAAAGCAAAAAGGAAAAGGATTAATTGGTTTTAATTTTGAAATAAATGAGGAGAGATTTCTTAGTAATATTACTGAAAATATTAAAAGTGCCATAAAGTCAAAATTTTTCTCAGTAATGAGAGAATCATATGGAAGAGAATGATTGGAAAATAACTTGATATTTAGATATAAATTATTAATGGAAAACTAAACTCTCAAAATTGAAATTCTCATTACAAACTATTAATTGTTATTTTAAGTAAATTACCGAAATTTACTGTAACCATTAAAATCAAACTCTGTAATGAAATCTCGTTTTTTTTTTTGGTTTCCATTTACAGCAGTTTACTTTACATTCGAGTCAAATAAGCAACTATTAACCTTGCTACTGCTTAAAACAGTTGCCGGACTTGAAAAACCGCTGATGAAACCGGAGTCATCACCGACGCCTTGATTACTACTTTCCGGAGAAGTATGCTGAGAGCACGTTAACAATAGTGCCACTCCTGGTATTGCTGCTGCTGCATTTGGTGGCGTCAAAGATGGCGTATGAGGTGATTCGGATGTAGGTGGCGCAACTAGACTGCTTGATGATGGATTTCGTTTTTCATGACCACTATTGGAACCCGTTACAAGATTATGCACCGTATTCATATAGGGGTACAAAATTTGCTAGAAGCAAAAAAAGACATAAAATTATGCCAGTGACAAAGATGTAAAATTCTCCAAATTTTTTAAATTTCAAAATCAAAAAAACAACTCCATAAGATGCGTTATGTCATCTACCTATTTCTTTCTTTTATACTTTCTTTTTTTCGCTATAAATAATGTAACATATTCGGCAATAAAAAATATGGATATACCGGATCACATCGTAAAACATTTATAAGGGCATCTTCCGCATAATGAATGATATCTGAAGAACCAGAACAAATCGCTGCATACAACAAACAGATTGCTGCTTGTACTGATGGTGCCAAAAATGCAAACTTCTCGTCTGAAATTATTTTAACAATTAATATTTGAATATAAGCAAAAATTTTATCCCAATTCTTTGTTAAAAAGTAGTTGCAAATTAAAAGAACTTCAAAAAAATGTAAATTCTATTTTAAACTCTTCCATCTATCATTATTTGAAATTATTATTACTATTGTAAAAATAAACACTGAATTTCAAAAAATTGAAAAGAGAAATATTTGAGAGAATACTTATTGAAACATTGCGTTAGCAAATCTAAATCCTAAAAATATCTCATAATTGGAAAGAAAGAAATAAAAATAGAAGTAAAAAAAATAGCAATAGATATATCTATTCATGATAATTAATAGAAGGTTATCGTTATATGATCAAATAGTAGGTAGCATACATATCATTTATAATACCTTAGAGAAACAAATTTTTTAGAGATAGAATGACTAATTGCTAGTCGATAAATAAGCAAAACGAATAGTGCGATGTAAAAAATAAGTAAGAAGTGTATTGTAATGCAACAATACAATACTTTAGACATGATTCAAATGAAAACTTAGCTCAGTCATTAATAGCTTAAGTATCGAAAAAAGTGTCACCTATTTAGTCTTGTTTTGTGATGCCATTATTCTAAAACGTGATATCCAATCAAAAACAACATTATCCCATAATAGCTATCAGCTCAATAAATAAAGCACTTATATATTACTTGAGTATTTCATTCATATTATTCATTTATTAGATTCAATTTTTTAATTTTATATGAAATATAAAACTTATCATTGCTAATTAATATTTGTTGCTAAATGGCATAATGCTTAATAATTGGCAAAATCTAATAGATTATTCAAAACTACCGACAGAATATTCTGATTTCAATTTGCATCTTCACTGGAAAAAAAAACTGCTCTATAATTGATTTAAAAAGCTTCCTTTAGCTCAATCTAATGAAAAGATAAATTTTCAAAATTTGGGAGTTGTTTAATTCTCTTTTTTTATTAATAAAAAGGTTATCTATTTGGTAAAAAGTTATCTATTTGGTAAAAAAAGATTAGCAAACAATTAAATTGACAGAAATTCCATGATATTAGCGCAAAACAAAAAAATTTTTGAATGAAAACTTTCCTCAAAGATATGAAAAATTTTCGTGATTTCCACGATAAAAATCAATTTTTCTTGTTTTTTTTTTTGAAATGATCCGTTTAATGATAATTCTTTTAGTTTTTTTCTCTTTTCTTTTTTATAAATCATAGAAATAGCACGATGTCCAAGAAAAAAACAAATAGTAGATGAGACCAATTCTTTTCCATCTTTTTTCATTTTTTTTTTTTCTATCTTCTCGTCACGGGTCATCACTGACTTTTTTCTTGATACCAAAGTTTTGCTCAAATACTAGTTTGAAAGATATCAGATAACTTTTTTAAAAAGATGAAAAAACGCGGTAGGCTGCAAAATATTTCACATTTTATGGACATTTATCATTTCACATAAAATGATATTCGTCTCAGTTCTTTTTTGCAAATATTTTAAAAATTCATTGACTGTGATTAAACAAAGCAGTATGCGTTGCCAAAATTAAAGTAGTAGCCAACTTTTTGACGAATTGTTTGATTTGAATTCCTAATCTGTCACGCACAACCTTCATGAGCGGATGTTATGGAATGTGCTCATGCAAGTTATACTAACAAAATTAATATATTTTGATGCAGTTTTATACTTTTGCAATGTGCTTATATCAAATGCTTGTTTGCAAATATAATTTCATTTGTAAAATAGATTTTAAATGTGGTATATTTGTACAAATTTGTAAATATATATGTGGTATATTTGTACAAAGAGTGTTGAAAATTTCAAAGATCTCAATATTTTCATTTATCCTTAGCATCATTAATTATTTCACTTTTAATAACAACGATTCTTTGCTTAACATTTTTTACACAATCAAATCAATAAATATAGCGAGAAGCGGAAAAGAAAAATAATCTGCCAAAATTTAAAACAGCAAATTAAATCATATAAAATGTTAAATAAATCTTAGCATCTTTAAAATCTTTCTTTGATGGCTTTATTGAGTGATATACTGATTGATTACATAACTAACGATGACATATGAATTTTAATTTTTCATTCTCAATGTTTACAGCAGTAATAAGCTGTATTAATTCAAATTTTGTTTATTATTATGCTGCAAATAAATCAGTAACGACGATCTAAGGAGCCATTTTAGTATGTTATTAAAAGCTCATTAAGCTTTTCATTTACAGAATCAATTAACCAACTAACTAATGCAAATATGATAAGATTATATTCTTTTCATACAATTGGCATAATTAATCATGATGATAGTTGTAGGTAAGGCTTGTATGAAATGATGAAATTTGACCAAAGATAATAATTTCGGTGGACAGACAAAACCATATGGCCAAAAGATGGACAAGCAACAACGGGGAAAATGAAGGATCGAATGGTGAGAGATATAACGTCCTGCTGAGGCATGCTTTATGGGATAAATAAATAAATAAATAGATGAATGAAGAACGGGTAGTGCAGGTGCACCTCTTTTCCATGTACATATATATATAAATATAAATACACAGCATGCCATCGGACGTCATCAGATGGATATTCTGGAATATATACATACGGGACAATGGGGCAATATGGAGCAGATTGAATATATCATTTGATGGGTATGATCGGGTAGTTCTCCCGCTATTTCTTCATTTCCTTCTTTCAATTTCCCGTGACCCAATTACTCCGGACTTGTACTATCGCTAGTAGTAGCTGACCCAGGAGAGCATTTTTATCATCGTGTTTAGTGACAAATGACATTAAATGAACAAATGGATGCTTATAAATAAGGAAGACAATGAAATCTTCTTAAAGATAGGTTAACCGCTTGTCCTTGCTCTATCCTAATCAGTACTGTCTGTCCAAATTTATGCAAATTTATATAAAATACTGCTACACAGCTGCTCCTTCTTTTCATTTTCCCTCCACGTCAAAAAACCTAAGCACTTGATCGAATCAAATAATTACAATAAGGATTACTTTTGTCGATGATTCAAAAAATCAATCGAATTTCAATCAAATCCTTTGAATTTGATTTTATGCTCGATGTTAAATGGTCAGTTAAAACTTTGTTAATAATAACACTTTGGATGATCACAAATTAAAAATTCTTCCACAAAAAATTAGTACCTATCGATCAAGTCCATATAAATTTAACAATTCAAATATTTTAAAGATTATTAACAATAACTAGATGATAATCTTATTAATAATAATATTTAATGAAAATATTACCATTATTATTGTTATTGTTACTACATTCTAAAATTCAATTAAATCACATTATCTCCGAACTTATCCATTCCTTGGATAATACTTAAATAACAAATAATACTTAAATAGTTAAGGATTACGAAGGAAAAAGTACGTGGAATCTTTCACCTTTAACCTCAAATTCCTCGGAATCTTTTTTTTGAATCACTACCATCATTCAAACAACAGCTGCAAAATAATAACTAAACAAAAGCTAGAAATCATCAGTGATGATTTGAACTCTCATGGGTCTTTTTTATTAATGCAATCAAACAACAATTCAGTAAAATCAATATTTTCTTATAAATGATTCACAAGAAACTGATAACTGACCATGACCTGTGGAGGATGATGAATATTAATAATAGCCATAATAAATGATACTGACCATTAGATATCTATGATTATGATATACTATTTGACAGATAATGTTGCCATCAATATATATACATATAAAAAATTCATGTCATCTGGATGAAATAATCATTCAAATAATTACGAACTATTTCAGTAGTTTATGCAAGTTAATATGATTATAACTTCTTCCATTTATTCTTCTACCATTCCAACTACGTCCACCACTATTATTAAATAATCATAAACTGTTGTTATCTTTCAAATAACCAATCAAGTGGACCAAAGAACCTTGATGCAAGGAATGAAATACTATCATAATATTATTTTATGCAAAATAAATCATTCTTATCTTTCAAATTTATTCAATAATAAAGATATTAATTTAAAATCAAATATTATAATTTAATGCTAAAAACTTATATTTGTCAATGTCAAATCTAATGCAAAATTTTAAATTTCTTCCTCCACAACTCTTTCTTTTCCTAAAAATAATATTACAAAATATGCTTAAAAAACTTGGAGATTAAATGAGATATTAAATACTCGTCCACAAATTCAATTTAAAGATTTCATATGAGTTAAATATTGAATAACATACGTTCTTTTCTATAAAAATTCTGCAACTTAAAATGAAATAAGCCAAGACAATAATGTTGCATGTGTTGCCAATAAAGGTTTGTTTAGGAAGATCAGAAACTTGTGCTATAATCAATAATAACCAAATTTATCGGAATAGTCTGATAGTTTGCATTATAAATCGTTTTCAGTAGATTGCATTGAGTACATATAGCAGTGGAAAATGGCATCATTAAATAAATGAATAACTTACTTTTAAAAATTTATAATTCTTTAAATTTTAATTAAGTTTTCTTTTTTCAACCAACTTTTTCCAATATTTTCCTTCGCTTTAAGTAATCATTTATTAGTATTTTTGAAGTTTTTAAATATGTTTTAAACTTTTTAAAGTTTCCCCAACACATTTTTCCAAATCCTCTCAAATTTTCATTAGAAAGTATATTTCAGTAGGAGTAAATCTTTTAAATTGTGTCAAAACTCGCAGATTTTTATCTTCAATATGGCAACATTTACATTAAATATCTTCCGGCCATACACATTATCTACATTGCCCTATTACAGTAATATTACCATTATTTCTGTGTTGGTATCTCTAACCAATCACGAAGTAAATATTTCTAAAAATTATTAAGTTAAATATATGATTATAAGAATTTGATATTATTATCACATTCTAAAATTTCTAATATGAATTGGAATAGCCAAATACTTATGATATTATCCTTTTCTAAAAACTTGTGATTTCTTTTTTCATTTCCTACAAATGTTTCAAAATCTATTGAAATTATTTTTGATGAGTTTTTTATAGAATTATTTTACTAGTCGTTACAATTTCAAGGTGGAAAAATGATATGTATAAGATTAAGTTTCGTTTTGCTGACCTTTCCTCTTGACAGGTATCTATATATCATTCTGCTTGACGGTATATCAACATATCTTTCTTAATAAACAATGAGCAAAAGTACTCTTAAAAGTTAGTAAATAAACAAGATGATTTATTAACCATACAATCACAATTAATAAACTACTTTCATCTGACTTAATTTTCAAAAACTTTCACCTGACCTAATTTTCAAAAAAAAAAGTTTACACGAAAATTGTAAACTATGCACTATTTAGCCGGAAAAATATGATAAACATCGGATCGGTTTTAATTTCTCAATAAAGCAAGAAAATCTACTGATTCAATTTCAGTCAAATTTTGATCAACTAAACTCCTCTCTAATTTATGTTAAACACATCAAGCGTCAATCAGCCAAATTTCATAGTCTAAAGATAAATATAATTTCAATTTCTGATAAAAATTTTGCAACACTTCACGAAACATTGACAAGTTTGGAAATTTATCGCATAGTAGCAATTTTTCAAGCATTTAGCTGAGTGTCACTCACTTCTAATCCCTTCCATAATTTTCCCTCATCTCGTTCGTTATCGACCCCTTTTTTTCTTAGCGGGAAAAAATTTTTTCTTCTCTTCGTAAGATGTTTGATCCATTCATGTCTGTTCGTTATTTAGGCGGTGGTCAGTGGTCAGTTGGTTTGGATATTATTGCGTTTGCAAGGGAGAAGAAATAGCACTGAAAATGACGAAAAGAGGATAAAGAGGAAGTACCGGGAGTATTCATCGTTGACCTGACTATTTCCCACTATTTCCTTAACCCATCAAATATCACCTCGGTCTCCACAACTCTCTTTTCTTCTTTCACCTTCTACATCACATTCTCTTTCGAAGTAAAAAGTGATGTAACAGTAATAATAAGGCAACTAATTTTCCTCTTTCCTTTTATCCTACAACAATACAGTTCATCCCATTCAGATTTCATCAGTGAAAAAATGAATATTTGAGAGAGAAATTAAAATTACAAATATTATGAATTATTAGTGAATATAGGAATCATTCATATACATACATATGCATAACTGTAAACAAATATGTGGTTTTTTACCTTCTTTTGAAGGATTTAAGTTAATTAGTAATTTATTAAATCAATAGTGTTAAGAATATTCATTATTTCACCAAATGTTAATAACTTATTTCAAAGAAAAAAAGTAAAAAAAAAATCATCAGATCATAAAAATGAATTTTGAATATTCAACAAATAAATATGGTAAATGCTCAAATATAATAAGTTTTAAGCAATAAACAGAAAATTAAATTTGTGGAAAATTTTTTGGTATTCATAATTCACTCTAATCATTATATTATATAACCTCTATGCTAGTTTCCTATGAAGTATATGCTGCAAAACTTGGCGATATATCGAATGTTTTGCTGAGACATCATCCATTTTACAATGATAAAAAAATTTAATTTCAGCAGTAATTTTTAATTTCATCAATAATAATTCTTTCGCCATCATAATGTTCCGTAAAACAATTTTTCGCCCTAATAAGGTATATACAATTCGTGTATGCTAATAAGCATATTATCATATATATATATATATATGTACCATTCCATATTTATCATATGATAATAATAATAATCTATATGTCGCATTTATATTGCTCTCAATTTTTCGGGAAAAAAGACGATAAGGATCCAAGGACATTTCATTTTTCGCTAATTCTGCTTTCTTTTCTTTTCAACTTCATTACTGACATATATACTGAGAAGAGCGACAGATCTTCATCTATAGTACCACTACCAGCATCTTCATCAACTAATTTATCCAGAGTTCTCAGGAAGTAAAGATCATAGTGGAAAAAAACTTGAACTTCTATAACAGGAAATTTATGAAAAAGGTGAAAATTTTTGAAAAAAAATTCTCCGAAAATGAATTTTATTGTCTGCTACTCGATGCTTAATTTTGTGCTATATATATGATACTAGAAATTAAATCAAATATAAATGAATAAAGATAGAATTAATAAATGAGTAAAATTGTCATAAAGGATAATTGAATGACTTTTTTTTTGGTAAAATTTTTCATGAATCACATCATTTCCCTTGTTAATGAAACATAACTATGAAGCTATTAACTAGATGTTGCAAAATAGTCCTCTAACAGTAACAATCATTGGACCGAATTTATTACTTCGTTTTATATATTTTTCTTCTCAATTAATGAATATATTTTTCTTATTTCTATTGTTTGGATGTAAACTGATGAAAAAAGTCAATGAAATTAGATTATTACAAACCATTAACTATTGACATTAATATTATCTCCGTGAACTTATAGGTTGTTAAAATTTATATTCAAAACCTACAGAAAGAAATTAAGTTGTAAATGAAAATTTTGTTGCAATTATGTGATTAATTAATATAAATAACGGAAATCATCAACTGCAACTAATGATTTCACAAAATGATGTAAAATTTATAAGATTCACTACTATTCCACAAAAATTATTATCAATGAATAACAAATACCAAAGAAAGTAATTTCTTGGAGGAATTAATATGAAATTATTCGTAAATGCATTATGAATATATTTAATTGTTAAGATAATAATACAAATTGTGTTTTAGTATTCTTTGTAAAGTTTAAATGAATATGTATATTTGAAATTTTCTAAAAATATTCCATAGATTATTTATGCGATTCTTTTCATCTCCACTAATCATTTTGAAAATTTACATGAAAAATCAGCCGGGAAGAGAAATTGATATAATGCAGGTAATTTTCAGGAATAAATTTATTGCATCGGTGAATTGCAACATGGCAAATTATATTTGTTCATTTTGTTTGCTTTATGGTATTTGAATTACCTTCTTTTTTACCTTAATTTTTAATTATACGAAAAGTTGTCATCTTCAACAAATAGTTTGTTTATGTCAACAGGGCTGAAGGGCATGAATAACTGCAAAAAGCGGAAGAATTTGCCTAGAAAATCTGCTAGCTAAAAATTTCCTGGTAGCTAAAAATTGCACCAGCAGTTTCATTTCAATTTATCGAAAAATATCTATTTTCACTCTTTTCATAGTCAAAAAAAAGAAAGTTCATCCATATTTTTTCAACGAATCTACTCATATTTCAAAAAATTCTGCTGAAGCAACAAAGAAAAAAAATGAAAAATCTACTCCGCTCCTCTACTTTCGATGCCTATCAATCCGAACAAGCAACTACTACTACTAATCACTACCGGTCACTAATCATCATCACATTCTTCTTCATCTTCAACGGAAATTTGACTTGAGAAAATCTAACTTGGAAAATGGAATAACTCCACTAACTATGACTTCGGAATTTATTCATTAAACAGGTTCTAACAGAGATAACATATGAGGGAAATAAATTTATCCAGAAGTAAAAATTAACAATACGATTTTATGACCTTTTCGATCAGATTTTTATGGTTAGGAAAATAAAATCATTAGATATGATCAAATAACTGAATAGTTAATTATTTAGCAAATTTCCTCCATTAAATACTTTATTATTAATGAAACTGATATTAGACAATAAAAAATGTTTTTTGCAAATATTTTTACTACTGATAACATTTAATAAAATATCAACATTTTATTACTTCTTGCACAAAAGAAAGAAATACTGTTTAATCAATAAAACTATTGGTATTTATGTCATCGTTTCGCTGTGTATTTTTCAACATGAAGGCATTTTTTAGAACATCTATTAAAACGAGAAAAAATTTTTTTCAATTTGAACAGTCGGAAGTATTTCATAGTAATTTTCACGCGTCGTTTGTATTGACAAATTAGCGAAACAGCTGCTACCACTACCAATCTTACAAAAGTCAGGAAAAATTCAGGCAAAATTTAGCAGCATATATATCTATGCATATAGATTGGTTATGTTTCAATGAAACAAATGACCTTTATTCTAAATTATAACCCTAAAAAAATTGATGATGAGAACTAGTTTCGGAAGCTTAAAGAAACACAAATGGAAGAATCAAAGGATTTGCCAGGTGCTTCGGATACAGTATTCATTTTGGCCAAAAAATCTCTATGGATATTAACTACTTCAAATTCTCCTTTTTTCTTTGATATATTATAATCTAAGCAAGGTAAAATTCTTTTTATTCCAAAATCTGCTGAGAATTTCAAGGACAATCTGTGCGAGAATATTAGGATTATATGAATTTTGAAAAAAGGCAAGAAAAAATTAAGCTATAATTTCTGCAATTCATTGAGTCTGATGATTTAATCCAATAAACAAGAAGTGCTATATGCAAGAATCGAGCAAACTGTTGCTTTTTCCAGGATTACCGTAGTTCCTGACGTGTGTAAAGAAAAAGGTTACGAGATATTTAAATCTGCCGAAATTTCCAAAATAGTTCTTGCCAACTATACGTTAAAAATTGCGACTATTATGCGTCGAAACATAGTCCAATTGCATAAAATGGTTAAAATGGATTAACAGTGAAGGTATATAATTGAATTAATGAAAACTATGGCATAATTTTACGGCATTTGCTCATGAAGTACTTCCAAAAACTATCCGTTAGTTCGTTTACTTACGTAATACTTTCAAGTATTCTTACTGGATTAATGCTGAAACTATTCTAATCTCACATGCAAATAGAGATTAAGCAGGAATCGAAAATAGATAACAAGTGAGTAAATTCGGTTGCATATTTGATTATAACAAATTTTTGCGAAATAACATATTACTATCGGAGAAAACGAACCAAAAGTAAAATTACTTCTTTAAAATTTAAGCAAATTTGTTGAATTGTTTACTAAATCCAAATTTTATTGGAATGATTATCTCTAATATTATAATTTGAAACTAAATTTTTAAATGATTTCGTTTCAAGTGATGAACATGACAGTGAAGTCTTAATGATAAACATGCATATCAGTAAACACTTATGTCAATTAAGCAAACCAACATATGAATTATGAATTACTGAACTGACACTATTGAATAGTATAAAAAATTTAACTCATTAAGTAGATGAAAATACATCGTGATTTTTAAATCTTATCTTTGTGCCATTCAATTTCAAATCATCATTTTAGCTTCACATTTTTCATTTTTTTTATTTCATTAATTCCAACATTGCTTCAACTAATTATTTCATTGTTAATGAAGAGATTTTTGATAATTCCACTTTCAATTATTTTCTATCAATCTGTTTGATTGTTGAAATTCAACAGAAGTGACAGATGAAATCACGAAATATTCGCAACGTTTTCGGATAAAACGACATTTCGGAATCTTCAAAGCCACTATGGAGGTAAAACGAAAGAAACGGGTAACATATGAGGTAAAATAAGGGTAAATTTAAGCATCTCGACTGGTGTGAGTGAATAAATAAATGAATGAATGAACGAATGTTCCATTTATCTTTCTAAAGATACCGATGGAAATAAAACACATATCCATTACTCTCTATTCATGAATAACTGTCGGGAAGAAATTGAAAAAATCGGATTCATTCACATCAAATAATATTATAAATAAGATGATGATGATGATGACACTGATGAGCCTCAAGAGATTTTCATCCTCTCTTTTAAACAATCACTGCTAATTATCCACATTCCAATTGTTTCTTATTAACTGCCGCCTCTCGAATTACCCGATATATTTTTCATGCCGACCTCTTGTTAATTCAGTCTTTCTTCTTTCTTCATCTTCGCTTAAATCAAACCACAGCAGCATTCCATTCAATCATTCAAGAAACAGAAGGTTAAAAAAAGACTTATGGCGACAGGTGCAGCATGCATCCACTATTACCAGTATACTAGTAATAGTACTATTATTACTATTACTATACTATGGCTTTGATTATCCAAAATTTTATATGTGATACTGTCGGCTTTTCGATGTTATTATCGCTGTGGATGCTATCACAAATGCGGTGAAAAAGAAGTCATTAAATATTCTTTTAAAGATGTCGATAGGATTATCTGGTGAACATAAATGAAAAAGATGAAGTAATATCGGTAGAATAATAAAGAAATATTACCAAACTTTTTTACCGCTTCAACCTCTAACTGACATATATCATTATTTCTATTATTATCAGTAGCAGTAAAAGTAGTAGTGATTTAGTATTATAGTAACAGTTGTTAATATCATTATACTGAAATATTCTTTACCCCTTATCATTTCCGATGTTATAAATGAAGGAGTAACCTTATGAAATCACTATTTCATTCATGGTTGAATTCAATAATCACTTAAAGATATCAACCACTTGACAAGGCTATTAAAGCAAGTTGAATTAGGATACATGCCATCTAAATATAACAGCAAGCATACGGCATTATTCAAGGTCATGTACTTCAAAGCAGTAAATCGTTGAGTGAAGATGATAATAATGATAATGATAACGATAATAATGTGATGATATTGTCGCTGTATAATATTATATAGGATTTTTTTTTTTGGTATGATATAATGGGAAATGATAATGTAATCGTAATACTGCAGTGTAAAATATTATTTAGAATTTATATTTTTTTTTAGGTGATATAATGAAGTAGTGATACTGTCGTTGTAGATAGAGACGATTTTAATTTTTATTTTTTTGGTACTAATAATTTTATCCCTCTTTTTTTTTTCTCTGCTTGCAAATTTTTCAATTATCGATAAGAAAAAATGAAGTTTTACCAACTTAAAATAATTCATTAACTAAGCGAAAAATCTCTCATAAACAATGCAACAAATAATATTATGGATTTTTACAAAATATTTCATAAAGTATGAAAAAATATGATCTCGTTTTTCATCTCTATAAAAGATGATTACCTAAAATTCAAAAAAAAAAAAAAATTATCAGGGAAAAAGAAGAAACTACATATACATAACGCATTAAATAATAATCTAATCTAATCTAATTAATCAATCAAAAGAGTTTTCAAATCCTTCAATTTTTGAAATACGTTTTATTCTTAAAATTTTTTCTCACATAAACAATGGATAATTAAACATCGGAAATTTTGATTTATGATATCAAAATTTTAACTCATTCCTTGTCTCTCTCCCTCCTCGTCTCTTTACGGCTATTATTAACTATTTTTTTATCTCCAAAAATTTGATCGATCATATAGCACTGATCAAAGATTTCTTAACTCTTTACATTCTTTCACTATTTTTCTCTATTCTTTCTTTTGCTTATTAATAGCTAAATAATATTAATACCCTCATCCTTCTTTATCATTTTTTTCTCTTTTAGCAACAATGCTAACTTTTAATTCCATTATGCTTGGAAGTATGTATATACATATACATAAATAATATGCGTTTCCAATATATTAACTTCTTCAAATCTGGCATCTCCGATTTATCCTACAACTACTGCTACAGCTACTCTTTCTGACACTGTTTTGTCCACGGACAAAGAAGAAATTTATTACAGTTTTACAAGAAGGCAGAAGAGCGGGAGGAAAAAAACGGAAGTTGCGCATCTTGTCACGCTTTATTATTATATTATTACTGCTACCACTATTACTACTACTACTACTACTGCTACTGCTACTGCTACTGCTACTACCATTACTACTACTATTATTATGAGTACTGCTAAGCTCAATGGATTTTTTACAATTCAAAAATTTTAACGTTTTTGAAGTTTCGTACCAATAAATAATGGTAAATTTAAATTGCTATCATCATTGTTCTAAATGTTATTAAATGAATAAAACAAGCATCATTAATATTACACTTAGTACTATGAACATTATTACTATTACTGCTATCATCAACTGAATCAATTGAAAATATACTTTTTTTTTATAATATAAATTAAAATTTTAAATGATATGTGTATTTGTGTGTGTGATGCAAACATCAGACTTAAACTGGCAATCAATCGGTGTGAAACAAAGAGAAGAAAAAGGCGAAGAAGAAACTTTTCGGGTTTTGTTTGATTTTAATCACAGATTAAGGAGGAAATTTGATGCAATCATAAACTACTCTGCTTTCATTCACCTCTCATCACCCACTTTTTTCCGACCAACCAATTACCTTTACCCCCACCTTAATATTTTTTAAAGAATCATGAAAATGTGTTAAAACAAAAGACACTATATTTTGTAATACTAAGACAAAAAAAAAAGCCAAGAATGAATGAAAATAATAATATTAAGCGAACAGCAATTGTGCTATATTTTCATGAAAATTTTGAAAAAAAAAATTTAATAATGAATTAGATATGATATAAAGAAATGCATTTTTTCCATAAATATTTCTTTATTTCATTTATTCTAAAATGAATCTATTTCAAATATTTGGCAAAATGACGAAATTTTGTTTTTTCATGATCTCTGAAGAAGATTAGACTGTCTAAAAACAATACTGACATTTTTTATGTTTGACTAATCGTAATATACGCTTTTCAATTTATAATATAAGCATGCACATATACACCATCATCAGATGGCATTTATACGCGGATGTCTGAGCTTAGGAAGTGGACAAGCTTTGTATGATTTGCGCATGTCGCCAACCAAAGCCAAATCAATACAATCTGTACAATTTTATTTTCCCTACCTTTAATCCTAACGATTTGAAATTTCACTGATGAAGCTAAACCGATCGTTTCGATATATGTACATAGACAGATTAAAGATTATCATTATCACTAATCGTGGGAATGAATATGCTACATATATTCTATGCATTTATACATGAAAAATACTCAATTTTGATTCAAATTTAAATATCAAATCCGAATAATATATCACAAATATGTGACTAAAAAAGTGATAAAATTTTAGATATTTATCAGAATCAGCATTTTGCTTAACTTGTCAGTATTCTACAACGATATCATTTTATGAAAACTTGATAACATTTTCAATATTAGAAGATATAAGCACACTTTTTATCTTTTTCCCATTTTTCAATCTTTCCTAATTTTTAAGCATTTCTCCCTTCTAATCAAAGTTTTAGTAGTCAACATTTCATTTATCACAATCGTACATACATACATACACACATGCACACACACACACACATACATACTTACACACAAACAGACACATACATACTTACACACAAACAGACACATACATATACATAAATATATGTACATACATACATACAAATACTTTTAATCAATGAGCATTTGCATATCCTCCATTTTTTCATCACCTTTCTCCTATTGTTATCTTATCAGTGCTTCTTTTCCTATCAGTTAATTTTGTGAAACTTAATAGAAATCTTCTTCCGCTTTCTTTTTCTTAATGAAAAATGAAATGCTTCTTCTTACTTTATAACATTAGATAATGGAAGAATTCATTGTTAACAAATTAGAATTAAAAAAGCATTAAACAAAATATTAATATGATTAAATAGTTCTTCAAAGAGAAATAAAAAGGAAAAAATCCCTGTTTTTTTTTTCTTTCTTCTCTTTTTAGTTGTTTTTGTTATCGAAAATTTGTTTTAAGTCTATCCACCAGGGGAGGTCTCGTGTCATCAGCAACATGTGGCAACGATTGGTACTACTGTCACAACGACATCTTTTCGATGCCCTTCAGTTTTTTAGCGCATTTCTCATCATGATAGCAGCTGCGGTAATTGGTAACAAAGGAAAACGTTTTAACATAGACTATATATATATAGTAAGTATCAGCAGCTATGAAAATTTAAAGATCGGAACGATATTTAGTTATTGAGTGGCAAATTTGATCGATAACCACGATTTCTTGTTCTGCTGAATATAAAAGCTTTTCTCCCATGATATAATCTCAATTTTATTTAACCAAGCTTAACTGGTTAAAAAAATTTTTATGGAAATTGAAAAAAAAATTTACTCAAAATTATGAAAATAAACAATAAATAAGATAATACAACTGATAACGTGGAATAGACATAGTTATATATCGCATATGTCATCTAACTAACTAATTAGCCAACAAAGATTAATTCGAGGATTAAAATTAACATTACATTTTGACTCATACTTCTACACTATCTTTTATGTTTACAAGCAATAATAAAGATGTTTGCCTAACTGAAATGAACAAATGATTTTGGCGATTTGTCAACGATGTGCTGAAATTCTTAAATTTTAAATTTTTTTTTAAAAAATTACAACTACAGGATATCTTTTCTGCAGCAATTTATATACAGCTACTGCTTACAACAAGGAAGTTGCAACAAAAGGTAAGAAAAGAAGCAATTTCAAAATAGCCATAATAAGATAATGTCGGTATTCATTCCTCTTCTGTATTCCCTTTTTAGTGTTGACTAAAAGAAAGATATTAAATGATCCTAAAAAAATTCAAAACATTAAATTTTTCATAAAAATTCTTCTGTGTGGCCTTTTCCTTATTCTTCACTTCGCAACAATTGTTATGTAAATGAGCATTTATTTGTTATAGATTTCGTGTTGTCGTATCTACCAATACCTATCACCTTTTCATATCCCATCTCATCGTCTCTCTAAGGCAGGGTCAAAACGGTTAGTAGGCAGGAAAGTGAACTGTTGAAAAAAAGCAAAAAAAGTTGAAAAGAATGTGTCATCCGTTATTGGCTTTTGTTTGGACCTCACACAGTCACAGTATAATGTATCATGACTATAGAACTATTTTATACTTTCAAATTACTACCTTTTATTTCTTGAATTGTTAACTACTGAAAAACATTTCTAGACTATTTCGGAAAACGTCTTCCGACTGATTATTATGCAAATTATTTCGACCCAATATAAAGAAAAAAACTATCACTTACTTGACACTTATATGATTATTATCATCACTACTGTTACTATTACTACCAAGTATATAACACAAATAAAATTTCGTGTCCTTCAAAACACAATTAACATTATGAATTAGAATATGCTGAAAGTCCATAATATTTTCATAAATGATGCTTTTTTGTTTTGATTCCAAAATTATATGTATACATAACCATTATGAATATTATCAGATGGCGCAGTAATATATACATCCGTTTTGCAGTTTCCTTAATTTGCTCCATCAATCAACAGAACGATGAACGTTTTGCTTTTTCATTCTTAGCTAAAGGATATCCGTTATAATTAAAAATGTTAAAATATTCAAAAAGAAAGTGTCTCAAAAGCGGATACTTTTATATCATTTTATTCTAACAAATCTTTCACTATTATCTATCTAATTTTCTAACACATATATTTATGTATGTGTAATCAATAGGAAATTTTTGTTGATATCAAATATTATGAAATGAAAATTTATGAAAAGAAAAATAAGAATAATAATAATATCTTATACGAAGCGATAAAATATGTTTTTGTTTTTGTATTATTAATTTTATGTGTTCTTAACTTTACTCACACTTTTTTTTACCATCTGTGCTTGCTTATCCCTTCATCCCTCTCATCATTCCATTCCTTCCCCCATTCCAATTTTATTGCAAACAATGGTACCAGGGTACCAAGGCTGGTGGCAAGCAAACATCCCCAACACCTTTTAAGCGGAAAATTCACCGGAACAAAAATATAGAATAAAGACGAACAGGGTTAAATGCTGGAGGGTAACATAGGCTAAGAAGGAAACAAGGAAGGGAAGATGATGAAAAGGGCAAACATAACTCATTTTCTCTCCTGTTTTTCCTTCCATTCCTTCCTCCACCTTTTTTTCAAGGAAGAAAGCCGGAGAGTTTACCTGCTCCTCTTCCTCCACCTCCCTCTCCTTATCTTTTTCTTATTTATTCAACAAATCACAACAACAGAAGAATAAAAAGGTATGAAGAAGGACGGGTTAAAGAAATAAGGCAGGAGAGTAGGAATTAATGAATTAAAGCGATTTCGAACACCCAAGAGAAGCAAAGGTAACCTGCTACTTCTACCACTATCCACAAATGCCCTATCACTGAATAATTACCATTTAAAAAAAATGCAATGAAGCGTGCGAACTATATCGAACAACGGACAACAACTTCAAGGAATGAAGAGCATCTTATCTATTGCATAATACATACTATTGTTACTCTGATCGTTTCATATTTCAATCAAACATTCCAATCGTCAAGTTTGCTGGTGTATCTTTTAGTGACTGAAGAATAAGATTCAGATATTTTGCATTTCAGCAGTAATAATTTTCTACGATAGATGAAGGAGAAAAAAAACCCCATTCCAAGGAATAAAGTGGACTTAATCGAAAAATGAAAAAAACTTGTAGATAGATATCTGAATATTGAATATATTTATTTGAAAGATAAATAAGCAACCGGTCACAGATAATTTTGCAGTCTTTTCTAATTTTATTGTATTGTTCTCACTTCATCTTTTCTTTCCAATAATCCTTTCTTCTATCTGTCATAACGACCGAAGACAATCTCGAAAAAAATAATTCTGCCCTTTTCCATGAAATGGCTTCCCCTCTAAAAGTCATGACGAATTTCTTCAATTTCAATATTTCAGATAAGTGAAAAATTACCAATAAATAAGAATATTTTTTAAACACTGAAAAAAAAGGAAAGAGATAGCACGATTGTGTTATGAATAAAATAATATTCTGGCTGAAATGATTCTAATGTCTTTTTAAAGCCTTCTATCTCCTAATAGTTTATGAAAGGAATATATTCAAATAATAAAATATAAGACAAAAAACTTTTGCACAAGTTGCAATTTGCAACTTGTGCAAAAAAAAAACGAAAAATGAAAAATATATGTCTTTTTGATCAAAATTGTTAATGATTTCACGAAAATTTAAAATATTTCTATGAATACAATTTTTCATATTCACAAATGAAACATAAAGTAAACTAACCCATTTGTATCCGGTGTACTGCAATACGGCTATCTTCAGACAATGGATGCAAATCACTATATCGAGCTGCAACTTGATCCAAAAAATCGAGTGCTGTCGATGTTGAAACATCCCAATTTAACTTATTTAACACCAGTAACTCTCCTTGCTGAAGTAAATTTTAGAACTTGGCAATTTATTCTTCAAATAATAATAATAATAACAATAATAATAATAATAATAATAATAGTAACAATAATAATAATAATAACAATAACAATAATGATAACAATAATAATAATAATAAACATATACGAATTGATTTTTTGAGAGAAATTTTCAGATTTTAATCCTCCTAAAATCATCCACATTCTATCATTAGAAAAATGTTAAGATTTTTTTCAAAACAAACTAATTTTAAGGTTGAAAAAAAAGTAAAAAATAAAAAAGGAAGAAAGAATAATAATAATTTCCATAATTACCAAAATCTGATCCATTCGTACTGCACCATCCGTATAATAAGCAATCTTTTCAGCATTCAACGGTTGTGGTGCTTTCACTTTACTTGATACAAATAAACATGCACCGGCTAATGCTTGCAAATTGTTACGGTGAAAGGACTGAACACTCAAAAAACGATCTACTAGTGAAACTGCTAGTAAGAAAACATCGGGTTCACAATATTCCTCTTTACATACCTGAAAAGGATTATATGTGAAATGAAAGGGTTGTAGCCAATCGTTGTTGAAAATTATTGCTATGAATTCGATTCGCCATATTTCTTTTCTATTATCATTTGTTAATTTTATAAATAAAAACTGACTCTTTTTGCCGAATTCCAATTAAACTTGAAAGATTTTGAAAAAAAGAAGTGACAAATACTTCTCAAATTGGAAATCAGGTTTGAAAAAAAAAAAAAAACAAATCTAAAACTATGCTAATTTACATCATAGATCCATTCAACAACTTGTTGCCGATGATGAGCTGTTACATCCATTTGAACACTTAGAAAACAATTTCCATGCATTGGTTTCATACTTTGTGCTTTGAACATACTCTCTAAGCAACGATCATCCTGTAAATCTATTATCATCGACTTTGCGAAATTTCTTAAGAATCAATCATTTCCGATACATATTTCACGTTAGAAAATTTTTTTTTACGTTAGAAAATTTTTTGCAAAATTTCAACTATATTATCGAATCTTTGAATCATACACAATGAACAGTTTTATCTGCTAGAGGAAGAACACTTGGCCACTGAGCGACATTTAAGCGATCCGCTGCTGACCTCTTCCTACTCACTGGTATCTGCAAAAAAATTAGATTAAAAAATTTTTATTTTTATATAAATGCGCGAATTCGAATTTACTGAAGATTTACTAATGGCAAAATTTCATTCGCTTATAAGAATTTATTTTTGAAATTTGAATCAATAAATTGTTTTTATATTATTAATATTTATTTGATACTTAATTAAGCTATTATTACTAGTAAAAAAAAAATAGAATAAGACAGAAATAACTAAAATCACTGCATTACAATCTAATTGCCCGGAATAATTTGATAAGCTATGATTTTTAAGCCAAGCTATTATCTGCAAAGATATCAATTGCTGACAGCATTGATATCCATCTATTATTATTTCTTCATAACTTCAAAATGTCAATAAAATTGCAAACCTGCCCAAGAAGCAATTTCATAACATCATTTGGTGATGACTGCCGAAGGCCAATATCACTTTTAGTAGCACGACGACGAAGTTGTGGTTGTTGTTGCTGTTGTCGTGATGATGGTGCTGATATTGATGCACAGTTTCTTGTCGTTGATGATGCAGAAGCGGTTGGCGCTATTGTCGTCACGGCAATTCCTCCAAATCTTCCTGGTGCAGAAGATGTTGATGGTGACTCGGTGAGGAATTCGGTACACCGAAAATTTTCCATTTGCTAATATTTGATTGATAGTAGCAAGGAATATCTCAGAGTAACCGAAAATACCAGGAGCTTACTGAACAGCTAACAATTTCTGGAGTTGTAAGAATCAGTAATAGAGTAGAAGTACGAGAAGATATCAGATAGACGTATGTGTGGAAGTCGACGCACTTGCGCCTATGTATTGCGCACACGCGCTTAGGCGCCAACTACCACACACCAAACTTGTTCGATTGATAATTTTCGTCAATAGTATATTTTGTTGGATGATGATGATAATAACTGTGGAATTTTGAAACTCAGGATATTGTGCCACTGAAAACTTCGATAGATTTGGTGTATTCCCGTATCACATAGTAATGGATATGATGTATCCATCAAAATTCAATATAGCATTACAATGCGATCGGTTATTGTCGCTCCGTGTGATAGCAATTAACATGATATAAAATGATTTTGTAGTATGATATTTGTTTATAAAGCAATGTAAAAAATACTGAATAATTTTATTTATCATTTATGTTGCGAAGAAAACGAACTGATAAGAGCAAAAAGAAACATTCAACTTTTGCTCTGAAATTCCCGCTTCATAATATTTTACGAAGTATTAGTTAATTTTAATTTTTTAGAATTTTAATTATGGCATTCTTATTATCTATGTTTTTTCCAGTACTTTACATTCACCATCTAAATGATCAACGAAAAATAATTAGCTCATATTAGCACTGCTTGGTAAGCATCCAGCATAATGATAAAATTTGCTGCTGGCATTAAATTAAATAAAACAAATATCTAAATGTGGAAGATAATAAAATAAACAGATTAAACGAACAAATAGTAAATAGTTAAAACTGAAAATTTATGAAAGTATATCATGAAGGATTTAAAAATATGATAGGATAGGCAAAATGATATTTCAGAAATTTTGGTCAGGAAATGAAATACACTCAACTTAAAATTTGATATAAAGTAACTAATACGTGTAGCATTTGTCGTTATTGGTTTAACAATGCATGAATGAACAATTTTAGGACTCAACAGAGTGATAGATGGAAAGTAACTAATTAGAATTCCGAATTTAAAATTTAAAAATTCCGAAACTTTTCTCGAAAGTTTTGCGTAATGCAATATCGAGAATTTCATTAAAAATCGAAATTTCGAGCGGATGAGAAGGGGAGGGGAGAGAGGCGAGAGGAAATAACAAAAACATACCGTTGGTTCTATTCTATTAATCTCCATTCTGCTAATCCCAACTATTCAGAATGAGAAAGACGCTTTTTACTGTTCAACCGATGATCTTGCAATGCTCGACTACAAGGAATAATTAAGACGCGTTGATATATAATGCCCTATGACCCGAACGAAGTATGGATGTTGCCGATGTATGCTGTTAGCAAACATGCAGATGCATGTTGCAATATACAGCATGAAATGTTGCAAATAACATTGAAAAAGAAAGAGAAAAACAGACGCCAAGAGAAATAAGAAGGAAGATAAGCAGTTTTTCAGTTCTATTCAAGATATTAAATTGTTATAGATGACAGATTTATTATCATATATATATATATATATATATATATATATATATGTGCATAAATGAATAGTAATAAAAATTGAATAATGACGAATAGAGTCAGAAATTTAAATAGCGAGAAAAATTCCATTCATAACTACAAATTATGATCAGTTAAAATTAATATATAATTAAAAAAGAATCAGTCGGCTGATTAATCCATTTTTCAAAACCACACGGGAGAAAGATCCTATTTAAATAAATTTCTTGTTGTTTTGAGTTATCAATTAATAACTACTAATTTAATAAATAGAAATAATAAATAGATTATCAATTCGTTTAAATTAAACAGTGAAAGGAGGCGAAAAAAGATTAGGAATGAAAAGAAAAAGAGATAAGAAATAAAAGAAATAGCTGAAATAAATTATACTTATCACAATATTTTTAATGCAAAAGGAGAAAGGAGTAAGTATAAAAATGAAATGAAAATGGAAAGGTCAAAAGAACGGACTGAAAAAAGATAAATGGAAAAAGGTCAACATTCAAATAGTCGGATAATAGAATGGTTGATAATATAGGCAGAGATTGGGTTTAACGTCATAGAAACGAACAGAAGAACGAGTCGATAATAGTGGTAGGTAACAGTAGAAACATGTCTCTATCTCCGATGGTACTTCACATCTTGAATGATACAGTTGACAACAGTGCCATTCATCAGCTGACAACGATGGATTCTGTTTCTTTTTTTTCCTTAAACTTTAAACGAATGGTAAAGTATATAAATAGGTTAACTTATATTATGCTAAATTTAGATTATGTGAGAATGATAAAATGATAATGATAATGGTGTATATATAAATGATTTTTGAAGAAATTCAAATAATGATTTCTACAAAAGTAACTTTTGTAGGAGCATTTCTTGAACAAAGAATGTAATATTTTTTCCTAAAATCCTTTTCTATCATCAAATTTCTGCATCCGAAAAAAATACGATAAGTATTAAATACATCAACTTAAATAGGAAACTGTGAAATAATTTGTAGAGAATTTCAAATGTGAATTCAAAATTTCAAATATGAATAAACCGTATCAAAAAGATACTGTATATTGTAAATGGAAAAAAGATAGGAATACATGGATACATGAATATTTCATGAATAGCCCAATGATACATCATTTGAAGTATTAAAGTAAGATAATAAGATTTGGATAAATTCTCCGGGTAACAAATATTATCCATTTCATAAAAAATTCTATTTGAAACGTGCTATTCTGACGCAGAAAATCATTTAAAAATAACAATGCCACTAATTATCATTTTGTAAGAAATATCGCAGAAATGGAAAAAAGATAGGAATACATGGATACATGAATGTTTCATGACATTTAAAATGATAATGGAGAATATAATTAAAAAGAGTATATCATAATATTTTAGAAGAAAAATATGAAATTGCAGAATAGGAGAAACACTCGAATACTCAATTATTTAAGACAAATTAAAAACTTAGGAGTCTAGCCATTATAAGCAAGAAAAAGGAATTTTGTCTATTCTTGGTCGAAATATCTGGTTTTAACTTCAAATGCTTAATTTTACTATTAATGAAGATGAATGTTATAACTGAATATTTCCGATTAACTTTGAAGGTTCCGGGAATACGTAATTTAAGTGTAGCATTTTCCGATATATCTAATTGATGAAAATCTACATCGAAAACTTCTGTTGTAAGAAATTACTTAAAATAAGAAATTTAATGCAACAAATCACTTAATCATTCTCTACGTACAGATATTTCAGAACGATTTTCAATTAGAAATAACAATAATATAATTTCTGAAATTACTGAAATTATTAAATTTATTCAACCTTAATAAAAAATTTCAGTTATTATATTATATTATTAAATCAATTAATGGATTCATGTGAATAGAGCGACAGTAATTGAATTCTTAGTCTGATAAAACTTTTTTCTTTTTGATTTGATTTGAAATTAAAACAGAAAAACAAAAGCAGGGAAGTATTTGATAACTTTCAAATTTCTAAAAAGCAAACTTTAGGATTTAGAAATAACCAAAATTTTCAATTGCCATTTTTTCAGAGATGAGAGTAGATAGTAATTTATCTATCTTTATTTTATTCATTTATATATGTTTATTTATTTTGTAGAAATTCATGAAATAATCTCTTAGTGAAAAACGGCATAATACAGAATTTTGAATTTGCAAAAGCTTCGAGAATAAAAGATACCGTAAGACAGCAATATTATCGTAGTAATCTCATGAAGAAAAAGTAGAAATTTATTCTTTAAATGTTCTTTTAGGATTCTTTTTTTTTTCAAATGACAAACATGTCTAATAAATCATAAAATACGAAGAACCTCTAACATAAAAACGTAAAAAACTCAACCAACTTGACCTCATCTAATCTTACTCTCTCCGATTTCATTATCGACTATGCTATCGTGGATTGCTAATACGGGGATAAGACATTGATTTAATGCGGCCTCTGCTCCTAACAAACCTATAAAATCTCATTTTTCTTAGGTATTGTTGCATGTTATTTGTCTATTAGCCCACTCTTCATGCAATGTTCGTGCATTTGAATTCATGTATTTATAGAAAAATTCCAACGGAAGAATATTTTCCAAATTTTCGTTTTGAAATTAAATTCATGGAGTTTTTATTTTTACCTAATTCTTACTGTTTAATTCATTATTTGAGTTAAAATTCATTCAATTGCTAGCATAAAAATTGTGAAGAATTATTTGATTAGAAAGGAGAGAAAGAAGGAAAACAAAATCGAAAATTATTTAATGAAAATGAAAAAGTAAAAAATACAAATTTTTTCAAAATCAGATAATTTATAATCGATAAGAATTAAATAATCAAATCTGAAATATTCCGGAAATTATGTGAATTAAAAGAAAAGAAGTGAAGAATGATGCAGCAATGAATGTAGAGCTAATGATTAAATTCGTACAAACTTTTACTGAACTTCAATAATTAAATTTCTTCATAAATTATCTCATTACAAAACAATAATTCCCTCATTCTCATTCATCATCCTATCTCTCTTCCGTATTGCTATTCTCGAGAAAATAATGCAAATGAAATTTCGATCTTCCGGTAAATTCCCAATACAATAAGCTAGGATTAATTTAAGCAAAGTTACGCAATGAACAAATTTCTCCTAAATTTCTACTGGAATAGCTCAGTCTTATCGTCTCAATTCTGCCTGTCGGTTTGGGCGAACTGACGACGGACAGTTCGTTGCAATTATTCGCTTTTTCGAAGGCGGTACCTCGAGGCGGAGCAATCCTCCGATCCGTTGATCTTTGTCACCTTTATGTCACCACCCTTTTTGCATTCGTTCTCTTCCTACCTCCAACTTCTTCTCCTTACTCCCTCTCCTTTGCTGCCATCATTCAAATATCACCACCTATCATCAGCATCCTCGCGCATTATCAACACAACCTCATCAGAGCGGCTAACTCTTTCATGTCATTTTCGAAATATTCAGCATATCCTGAACAAAAAAGCGAGTCTTAAATTATCTTATCTTAGACCATTGCAAATGATCAATCGAATGTTTCCGATATTACTATTCGAGGCATAATGAATGTTGGGCCAAATCTAAAATGCCTCATCATCTTATATCATAGAATATCCCGGGAATTATGATCATGCTGGATCAATCAGGTGATTGAATGATAACCTGACTCAAGCTTCACAATCTAGATTTTACTCGATTTGAGAAATGATTCAAAGCGGAAATATAGAAAGACAGAAGAAGATATGATTAATAAAAAATGTCAAATTCGATCCAGCAAACAAATGATCTAAAAATTCATAATTTCTAAATTGGAACAAATTTTTAATTCAATTTTTTAAAATATTCACTAAATTTTTCATCAAAATTTCTATTAATCTCAAAATTATTCATTATTCTCTTTTATTTCGATTCTTTTTTAATTCAAAATAATAATTAATCAAAATTTTTTATTCTAATTTTCTGGATATGTGTGTATTTGTAGAAAAAATTTAAATAAAAATTTTATTGCTTGAATGTAATAATATATGCTTGTACCATGCGCTACATTTTACAGTTACTTTAAATAATTATCTGAAAATTTGTTGGATAAAAATTTCTTTGACTGCCGTTGTTAACCATCCTACCAGAAAAAGAGGAAGAGATGAGAAACGGAGAAAAAGAAAAAACAATTAAATTTAGCGAAAGCGACAATTTCATCTGATGAAAAAATTTCAAAAATGATGCAACTGAGGTAGTGGTCAAATAGACTTACTTTTCGAAAAAAAATTTTGAAAAACAAAAAAAGAAAATTTTATTCAAATCAGAAGTAGCGGTGATGTTTTATTTTGCAAAGGACGACAAATGAAAACAAAAATGATTCTCATCAAAATAAGATGGATGATATAAGAGACACCTGCGTATGCGCATTACTTCATGAGCATAAGAATTTACTCTTTAAATTTAAATTTAAATTTAAATTTAAATTTAGAAATTTTCCAAAAGTCTTATAACTGGATAAAGCACGAGAAAAAAATGTAAAATTTGGAAATAAATTTTGAAAAATTTCGCGATTTTATAGCTTTTTTAATTTTTTAAAATTCCAGTCTAGTTTAAATTAAATTACTCCGTCATTTAATTTCATGTAAATTAGCAATATTATATTACTTTAATTGTAAAGGTGTAATCAAGCGTCAAATTTAATTATACCATTCATTTAAGTGTCAAATTTAATAATAATGTATATTTGAGTCTAATCGCAAAAAATATTTAAGTATCAATATACTTGGGTGAAAAACTAGAGCTAATATTTCTTCAATTCAATATATTTCAGGTATTAATTTCATTTTTAATAATTCCAATTCCTTCATTAACTTAACGATTCCTTCACTTCATATTTCTTATATCCAGTATAGAATATTTTGTTAAATATAATGATTTTATTATGAAATTTTATATGATGGTATCAAAATTATTCAATCAATCAAATTATTAATCACTTATACTTTCTTTCTTGGAAAAATTATTGTTTGAATTTAGAAGTCCTTTTTTACCTAATTTATTAATTTGTTAATATATAATTTGAATACTTTAATAGCCTATTTTAATTACTGAAAATTCGAGTAATTATGCAATGATTTTTTCTATCATCATAGCAGTACAGTACAATGTGTGAAATTCTAACAATTTTTGCTTAAAATAATCAGCAGCATTTTTAATCATTTTTTACCGCCTGTCGCCTGTCAGAAGAATATGTCTTATCACTAGTCCACTTTTTCATTTTTTCTTTTTTATTTCCTTACAAAATGTTTTATGCTTTGCAATCGTCATTTTTTTAATGTTATCATTGTATTTGCCAAGATTAATTCAAATTTTTTAAGAAACAAATAATTTTTCATTTTTCAGATTCAGCTTTTGAAAAATATGTTTGCAAAATGTTGATAGTGCAAATTTTAGTGATATCATAGCTGATTATTAGGCAATTATCATAACTTTATCAATTAACAGTTTTGTGCCATCAAAATTAAATAATGAATATCAAAGCTGTCGGTATTAGCAAAACATTTAGCAATGTATACAATTATAATATTTTAAATTGTTCAATTCCAGTAAATTATGTCGATGTATGAGATTGTATTCCATTATTCGGTAAAATATCCATCATAATTAAAGATTATTCCTTTATTAGGTATTTTAAACATCAAGAGATAGGTAAATAAATGGTTGAGTAAATAAGTAATTAATTAAATAAGTAAGCTAAAATCACTTAGTATTATATTTTTTCCTTATATTCTTTTAGTACATAACATAGCAAAAGAAATTAATCAAATCATATTGTATTATTATATTCAATGATCATTGATCATATCACATATGTTAATTTTGTTTATCCAAATAGTTTATTTTTGATTTCAATAGAGAGGAAAAAAGGAGAAATTGAAATTTATATTTTTAAAAAATTTGAAATTTTTCCAAAAAAAGGAAGTACAAATTTTTAAACGAAAAAAAGATAAATTAGTTTTTAACATGTGAAAAAAATTCGTTATGTTTGGCATTACTAATACTAACTAATCTTAATAGTAATAGTAATAGTAATACTGATAATGATCGATTTAAAAAATAGCAAAGGTGACAAATGACAAAAAATTTTTCAACAAAGGAAAGCAAAATGCTACCCCACATTTTCGATCCTATTTTCCTAATTTTTTATTCTTTTAATTTAAAGAATTTGACATTTCCAGAAAGATTTTCGCTGTTGTTTTTCTCTTGTTATCCGATGAAATATATTTGGTGTCAAAATGAAGTATGACATTCCTTTCTCTCATTTTCTCTTTTTTCTTCATTTTTTTTCCCATACATATGTATCCCTTTTTAAACTTCTTTTAAACTTCTCACTGTACTTTTTCGTCCGGAAAAACGAAAAAAGGTCATACAACCTCTTGACAAAGCAAAAAGAATAGCCTTTCATTCTCTTTCTTGACAACAAAGAATATTTTCAGATTTGCATTATCATGCTAATTGCAATATTTTTATTAACACCATAACTATAACTGTAAGAACGAGTTACTTTAATTCTTTAACTAAAAATTCAAAAAACTTTAATAAATTGATAACTCGATAATCAGTTTTAATTTATGCTATTTTCAACGGAGAAATTTCGATATAATTTGAAAAAATTCATGATAATAAATTTCGAATCTTGAAATACGAATTTTTAATAATTCGTATTTTCCATCAAATTAGAAATTTTTCATTCTTATCGATGGTACAATATAAGAGTATAAAATGGCATTCATTTATAATATTTTCAACTAAAAAATTTTAACAGATTAAGCAATTCTAAATTTGAAAGGTTCTAAATCCTGAAATCCTTAAATATTTTTAGTGAAAATATAAATATTATCATTGATATACACATAGCTGTTTCATTCAATAAATTATTTCTGATCATTTTTTCTATATTCTTTACTTCTCGTATCTTTCGATTATCATTTCAGTCTAAAAGATGGATTCTCTTAATTCCTGAAAATAACGAAAATCTAATTTTTATCCTATTATCTAATTTTTAGTAACAATTCTTGTAATTATAAATTTGTTTTAAATATTATTCTAAGATATTGCATATCTGCAAAATAATTTAAAATCATTTAGTTCGTATGTAAATTTATAGATCAAATATTAGCTCTCTATGAATAATGTATTCAAATTGCCACAAAGTACAGCAGAGAAATGAAAAAATTGACTAATACATATGTTTACTTATTTTAAACGAAATAAAATTTCATGAAATATTAGATTGCGGTAAAATTTTTTTCTTTAAATTAAAAATAATTACCTAAATGACCGTTTAGTTTACTTTTTCTTTCTTTTCGATTTTTTTTTTTTTTTTTTTTGAAAGTTTTGCTAATAATAATCACGGCAATATCTTAATGAGATAAATGTATAGTTTAAACTAAACAGAGAGAGAAAAAAAAAAACCAGACGCAAGAAATTACGGTTAAAAAGCTTGTTGACCTTTTCACTTTGAAAAAGCTCTTTAAACAGCTACCTATATACATATAAATATATTTTATGTACATATATCAAAGTGTTAGTTTTTTCTTCTAAAATAAATTTCTCTTTTTGTCTTCTCTTGACTTTTTTTTAAATATTAGAATTTAATGAAGCGTTAAATAATGATGAAGAATAGTTATTATTTGCATATAATATCAAAACTTTAAAGCCATTTGTTTTATCACATAAAAATCATTTTGAAGCAATTTAAGAAAATAATAATAGCATAATATTAATTAAATCATAATCATTTTAAAATAATTGGAATAAATATTAACTGCATTGTATTAGGCCAAATTAGTTCATTTTTTATTAAGCCTGAAAAAAACTTATCAAGGTTTTTTTGTTCTTTTTTGAGCAATAAAATGAAGAAACAGGAAAAAATGAAAATGAAATAAGCCAAGCACCAAAGGTTTGCTTTCATTTTTTCATCGTTAATTTCCACAATTTTTTTACATATTTCTTCTTACTATCCCATCTAATCTTTTTTTCATTTTTTCGTTCTTTTCGTTTCTTTTTTTTCCTATCAATAATAACAATTGAAAAAAAAAAGAAAAGCTTAAAAATATGCTGGAATGTTGTACGTATGATGCATTTGTATACGTAATGTTTTTTTGAAAAGAAGGAAGGTACGATGATTGGTTTGATCATCCATTCTTTCCCTCTCTTCGAGTAATATTACTATATTTCTAAGGATTATATTCAATTTAAAGGGCTTGCAATCAAAATAACACTTTGAATCTCATTTAGGATGGATAATAGAAAAAAGTTTCTCGTTTTTGTTTATTTATTTTTAACAAAGAAGTACGAACAAAAAGCATGGAAAAAATGAGCTGAAAACATTAAAAAAGCCAAAAGCGATTTTTTAAACTGAAAAAAATTTATAAAAAACAAAAGGTGATTTCAAAAAAATTTGGTTGTATTCATTTTTTTGATAAGAGAAATGAAAAATTTTGGTAAGGAAAAAACTTTGTAATAAATTTTTTATTTTTTTTTTTGGTGATAATACTTTGTATTTGCTGATCATTATTGTCATGATTATTAACGAGTATATCATGAAATCAGTAATAAGTTTTTTATAATAATTTTCAGTTGAAATTTTATATTTTTTTAGTTTTCTAAATTAGCAATCAAGAAAAAATTGGAATTGATTCAATCAATATTATAAAATAGTAGTTAATATGAAAAAAAAAATGCAATAGTCGATAAACTATGACTTTTTTTATTTTCAAAATATTCCATTTATTGCATAGAATTTAAGAGAAAAAAAATATGAAAAAAATGGCAACAAACTTTCCAACAATATTATATTAATTGGATATGGAAATATTTATTAAATAATATTAATTATTATTTAAAACAAGCTAATATAATATGCTCATTTATCTATCAGTTTATTTATTGCCAATGATTCGAGAACACTGATTGAGAATAAGTCTAAAGATAAATGAGTATCTTCGTTTGGTCTGTATGAACGAATAGGTAATTGTCAAAATTAAAATAAGCTTGAATTTCTGGAAGCTTTTTAAAATAGTATCATTTTATTAGCTTGTAATCAAAAAGTAACTAAGTTGAATAAGAGAAAACTGATGATTTAATGCATGTTTTACTAATGAAATTTATTAGCTATTTCATTATATAATTTATTGATCTAATTAATTATTATCATAAAAGTGTGGAATAATTAATTCAGAAAATTTTCAATACAGTCCAGGAATTAGAGCTAGAAGATCATAGCTAAATTTTTTAGATAAATTAAAATTTTAGATGCAATATCATAACATGACATTTCTTTCTAATTCTTTTTATTTTTCATTAATTAATATTACTATACCAACCAATACTCAGTTGATAACTTAATAATTAATATCAAAAATTAATGCTGAAGTAAATCAAGTAAGCTTTAAATAGTTATCGTTTGAAAAATGTAACTACAAACTAGTTAGTTATAAGTGAAAAAGTTGCTAAATTCATCAGTTAGAAATTGTGTAATTTATGTAATTTAATGACAAAAAGAAATTTATTAGCATAACTATTGTCGAAAATTTTAGTGATTTGGTTACTGTATTTGTGTAGGAAAGAATTTGGTGATGGAAAAATTTAGCAATAAATAAACAACATAAGGTTTAGTAATTTATAATGATGAAAAAATTTTGAAATTTGTCGAAATTTCAAAAATTTATCAATCATATATATGCATACATATTCGTCTTTTGCCAATATTATGGTATTTTAATATAAATTATTCAAATATACGATGGTACCATCGCATATTTCGCGCAAATAGAAGAAAGCGATGTTAAATAGGTCAAGATATGAAGCAGCTGAAGATGACGCAACCTTGTCCTATTCATAACCATTGATCAGTAGTAATGTGTACTTACTGGCTATTGTTATAAGCCGCGAACTTCTCTCACAGGTGGAATTTTTGACCATTTGCGCAACAATTATCATCAGCAAGAAAAGGGAAATTGATTTTTTTACTGAATGATCATAAATTACCGGAAAAGAAAAGAGGAAGACAAAAGAAATAGGGATGGAAAAGAGGAAACCGATGAAACTTGAGCGGAATAAAGGAAGAAGCTATCAGTTGTAATTTTATGGACACCGGCGCCTGACAATTGTTTATCTAAAGGTATCGCAGCGCCACTGTTTATACTGATTGCTGTGACAAACGAATAGTCTGATATATCCGACATTAATTGGATACTTTTATACATATATTTTTTCAAAAATATCATCTATTTTCCATTATGCATATATATGCGATATAAAAAACGATAAATAAATCATAAATTTTATTTGTGTTTGTTCATTTTTAAGAACAATAAAAACAACGATGACAAGAACAGTAAAGTAGCAGCTTAAAACTGTTATAATATGATTGTTCATGAATAAGAGAATAAATAAAGAAGATAAAATATAAATTAATAATGAAATATTAGAAAAATTTCATGAGACTTTTCAACTAACAGATGATTAAAATTTGAAGGAATTTCCCCAGGAAAGAAATTAAAGAAAAATGTAAATTATCCAATTCAAAATTAATTTTTAATCTCAAAAAAAATTTATGAAAAATTTAAGTACAGGAGTTTGGAGACTACAACAGCATTAAATATATATCATATACTTAAATAATTCTATCATTTAATTTATTCACGGCATTTTTTTTATAAAACCGAATAAAAATTGCAATATGTTTATATTTTTGTGAAGTTTCAATTTTAATCAATTATCTTCTTATGTTTATAAATTATAAAATAACTTTGAAGAGGAAAATCTAAAAAAGTAATTTTTAATGGCAGTTTCTGACTCTCGATAAATCCCAAATTTAATAAATAAAAAATATTACATCAAATAATTTTAATCTATCAATCGTTTGATCTATTTTCGAAACAAAAAAAATCAGTGAATATTACATTATTGATTTGTATGCATTGGTCAATAATAGGTCATTATTGTCTTGCTTAAATTATCCCTTATAATCATTCTTTTAGTCATTTATTTTGTTTCTGAATAACTTTTATTCATGTTTATTATTTACTGAATTTTTTGAACAATTAGTGCTAAGGAATTTGATAAACATAAAGATATTTTTTAACAAATAATAACAATCTCTGTTTGTTTTTCTTAACGCCAATATAATTAATTTATTATCATTTTGAATCATTGAAAAATAAAACATTCACACTGTGATACAACTGTTGTTAGAGTTATTCAATTAAAAATTATTATTTGTTAAGTGAAATATTAAAATAAAAGTATTGTTTCCATTTGTTAATTTAATATTATTCATGACAGAAGGAATGCATTATCATTTATGATGAGATGAATTCCTGCAAAAAATTAATGCAATCACTTCCTTTGCTTTTTCATTATTTATCATTTGTAAAAAGTGACCTTATTTTTCATCATAAAAATGAATTTTTAATTTTAGTTAATTAAGATCATCTCTTCTTCATTTGAATGTTTCCTTATCATTTATAGTATTTTAAATATTGTTCGTACGTTAATTTTTGTTATTGGCAATATTTTATTGATTATCATTATTTTATAGGAAGGGATATATATATATATATATATATATATATATATATATATATATATATATATATATATATATATATATATATATAGTGTATTGTGTTAAATATTGACAAAATTTTAAACCATTGTTATATTTTATAAAATACCAATTAATTATATCTATTCTATCAAGTACATCAATAAAGGCTGTAGAATAATTTGATTCAGATGGAAATCATAAAGTTGATAATTTGAATAATTATAACAAAATATTTTATAAAATATGCGTAATCATATATTACCTAAATTTACTGAACTGATGACATTAACGAAGCTCTTTATATGATAATAATACAAATCGAGCAAGAAATGTAAAAGATGTTTTTATCTATGCGCAAAAGCTAAAAGCAGAATAAATATAAGCTTTTTATTTGCAATCATGATAAATATTGGTTAAAATGAAATTTCTCTGAAGCCAACTAATTTAAAACAAAAAACAAATTTCAATAATTTTATGCGAAAATTTAATAAATGACAGAAATCATTCTATTGATTTTAATAGCGGAGTTCATAATTTTCAAAAAAGATTTTAGACTATTAACACTGTACAACTATAATTTTAAAAAATTTTAAATTATTAACATGAAGATGAACATGATATATACTAAAGCAATACTATATTCACAAATTTATACAAATAAAGTTCAAATGAAGATATAGAAATATAATAATGAATTTCGTCTAAAAAAAATAGTCATTTTTTTTTCTTCGAATTTTATTAATAGCAATTTCTGCGTATATTTTTGTTCTTTTCATTAAATGCATTTTTTTTTCATTTGAATTTGAATTTTACTAATGCCAATTTTTTGATTGGTTTTTGCATTAATATCATAAATTACTTACCATATAATAAAAACCATTCTCATCCTTTTCTAACAACTACATGATAATGAAATTAAATATTATACGGATTTGAAATTCATAACTTCCCATTTATTTTCTAACATTTTTTTATCCTTTTTTGATTTTTCTATATAAATTTTATTTAATATCATGTTATATCTACGCTTTACTCATTGCTATTTTTGTCTCATATACTTTTAATGATATCGTTATTTAAAAAAACTTTGTATTTATTCTTTATGATTATCATGAAAAATATATCTCAGATTTGATTTTGTCAGTTAATTATCCTTATATCATTATTATACAAAAAATCCCCATACAATTTTGTGGGACACTATAAAAAAATTTTTAAAAACAGTTGTCTAATTTACCCAGTTAATCATATAGTAATGATGATAATAATAACAATAAAGTAATAAGTTTTATTAATGGTACGAAAAAAAAGTAATAATAAGATTTACTGATTATTTTCAAATTCGAATATTTATCTACGAATAGCAATTTTAACAATTTCTTATCAACAAATATATTCATTCCTTTTATTTTGTTTCTTTTCTGTTTAAAAGATTGTTGTCATAGATTTTTCTCATCACTTTTTTTTTGCTTAAAATCATTACAGTATGAAAGAAATGGTATGGTAGAGCCTACAGTAGGAATGCATAATGACTATAACTGGACTATGTGAAAATAATACTTTAAGACTAAATGTGTGTATATGCATGTATTGTAATTTTGCATGTAAGTATGAATGGGAATTTTTTAATGGATAAAATGGTAAAACTGATGGTAAATGATACAGAGAAGGTATGCAAACCATCGGTAGAAAGAAGTTTTTCTTTCTTAAGGCCTTTATTTCTTTTCATTCCAAACATCCACATACATACATATACATACCACATGCATAAATATATATATATGTGGGCACATACACATACACACATACACACACACACACATACATTTATACATATACATGTGCATGTACACATAAATACATATATTTGCATTATGGATGGCGCCCCAAAGGTGAGCACTGATAAATTTATAATGCCGCTTTTTTCTTTTCATTCCATTCATGAATTAAGCACACGGATACCAGTAACTTGATCATCGAAGTCTTGGCAATACGAGGGGCCATTTCCCGCATTTATTATCATTCAAAAAATATGGCATTATCTACCGGATAATATTTGCAAGAATTGAAATAAACTTATTTATTAGGGAAATATCCCTGACAAGATTGCAGTATTCCTTTTTGCAGGACAATTTTTCAAAGTACCAGAATGATTTCGTTTATTGAGAAATATCTGGAGAATGACTTTGCTTGCAGTGAAATATTTGAAAGTACAAGCATATTCTTTTTCATCGGGAATTCTCTCCCAAAGCATGAAAAAGAAAATAGGTGATTAAAGTATATTTTTCGAGGAATTTTATAAAAGTAATGGACGACAATATGTATATGCTTGGAATTACCTTAATTGATGATAAATAAATAAATAAATCTAATGACTTCACATTTCCACTATACTGTTATCAATTAATAAAGCTAAACAATATTGACATAAGATTATGATATATCCAACATATGAATATGGTTCTCAAAAAGTTTTATTAATTAATAATTAAATAGTTTCACTATAAATGCGTTTATTCATATACATAAATTACAATTTATTCTATCGTAGATTACATCTCACAGCATTTCATAAACAGCAGAGAAAAAATATTTTCCACCTTAAAAAATGCAATGATGTAAAATAATGATGAAATTGAAGTCTAATAATTTTTTAAATTATGCTTAATAAATATTAAATTCCGATACAGGAACTCTCACAACAAATAATGATCATAATCTTCAGATCAAGCTTCCTAAAATTAAAACACCATCAAAATGTAATCATCGGATATTTTATCTGTATAAGCTTTCTCGTTTGAGAAAAAGTTTTTGTATTCGGAGAAAAAAATTATTAACAAAAAGCTTAAAAAGATGCCGCTAAACAAGAATTTTGAAAAAGATTAAGAAGGGTGTGGGAATATTGTCGAATAAGACAAAATGACTAGTGGATGATCCTTCTTACAAGTTAATAGTATTAATAGCATTTTTTTTGATAATTAATGACTGGACGTCCGACGTGTTATACGTTTAGGAAACCGGATGGAACATAAAAATATATAAATGCCTCTTTTCCAATTATTTCCTCTTCCGATTTTTGCCGGTATAGCTGAGAAAAGCTTAGTGCCACCTTCATTACGAACATCTGGTACAGTAAGTCTCAAAAAGAAATCACAAAAAATTACAAAGCTTTTCTTCTACCTAGAGATAAATCAAAGCAAAATAAATGATGGGTAAAGCAACAAACAATCTATAGGATGTGAATCGAAGGAAAAAACCCAATGCCGGAAATTAACTTAGAAACTGAAAGTTCACAGAAAATAATTGGGAAAACAAAAAATAGAGAAATACAACATGTAATTCCTCCTGAATTCATTTCAAAAAAGTTATTAACACTTTCAACCGAATCAGAAACTGATAAAATAACAAATTAAATCACAATTTTTGACTCTTTAAACAATGATCATAATCACAATTCTTTAAACTTCACGCATATTAAGCAGTTCATATTTTTTTCTTTTAAATTATTTGTGCAAAATAAATAAAATCGCAAAATTTTTCATTTCCAATGCAAATATTACAATTTGAAAAACTAAAACAATTACGTAGCATATAATTTGAATATCAAAATAGTCAAAAGTTTACATTTTAACAGGAAAATTGTTTATTATTTTCTGAACATTCCAGTATGATTAAGTTAAACTAATATTTACAGAAAATGATATTTGAATAACAATATTACAATAACAAATTAAAATAAATTAAAAGTTTATAATTTAAACAAGTTAAGCAGATGCATCCTTTTTCAGAATTAAAGCTATGGCATAAAAAATCGCAGTTTCATGACATATTAATTTGCACCATGTGAATGAAGTTTCTGATTCAAGCACTTATTTCTCTTCTTCGCTCTTTTGAACATTTCATATAATATGAATTTGGATGGTAGCGGAAGATTCTTCTGAAAATCCTGAAAAATATATCAAAATTGAAAATACTGCTTAGTGAATCAGAAGCGTTAGAAATATAAAATGTAGATTTTCCTTGAGTATTAAACGGATTCTGACAGCTCCAAAACTTTTCAAGAATGCGGTCCTTCTTTTCCATAAAAAAAAGACAAAAACAACAGAGAAACCGGTCAATGATAAAAAATGCAAATAACAATTGAATTTAAAAATTTTTAAAATTAGTTACCAACTTTCATAAGCTTATGAGTATCAATGAAGTTTTCGCTAAAACTGCCCAACGCAAAAGATAATTCATCTTTAAGCTTTGTTGCGTTATGAATACTTTCCACAGCAACGCTGTTTGTTACCGCATAGATTCGACGTACACTGGCACCTCGTGATTTCTGACCAATTATAGCAAATCGACCAATATCGCCCGTTTTGAATACATGCCTGAAAATTTGACATTCTGAATATAAAACTTTATACAATCATTTCCACGGCTTGTTCAGAGCAGCTTATTTGAAAACAAAATCAAAGTAAAAATATCAAAAAAAAAAAAAAAAACAAAATTATAAAATCAAAAGATGAACTAAAAAAATTCATAATTAAATAAAAGTAAAATCATACTAAAATGAACTGAATATTCAATTAATCAAACGATATACAAGATTCTGCGTCCCGTAAAACAAAGTACTTATATAATATATATATAAAGACATACGTTCCATAACATGGTTCGATAATATCTTGACCTAATAACCGTGAGCTTTCAATTGTAATAATCCGATATGAGCCGTCGAAATCTGCTTCCTTAATATATTAATAATAAATGAAAAAATAATAGCAAAGAAATTAAAAGTGTTAATTTTGAAAATTTAACCACTGATTTTAATACCAACTTTCTGAAATTTCAAATATTAATAGTTAGTATAAAAAGTGAAAAAGTGAAACTGATACCTGAGAAATGTCAAACGCAGAGAAGTTCTTATATATAGAACTCAACTCATTTTTTAAAATGTATTTGGTTGTAACATTTAAATTATTCTCAATGACCTCATTTACCATTTCCGTCACTTTCTCGATCTACAATCATTTTGTCAATTTTTTTTCTTCAAAACATATTATATGACATCATTCTAATGAATAGTAATAATGATTTTTCTATGCATTATGAAATTTAATTGTTATGAAAGTAATTTTTTTCTAAAAAAAATATTTAAAAAATCAACACAGAGCAGCTCATTCAATTTCATCTAATTACTGCTTAATTTGGACCTCTTTCTACTAAGTACAGAAAATTCCTATATATTCTTCTGGGGCAATATGACCGGTGAATAAATGAGAAAAAAAATATACGAAACAGATTTTAAATTCTTGACTTTAATCTTCAACTGAAAAGAATTTCAAAAAAAAAAAAAAAACAACGAAATATGAAATTTGACCATGCAGATAAAACAAATATATGGACAAACGATCAGTAGAAACGAATAACTATAATTAATTAGCAAAAATAGAAGTAAACCTTGTCAAGAGTGAATTTTTCATCAGCAACAAAAAAATCAAAATGCAGCTTGTCAGAACCAATAAATGAACCCATCTGACGCATTGATACACCAAATATTTTTTTAAGAGCAAAATGAAGAATATGAGTGGCGGTATGGCCACACATGAGCGAAAACCGCTGTTTCTGAAAAGAATGAAAACATTACCAATAAATGACTTGTAGTTAAAAACCTTATTATCTAGACCAGAAATTTCGAAGCGGTAAAGAAATTTCAAAAGGTATTTCTGACAATGCAAATATCAAAGTAATTTCTATATTTTAATTAAATAAAATAACATGTGCATCGCATATAATAAAATTCCGACGAAAAATGAAAACCATGCAGAACAAAGAAGTAAAATGATAATAACGAAGAGTCTCAGAATAAATAAATTTTGAATCACAGCAAACTTACAGGTTCTATGGTCTGCATCAAGTTCAAGCCTTTTTCCAAAGTTTGGCCATCTGCTACTTCACCTGTATGGATAATATAACCATTCCGTCTTTTTACACTATTCACAGTGAATATAATATTCTAAAAAAAAAAGAAAAATTATCAGAAACGGAAAAGCAAAATTATTGAAGGCAGAAAATAATCATAAACTATCCTTTAATAATCTTTTCACAATGTCGATTATAACAATATTTTATTAATATATTTGCTTTGTCTAATTTTTCAAAAATAACCAATCAAGCAACTATTTAAAATGTATCATTTACATTTTACATCAAAAATTAAAGACTCGGAATGCACACACAGTTTTGATACAAGTTTGAGATATAAAAATTACATCTAAATTATCCCGAAGAGTGCCCCTATCATATAGTTGTCCTCCTTGTTCAGCAAAAAAAATAGTCGAATCCATGATGATGGATCCCACTTCACCTGATTTAAGCGAAATCACGCTTTTACCACTGACATCAAAGATTGCTACAACAGTACCTTTCTTGCTCGGAAAATCTGAAAATTCTTTTTTATGATTAAATTTATGTAAAGAATTTGTTAAAGGAACAAATAGGAGGTGAAGATGTACGCAAACTGTCTGTCATTTTTTTTCGATACAAAGTCCAGTTTCTCCAATATTAATGACCTTACATGAAATATCTAAATGATTTTGATGTTATTTAAAAATTAAAAGTGAAATAAAAAATCCCAGTATTTTAAAATTTCTGTAAATATGAAAAAGAAAGGTTCCTTCATACCGTATTCGCCTAATTCAATTTGTTTGTAACAATATTTTTCCGAATCGTTAGTTGGCTCTACACCATTCAACATTATTTCTTCTAAATTGACTTTTTGCCAAGGCTTCTCCTTGGCTTTTTGAATCTTCTGAAATTTCTTCACCAATCAAAGCGCATAACCTACTGGTAGCTAATTTTTATAATTACTCGATTTATTCCACCAGAGATCTATCATTCCATTACTGGACATTGAAAACTTTATCACTGGAAAACAACAGTAAATTAACCGTTGCTTATAAGCACTAAGCTTTTTTATAACTATCTTCATATTTCGCATTTATTCCGCAAAATCAAACTACAGAATGATAAAAAGAATATCACAAAGGACAGTATATAATAAAATTATCACTCATTATAGGTATAATGTTTGAATAAAAAAATCACTTGAAAATCCGTAAGACATTGCTGGAAGCCCTCCAGATCGACTTTCAAACCCTTTTCATTACATATCTTTTGAGTTATTGCTAAAGGAAGACCGCAAGTTCCTGTTAACATCCATGCAGTTTTTCCTAATAAATTAATATAAATTTTTTGGAGGTCTTCAGCATACCGTAACAAGAATAAATATTACTATAGTCCTTTTAGAAAAAATTACATAAATGGATATTAGACGTTGTTATCGTAATTTGACTATGCAGACGTAAAATCGGTAGAAGATATCAATGAATATCATACGATCCCGCTAGTTCAAAGATTAATTGACTCCGACTGAAATCACTTCTGGAGACAAACTATTAATCGCTAAGTTAAAAAGAAAAAAAAAGAAAACAACCATACCTGGCAGAACATGTGATTGAGATGCAATACTCTGTTGAAGCACTTTGATACCTTTATCATAACTTTTCCAAAATAAGCGCTCCTCAGACATAACTGTTTCAACTATTATAGTTTCACAAGCCGCTAAGTTATCATACAATGAAGTCTAAACATGAATGATGGAAAAATTTTGCAAAAATATGATAAAAATTATTCATTTAACTTGAAAGTTTAATTATATAACTAAGCTTACTAAATGATTAACAAAATCAGGCACTAAAGATGCCAGCATATCACGTTCTGCACCAAGCGTAAGAGTCAAACTCAATGCAGCACGTCGCAAAACTCGCCGAAGATGATACCTTGAAGCATATTTGGAAATTGGAGTTGATTGCTGTTAACAAAAGATTGCGGGATTTCAAATAATGCACCAAAACTGCGCATAATAAGAATATAAAATTTTCGGTGATAGCATTTTTGAATTACAATTGTCGCAATAATTTGTCAAAATGAATTCAAGACTAATGAAACAGAAGAAACAAATTTCCGTAACAAACACTGGGTATCGCAAAAAACAATGGTCTTGATATTGAAAAAACTAGCCCTCGATTTCGTGAACCAGGTTCAACACCGTCTGAAATCATAATGCAAGCAGCTCGAAGATGATCCGCTATAATCCTGTACGCTATATCCGTCTTACTCTTACCGGCATCTCCCAATCGTCCACCATATTCTCCGACTTTAGAACACTAAAAATTAGAAATTAAAGAAAGAAATAAAACATTATACAATCTCAGAAAATAAAATATTAAACTTTTTAACTACAAATTAAAATTCGAAAGTTCATAAAAATCAACCTTGTAAATACTTTTTATTAACGGATGAAAAAGGTCGGTATCGTAGGCAGAGTGCAATCCTTGCGCAATACTTACTAGTCTCTCGAAGCCCATTCCGCAGTCTATATACAACGTTGGTAAACTACTGATTCTGCCAGATATATCCCTATGATAAACTATTGTCGACTGACATAATATTTTGTTCATGTCCATTTATTTCCCACTCAATTTTTTTTTATAATTTTTTCAAATCTAAATTAGAAAAATTTTTAAATGTTTCAAGTTTGTTAAAATTTCTGCCAGCAGTAACGCAGAACTAATAAACTTGGAAAATTTACCTGCTGAACTGCATAAAAACAAGATTCCAAATTTCTACTACTGTTGGATTATTTGAATTTACAAGTTTTTGTGCTTTCCGATTACCAACAAAATCATAATGAATTTCCGTACATGGACCACATGGACCTGTTTCAGCCATCTCCCAAAAATTATGATTAGAACAAAAGCCAAGAACATGGTCTTTGGGAACACTGCAAAAAATAAAAGTTAAAAAATGTGTGTTACTACCTTATAAATCAGGAACATTCCCTAATTTATGACAATCCTGTTATACCCTAATTTAATCCAAATATCGCGGCATTCACGATCTTCTTTTAATTTCATGTTTTCATCTCCACCGAAATAAGTAATATATAATCGATCAGCTGGTATCCTGAGAACATCTGTAAGAAAGTTCCACGCATATAGACATGCTTCTGCCTGGAACAAAAAAATTTATTGAACTGATCATAGAGAATGATCTTTTTCGGCATCTTCCTATAATAAGGTGAATGTCAAAATTTAAAACATAAAAAATAAAAAACAAAATAAAATACCTTCGCATAACCACCGAATGAATAGTTTCCAAGCATTTCAAAAAATGTGTGATGTGTCAAATCACGGCCAACATCGTCAAAATCGTTATGTTTACCACCAACACGAATACACTTTTGCCAATTCACAACATTAAGTAAAGAGGCAAATTTGCCTTCTCTATATTTAACACCCAGAAAAAGTGGCTTGAACTGGAAATATAATAATTCCATTATATACGAAAAAAACTGGAAAACAGTCATAAATTATCAAATAAATTATAAAAATATAGCAAATAAAAAAAGATAGAAAAATAAAATAAAACGATAATGCTCATTTTCACTATTTGCATTGGAAGAACGGAATGATATCCAAAGAAATGTTTCTTAAATGGTTTCCAAAAGATAAGTTAGGCATTTCCGAAAAAAACTTGCTGAACTAATATCTTGTAAGAACGAGGTTAAATATTTTTAAAAGAAAATGGAGATTTAAGCGAATTTAAACCCAGTATTTCCCATTGAAGCAACGAAAACAGTCTGTACTTTCTAACACAAAAAGTTCTCGGATGTTTCAACAACATTAAACTATCAAATTTTCCTCCAGTTTCAACAATGACTAGGAGTTCCAATAATTTGTACAGCTAGTAGGACTTCGAGGTACCTGATTCATTCCGGCACTAACGAATGTAGTGGAATTGTCACTTCCGGAATAACAGATGAAGAAGGCACATAAGTATGGTTATGTTCTTTAAAATACTCTAAAAACGATGACCGAATTTGTCGTGCCGATAAACGACGTATATGTAAACGTATATATGTAACAGCATATATGTGACATGAAGCATTTAGCCATAATTTATTCATCATGAATACATCACAAATTTCTGCAATAAAAAAGTCAATAAATAAATAAAGAAGCAAAATGTGAATAATTTTTATGCGTATTTTGCTGCTCACATTACACCGATTCATCTGTTGCATTTTTATATTTATATGCTATTCATATTCATACTCATATATGCATATCCATAATCTTATACATTGTTTACACCCAAACCCATGCCATCATTTCTTCTTTATACTCTTATTTTAGTTGATATAAATGATATCTGGACATACAGCATTAAAATATTAATAGCGTATTACAAATATTAAATAAAAAAAAAGCAATGTTAATACTAATAAATAACATTCCCTTCATTTTTTGTTTGAAATAACTGCACCTAATAACTTAATATTTTCTTATTCAACATATACGAATAAAATACCTCATTATTTCTCTTTTCTTTTTTATATATTATCTATCGCTCCGAATAATAAAAAAAGTACCTAAATATAATTACAAAACATCAGATGATTAGTTTGATTCTTACACTGCGAAACTCAAAAATAAAACCAAAATTAGAGAAAAATTAAACCCATCCTGCAAAACCCTCAACACAAAACCCCGAAAGAATACCTCCAGAACTATCAAACTAATCACAACTAATCAAATGGCTTTTATCATGACTGAGTCGAAATGAAAACAATTATCTCATTTCTCACTCGCTCGTTCAAATTTTTCGCGTAATTACATTGAGATTTATAGCCAAGTTCAAATATTTATTATAAGATATATAATCGAGCCTGAATATTGGTTGTTATATTGAGAGCTGTGGTGAATTTCTTAATATATTAATATTTATAATCAAATCCAAATATTTGCTGCTACCTACGGCCGAGTTCGACGCAGATATTTTGAGCCTTGTTTAGGTCAGCTGTCAGATGTCATACTTTCTTACTTAGGTACTCAACATTATGTCAGGTATAATTTTGAAGTGCTGTAATAGAATCATGAAGGGTAATAGATGGCTTCTTTACCATAACATATTAATATCATACGATTGCATGCATCATATATGGAAATCGAAATATTTCATTACTGTAATCCACCGCTTACTGTATTTTGCAAATAAATTAAATTTGTATCATGAATTCGTTTGTTTGCAAATTTAATTAAGGAAGATTGGTATGATATATAACGAAATATTTCTATTCAATTTAATTGTTTATTATGACTTATAAAAATGCAATATTAATATTAACTTTTAACTCAATTAAAATTTATGGACGAAAATGAACAAGAAATGATTGCTCACATTGTTTCAGGATAAAAATTCGAATTGCTGAAATAGATGAATGATAAATTAAATCAGTAAATAATTCATTCGATTAAAGTTACAACTTATAAATTTTACAGGAAGAAATGTAATAGAAGAGATTATATTTTATGCGATATATATTATGTCAGTTTGTTCTTAACGTACCCATGTAAAATCCTTATTAATCTACTACATTCTTATAGGTTTGTGAAAGCATATGATAACGTATCTTTCTTTTGACATGTAATATTGGGTATAATGATAATGATAAACAGCTGACGTTTTTCCCTGGTCTTATCACGCAAATTATTTGCGTACAATTGTTGGAATTAAGAATTATTATTATATCATATGGAAATTATTATTCGGCAATATATTATATCGAATAGATTCATCAATTGTATTGCTAATGAACCAGAAACAGTTTTAAAATTTCTTTTCCATTTCCGGATGATCATATATAGACTATTGTACCATATAGTAGTATCTATTCATATAATCAGAAAATGAAATGGCTTAAATTTTGCCAATATACAATTGATGAATCTATTAGTAGATTAAGTAATAATTTTAAGGAATAAACTTATCATTATCTACTGATATTAAATGATAGAGAAAATTAATATAAAAAATAAAAAAAATGGCTTTATTTTTCATTATTCAAAATAAATTAAAGTTCATTTGAATACATTAATATAAATAAAAAACAATAAGAAGTCATCACCTGAATACATTAATATAAGTTAAAATATGAGATTATATACTGATTCTTAACAATTCAGTAAAAGAGGCTTCTGTTTTGATTCTGAGAAATGCTATATTGATTTTATTTCATTCAATTCATAAAAAATCAAATGAAAAGCACATCATTTTGATGAAATTATATTTATATTCTCTTTTATTACGTTAGATTTGAAATTTTTTTTCTTTTCAAGGAGAAATACCTCAAATTGATCATTTTTTGAAGTCATTTCAAAGCTTATTTTCATATAGATAACTTTTAAGTAAATTTCATAATTTTTTTTCCGAAAATATCACGAAATATGACTGATTTAAAAAATCCAAACAGTGTATCATTTAAAGAAGTCTTTTTTCAATTACTAAAATTAAAATACTAAAAGAAAGAAATTTTGCTTTATTTTTTTTCAATTACTAAAAAGTTAAAATATTAGAAAAAAATATATTTATAAATTAAACAGTAACAATATATATGATATGATAATGTAGCTATCCGAATTTCAACACCGCGAGACTTCAAACAAATAAATAAAATTTTTATTCGGACTGTAAATAAATGCTAGCAATACTGTGAATCATTTAGCTAATTTCACATTCCTTAGATTTATCTCTCAAACGTTTTTCCTTGTTATCTTGAATTAGCTAAATTCACATCCTTTTTTGATGTGTTTAAAAAGTCCTATTAACATACTAATTTCCCATTTGATTTTCTTACAATGTTTATACTATAAGTGAATCTTTGCAATATTTTCGATATATTTCCGTTGACAATGCAAGCCACTCCTATCTTTTAGTAAACATCACCCCTTTTTTTTAATAAAAGAGTTCTCATCACCAATTCTTACTGCGATTATTAGCTAAATAACTCCTATTTTTCTCGCACAATATTCCTCGTACTTGTACCTACAATATTTTCTCTATATTCACTCCTGATTTTATACTGAAACTCGTTCTATGGTAATTGATATTCGGATTATAATAAAACTCTCAATTGGCCGTACATTCGCAATACAATCCGCTACACGATAGAAGTGTTTTTAAAAAGTTAACTCATTTTTTTAACACAAAATAGATTTATATCACGATACAAAAAAATAACGATAGTAGCTTTTTAAACCTATGCAATAAATTTTTACTAATTTCTATCAAAAAGAATGAAAAATTACTTTTGCTAATTTTTATCAAAAAAAAAAGAAAATCATTTTTACTAATTTTTATCATTGATATGACCAATAATAATTATTACTTTATTATTAATAGCGTAATATTTGAAATAATTGTTGGCTAACAAAATAATCATAATGAATACCTAGATGTACAAAATCTATTGCGGAATTTCTCCAATAAACGGTGTATATTTATATCAGTAAAGTCTTCAAATTGTACCAGCACTTTTTGTCCAAATCTATAATAATTCTTTAATTAAAGTTTAATTATATCTTAATTAGGAATTTTTTGAGCTAAAAAACAGAAAATATAAAGGAATGGAATAAAATAAAAATTCAAAAAAGTAAAGCAGAATAAATTGATGAAAATATCAAATATGAAAATTAGCTCTGAAAAATGCAAATTTTCTCTCAAATGTGAATAAAAGAAAGTATTTAGTCTCCAAATTAGATAATAAATCATTACAACAGTTTTTAAACCACTTATAATATCGATATTTAATTAAATTATTGTAATTTTCAAATCATCACATAATATCCGTTTTAAATTATAAAAAAAAATAGATTATTAACTTTATAAAAGTTAACTACAGTTAACATAGTTAACTTTTATTAATAAAATTTCCCAGTGTATATACCTATTTTTAACAATAAAAAAGCTTATTTTATACGAATGAAAAGATAAGTTTAATATTGAAAATTTGCTTTCTAACACAAAAATTCAAATTTAGTGAATGATATAAATTTCATAATAATTATTCAACGAAATTAATAGTTAATTATTGCTCAGTTTAATTACCCTTAGCGCAAACTTTCATAAAATTCTCGAGGAATAAATTATATTCCTTTCCTCAAACACATTATCGCCGTGATATAGAATGGATCATATAAAAGTTCCTAAAATTTTTCAAAATTTCTATTTCCTTCCATCATTATTAGATCATAGTAATGTTACAAAAAAAAATTAAATTTAATATCAAAATATGAATTCTTTTTTATTCGTACCAATATCAGTAGTACGGGAAAACATCATCGCTGTTGAATGCCTCCAACCGCCACATATAAAGCAAGTTTCCTACGGGAATACCTATACCATAGGTACCGAGAGATCACCTAATCCAAGAATTCGTTCGCATTCTGTTATAACTATCGCTAAAATTAATAGCATTTTTTGTTAATCGAAAAAAAGAAAAAGATACCAATCATATATTCATTTCTGATTAATTTCATATAAGAAAGTAAATATTAGAAGAAAATTAATAATTTATATATATCAAAAAAATTTTTTTTGATATATATAAATTAATATTTTGCTTATATAAAAAATTGAATTTGTGGAAAAAAATCAAAACTTTACCCATACATCTTCTTTTCGTGCCAATTTTACGATAAATAGCCAAAATTTTGACATGCAAGGCCAACAGTTGGCTATGAATAAATAATTGGCATTAATTCTTTAATATGTTCACAGAGAATACGATAGAATAGTTTTTAATCACAATTCTACAGATATATCTTAATTATTCCATGGAAGAAAATCAATTAAACTTAGATTTTATTAATATAATTTAGGATTGATTAAATAAACTTTTTAAATTCTTATCAATATAGAAGGAAAGAAGGCAATAACAAATGATGAGATAGATGATAAAAAAGAGAAATGAGAAATTACTTAACCAGCTTGAGTGAGCTAATCCTTCTAAAATTAAATAAACTAGATTATTATTGTAAAATGTATCTATTAATAGATCTATAGAAATTATGTTACATTATGAAATGGGTTTTGATAATTTATCAGCACTGCAGCAAATAGCATAATATCATTTATTATTCTAAGATTTTCTGCTGACGAATATTTTTTGTTTGAATTTTTTTACTGATAGAAATCAGTAAAAATACTAACATACCAGAAAATTTATATTTATAGTGTAAAATATAACTTATCAAAAGGAATGAATATGCAAAAACAAATATAATCATTTTTAAAACTTTTTTTGAACTATTTTTATTCTTTTAAAATATAATTATAGTTGAATGTTAGAAAGTAAAAAATAATTCAAATACTTGAAATTGTCCAATTCTATACATCCGGTTGTTCTAAATCATTTGGTTGTTGTCGAAACTTTGAAATAGCCCGATAAGCTTGTTATTCTGCAGTCATAAATGTTGGTGGTAGTAAACCATGAATGCCAAGACTATTGTCACTCAAATAAACTGAATGCCACACCCTAAAATGAAGGAACGCAATTTGATATGAATTTAACAACTACGACAAATTTGAGTTCTTTTACATTTTCAAAAATATTATCATATCTCTTTATCAGTATGGAATGGTAATCATACAAATTAGATTATAATACTATTCCATTTCTGTTGATGTTTGATCTATGACAACGATACTAATCGAATTTTTCGTTTTGTAACTAATTTATGAGAGATAGTTTGTAAGACATATCTGATTATAACTAAATTATTAGAATGGCATTAATCGAAATAAATGCTGTATGCATTCAAATTTGAATCCATTCAATATGTCTTACTTTATTATAACGTGTTGACTTGAGTAAATCGATATATCGAACTGGTGGTACCATTCGTTCTCATCGATATAATTTATATAATTTCAAACTTTTATCAGTCATCGATGCGGTATTCATTTCATCACGCATTGTTGAAAATGTTTGAATGATGCTGGAAGAAAAGAATAAAGATTTTTTCCTTCATGAGTAATATAAGTCAATTTTTTCTCAAAGGCATAAACAAAGTAAATAAATAATGAATAAAGAAAAAGAACCAAATAATAACAACAATAATAATAATAATAATAACAATAATAAAATCAATAATAACAATAAATAATAATTTGGATATGAAATGATAGAAATGATCAAATAATAATAAATGATAATTTGAATAAGAAAAATGATTAGGATAAGACATACAGATTTTACTTTAAACATCGATATACATTAAATGATTTTAGTGAATATACGGTAAACAAAACTTATAAAAATAAAAAATTAAAACTGATTAATCTTCTCACTCTCTTTTGACAGTTTTTCATAGAAATCAATAAACGAAAAAAATTTTCAGCAGAAAAGTTCGAAAGAAAATTTTTAAAGGACAAAAATATACTGCACGTATATAACAGATAACGATATCAACCATTAGAAAAAGAAATTGATAGTAAAAAACCCGCGAGAAATTGAAAATCTTTTTATAGGTTATGGAGAGAAAAAAGGGAAAAAAGAAAAGAAAAAAGAAATTGATGGTAAAAAATCCGCGAGAAATCGGGGTTTTCGCTCAAGTCACATGAGGAGAAAAGAAAAGAAAAACAAAATCGTTGTAAAAAAACTAAAGGATAATATTCTGCTAAACAAAACTGAGAATAAATGATTTAAAAAAAAGAAAAGAATCGGTATCAAAAGGGAATGAATTAATTTTTTTGTTGTAAACTATGAACCATATTTTCTCTTTTTTTTTTATATATATAATTAGTTCTAATTCAACGATTTTCTTTTTTCATTCTTCTTTTTTAAAATAATTTATTCTTTCCCGATATTCAATTATAGTTATTTTTTGTTTTCTTATCCTAATCGAAATTAATAAAATTTATTTTTTTTTAAGTATACGTCAAAGTAATACAAACCTTAATACTTTGCGTCGTCCTATGCCAAGCAAACTGTTCGGGTTCCAAAACAAATACATTTTTTTATGATAAAAAAAGATAACCTGAAAATTATAAATAATCATCTCAATTACTGCTTTGTTTTTCAGTCTAAAAATTATATTCGTAATAAATAAGTGCAAATAACGTGATGCAAATTCGATTGAATTTGGTGATCATTAAAGTTAAAGCAATAAAGTTAGGCTAATAGTTACGTTGAAGCAATAGTTAAGCAAATAATTGTTATACAAGAAGCCTATGAATAGTTCAAGTATTCAAGTATAAGGAGAATTAAAGGACATAGACCTTTATTTCTTAATTTTTTATCATATTAGATTCTAATCTTGATAAGGTATAAATATAAGACTGCTTACTTTAAAGTATTAACATTAATAAATATGAATATCGAATTCACATAGCAAATAATGCATCTATCTTTAATGCCATTGAATTGCCAGATTCTACACGGGAATAGTAGCATTAAATTCAATTAATCTGTTACTATTTGTTAAAAGAATTATAGTTAATTATCTCCCTACAGATTTACCTAAAGAAAGCAACCATTATAATTTACTACTGCTATTGGACTGCTTATTGTAATGTATGCTATGGCAATTGAAAAAGTTCAATTTTATATTATAATATTATGTATTATGATAGCTTTAGCGGCTAAGTTGCCTCAGTTTCAGAAGTTTTATGGCGATGATCGATGGTGATTGAAACAGAAAAAGAAAAAAGGAATTTATTCGCAAAGAAATATACTAGAGGCTCAATTGTTTCACTTTTGGCTATAAAAAAGTTGATTGATATTGTGTGAAGACCTTTTAAAGATAAGTAGTACGGCAGAAAAATTTGATCAGTTTTTGATATAGAAATAGCAAAGGTCAAATTATCGTAAAGAAAACATTACAGCAGCAGATGGACACAATACAGCTTCTGTATATAAACTTTAGGCACTAGAAGGTCGATGATTGTCAACAAGTTTATATGTTACTGTCTCATGATTTCCTCATTAAAAGCATTTCTCATTGCTGAAATACCAATTAATAATGTAAGTTTGATTTTTTAATCTAGTAAATAGTCTGTTTTAAAAAATAGAATATATTCTTAATTTTATAACTAAATATGTTTCCAATTAACTGCTTTCAAATTTTTTTTTTTAATTAGAAAAAGAATATACGTGATAGTTTTTCATTAAATACTGACAATAAAGCTATTCGCTCGCTATCCAATTTATTTAAATTATTTAAGCATCCTAGAATATTTTGACATCTTATTATTCTCTAATAAATTCTTCGTTTCTTTTAGCATACGCAAAATTCTCTTTTCCCATGTAAACGATTTTAGGTAATTAATCCATCGACATCCATTAAATAAATACGTGAATGAGCACTTCTACGGTTTTTTCTTTCCCTCTCCATTTGCGTTATACATAAATTCGCAATTCCCATCACAGTCTATATACATAAATATATTAATATTCGATGATGATACATATTTCCACGTGATAAAGCAAAAAGTAAAAGGTAAGCTGCGAAAAAAGTAAGAAGAATCACAATAAGAATTGATAAAATTTATTAAATTTCATGAATTAAACTTTATAACATTTCCATTACTTAATTAATCACATCATGAAGTAACAGAAGAATTACTTAACAACCCATTTCAACACTGATATGTCATCGAAAAAAGTGAAACATACAGAGTCAGCGCCAAAAAAAATTATTTTTCCAGTAGATAAAAGTTCTTCCGGTATATCGACAACATATTAAAAATCCAGCTAAAGCTATAGCAGCCGTTCCTGAAATTAAAAAAAAAAATGTTTTTTTTTTGTCGTTTAATTTAATTGAGATTAGATAGATAAAAAAAAGTGAAAAGATGGAATATAATTTATAAGCATATATATTATAATGAATATTTTCATAGTTTTTTTAATATTAATTTGAAACATCTGAAGACGTGATATATGTAATAAACGTAATTTACGTAAATATACTTACCTTTCACAACACGTTGTATGAAAAATCAGTGTACTTTGAGCTATATTAAAATTATTAAACAAACTAACTTGTATATCATCATTGAAAACGCAATATTGATTTCTACACAGAAGATTGCAAGCTTTTTGTGTCTTGCAATATCTTCAAACTGAATCAATAATTTTGTCGAAACTTTAAAAAAAAATTAATTATAGAACCGAAAAAAGGAAGAAATTATTTTATGACTATATTTTCGTTCAAATAAATCCTTATATTTATATAAACAAATTTTATGATTGTATTAGTTACTTGTTTATTGATAAAAACAAATATATCATTCAACATATTTATGTTAATATTATAAATGAAATCTTATATAATAATTTCATCAAAGCTTTTTTTATAATTAAAATTATTCTAACAAACCATATAATTCAAACTTATGTATAGCAACATGTGATAAATGTTTAATTTAATTCTAGAACAAAGAAAGTATAAGATAAATGATAAGTATGCAATAAGAGATATTTGATAATTAATCAAAAATGAATCATAAAAAATGTTCATTCACCCTTCCTCTCTTTCCCTTTCTCTCTTTAATATGTCTTATAAATGATATTTCAAACAAATGTAATTATTTATTCATAATAAACATAACTTGCTTTATTCAAAGCGTGCGTGTACCTACCTGTAAAATAATCTTATTTATAGGAAAAAATATACCATTTTAAATAAATTTTAATGGAATTGTTATGGAAAATGGTCCAGAACATTTTCTTCTTAGAGATAAAATAAGTGATAAACTTTGCATGTTGAAGGAATGCAAAATATAAATACAAAAGGAAAACCCTTTAATGCATGCTTTCATAAAATTATCAATAAGGTAATCATATTTTTCGCCGCGTATTCGTTTTCGTAATCCAATATAAAATGGATCTTCTAATAAAGTCCGGAAAATATATTTGCTCAATAAAAATTGATCATATCAACAAATGTTACCGTAAGTAAATTATCATTGCTTTTCAAAAAATGATCCTGGAAACAGATGAAATATGCTCCATTTGAGACGGAAGATGATACGAAAGATATGACCTTGTGTAGCCAGAATAAAATATAAACCAAAAAATAATTTGAAGTGATGCAAATTAAACATATGAGTTATAAAAGTTTGATCAGTAAAAAAAATTAAAAACACACTCTGAGAATTGGAAAGAAATATGCACCGTTTCTCAAATAGAAAAAAATATGCATCAAAAAAGTTTACATTTTTCTCTTGAACAACAAGCCCATCAATATTATCATTAAAGTGATAGGAATTTTAAATACAACTTTTGTGAGAATCTCATCAGTATTATCATCAGATATAATAAGATAAAAACTGTATAATGTGGAAAATTTTATTCCTTGAATAAAGAACAAGGAATTTTGATTGGAAATGGTTGAAATTTTCACAGAAAAACCAAAAAAAAGAATATTTACATCATTATCTAATCCAACATCTAATAAAACAGAATGGCACCATTTCGTAGCATTCATAGAGAAAATTTGCCTATAGATATTCCCATAAAATAATATGCAAGATCACCTAAGCCAAGAATTCGTTCATCATCCGTTACCACAATTACCTAAACACTTTCAATTAAATAAAAATTTCTGAATAAAGCATCCATAATGCGCACAATTTTTCATGAAATTACGCCTAAAAGTATTAGTATAGGCCGATAGAAGATGCATTTCATTTAACTGTAATTAATATTATTGCATTTGGAATTTTCATTAAAGTGAATTTTGATTGTTGTTTATGTGATGAAATCAAAAAAATTGTATTAGGAATGATTATATTTGAAATGTAATCTAAAATATTATTGAATAGATTAAAATACTAATGCGAACATCTGTTTCGGGACAGTTTAGTAGGATATTACAGATTTGTTAATACTATTATTATTCATTGTTACATACAAACATTTATAAAGTCGTTAAAACTAATGCAAATATTAATTGCTTTTAATCAAGCGTTTTTTAATATATAAATTAAAATTGAGCTAAATAAAACAGATGATAATCAGACAAATGATTATGAGAATACGATCTGGATAGACTAATTAGATCAATGATTTCGAAAATCTGAATGAATAGCATAGTTATAAACTTCATACGAAAAAAAAAATCTGAATGAAATAAAATCTGAATGAATAGCATAGTTATAAAAATCTGAATGAAATAAAATCTAAATGAATGAATAGCATAGAAAAAAAAATCTGAATGAAATAAAATCTGAATGAATAGCATAGTTATAAACTTCATACGAAAATGTTATCATTGCACGGCAGTTTTATACCAAAGAGTAAATTATGTTAATTTTCCTTTAATTTTATTTTAAATAAAATTAGCAATTTAAATCTTTTTTCTCTTTCTAATTTTCAGTAAAAATGTTAATGTAGAAAAAAAAAATGAGAAAAAAAAAGGTATAAGACGAGTACGACTATCTTTTAAAAGTTCAATTCCTCGTTTTCCAGGTATAGGTGTTTCAACTTTCTCATCAATAAAGCATGTATAAGTTAATATCATCTTGAGTATGGCACCATTCCGCAATTAGTTCATCCATGTAACTTTAAACTTCGATATTAATTATTTCAGTATCATTAATTTTATCAACTCATTTACTAACTTTTCCTTTAAGTTAAAAATAAGCAAATGCCATAAAAATGTTGATTCAAATTCTTGCAATGTAAGAACAGTTATAAACTCAAATATATTTTAAATTCATATTGAATAAATAATAATTGAAAATTTCTATCCAAGCAGTGGTACTACAGTATGTCCCAGAGAAATTTTCGAATATATTAGCAATTTAAACAAGTATAATTATTATTCATTTTGCATCATTCGTTTAGAAGTCATTTAAATTATTTAAAATACTCTCTTAAACTTTCCGGTGCTGCGATTTTTATTACTTTTGAAAAATCATTACACATTAAACACGCCTAATACTGACATATCACCCTCAATAAATTCAAACATACAAACTACTACTGATATTAGCAACATAGAATTTTAATCAATTAATAAATTAACAAAACTTCAAACAAACTTCAAAAGACCATGAATTCCAATTTACGCATTTGATTTAAACACTTTTATTGTCAATCCTCAGAGGAAAACGACAATTGCAAAAACTTCGCTTCTCCTAAAACAGATTAATTGACTATGGCAGTGTCACATAATAATCACACGGTATAAGATAATATCAAACCTCATAAATCACCAAAAATTATTGAAATTAATTACAATTAGCTTCTCATTATCTCATCAAAAAGAATTTAAAAAATAAGATTTATTTATTAAATCTCCCATAAAACTCTCTGAAATTAACTGACGCAATAAATAAAAAATAAGAGAATTAATCGAGACATAAATTTTGCTGTAATCGATTGCAAGTAGTTCATACTTTAACAGAGATCAGCTCAATAATACGCCCATAAAACAAATAATCTGACCGAACATAATTATTCAGTGCATAAAAACATGAAAAAAGCAGATAAATAATCAAGAAAAATGAACAATCTTTAATTATCTTTTAAAACCATCAAAATGAAATGAAATACGAGGCACCGATAATACATAATTTGATTCAACAATAATATATTTACAAAATAAATAATATTTTTACGCAGCAAGAAAAGGTCATAATTCAATCATATGTATGTTAATAAACATATCAAATCAATGAATAATTCTAAATCAATAACAAATGATTTCTCAAGAAACTGCTGGTGAAACTTCAAAATTTGTTCAGTTATTCAAGAACGATGAATGAAGTATACATAAAATATCGTTTGTTAACAATATTTAATCATTGATCTGATGAATAATTAATCACTGATCTAATGACTACTTTTTACTCTTCGACGCTTTCACGACGTACAACTGGTACAGGGAAACCATGTCTCATATCATGAGTCGGCCATTCATAAGTGACATTGATAATTTCATCGTATGTTGTTTGGTAGAGTTGAGAACGAACGAACTTCTCTATATTGCTTGGTTTCGGATAAAGGCATGCCATGCCTGTCTGAAATGATTTCATTATAAATAAAATATTTTTATCAAAAATTTCATTGTATTACTTTTCTTTCAACGGAAATTTCTTTACAATCATAAAAAATTCTAACAAGGATTAAAACTGGTTACATATGTAAAGGAAACGATATGGACTAGTATAAAAAATAATATAAAAAAACGATCTGAGAAATGTTAACGATGAAATTGAAACGAACTTTATATGCATGTTCACCAATAGCAATAGCTATTCTAACAGATATTTCACGGATGCGATTTATTCGTGGATATAAGCGGCCTAATTTGAAGTCTTTATCTGTCACACTATTAGCAATCTCCTGCAACAGCGATTATGTACCAACTTGAATATTAAAATAACGAATGGATTTAGTCTTTGCGAATATTTGGAATTCAATAGTAAATCAGAAAAAAAAATTCCAAAATTTAAGATTGAGTATTACACAAAAAGAAAAATACGAAGACTAAAACAATTAAGTACTTTCATAAAAAAAAAATATTTTCCTCTACGTCATTCGTTTTTCTACATATAAACGATCTCTTTAGAAAAGAAAAAAGAACAGACATGAGCAGCGATCAGAAATGTTTCATCATCGATATGACGCACGTTGAAAAGAATAACGCCAAGGCCTACACCAGGGAAAATATATGCATTATTTCCTTGACCTGGCTTAAAGAGTTTCCCATCATGTATCACATTTGGGAATGGACTGCCACTGGCAAATAACACTTTTCCCTGAAATAAGTGAAAATAAATTTGTAAATTTCTTAACTTGTCTCGTAACAATTTTCTCCTTTCCAAATAAATCCGGGAAATGAACAATAGATTGAACAAATCTGCAATGTTCGGACAATTCTTTAATCAGTCCCACTCCTGTTCTCAATTATAATTCTCCAAAAAATGAGAGAATGGATGACTATCATTCAGAGTGCATTGATGATATCAGTGGATTCAATCCAATAGATAACCATTTCTTGTATCTAACAAGATTCTACTAAGCAGATTAATATATAAATGAACATATATATATATATATATATATATATATAAACATAATACACGTAATATATATGTATATATATATATATAGAGATATAAAGATATTAAAAACGCACATTAGTCCAACGATAAGCTTCTTCTGCTGTGCATTCAGCTTTATTTGTTGGATTTGAAAGTGCAAATATGATGGGATACTCATTAATTGATGCCATTTCGCGGATAATTTCTTCAGTGAAGGCACCGCGTGCTGTAGAAGCACCAATAAGACCCCACGGCTTTACCATTTTCACAACCTGCCGAAATATCGCAAACTTCATTTTTTTTTTTTTTTTTTTGTGAACTGATCGGAGAGAAGAATATCAACTCCGTTATTTGAATAATATATTTAATTCATGTTTAGAAAATATTAAAGCCAAATATATTTACTTCCAACAAACTTTTTATTTCAGGTAAGTCTTTTGCATAAGGTTTGTGTAGATCTTCTAGATTTTTTCGATGTTTTGTGATTAGCCCATTGACATCCATCAAGAAAATACGGTCATATGCTTGTTCTTTCGTTAAACCTTCTGCTACCATCTCTGCTATACACAGTTCAGCGATACCCATTGAAGCCTGGAATAAATGCAGGAAAAAGTTCACTGAAAAGATATTAATCATAAAAAATACTTCGAAAAATTTCTTCGAAAAAATGTTTACTAAAATCCAAATAATAAACTTACGGTTCCAGCACCCAAGAAAACAAATTTTCCCTCTGCGAGTGATTTCCCAGTGTACTTCCAGCAAGCTAAAAGACCAGCTACAGCAACAGATGCGGTTCCTGAAAAAAAATAAATAATTACTATTGCTAATATGATAACTAAACAAATAAAGTTGATAATTCCTTTTAAAAATGTACTATTACTGATAAAAAAAGGGTAATAAAAGTGTGACAAAGAAAAGAATCAAAGAAAAAAAATCAACATACCCTGTACGTCGTCATTAAATGTACAAAACTTATTTCTATACTTATCCAATAAACGGTATGCATTTTGATTTCGCAAAATCTTCGAACTGAATAAGCACTTGTTGACCAAATCTTCATAGAAAAAAAAAGAAAAATAAATTTTTCTAGAAATTTATTTTTTAGCATAAAATTAATTCATATGAAAATCCAAAAAATGAATACTTTTTCCATGTTCATCTCAAAGACTATTACTATTTACTTACTATTACATGTTGGAAAAGAAGAAAAACAGTTACTGCTGCTATTATAATGATTCATTTCCCTGGAAACTTCCCTGGAAACTTCACAAGGAACTTTTTCCTTTCCTTTAATTGAACTAAATTTTGAAAATCATAACTATACTCTATTTATTCCAGTCATTCAGCTATCCTTCCAGACGTTATCATTTGCTTTACTTGTTAAATATTAACTCTTACTTCTGTAGTATGGAAATCTAATTAGATGAAAATTATAAGCAATTTTAAGTAAAACATATAGGCAGTACTAAAAAACAACAGAAATTTTAACATATACTTTTAAACCACATAAAAATTTATAAATTTTCAACATGTGAGAGAAAAAAAAAAAACTCCATAACTGACATTACCTTTTTCTACAAGCTAAGAAAAAGTTATCGATGAGTTGATCGTATTCCGCTCCACGAACACGTTTACGACGTAATCCGATATAAAATGGATCATTCAAAAGATCCTGGAATCACACGTTTGTGATATTATATATATAAGTAACCATAATAATATCAGGAAATTATAAAAATTTTCATCTTACTTCATTATTCGTTCCAACATCCAGTAGCACAGGAAGACACCATTTCGGTTGGACGCCACCAAGAGCAACATATAATGCAAGTTTTCCGACTGGTATTCCAATACCATAACAACCAAGATCACCTAAACCAAGTATGCGTTCTCCATCTGTCACTACAATCGCCTGAAGAAATTAAAAGAACTTCTGATAAAATTTTTTTTGATCAACAGTGAATTTTCTAAGTTACTGAAATTTGAAATTTTCGAATATAACAATGAGTGAAACAGTGAAAAATTCCTGAATTCAACTTTATTATTGTTTGAATTTATTCTGAATTTATGTTAAGAAAATTCAATCTTAATCTTATATGATTCCATCAATTTTAGCAATTTATTCTTTTCAAACATTAAAAATCTATTGCAAATGTATATTACTTATTTAAAATCATATTTACTGTTTCGCGTCGGAAAATAAGTTTAATTAAAACAAAAATTTCATCGTCTAGAAATAGCGACAACAAATGTCTTATTTGGTTGTTTCAAAGTCAACGAAAACTTCAAAAATGATAAGCTGTGATTTTTTAATTTATATTTAAAAACCAAAACGAAAAAACATACTCTAACATCTCTTTCTGGCCAATTGGACAAGATATGATGAATTTTACTGATACTGTTATCATTGATTGTAACATAAAGACCTCTGCAATCATTATACATTTTATTTGTTCATCTTTGGTGGATTTTATTAATTAAACTTAACGATTTGTGATATAAAGAAAAAATATGATTTTAGAATGAATTAACTAGGCCGTTCATAAATGTCTCTGTTATGTACAAGGTTTATGTAAAAAAATTCTTTCATTTCAAGAAAAACGATTTTCTTAAAAAAAAATAATTCTTCATTATTCAATACATTTTCAAAAAATTTTCTACAATGGAAAAATTTTTTCAAATGCATATTATTTTGTTGAGTTTATCTTGTTCAGTATTATAACTGACAAAAAAATTAGATTGATGTAAATTTATATGATTATAATAAATGATTATTTGAGACAAATAAAAATTAGACTATCTTTTATGAAATAGTTAACATAGAAAATAGTTCAAGAGTTTTTTAAAATTCTAATATTTCAAAATTTTTGAGTTAATTAAAAAGCGTTCTAGAAAAATTGTTATGCAGTAAGCCATCGGAAATTTTTTTACTTTGGTTTTCGATAAATGTAACCAAAATTTTGGCAAGCCAATCCAACAGTTGGTGTATAAACAATTGGCAACAATTCCTTGACATGTTCGCATAAAACTCGATAAAACAATTTTTCGTTACGATCCTAAATTAACAAGGAATAACAGGCATTACTTATTATCAATAATCAACAACAAAATAAGTGATTCCAAAGTAATTCGTTTATAAAAATTGAAAGAAAATATATTGATAATAAAAATAGAGAAGTGGAAGCAAGAAGCTGGGAAATGAAACAAATCTTTATGTAAGAAATAAAAAAAACCTGCAAACCATCCAACTGTATGTACCGAGCTAAATCATTCGGCTGCTGTCGAAGTTGACTAATTACACGATACGCTTGCTGCTCCTCGGTCATAAATGCTGGTGGAAGCAATCCATGTATTCCAAGATATTGTCGTTCAAATAAACTAAATGCCATTCCCTGAAAAGAAAAGAAAAGCTGTTAATAATTCTCAAATTATTCATTGATTCTACGATATAAAAAAAGGATAAAATATACACATATTACAAATTAATGAAATAAAATATTTCTTAAAAACTTGATAAAGAGTTAAAGCAAATAATAAGTGAAGCGAATTTTATGCATGCAATAATCAGAGTGAATCATACGGATCTGATAAAATAAACTTTAAGTAGTAACAAATAACTTCAGCAAAAGTAAACTTTGAGCAGTAATAAATAACCGAAGAAAACCTTATTAATTCGACTATCATTCAGCAAATCTATGCCTCGTTTCTTGGGTGTTACACGCTCTGGTCTATATAATTTATATAGTGCCATTTCTTGTTCTGACATTTCTTGTGGTTGAGTAACATTCGAATAATTGATTGTCGTCATACTTAATTTACATACTGCACTACAAAAAAATAATGATAATAATAAAATTATGTTTATGCAATTTTAAAATCTAATATGCTTAAAAAAGATTCATGATAGTAAATTCAAATATCAAACAAATCATAATAAAAAAAAAAAAGCATCTATCAATCATTATGTAAAAACTGAAATTGTCATTTACGATTTAGAAGTAGAAATCAAATACTGAACATTCAGATAATCTGAAAATAAAAGCAGATCACTAATAATGCGATATAATTTGAAAACCATGAACTTGCAATATAATTTGAAGGTCGAATGAAGTGATTTTTCGAGAGATTTCAAGATTCAAAAAAAAGTAAAAATAAAAACTAAGAATGAAAAGAAACAATTGCATTTATGGTTTGCTTTTATTTCCAAACTGTTTGCAAATATGTCGGTGGATTTTCTTACCTGTGTACTGGTATTTTCATATTTGCCAGCATATTATTGCACAAAATTCGAAGTTGTGCTGACACCATTGTCATTTTCTGGAATCTGAAATATACAATAATATTTTACTAGCGACTACTGGGATATTTCAGAAATCAGAAAATGGTTCCGAGAGAAAAAAAACAACCGATTATTGGTACATATGTCCCTATACATGCATGTTCATTATAGGATAGGAATACAACAAATATCCAATCATGTATCCTAACAGCAGTGGCCTATAATTTTATAATTAACATTCACTCATGCATCTGTGTATAGTGTATGCATGTATGTATGTATGTATGTATGTATGTATGTATGTATGTATGTATGTATGTATGTATGTATGTATGTATGTATATACGTACAAAAGAAATGAATTCTGAAGAGAATTAAAATTTGAATGAGAATGAAGTGGCCAAAACAGGAAGGGGAATGCATAAGTGACAGAATAGTTAGCAATGAAATTTATGAAAATTATGAGGAACTAGAAAAGAGTATGCATAAATAAGAGAGGGGAATGAGTAAAGTAAATTAACGAAATATAAATAATATATATAAGAAAAGCGACTGTAAGAATTAGTGTTCTTAATCACACATGTTTTTTTAAAAACATAAAGTGAAAAAGTATCCAAAGGATATAAAAATACGTAAGTGTGCTTTATCATTTGACCATTTTTTATTAGCCAAGATATATTGATATACGCACTAGGCACAATGCTGATTCTCTGAAATAATGCTATATATACATGTATACGTACATCATATAGAATTTAGACATCGTTGGAGTAACATCAAATGATCTTTTGAGAGCGTTAGATGAATAAGTAATCCATTGATCGTAATGAAAAGATGTTATGAAGGGGGAAGGTCAAAATGTTCATCACTGATATGATGAGAAGGTCACAATTATTTTAAGGGGAAAGCTAATCGAACGATTGTTAAGCAAGAAAAGGTCACGAATGTTGAGGGGTCGAACATTTGCGGCCATCGAGACAATTTAGAGGTTCGATTGCGCGAATATTAATGATTATCCTGGAAATCAATTTGGCGGATGGTTCATATCGATGTTGGTAATGTATCTGAAGTGAATGTGAAATTATGGAGTGAAGGGACGATTAATCTTATTTGAATATTTGCATGTCTTTTAATTGTCTTTCTTTCTCTCTTTCTCTTCTCTCTCTCTCTCTCCCTTATGATGTTAACAATATCAGATAAATGATAAAAAAATATAAAAATATATAAAAACAAATAAGTGTCTAACGACTTATAAAAAGAAAAGAAAAAGCACAAACATTTACACTCACGAAATCACATGGCACATTGTTTGCTTGGAAAATGAATTTAAAAATAAGCGGAAAAATAAAAAAACTGTTAGAGCATAATTTTAGTTCGAATTGTTTAGATAGTTTGAACTATCTTTTGAGTGGGATAATTATGAATTGTTTTTTATGTGAAAATTTAGTAAAAAAACAAAAAGAAACTGCAAAAGGTTGCATTTCGTTGCTAATTAGCTTTTCGGTTGAAATATAAAATACCGAATTTGACAAAGATTTTGATATTAAATTATTGGTACATTCGTTTTCATACAAAATTATGCATATTCTGTTACATATAATTGTTATTGTGATGATTTTAATTCATATACTTTAAAAAATAATTAACATTGAAATGTTCAAATTACGATCACCACATTTATTTAATCTTTACTTGCTTTGATCAATCATTTTGCGATTACTTGAAGTTTAAAAAAAAAACTGATTCGTTATTTTTCGAAATTACTTGAGAAATATTGATTATCATACATCGATATTGTGACAATAATCATGATTATTATTTTTAAAAGTATTGCAAAATGTTTACAAATGAAATTTCATATTACTTCATTTTCACCAAATGAATGTACAACCTAATTCGAATTATTTCGATTCATTACCAATCATATTTTGATTTTGCATTTATCAATTACTCAATCTTTCAGCAATTCAAACAATTTTTAATCAAGTACCAATGTACTTAAATACTTAAATTCATTTAGACGAATTATGAACAGCAAAAATCTTCGCTGATCTTTTTTAATCTAATTTCAACAGTTCTATATGCAGAATTTTTTTCAATTTGAACAAGATTTCTGAGTCATTTCAGGATTTCCCCCAGAACTACATTTCGGTCGTTCTTTAGAAGCTCATTTTCAGGCCTTTTTTAGAATCTTATTTTTAGGATTATTTTTAACGCTAGAATTTCAAAATTTTTCCACATAGAAAGATGTCACATTTAATATTTTTTCAAGACTTAATATGCCGTCAGAAATATGTCAACAACATCATTATCAAATTTTTGCGGTTCCTCAAAAGAAAGATTCCAACATTAATCAGCAAAATGTAATGCATGAATTCAACATGAATTCAATAAGTTACAAAAAATATTAATACTTAAATGACTTCATTTCCCTATGAAAGATAAAAAGAAACTGTCAACATGTTTGAATTCAACATAATTTAGTTCAATACGCATTCAATTTAATATCGCCTGTTAGTTTTGATTTAATAATAGCTGAACTTTGCTGAGAGTATATCAATAAAATCCAGTCTAACCCACAGTAATTCAGACCTTGTTTTTATTGCATGCTTCAGATTAATTGCTTCACTTCAACTTATTTTATCCTACATTTGTTAAATTTATTTAAACATCATGCCTTTTACAATGAGAGGAGTACATCCCAAAACATATGTCGCCCATATCACCAAAAAATTGAAATATTTTGGGATGAATATCCGCAATAAAATTATCACAACATGTTCTTCTATGCTTAATTTCCACACAGGGAATGTCAGTTTCAAACAAGCTGTACGGATGAGAAGCACGATATTTGCTAAGAAAAGTGTGAAGTAAAAATTTGATTTTTCTATAAAATTTTTAATTAATAGCATCTTTGTCTTTGAAATGCTATATTTTGAACACAATTATTCATTTTTATTTCCGAATCAAAAATGAATTTGCGTATATTTTCAATCTAAATATGAAAACATCACAATAATAATCAAATGTAGTGAACAGTAATCATAATGGTGAAATAAAATTAAACGAAAGAAAAAAAGGAGAAAAAAGACATCCTGAAATGAAATCAAAAAATAAAAATTTTAAATGATGTGAAATTAGTTAAGTTTCACAAACCAATTAACAGCATCAATTCAGAATGTTAAAACGACAACAAGAGCCAACCAGTCAGAACAAAGCAAGCTTGTAAACATAAACAATAATATAAAGTTCATGGGAATATTTTTGATTAATGACAGGTAAATCAGAATGATTTGACAGTTATGATTTAAGTTTTATAAAACCTAGGCTATTTCATCTTTATTATCAGAAAAAAGCAGTATAAATTTTACCAGAAAAAATAAACAACGAATTAAATAAAGAGGAAGGGTTCGCTGGAACGGTCAATGTCAAGGTTACATTGTGCACTGAGTGTTAATAAGAAATGTTTGTATTGAATACTCAAAGTTCATATCTTGATATATTCTAGGATCTATATATTTTGTTCCTAATTTGGGCAATAAAGAAGAGATGATACGAGCATTAAATAATTCAAGATTACAACGAAACTAACTGAGAAATAAGAGTTCACATATCACAAAAAATTAATAGGAATAAATAATAACATTGTGTTTCGACGAAGCAGAAGAATAGAAAAAAAAATACGAAAACAGAACAGAAAGCAAAGTATAAACAGAAAAAATATTCGACTAATTACACTTTTTTTTTCAAATATTAAAAAATATACACAGAAACTGAAGACGAATTCAACAACCACAATCAGTGAATGTATACTTCAAAAAAAAAAAAAAAAAAAAAAAAAAAGAAAAAAAAGAAAAAAAAACTGCAACAAGAGATTGTAATTATATTTCTAAGGGATAAAATGAAAATTACAAATTTCATTCATGTGATGAAACTTCATGGCTAAAAAAATTGTCGATAGTTTGGTGCATTAGCAGCATATAAAATCAGTCGATACGTAAGAGGCCAAAGATAACAATAACTAAACTAAATATTAGTGCTAGAGTTACCTGCTGCTTTTTTAGAGATGAGTTCAAGCTTAATTGACTGAAAATGAATTCACTCATAAATATTGATAAATAATCATGTAATTAAATATTTTCCTTTAATTTCATAAATTGTTTTTCTTTTATTTGCTATCTCTCAAACAGATGTTTCATTTTTCTCCGTTCATAAGTAAAAAAAAATATTTATGTTCAATTGTTCAAGAATTTAATAAGTTTATATTTCCCACAGAATTAAATTTTTGCAAAAACCTAAAAAAAATAGTAAGCTCCTAAATAAAGCATAGTGCTTTTCATTTTTTAATAAATTCCGCTGAGCTACTTAAACACTGAGAATTAGATGTTGATGTGGAACCGCTTATAGATGAAAGAGTTGGTGACGAACTTGTCCTATTTCCTGTTTGACGTAAATCGCTTGTAGTTGAATCTGGTAACGCACGCATCTGAAAGCTTATGAACCTCTAAGAACATGAAGACTGCTTCTGCATGTGTAGATAACAAAGGCTAGAATAATGTGCTCTTAAAAAAAGAAAAAAAAAAGAAAAAAGAAAAAAAAAAAAAAACAAAATTCATCTCTTAATAAAAACGCCAATTGAACGTGGAAAATATAGGATTTCATTCGTCTAGCATTTGTTGGCATATTGAATATTCAGACACAAAAGTTAGCTATTTAGATATCTCAAATGCTTCGAACAGCGAAATTAACTTACTGATAATTGTTCATTGCTTGTGGTTGAATCAGCTATCGGTGATGTAGCCGTTGGTGTTTGAGACGTGATTAAAGCATTTGTTGGAGGCGTTGAAAGTGAAATAACACCAGGTACCGAAATACTGAAAAAAAAAAAAAAAAAAAAAAAAGATTTTGCAAGCATCTTTTAACATCATTATGCATTAAGCAACAAAATGAACGGCATACTTTTTTTTTAATAAACACATTTTTCTTCGTTGTCCTGATATTTGTGGTTTTACGAAATTTTTACTAAATCAGACTTTTCTACAAAAAAGTAAGAGTTAAAACAATGATATCGAAAAAAGTTTACTTTGAAGCAGATGAATCTGACCGTGCATCTGAAGAACTTTGGAGCGGAAATGTGCCATTATGAGGAGAACGACTGTTTTCGTTGAAGTAATTCAAAAACTGATTTGAAACTAAAACTAATTTAAAGAGTAATAGATATATTTGGGCACAAAAATTTATTATCCTCTACACTGAATTAATGAAGAATTTTAATCATAAATCGTTAATAGCTCCAAACACTAATCATTAATAATTTTGGTTTGATTGAACAATTTTTGTTCATAAAAAATCTACACCATCAATCAGTTCTATTTCTTTTTCTAAAAATTGTTTTGCATACCTTCTTTCAGTAGTGCTTGATCCGTTGAGCCGGACGAACCATTTGAAGCAGTGATCACATTCTGAACAATACTCGAGTATTCTTCATCAGTCAATGGCCCTCTAGACGGTATACGCACACCAGGAACCGGAGTACCAAGAGCTGAATTTGCAGAAGGTACTGGTGTACTACGTGGAGTCGTCAGAGGGCTACTGAGGGTAAAAGGTACCGGTGAACCCATAGCTGAGTTGCATGCATTATCAAACAGCTGTTGCTGCAAACATTTTGGTATGCTAGTATCTTTTATGATTGTTTTTCCGATTAGAAAAAATCTGTATAAATCTGCTACTGATTTGTCTGAAAAAGACATGAACTTCAAATTTAATCTAATAAATAGCAGTGGGAATTTCAACAACTTAAATAAGAAAATAAAATGATTGAACTTTGACACAATAGTTTTGGGGATTATACATCTCCTTCTGCTCCTAATTATTTGATTATCAACAATGTTAATGTTGAAATTAGAAATAAAAAAGAATTTTTGAATCTTTTAGGATAAGGATAAGGTGTAAAACAAAGAAGGATAAAATGAAGCAGTTCCAATCCTTAACAATTGTAGATTGAATCTAAGTTTTAATTAAAATCTAATTTGAAATAAAATTTATTTTCTAGAAATTTAATGTTGCTTCGCTTGCTTAATGTCGGTTCTGTAAAAATATGTAGCAAAAAAATTAACTAATTTCATAGCGTTTATAGTAGACATCGCATAAATTTTACTAATTCATTTCTTTGTCAAAAATTTTCATATACCTGTCGTGATACAATATGACTTATTTTAGCATCACGAGCAGCGGCTGCTGCTGCATTGTCATTCGTGTCATCAATATTAGAGATAAATGATGGACGGTGTGCCACAACAGGTCGAGGAGTTACCAATAACTGAACAGAATAAGATCAAAAGAAATGTATTCTCAAAAACTTCAAATATTTCCAGTTGGTCTGACAACTGTCATTTTTAGATGATCTAAATTCATTAATAAAACTGATTTTCTCTATAGTTCGAAATTTTAATTAAAAAAAATTAAAGTAAAAGAAAAAAAACGATATAATATTACTGTCAACTTTATACGGCTTACATATGAAGAAATTAGTAGAGGAATAAAATGCAAATAAATGTTTGAAAAAGCAAATCTGAAAGATATAGAGAAGTGAGAATGTGTACCTGAGGATTCCCTGGTTTGGTAGTAAACTCTCGGACTGGCTGATCCAGTAATGCAATTTTCTTCGCAATTCGTGCTTCTACTTCGGCGGCACTAGCAGCGCCATATTCTAATAAACGCCTTTCGTCTATAATCACTGCTTGTGAAGAACCAGGTGGAGAAATATCCAAACTGATACTACGCTTTATCGAATTCTGGTTTTCGATGTTATGCAGCACAGTACTAAAAATTATTAAAAAAAAAAAAGTGTCAAATTATCAATAATGCTGCGATTAAAGGAACATTAGAAAGAAGCCGCTACCAACGTTCATTGATATGCTTTTACGATATTTCTGAATAACTGTTACATTAATGCACCTTTTTTCAAAAAACTGGTCCTGTGACTGCTGGTCAAATGTAGGGGGCTATTTGATAAATTAATAAATGAAATACTATCTGAAAAAATAAAAACAGCTGAATAAGTTTACTACTATCATTTTCAACTAGCAAACCATCAAAGTAAAAAAATTAGATATGAATAATTGTAAACTTTAATAATTCGATGATGTGAGAGGGCAACGTAATTATATAGAATGCTTAAAAAAATTTTGTAGATGAACATACACGTCAATATGAATCATACTAGAAAAAAATATTGAAATTTTTTAATTAAAGTTTGGTAACATTTTATTAAAAAATACCTGAAACTAATCACATCACCATTTGACGTCGTGAACTTTGTTGGACTTGAATGATGTATATCGACAATATTTAAGCCTACAGAATCTCGTAATGTCGTATCAAAATCATTCTGAGGAACTAGATGTTGTTGTTGCTGATGCACATTACGATTACTAACGGCCACATTACCAATTTCTACAGTCGTAGTCGGTAAGCGTTCGTTATTCGACGAATTTGGAGAATTATTACGTTTCCTAAAATAATATTAAATATGAACTTTCAAATAATTTCATTTATAATTCAGAAAACTTGCAACGAGATAATTAATAACTGTAAGACAACAGATCTAATATAGATAGCTTTCATAGCACAGAGTGATAATTACTGAAAATTTTCAAAATATTGGCTTTCAAACTTAGAGCATGCTTTTATTTACTACATAGTCAACATGATGAGGATTATGTATAGCTAGATTTTCAAATGAATATATGTCAATGAGATATAATAAAAACAGAAAATAATCTATTTTTGTGTAGATTCCATTGAATGTTAACAATTGGATAAAACTGAAATGAACAGTTTAATTTGCACTGCTATTTATTTCTTATATCACAAACTGCACCTGAATATAATCACTTGTTCTACATCTTGAGCATTATCATTAGCCTTTCGTATTTTGACATCTCGAGTTAAACGAGTAAATGCAGTTACAGTACCGATACCTGAAATTTAATAATTATTAAACTTTTAATTTATTTTCTACATTTTTTTTAAAAATATTAGTCAACTATTTCCATCGAACATAAGCGAAATTATTTCGATAGATAAATTACCGAAAGCTTAGTTCTCATTTGAATAATTAACTTCTAAAGAAGTTAAGTTTTGTCAAAGCTTAATTATTAACATTCGAACTTCATGGCCCAAATTAAAATAAATTGCTCTCTTACAGAAGAATATTCGGGAGGAAAATTAAGGAAAATATATTTTTCCAATTGAAAGCTTTTAGTAGAAGGTGAAAATAATAAAATATTAAACAAAAAATGCTTTATATTATTTACTTAAAGAAGTATTATCTTTGTTCATGGTAAATATCATTTCGTATAAATAAAGAGAATAAAAAAAATCAAAAGGTTTCTGAATCAAAAGACTGCAATTTTTTTTAGTAATAATAATATATAAGATATTCATCACCTAAACCACACCTCTCATTTACAGTATTTCATAATTGTTCTTACTTTCCGATAACTTTTTTTAATATTATTTTTAATGCCTATTAGGTGATCACTTTCTTTGTTGTTCTCTAAACAAATCAGTGAATAACAAACTGGAATTAATTAGATCGTGCATCAGGAAACCAAGAAACAATCTAACAACATATAAAACTGACAGTTTACAGTAATTCGTACTGGGGGAGAAAAAAGAACTAACGTTGTGGAATTACTGTGGATGCAATACTGCTCGCAAAATCTCTCTTCTGCTGACCAGGCTGATGTATTTGATAGCCCTCAGCAATGCGATTTGGCTGCCGAGAGGTTGATGTAGATACCAGCAGACTTTCACATGTTGATCTAAAAGTTCTACAGGTCACCATAAATTTACTAAGACTGTCAGGTTAAATGGCTCTTTATATGTTTTTTTTGAAGGCTGCATGTTAAAATGTTGTTTAAGAAGAAGCAGACGCACCAATTTTCACTGAGGCACTCATAGAAAATATCTTTTTGTGAATAATACCAAATGCATTAAAACTGTTTTATTAATACCAACTATTCCAACAATTCCAATAACTTCACAGTCCCATGATATCTTTCTTTCACCAGTTGCGCCATTTCTCAGCGGTTTAAGTACTGCGTACTATAAATTTTCGAAACACAACTCACTTCATCCAATATTATCATTTCATAACAGAAAAAAAAAAAATTAAAATGAACTGACTCTGTTCTTGAACGTAGTCCATCACGGTGTATCACAGATGTTTCGTTCATACTAGCTGATCCAACAGTCCCAGTAGTTTCACTTGCCGCATGATGTCTGTCCTGCAGTTCACCATGCTGTCCAGTAGAAAGATGTGAAAAGATTCTTGCAGCATTACTTCGATTTCCAGTCTCCAAACTCTCTTCTCTGATCAAACGTTGCTGGCCATCATTTGATGTTGAAACTGTGAAAGGCGGTCTAGAAAAAATGTTACTGCAGAAAAAAGAAAAATGACAGCGGAATCTGCAAATATTTACAGACGAATTAATATTTCATGCAATAAAATTAATCCTATGGATGATATGTCATTTGCACGACGTTAAAAGCATATCCACGTAGATATCTCAGGGCGATGAGGACGATTAATAAGAATTTGTAGTCTCTTGAAAAGAATGATTATAAAATTTTTTTTGGAAAAAGATCACTAGATCCATATTAATAGTGATATAAAGCAATGGGAATTACTTTATAATTCTGCATTTGCTTATATATAAAGATTAAAATAGAAAAAAAATATTCAGCTAGAAAAGCAAATAACCTGAGTTGTACAAGTCTTGTCCCTTCAACTGCACCTTGTACCACAAGAGTTCTGAAATGATTCGAACTTTCCTTTAAAAATTCACAAATTTTAGCGCTGCTAATATCGAAAAAAAAAGAAAAAGAATCTATTAAATATTGGCAATATATAAGTGCAAAAAACGCACCTCCGATTACTTGCTGTGCCATCTTCGCTTCGCTTTATTTGAATATATATTGGTTGGCCAACAATGCGTCCACCGATTAACTGATGAACTTCTTCGTTAACACTCCCCACACTATCACGTGAGGCGTGTCGCTTACGTTTTTCCAACGGTTCTCCAACCTGCAATTGAAAAATCTTTTATTCTAAATCTCAAAAACAACATTAATTTCCTGTGCTGAAATCTATGCATGCTTTTGATTCTCCGTTCATGTTCCTAAGCCCAATTTATGCTTTACTCCCAATTCATTCTTAAATGATCTACATAAATTCTGAGTAAAAAATAAAGAAATGATAAGGAAAAACAAAGTACATCATCAGCTAAGAGATTCGGATGCTCAAAATCTGGATGCATCAGGTCCGTGTCCAGTGCATCAGCAATTGTTACCATTGCTCCCACCTGAGGTGTTCCACCTGGTGCACTCAAATTACTGCCTCGTATCCTGGTATCTAAATAGAATCCGCTGAAATTTATATGTTTTGATCAACAAAAAAAACCAGACTTGGAATTCCCTCTAAAATTAGGTCTTAATTTTGGAAAGTTGACTATTAAAATATTGATTTTCGGAAGCAAGAATTTTGATAATTTTCTTAGCAAGTCATATTACTATGAAATGACCTGATCTATAATGATTTATGATTCAAACTGCGACTAATGAGCAAAATATTAAATTATGAAGTACTTTCTGTGATAGAAAGAGATCAAATTCTTCATTTATCTTTAATTGATTTAATTATGTTTTCTATTCATTCATAGGATTTAAATTTGTTATCTTGAACAGAAAAATATTTGGAACAGCAGAGTTAATTTCGAATGTAAAACAACGAGGAAGAATCCAATGTAAACTAGGAAGCTGAAATTTAATTACTAGTTTCAGTGTCGTCATGAGCATCAGATAGCCGAAAATCTGCCGCAACAGTTGGGGTGGAAATGGGAGCAACATGTCGCCGTGATGATGATGATGATGGTGGAGGACTACTAGGTGACTGCCATTCCAAATCGTTATAAGCTTCTTCTTTTTGAGGGATGATCTCTGCCGGTATACGTGCTTCGCCTTCAACCAGTGTTATTATTGAAGCTGTAAACGTTAGATAATTATTCATGTAAAAATGTTTCTCATTGAAGTCCATTTTGAAGGAGTACGAAAATAAAATGATCAGTCATAAAAAGATAATATACTGGTATCATTAGCGCACATGGTTTAAGGAATTTTAGGGACAAAACAATCCATATATTATTTTTGAGCATGCTAACTATTGCAATCATGCAGTTAATTTTTTTGAATGTCAGCTTGAAAATTTTTCCTAAAAAATTTAGAATGATATCACCGTTCATTTGAATGCAACAATTACATGATTTTTAGCTTTAGAAAACTATGAAAACATACGTTTAGTTCATGCATATTAAAGAATCATGCAAAACTAAACATTCACAGTGAATTATTAGGAACTGAAACAAACGAGAAATGACTCATGATATTGAATGGCCGAAAAGTCGTTATTTCGTTGTGATTAATTTAATGGCGAAAATGATAAGCATAAAGTATACGCAAAAAATAAGCTTTTATAAAGAAAGTGTTAATATAAAAAACATTTTCGAATGCATGAATGAAGCAAGACACAAGCGAACTATGTGACTATACCTTGTCAAGCTCTTCCTGTCATAAGTTTTGAGCAAACTTTTGAATATAAACTAAACCCTCTAATTTTCTCTAAAAGAAAATAATGCAAAACTTTTTGTTTTTACTTTATCCCAAAAAAGAAAATAAAAGCAGTGATAATAAAAGTACTATATTACATTTATATTTAGTGTAGTTTACAAAAAAAAAAGAAAAAAAAGGAAAAGAGTGTAAGGATAATTTTTACAAAACAAATATAATAATAATTAAAAAAACGTACGTCTCGTCAGAGTCTTCAGTTCATACGCAGTAAATACACCAGTTCCCCATATACCTTCATGCACTGCTAATTTATCGGAATCTATAAATGACAGCAAAATTTAATCTGGTGTATTATAATTGCTAATCAATTTATTTAAACATACCAGAATTCTCTAGAACTAAATCTTCTTCGAAAACTTAATGACAGGGAATGATCTATGATAACAAATATTATTAAACAAAATATGCTTAATTAATTTAATTCAAATAATTATAGTGCAAAACGTTTCTGATAACTAAGTTTTAAAAGAAAGTGAAAGCAGGCTTCCTAAAATGATATAATTAAATTATTCTTTTTAAAATGAAAAAATTAAAACCTTTCTCATCACTCTCTTCCTCAGCTGCATCCGGATTTGTTGTGTGTATAAAATTTGCCAAAAACAAATCCAATTCGCGTACAGCTATACTTATATGATAAGGATTTACACATAAACTTGGAAATGCACACTCAGAACATTTTTCCAAACGTTCGCCATCCGTACTTTCCAGTGGAATGCCCTTAAATCAGAAGTGTTCATGCCGGGTTTGTTCAAGCTAGATTAAAATACGGTGAAAACTTCAACTTCATAATAAAAATACCAAAGTTATGATTGCATAAATTCGGCATTAAATCTGATTTCATAATTGCTTTCCATACCTTAAATAAAATGACCATCACTAGATCCAAGCGCCATACTTTGTCCGCCTGTCGCAAGCAGTCGATTCGTCGCATTTTTCCTTTCTGATCGGGATTTGATAGTATGCATACTGCCGGCCTTTGTCCTGTGACACAAAGGACGAAATCTTCTCGACAGTGAGGTTGTATATCTTTCCTTAATTTACCAAGCAATCGCCCTGCCCATTTCTGTTTAATTTCTACCCGTTCATTCTGTAAATTATACACTTGGAAAAAAAAGTAAGTCAAATTTTATTAACTAAGTAAAATAAAAAAACTATCTCAAACGAATTCAGTCTTCCTTATCATATCTTCAATATATTATTAATCACTAAAGTTTCCCATACTATAATAGTGCCGCATCTTCTATGAAAATTACATGGTTCAGAATATTGACAATACGTGATGAACAGGGATGGTCTGAGTCTTATTAAAACCCACAAAAATTCTGCTAGAATATTGTTCAATAAAATAACTGAATTCAGTATAAGTTCATATCGTTTCAGTGATCTTTAAATTTGATAGAACTCTGCCTAAACATTCGAAAGCAAATAAGAACCGACCATTAGTGCATCTTTACAACTTTTTTCTTCATCCACTGTCATTCTTTTCTCATTTCTTTTCATATATCTTCGCTTTGCAGCTTGTAAATTGAACCATACGTAACTGAATTCCTTTACATATGGTAATAACGCCTCCACAAAAGGATGGAATTCATCCTAAAATGCATTCTGTTGGCAATATCACACTAAAAATCTCTTTCGATTTTATCTTTCATCGACTTGATATAATTTTCGCTATAGTTATTTGGAATTAAATCTAAATACAACCAAAACTGCTTAGAAAAAAGAAAGGTAACAAATAACAAACTCTTGATAATAATAGAAAAAGCCATATATTTTAATGAATTCCGAATTAAGCAAACCATATTGCCAGCTGGATACTGACTACTACACAACGGATAATCACTGATACTATTTGCCATAACTGATCAGTATTCCTTATCGTATTAAACAATGAATGCATGATACAACGGTATTTTACCGTTTTGCAAATATTCCGCGGCTACTTTTTCGTTTTCTCTTTTGTTCACCTACAAATTATGATTAAAACCAAAAAAGAATTGAATTTTCTTCATAAATTTATAAACTATAGTACAAAGATTTTTATACTATCCTTAAATCTAGTTGGATTTGTACTGTCATTTAGCAAAGATTAGGATGCCCAAAATTAAAGTTTAAAATGTTGGTTTAAGTATTTAGAAAGATCGAACATTTTAATATTTTAAAGTTTAATTTATGACATCGTAAATGCTTATCATAATAGCTAGTGAAAAAGAAATGAATCATAAAAGCATGAAATGAGTGTGTGTGATTCAGAAAGACATCCCAATAACAGTACTAAGTTTGTACTTCCAAAAAGGAAAAGACAAGAAAATTCCAAGAAATCGAGAAATGAAAAGGAAAATTTAGATTCATAGCTAATTATTATAGTTAAACTTGCATTACAGTAAAGCTAGGATAGCAAGAAATTATGTTTCAAAGCTCAAGAAAAATTATCAAGAAGTGCTCAGATTGTGAGACTAAGAGATGTTATCTTCTTACGCTTCTGCCAAGCTAATCTCATTTAGGTTTTGAAAGATTCCATAAAATTTGAATCTTTTGCTGGAAAGCAATAATAGGAGTTGAGTTAAAATTATTAGAATAATAGTATTCGCTTTTGATATTGATTGTTGGATTTACTACTATATAACTGGAACTTTTAATAAGCGTAAGTTTCTATTATGTGCTACAACTAGTTAATGCACAAAAATGGACTGCTGTTGTTCTGCTATAAAAGATGCCTGTTATTTCGATCCTTAATCTATAATAACATCAAACTAGCAACGCTTGATGATAATTACTGATAAGCTTATCATGTTATATAAATATCGTTTATGTCTATCTATGTATGTTATAAAACAGATTAATTCACATATAATTTATAAAAGCAAAAAATGAAAAGATAAACCGAGCATTAGTTTTACGTAATCCACTCACACTGTTTCACGCAGTTCCCGCAGCATTATAAAACGTCATGTTGAAACAAGTAACGAACCTTGTATATTTTACGGCTCCTACAGACAAGCAAACACTATGAAATTTACAAAAAATTGGCAAAATGCCATTTGGCAAAGCTTCCAGCAGTAAAATTGTTATAAGGCTGAAAATGAAAAATTGATGGACACTGTCTGTTATAGGACTCATTTTAATATAATGACCGCTTATTCAGGTCGAATGGGGAAGATAATGGGTACAATTGCAAAATGGTTGAAGAGGAGGAAAATTGATTTATATGATAAGGATGAAATTCAAAAGTTGAAAAGACAAACAGTGATGAGAAAAGATGGAGAAGTTAGGTTAACTGAAATTAATTTTATTTAAATTAATTAGAATAAAGCAGTCAGCAGTTGAGATTTGTAATCTCTGTCATTCTTATAATATCCTTCATTCTTTTTTCTTTTTTTATGTGTAATTCTATATAATAAATATAGCAGCAAATCAACTACTACATTTAATCACCTCAAATTATGCTGCATTGTCTGTTTTCTAGGAGACTAATCAAAGTGGCACAAATTAAAAATTGGCTGAATACATAATTCACGTGCCTGAAAATAAATTTAGCTGTCAAAAAATTATGATTAGACATATACTTCAGCAGTTGCACGTTCGTTGGGAAAGCACTGATAAGAGTGATCAGTCAAGACATAATTGTTATAAAAAGAAAGTAATTCTAATGCATATTGAACTTAATTAATTAATTAATGATAAATTATATAATAAATATATGGCTATATTTCTATACTTGTTCCGCTGATTCAGATTATTGTGAGTGCTTACATTAATATATTTAAATGTTCACTATCGAATCTTCATGTACTGTTGTCAACTTAATACATTTATGCTATTGCTTTGAAATATGGGTAATAAAGAAAATAATGAAAACAGATCTGAAAAATCCAATATTATAATAAAATTGTAAAATATTCTGATGGCAACATCAAAGATATCTGTAACTTCTGATTCCTACACAATTTTTTACGTGTTTGTCGACGTGTGGCAATTCGAATCTATCTTTCATTATGTAACTGTTAGACACATACCTTTTTTTTGGGGCTTAAAATGAGCAGTTCGGATGATATGCTTTTTGCATGCTATCACATTCTTCCGTCATTTTGAAAAACCATGGAAGTGTGAGCAGAAGTGAAACAGTGTGTTCGTTTCTCGATTGATATTCCCGAAGTTTGTTGATGTATCGTTGATGATGTTATTGATATCAATACTGATAAATTCTTTAAATTCTGACTATTTCAGTTTTACGCTTTTTTTCATTACCACATAAGCATTAACTATATTATATTCAAAACAAGCGACGAGTATTTCTCTATTAAAATTAGAAAAATACGCTAATATCTATTGGATTTTGTTTTCTTATTAAACAATCGTAGATATAACGTAGGAAAATATTTCAAAACTTTTATCGCACATAAATTTTCATAATCAACAAATAGCTTTGCAACAATAATCTTTGTGTTGTTTTAGCTGCAAACAGTTTTTACATTTAAATTTAAATTGATGAAAGTGATAAAATCTATAAAACGCCCTTAGAATATGAAATAATCTCCAGAATAATTTCTAGCAAGGATATCAATCGCATCATTAAATACCTGGTTCATTAGTTATTTTGATATATTCGTATAGATCTTCTATATTCGCATATATGTCTTCTGTCCTCACATAATATCCATGGAAACTATCTGTTCAATTTTGCTAGTCTGAAAAATTTTTTATATATATAAATATATACATATATATGTATATATATCTGAGATAGCTTGAGACGAATCGATCGAAATGTTATTCGATTGTGGATAAGCCATTGTTGGGATTATTATGAAATGAAATTTCATTCTTGGCTAAATCGATATTTAAAAGAATGATGCAAAATTAGAAAATTGACGTAATCAATGCATATCACTGATATTAGTAAAAGCAACCTGAAATACAAAATCTAAAAAATCAAAAATGCATTGAAATGCTTAAAAGTAAACAAACGGGAATGTTTGAATTGAAATATTTTAATTTAAGATTGGATGAGTTAGAAACTAAAATTTGAAGTAGTTTTGAATCCATACGATTCGCATTAATTGAATTCTCATTTTTTTACTTCTTAATTGGCACTTGATGGATATGCTTCTGAATCTTGAAAGAAGTTTGATACAGCACATAGTTAAATAAATTATTAGAATTTTAAACTTCCATTATTCCATAGGATATTCCTCACGGCTTTCCTATAGCTAATCGCAAATATTGGTAATAAATGATTGCGATTTTTAATTTCCAATGAATTAGCACATTAAATAAATCGTAATAATAATGTTGAAAGATTAAAACAAATTAGACATTTTAAAAACAATCGTAAATTTAAACATTAGGTTAGGATGACACAGAGAGTTGCATAAATAGAAAATGACTGATAATTGATAGTATAATTCAATGATAAAAGAATTTTTAAGTAGCATAGTATTGAATAATTCTAATTCAATATTGTCTGCTGAATAATTTATGTGTCGTTATGGAAATTTTTGTATATTTAATTCTTATGATATCAGCCAATCGAAAATAGCAGCCATTTTGGCTCATTTCCAATATTCGTCCTCATACATTACCGTACATTTTAAGTACATTTCAGTATATTATTTCAAATTGGTTGGACAAGTTAAACATTTAATTAAGCATAGTACTATCTAAACTTCGAATACTTATCAAATAAATAATGTGCAAATACGTTCATGAAGTAACTTATATATATCTGCATCATAAATTGAAAATTAGATATTTGAAGTAGCTGGAAATTTAAATCTTTTAACTTTAATCTGTTTATCAAATGGATTAAAGTTAAATTGAAAATATAAAATTAAATTATAATAAAAGCTCTTTTGTTACTGGAACATTTACATTTTTCATAATTATATATATGTGGTGGTTAGCGATGAACACAAAATCATTAAAAGTTAATGTGCATAAATTATCTAGTTGACAAGTAAGCCTGGCATTTAAATATAAAGAAAATGATAGTATTTATGTAAATAACAAATTTCGATTCGGAAACTTTTATGTTAATTATGAATAAATGTACACAATTACATAAACATTTCAAGCACAAGTCATGTATTGTCACTTGTAATATGGAATGGCGTAGAATTTCACAGCACATTTACTTATAGCGTATAATTTTATATCATATCTACTGCTAGCGCAGAATCTCGCAGCAATATCATTTTACACTGCCAGTATTCAACCGAACTGCATGATCTTTAAAAAATAAAACGGAATATTTTCATAGCGTATAGCTGCTTTTCTCGACGTTGCATTGTCAACAAATAGTGGATTGATTGGTGTCATATACATTGTTTTATATTATATAGCGTATATATGTTATGCTTGATTATATTAATATGGTACTATGTAATTATTAACTATAACTACATTTGCTTATATGTATTTATTGGCTATATTTATACAATTCATTATACAATGAGCAGTTGTCATTATTTATGTATTTATCTATCTCGATTTGTAATCGGATTCTTTTTTTATTTATGGTTTTAAGAAATTGATATATCCGTATATAAAAATAAACGAATTTTAAATATTTAGAGATTGTGATACGTACGCTGCGATAATGAAGAGCATTCTTATGCTGGCAAATAATGTTATGTTGGAAGATGGTGAAATTCAAGATGATGATGATAATTTAAACGATACTCGAAGGTTATTTTCTTTTAAAAACGTTTAATCCTCTGAAATGTTTCAATTTAAATATTTTCAATTTTTTGAACTGTTAATGAAATGAATCTACGATGATTGCATATGCAAAATTGACATTTCTTATCTTGTTCATTGAATATCCAAATATCAGCCAATAAAGTTTGAAACTAGCAACTTTGTAAGGATTATTTGAAGTGGGGTTGCAAATTATTTATACATTTATCTGGCAAAGTTGCCATCGTCATATTTTTTTTCTTTTTTTCTCATTTTTTTGTTAATTGTTCATAAGAGTAGCAGGTTAAATAAAATGAATTTGCGATGATTGCGATGATGCATTAAAAATTTAAATGAAGTAAAAGATATTAAAATATTCATACTTTCAGATATAATTACACGACTAGATATAATATTTTTTCATTTTATATATTATCCTCAGTATTCGATGTATCATCTATTCCAATCCAAGAATTCTCAATTTATCCTTAACGTTGGCATATAATTTCCTTTACATCACTGTGCGTGATTTACTGTAGAATAAAATATCGAAATTAATGAGTTAAATTTATATCAAATTATTATGATTAAAACTATTGTCATGTCACGAATTTTCTACACCGAATAATTTAAAGTCTTTGCATTGTCCGTTTTTTCTTTATCTTTAGGGCCTGAAAAATCATTATCAGAGACTTTAAAATTATTTGTCATTGCTGGATGTTTGATACATTAACGCTGTGTCGAATATTAAATCTTTTTATGATCATGGTAATTTAATATAAATAGTTTGTATCGTATTACTTTCCAAATATTACATTGTTTCGAGTGATCCTTAGTTCTAGGAATACATCAATGGAAATGATGTCAGAGAATATGACGCATATTTCATCAAGTCTGGACGAGGAACGAGAGCGTGAAGTAGACCGTATCATTCGTGAAGTGCAGGTCTTGAAATGTATTCTTCAGGGATTAGCTTATCTTTAAGTGGATTTAGCACTATTAGTCATAGCTCTATTCAAATTTGATATTAATCGTTCAAGTTCCAACACATTTGAGACTTTGCATCAAAATTCTGGATGATATACGTCAATTTTCTTCACTACTTTTATTGCTTACAATAATTGTTTTTAAATATCAGTTAATTTCAGGAAGCAGCACATAAATCAGAATTCGTGAACTTAACATCTGCTGAACATTCAGTGGAAAATGTGAATTCAGATGATGAAGATGCTTTACGTTTGGCAGTATTAAATACAAGCAAAGATAGAAGATTTGTGCTACCATCCATATCACAGGAAGCAGAAGAGGGAGAAATCAGTGAGGATTCTGATATTAGTGTAAATCTGGTCTAAATATGCACCAAGAAGCATAAGTTGTGCATATTATGCAACAGGTTCACTGTTCAGTTTTTGAGATTTTACCACGAATTAGTACTTGGAGCAATTTCGAAACACAGTATTTATGAATCTGAAACTATTCCTAATTCCTAAAAATTTAACATTATGCTTTTGAACTTTAAATTTTCTTTCATTATCTTGACATTATATCCAAAATTTCTGTTCCATAAATTTTTGGATGAGTTTTTCTGAAACATAAGTTTTTCCTCTAACTTAGACTAGATGATTCAATTGCTATAAAAATGCGGGACTAATTCCTAATTTTGAATCAAACTTTTGAGGTTTAACGTTTACTTGCTCTTACTGCAGTTGATGGTTCTTATGTGATACCGAAAAATCAACAAATAAATATGCATTCTTCGTCGCGACAGACCTGGATGCAGTTGAAAGGAAGGCAAAGTAAACTTATTAAGTACCTTGATGATATAAATTGAAGAATTTGTATATCGAATAATTAAAGTGAAAAGTAAAGTCTGGCATATTACTTAAATATGCCGAAATTTGGTATGTAAGTTAAGAGCTAATGAATAATCAAAAGAATTTCAAAAATTTGTAGAAAGAAGTGATATAATTTCAAGTAAGAGAATATGCTTGTAAATCATATTGAATATGCCGGAATTTTTTCAATCTTTTTGCAGGCAACAAATCTCAAATATATAATGATATGCAAAATCCCATCAAAAATCGTAAATTTCATGATATTGCCATACCACTAAAAGTGACGGTACGGAATGATAATGCAAACGGTTATTGTTGGATTCTAAATAATCAACAGAAAGCGCTTGCAGCATCTAATAGTATTGAAATGATGGAGACAACTGTGAAACAATTTTCGAATCCGTAAAATTTTAATCATCGAAGTTAAACTTCTTGCAGCAGCACGTTAACTTGTCGTTTTTGTCCGGATGGTCAAAATTCAGGCAATTGCTGTTATAAAATCATTAAACCTTGGTTTATAGTCCTAGTTCCTACAACCAAGCAATGATTCCTTTTTATAATTCTTCCAGAATGAAACTAATAATATGTGCTCCTCCTAATGCTAACTATTTATCAATATCAAGGATTTGATTATTATAAGAAAAAAATCATTTAAGTTTATTTTTAATTAATCTTATCTCGAAAATTCATTTAGATTTGAAGAACAATTGCATCGACTTCGATTGCGAGTTGAAGCAAGTAAATTTTCAAAGAAAGTAGAGAATTTGGGTGATAATTATGAACAAGTTGGGATGGATATTGTGGACAGTGATCGAGGTTTTTAGTTTCATTTCTCTAAGTTTGAATTTTCATATTAAGGTAATGAAAATCACTTATTTTCTTTAGAATTAGGGAGCAGTGTAATGAAATACTAAATATATGAATTCGTAAATGACACAGAATAATATCTAGAGAAAATCTTTTTTTGCACCCCATATATGAAGCAGAACTTCATGCGTTTCTTTTTGTGTGATTTCTGAAATAATGGAAATCTTTAATATGACTATATTTTTCGTGTAAGCGAGTGAATTCGTTTCAATTCAGTATCTAGCATTAAAAAAATTATGGACTTTTTTTTTTCGCTGTGCATCAAGTATTTTTACTTAAATGGATTATCACATAGGAAGCATTTTGAAACATAATAATTTGCGGAATTAAGATTCGCGTTCACGTTCATCACCAACATCACCGTTAGTCGATGCTGTGGCTGTTCGTCCTTATGAAATACAAAGTAGAAAAGGCGTAGCATTCGATGGTGTTGATAACGAAGAAGATGTTGATCAATTGCGTGCTGAACTATTGGAGCAGGTATGTATTTGCAAAACATTTCAAATACTATAAAAATACGGATTTCTCACAATTTATATTTCATACCCATTGTTCGGATTAATTTGAGAATATTCTTGCCACAAGAGCATAATTTAATATTAATGTGTGGAAAATTAGCTTTTCATTTTATTTATTTTTATACTGGATCAAGTTATATACTTTATAATTTCTTTCCCATACCTTTTTCTGAAACCGATCAAAATCATCATTATTCTAGATAATGCAAAGAAAGAATGACAAGAAGTTAACATCGTTGAAATCCTCACTTGAAGAAGGTGAATTAAGCAGTGCAAATTCAGACGATCATTCTATTCGTGATAGTAACGAAGGACCAAGTTCCAGTTACAGGTACTTTTTCGAAGATCACTCAAAGTATTTGAATCATTTTACAATCCATTTTAGTTTAAAAATAGAAGAATTTAATCAAACATCCATAATATGAAACAGTCCTAAAAAATGATACTTGTTGAATTGCTGAGTTACATAATATCTGTTTGCAGAGTTAAAACGCATTATTCTAAAAAATTTACGAATGTTGCAGAACAAAACCGGAAATCCGTAATAGATCGGAAGGTTTGTTGACCTGTTGTTTGAATGAAATACTTGCCTATAAAATATTGTTGCTATTCTGATTCCTACCTGACTCGAGAAAATTTTTAGCGTTCAAGAAAAAATGATTCTTTATCTAGTGGCAGTGATGATGGACCAATTCAAGACTATCATATTAAATTACCGCGAAAAAGAAAAGAGAACTTTCGAGAAACTATTCCGAAAAGGTTAAACAACTATTTTTAGGTTATTTCCAAGATTATAAAAAATTGTTATCCGTTTGCTTTACTGTAAACTTTCTTAAGCTTCATGTTTTAAATCTGTGCATTTGTAATGCAGATTACACTGGAAATCAAAGGGTGAATTTGACGATATAACAGGAATAGAAGCGAGAAAAATTGAAGATTGGGAACGTATGATTAATGCTGAGAAAAAAATGTTGAAGGAAATAGAAAGAAAACTAAAGCATCGTGATGATCAAAAAAGTGTAATGCGAAGGAAACGTGATAACTTTTTGGTTAGCTCTTATGCTCTGATTTCTTGGATTTCTTGTTTCTCTTTTTTTTTAACTTCATTTTTTTTCATTTTCGTTGCAGTGTCATAAATTATATGATTTCGGAAGAATTGAGACACGTTTGAAAATCAAATGCCAATCAGTGACAGTTTTACCACTGATAAAATCAAGTAAATATAACATAATGGATAACTTGTAAAAGGATCTAAAAAGAACAGCCGTTAAGAGGAACTGCAGTGCGTATTCGGTAGATTTTGATGAACTTTGTAAATTTGCAGTTTTAATATCTTAATTTGCTATTAATCTTTTGTACTTCTTTAGGAAAGAGCTAATCGTTGTGCTCATCAGCTTGGTGTTCTTGAAGCGGAAATGGAGGTGCTTCGGTGTGATCAGGAAAAAGCTGAGGGTCGTTTGTCATATTTGGAAAAACAGTTGGATAAAACACAATTTGAGGAGAATTACAAAAATGTTAAGAAGAAAACATTTGAAAAAGGAAGTAAACGATTGGAGCGATTGGTAGAAGAAGCTAAATCGATGAAAAATATAAGTAAAAGTGTTGGACATATTTATGATCCAACGCAAATAGTGGTCAAACCAGTAAATGATGCAGAAATACCAGGAATGGTAAAAGCACCTATTCTGGAGACTTCTGAACTGCTGAATACCACTATTGCGATGGATTATTCTGACGATCGAGATGATATTTCAAGACCTACTACAAGTAGTAACGAATCACAAAATTCTCCTATAGATATCTTGGGGTTGTTCATTTTACATTGTTTTCTTTTGGTATTTTTCATTTCACAGAAAAGCCAATTTACAGGCAGAAATGTGAGTAAGTTTGACTAATTATTGTTCCATGGATTTGTTCAAGCTTTTGCTTAACCGACATATAAAAATATTGTCGAGTCATAAATTGAAAGTTAAATAAGTTAATCTGCAATTTTAATGGACATAAATTCGTAAGGTGGACCATTTTCTCAATATATGATATCAAGGAAAGTTTGACTTGATAACAGTTTGTGATATGCAGCATTATAATAATTTTCAGGGATTCTGATATAATCGAATTATCAGATTCGAATGATTCAGTGAATGGTCTTATCACGGCAATGCGTGAATTGGAGCAGGAGGAACTAAGAACAAATTTCATTGCAGAAGCTGCAACTACGATTGCCTCCAATGTTTATCATGAAAATACGCGAAGAGATAGAAAAATCAACCGTAGTATAACATTATCCGAAAAAGATGTTAATGAGTTAAAGAATAATCCGTTAATTATGTTTGACGGATATCGGTACGTAAATACAATTTAAAAGTAGTACATTTCAAGTTGATTTTTACATTTTTCCATTTGTTGTATTGTCAGCGCTTTTCCCATTCGAAATATGGTGGTACAATTATCTTAAAATCTTAAAATGCTTCAACCAATTCAGAAAAACTAAATATCATGTTTAAAATGTGAAAATTTGGTGAAAGCATATGGCTGCTATACTGCCTCACAAAATTCGAGAAAAGAACAGTAGTACTTGTAGTCTGATCATACACGGATTCTCGGAAAATCTTGACAGTCTAATTTGTTACTTAAACAAAGCAACATCACAACATTAATTTATTTATATCAATAAAACTAATTTCAGCATATCTCCAACATTTCCCTTTCATCTCATAGCTCATCGAGCTTTGTCAAACAAGTTGGATCCATTGAAACCGCTTTGTTATTATGAATTGCTAGGAAGATGCGCTGATCCCACATGCTCAATGTTCGTTTATATGATTTCACCACGTTACAAAAGATCCTCTGAAATATATAAAATTAATGCATGATTTTTTTTTTAACACTTACAGGCAACATGAAGAAGATTATTTGCTGTCCGATGAAGAATTAATTTGTACCGTTTTGGCTTATTGTCCAAATCTTTGCCCACCTAAAAAGATGTTTTGTAGGTTTCTTTTGTAATTTTTCTTTTTAAAATTTTGAATAACATTTTTGTTCAGAATCTGTATAGAAAGATATTAGGAGATCAAATGCATGTAAGTAATCTAAAGATTCCGCTTGAAAATTTGCAAAATTTTACGAACGTTTGCGTTACCAGAAGAATTGTTATTCAAATATAAAAATTGTTGACTTGTGTTAAATAAAAATTTGTTTAGCACTTGATTTTGCAAAGCATTTTGCTTTTATTCCTTGCAGCTGAATATGCTCGTGAAATACTGAAAGAGCATGAAGCAAAGCCGGTGGGAAATATTATTAAGGATATGTTGAAAAGCCTTCCGGAGACTGAACGGCGGATAAGAATTTGCGAAATGGCTATTAAATGTAAGCCACTCTCGAAATTATCAAAAGGTAATTTTCACTTGCATGTTAGAATTTCTTATTTAGTAGAAAAAAAACGACCTACATGAGAATTCCAGAAATTGATATTTTTTTTAAACGACTTGAGGATGAGAATTATTCAATTACTGTGTTTCATCAGTGGCAGTAGTGATTCTTTGTTTTTTAACAAGCGAAAAAAATATCAGTTGCAAAAGGTTTTCTTTTTTATGATATTTGTTTCGGTGTACTTTTTTTGAATTTATTAAATGTAAAAATGACCAGAATTCGAGAATTGTGGAGCCATTTATTTGAGACGTCTTCTGATAAGATGCACATAGTCATATAGTTGATTTTTATTTCCTCTTATCAGGCTGTAATAAAATGAAAAGAGAAAATCATGCTTTCGATTTCAAATTATTAATTTCTCAAATTTTGACAAAAAAGAAACAAATATTTTCCATGGCGTGCTAAAATTTTTGAGATGATGAATCTGTCGAATATGAAGTGCCTCAACAATTCCATGAATTATCACTATGAATGGAAAAATCTACGTAAGGTGAGTGGTTACGATTATGGCTGTATGCTCTGTATATGGTTTACTGTGTATCTTTCGTGTAATTCTTTTTATTTATTCGTATTAGTTTGAACTTTATATCATATTGTCATTATCATTTCATCCCTGTATTTCTTTCTGATCATTTATTGTTTGTTTGATCAAACTGCTATCTTCTCGTTGCTTTTGGGAGTGTATTACTTTTTATTAAAATATGTATGTTATTTGAACTCAACGGAGTACTTGTTATACGGAGATATGAGGCAACGAAGAATAGAAGAAAATATATTCGTCAGCAACAATGCAAATGATGAATTCATCATAATGCTGTTGGGAATCTCCAAGTTATCGAAAATTGAACATAATTTGTGAATTATTATTTTTTACTATAATTTATTTAAGAAAAAATAAAAAGTAATTAATTGTTTCCATTATTTCATGATTTTTTCCTTTTGATTCAAATTTGGTAATGCACCAAATTCTATATTTAAGCATATCTTCTATTTGAAAAGTGCTAAAAATACAAAGATGTTTCACAGACTAGACAGTTTGATTAAATGACAAACTCTTTTTCGCTTCTTATGATATAAGAGAAGAAAATGGGGGGGGGGGGGGGGGCAAAATTCTATTATGGTTACGTTTTCTTGATAGTTAGCATTCCTTTATAAATAAGTATAAGAGGGGTTCGTATTATTTTAACAAAGAAGTGGAAAATTTTTTATTTGTTTAACATTTTACATTTTAGATTTGAAAACATTCAAGTGAACACCTTTCTTTCTTTTTTGTTCTTGATATTGGATTTTTTATATTTTTTGGAATTTCTTGATGATTTTATATCTGTAAAACTTAGAATATTAACTAGGTTTTGCAGCTTTCATTACCTACAAATTTATCATTTAAAAAGGAATGCAGTTTTGTTCTCTTATTTTGGAGAAGGAGAAAGAGTAATGCTAAAAGTATAGAAAAAAATGAGAAATGTTAACGAAAGATTGATGAGGAAAATGGCAGTTCAAATAATTCAAAATTTATAAATATCATGTGGCGATATCTTCTACTTCGTTCGTCGTTATTTCGAAGTTTTATCATAAATTACATTGTTTATACTACATGTAGAGTAAAATGACAACTGAATTTACTCCGGTTTCGCAATGACATAGGATTTGTGTGATTGCTGGAATTTTTGATCAGTTTCGTTCACTGTTACATACTGAGTGTACTTGATCAGTTGAACATTAAAATTTAGAAGTTGGAATGGCGACATCTCCGAGTTATTTATTGCTGACTGTTCTTCCGATATTACAAATTGCATCACTCATCAGCGCTAGCAAAATATTAGTATTGGTCGATAATTTAAACGTTAGGGAAACACATTCCATTTTCTTGAAATCTCTGAGAGGTAAATAATAATTTATTTAAACCGTTCTCGTATTCATTTTTTCATTAGTTTGTTTTGACCTGCATTTCATAGTCAGTAGTATTTCTTATTGATGTGATATGTATTGTAAGGTTTTCTAAATGATTTAATTTTTCTCTTTATTTTCCTTTTTTTCGCCGTTAACAAATGAAAACAACATTTGTATAATTCAATGAAGGCAAATTGAATTAGTTATCAACAATCAATAAATAGTGAATAGATACAATGACTCGAAAGTTATCAAAAATATGCTTTACGTTCCAAAATATTTTTTTATTATATAACAGTGCATAATTCGTATTTCAGAAAGAGGGCATCAACTGACTATAAAAGCAGCAGATGATCAGACATTAACTCTTACAAAATTTGGCGAACACCTATACAATCATCTTATCATTTTTGCTCCAGGAGTTGACGGTAATCCAATTTTACATCACTTTTTTAATTCTTAGATACTTTTGAAGTTGCAACTTTTTTAAAACATTCTTATAGCAAATTAGAAATTTTGTATCCTTGATATTTCAAGCATAATAGGAAAATGATGTGATGTTTATTAGTTCGAGTCTCAGAACTTTTCTTTCTTTTCTTTAGACTACAAATGAATTCAGTGATCATAGTAGTTTCTGGTCTTAAATTTAAACTTGGTAAGAAAAAGCGATCTTTCCGATTATTTCATGGCACTATAACATTTTTAAATATAAAAATAATCCATCCTGATGTTAGTCAGTAAAAGAATTGAAACAGATTTTTATCATTTACTAGTATAATTGAATTGGAAATTTAATAATATTGGATTCAATAGACAAGTGAAAACAATGCTCATAAAATAAAAGATTTCGAATATAATCTTGAAGAAATCTCTGCGATATATTCAGAAACGAGTTGAAATGATGGAAATATGCTTATCCATTCTTTTAAGATCATGCTTTTTATCTCTGTTGTTGCACTGAAGTTTGCATTACTTTTATGAGATAAAATACGACTGATTTTGGAAAGATTGTGCGTACTTTAAAATGAAAAAATATGGAGAATTTTCGAGATTATTTTCGAATGTGGATTAGTGTTGATTTTCGATATCTAATTGCATTGAGATTATTACTAACATTAACATTGGGAATTTTAAGTTTATTAACATTGAGATCACAGATTTCTGTTTATGCCTTTATTGTAGAATTTGGAGGAACAATTAATATAAAAGCTGTAACATCATTTATTGATAATGGTGGCAATGTGTTAATGGCAGCGGGAACACGTGTTGGTGATGCTTTTCATGATTTGGCTGCGGAGAATGGTTTCGAATTTGACGAGAATCGAACTGCTGTTATTGATCATTTGAATTATGACACGATTCTTGTAAGTTTTCACTTTTTATGTTAACTGTGCAGTTTAAATTTATAAAAAGTCACTTATACTTTCATTAATTTGTATATCTTTTTAATAGTTGTTTAAAGAATTTTTTATAATAGATGCATTTATTCAGTTATTTTGTGCTTCCAAGAATTTTTGTGTACATTTTATTAGTCATTCTTTTTGTGAATAGTGTGTATTCATGAGGATGGAAAAATTGGAGGTTTTTTTTTCTTTTAACATCTTTAGAAAGTTGAAAGATCAATCAATTTAATTAAAGAATTCAATTAAAAAATTTTTCAACAATTATAATTTTCAGCAGTAGCTGAGAACATCTTTTGAAACTGTTCATAAATGTTTTTGAGTTTTACTAAATGAATTATAGGATGAAGGGGATCACACGACAATTGTGGCTGATCCATCAAATCTTTTATCTGCTCCAATGATTGTAGGAAAAACACTTCAAACTAATCCTATTTTGTTTCGTGGGGTAGCTTTAGTTGCTGATAAAACAAATCAGCTTCGTCTGGAAATACTCTCTGCTTCAACAACTGCTTATTCATTCAATCCTCATGATAAAGTTGACGAAGTATGTTTTTGCATTTTTTTGAAGATCAGTTTAAACTTAATTTTAAGTCAAGCCAACTCCTGTTTGATATGGAGCACTCTTGAGTGTTAAGATATTTCCAGAATGGTTTTTTTCGATAATGAAAATTGTTATTTCAAGGAAATTCTGCGATGCATCTCTAGGAACATTAAATTTTAAATATTGGAAAATTTATGAAACAAAATTAAAATTCAACTCAAGATTAATTTGATGGAATTTTTGTAAAGAATTCATCACACGCAGAAATTTTGTTGTTTCAACATAAATATTTCGAATTTGTTTTTTTGCTTTGTTTTAGTATCCAGGTGCTGTAGGTCGTTCGACATTGTTGATTGGTGCCATTCAAGCGCGAAATAATGCACGTGTTGTATTGACTGGTTCGATTGCAATGTTTAGCGATGCTTTTATCGATGCAGTTGTGAGCAAATATGGTTCAGCAACGAAGTATTTTGATTTCTTTTTTAAATTTATGGCGAATGTTCGTTTACCAAATGGTTGAGATTTTTCCTATCGTTCGAAAAGTAAAAATTCCTGTTTATCGAGATAATTCCAAGATCTGGTGAAATAACCGAGTATAATAGGTAATATTATTTATCTTTATATGGGTGTCTTAAAAAGCAAATATTGTTTTAGACCTCAGAAAAGTGGGAATTTTGAGTTGGTAACCGAATTGAGCAAATGGGTATTCATGGAGAAGGGTGTGCTGAAAGTTAAGAGTGTTTCGCATCATAAAGTATCTGCTATTATTATTTTTTCCACTTTTTTTTGGTAATAGACTTTTTTAGTTATTGGACTTCAAAGAAGTATTAATTTCATGAAGTTACTTTCTCGGATTGAAGTTTGTAGTGCAATATAAAAAACTTTTTACTACTTTGTGAATTTAGATTGGTGAAAAAAATCCGCCACGAGAATATACGATATTGGATAATGTTGAGTATATGATTGAAATTGAAGAACTGAATGATGGGAAATGGGAACCTTTCAAGGGGAATGATGTTCAATTGGAATTTACTCGTATTGATCCATTTATTCGAACAACTCTTAAAAATTCCAGTATATTTTCAATTTAATTCTAAGAATTTGTTACCTTTTGCTACAGTGCTGTCACAACTAAAGTGAGATTCATGCCGCATAACTTTAAAAGATTGCCTTGTTACCTTTTAAAAGATAATAATGTAGTACGTTTCCGAAGAATAATCTCTTCGCTGTCCAGAGAAAATATTAAAAGATGGGATTTAGTAAATTATCATATCAAAATGTAGCAAATTGTTTGTATCTTACTATATGAAATAATTTTATTTTATTGTTTCATTAAATTTATAATAGCTTATTGTAGATGGTAAGTTGAAAGCACAGTTTAAACTTCCTGATATTTACGGTGTATTCAAATTTATGGTCGATTATCGTCGTATTGGATACACACATTTATTGGATGTGCAGCAAGTAAGAAATTTAAATTTTATAAAATAGTAGACAGTTTATTCTAATAATAGCGATGATAAGTTTTATCATTTTAAATTCTTTTGACATTCTTAGGAAAGGATACTAATGAAGGAGAAGGGTGATTGTACGTTTGTATCGGAAATTTAAAATTTTAGTTTTTTTGAGTATTTAAAAACTAAGTGGTTGATATGAAGAGATAAGTGATAAGATATATGAAACAACTGAATACATGAGTCTTTAATTTCCGTAGATAAGAACGATATCCACAACTCTTTAACTGCTTAGTTGTGGATATCTTTCTTTGGTGATAAAGTTGATCCTTATAAAAATATAGAAATAGTAAAATTTCATTTGGTTTTTTTGATCCTATCAGTTTTTAACTTTTGATCTTTGACTTGGAATATTTTTATTCAACTTGAGGTATCTGTTCGACCATTGCAACATACCCAATATGAACGTTTTATCTATAGTGCATATCCCTACTATGTTTCGGCATTTTCGATGATGATGGGAGTTATTCTGTTCTCATGCGTCTTTCTCTATCATAAGGAACCATCAAAGAATGTAAAGAAGGATTAGCCTTTATATGTTTGACCTGTTCTGTTAATATTTTTACGTTTTTTATTAGTCTAAATTGTCTTTATTGTAAATTAACGAGACAGCGTTTGCAAATTTCATTTGCAGAGTAGAATATAATGATTCTTTTAATAAGTTATTGTCATGAAAAATCAGTGAGCAAGTGTTGTGTGACACGCCCGCCTTTGCTTTTGCTTTGGGTATTTTGTTAAATTTTTTAAATAATGTTGTTATCTTTTCTATTGTTAATAAATGATTAGTATTGTAAATCATCGAATTTGCAATAAGCATTTGACTAGGAACAATAGAAATAATGGGATAATTGAGCCAGTTTATCACATATTTCAATGTGATATAACATACTTGGATCGGTTCTTGAAATTTTAAAAATTTTTATATTTATTTTTCTGCTATTTACAAAGATACATATTATGCTCAAAAAAATAAAATTGATTATTACGGAAAGGAAAATGTATTAATATATTTTCCGACAATTTAATAACACCTAAAATGAAAAAGTATTTATGTAACAACATCGTAAAAATGCATTTGTTACGGACAACATTCAATATTTTCAGCAAAAATTAGCAAATTTAAATTCTATTTCACCAAAAAAAACATGTCTTTTTATCACAAAAACATACCATGATAAAAGTGAAAAAAAGAATGACATTATGCAGGAAAAAGAATAAAACTGGAGGTATAAGACTATGTATTTCGCTTATAATTAAATTAAATAAAATGTATCATTTCCCAGACAACGGTAAAAAATTTTTGACAAATATAATAAAAATAACGAAATTTTGGAAAAATAAGATTTCATGAAATTTTTTATCGATCCATTTATTATCATAGTAATTTTTTAAAACTTGAAAAATAACTGTAGAAAAGTGTTGCGTAATGTTTAATAAATGTCAAGAAATAACCTAGGATATTTTAAGATTAGAAAACCAGAAATCAATTAATAATGTTTTTAGTTCATAAATACATCGAGGTACATCGATAATCAATTTAGGTAGCAGATGCATGATTTATATGATTCTGCTGATGGATTTCATCGTAACTTTCATTTGGCAGTGAACGACGTAACATCTTACGTAATCTTGCAATTTCTTCATTTGCTTTATCCAAATCACCAGCTAATATTGATTGCCTAGAAATAAATCTTACAATAGCTTATTTGCTAACTAAAAATCTTATTCCTCTGAATTTCTTTACTATTAATTCTAATCAATATTGCTAATTTTACATACTGCAATAAGGCAAATTTCACAACAATACGGTGTGTATATTACATACCGCTCTTTTAATTTTTTGATATCTGTTTTGCAAGTAACATTTTGACGTAATAAATCCATTCGTTCTGTTCGTAATTTGTCTACATCATTAAGAAGTTCACTGAGACGTTTTACTTCCTCTTCATGTAAAGATGATTGACGATCAACGCAAAAACTACACGGTATACGATTTGAATGCACTACTTCAGTGGATGATAGTGATTCCTGAATAGCATTTATAATCAATATTATATGCAGTGTACATATATACATAATGTTGTTTAAAAGTTGTTTATAAAGAGAAAAATTGTGAAATTTAAATTTTGCTCAATAAGAACATTTGTAAAATAAGAAAAAAGAAATTAGGAAACCAGCATTTCCTGATTATCAAAAATAGTACATGGGATCCGAGAAGTTTTTCTTATCGGATTTGCAAATTTTTTCTCCGATAATTTTTTCGCGTTTTCATATTTGCAAGAAATGCGATATGTATTTCTTTTTTATTTTTGCTTTCATCCTTAATGCTTTCTTGTTATTTCCAGAATTTCTATATTTGCTATAGAAGTTAAAAAGAGAAAGTTGTTACCAATCCGGTATCGGAATCATGTCCCATTTCAGTGCTTTCATTGTCACCACTTGATAGATCCCATTCGCCATGATTATGCTTACTTAAATTAATTCAGTTTAATTTTGTTTAAAATATAACTTAGTTATCAGATTGTAATCATCACATAATTTAAATTTGAAAATTTCATTATTTCGAAAATTTGTTAAATATCAATTTGGAATTGAATGAATAAGTAAAAAAATAATTAGATACCATAAATCGCCTATTTTCACGAGAGTATTTTGTGATGGAATTGATAAAAGGAATGCAGATGAATTATCAGCACGGCTATTGTATACTTCTTCCGTTTCATGGTGATGTTCTGGTAATGATCTATAAAAATATTTACAAATCAAATCCATTAAAATCGATTAATTTTTAGTTTATCGAAATTTTATTGAATTAAAATTTTCAAATGCATCATAGATCTGATCCAAAATAGAAGAAAAAAAAGTATAGAGGAAGGAAAACGAGAAAATTGGAAAAAATAATTGAATGAAAAAATTTGATTTGCTTTTATGAATTTTTTGTCTTTAAATAGAGATGAATTACCACCAAAGACAATAAATAAATAAATACTTGTAGTAGTATTCATTGAATATAATAAAATATATTCATTAACATTAGCAAATTTTAGTAATTCTTAATATTAAATAGTAAAAATTTTGTAAAGAATGTATACTTATTATTACCGTACTTCGGGAAAAAAATTTCGTATATTCATTAATTAGAGAAATCCAAAAACTGCTTACTTTTTGAATTCACTGGAAAAATTTCGTTGCTGAATGCTACTTCCAGCTCCACTGGTTGATGTTGTAGAACTTCTGGAAGTTGATTCACCACTGGTATATGATTTCCGGTTAACATTCTTTGGACTATTCAAGGCAGTTACTATTGGCTGTGTTGTTACATCTTGAGATACGGATCGTGACCTGAAAATTATCATATTAAATTAATCTCTTATAGAATAATTTTTTATTATATTGTTTTTGTTTAATTTAAAAGTAAATTATATTCCTTAACCAATATAGATTATATGATAATGCATATATTTTACCTTCCGGTCAGTACTTTTTTAACGGAATGAAAAATTCCTGTTGAATGTGGAATGTTATCCGTTGTTTCCAGTAATGGCAAGCCGTAAAATTGTGCTCGTTCTTTTAAGTTACCATAAAGTGCTTCCAATAATGATGATCGTGTTCGTTCCTGAAGAAAAAATCTGAGAATAGTTTAATCCAAATTTTAAATACTGATTTAATTCTAGAATAGTTCAACAATAACACAATAATTATTGCAATTGAAAATATTTGATCATTTTTGAACAACGAATACTTGTGATAATATATATGCCTCAAAATTAAATACTAATGTCAATCTTTGTTGATGACATAATCATTAAAAAATGACGAATATAATAATTTTTCTGACATTAAATTTTAGATTAATAATATGAATAAGACTTACAGCAAGTTTAGCAAATTTCATCGATTTGTAAGCCGCATTTTCAGCATTGATTAATTTGGTAAGCAAAAAATTGCGAAATTCTTGACCTTTCCGGAAAATGGATGGTGCCGGAAGGGTAGGTCCAAAAAATGGAACATCATCACGTGCTGTTACAGATACCTGAAAAACAAAAACTTATAAATCAAACGGAATAAAAACAGTTGCAGGAAAAGTGTGGAACTCGAAAAGGCAGCAAATTTAGAATTGAATAATGTATAGACTTTAAATTTTGAAAGCATTGCTTTGCAAATTCGAATACGATTAGAATTTTTTAAAAATTTCAACAAAACTAACACGGTAGCGAACTTTTTCAGTACACGAATCAACAGGTTGAACAACAATGAAAGCATGCAAGAAATTGCTTGCTATCATATCAGCCGAAAATGGAGTATTTTCTTCCTGAAATCGACTTTTAGACTATCCAAACATTAATATTAAATTATTTTAGTAGTTAAAAAATAATCAAATACATAGGAACAAACTTAGTTTTTCTTTCTGCTTACAAATATTAATAAAAATTTAAAATGGATTTTAATAGTAACCTGAAAAACGATAGCGACAATATCATTTCCAATATGCCTTTTTCTTTGTAATTGTTGAATATCACCAGCTGTATATGGCAACATGGTAGATATATGAAACATAATTTCACGTTGTCGAAATTGACAATAAACTGATTCCATACCTGTTTGTCCATGCTGAGTATCCAACCCACCACGGTAACCCTTTAAAGAGTATTAATAGTATTTAGCACTAATATTTACTTCAATTAACAAATGTTTCAACTGATAGCAACAAGTAGTAATAAATATTCTTATCAATGAAAAAATATTATCGATAACTATATTTTAATGTGAAAGAATGATAAGGGATTACAGAATTTGAATAATTTATAAGTAAATGAAAAATGAAAAAGCAGTTAATATATTAAAAGTAAACAGTATATGAAATGCGTATGTTAAAATATTTAAGGAATCGAATAATACATCGTAATTGTTTCGTTTTTAAATACAATTATTTCATTATTATTCATGTAAAATAGGATACAATTTATATTATGGTGATATTAAATCCAAGGAAATCTTCAAACAATCCATCAAATTAAATTAATTTTATTTTATATTTTTTATTTTCTTATCCAATTTGATGATACCTTTGCTTAGAAAATGTAAAATAAGATTTCATTTTGTTCATTTATTTATATATTTAAATAAATAAATATATAATATATTTTCTTAAAAACACGACCATCTGATAATTATTCATTCATAAAAAATATTTGCATCATTAACCTTGAAATCCCTGAGTTCTATTCGTTTGCCAATAATATTTAAAAATTCATCGAAAGCATCCGAATGTGTCGCATTTCCGAAAAGTTCTTCTTCGGTAGTCTTTAAATTCAATTTAAATTTTACGTGATAATTAGTGCGGTTACTGAGTAATTAATCCCATATAAAATAAAAAAAGACGTAATTAAACGAACGGTTTTTTTTCTTCGCATAAATTTTAAATTACTAAATTTGTTCCTAATATATGATTAAATTTGTTCCTAACATAATAGAATTTGCTTTTCCTTCAAAACGAAATCTTTTGATAAACTAAATGATATGAAGTGAAATTTTAAAAGTTATTCTATATTCCACCTGCCCGAATCGTTGATAGATAACCCCAAATTTATAGGTGTTCGTTAGAACATGCTCGTCATATTTTAAAATCATTTCCGTGCCACCTGGAAAAGCTACTGGACTAAATCGATCCGTTCTTACTTCATCACATAATAATCGTGCCATACGACTTGCAGTTGGTCGATCTGCTAGAGCTAAAAAATTATTTACTAATTATAAATAATAAAAATATTTTTTTTATTTACTGTTTGCATGCAACTAAATACTGCTCTGCAAACGTATGCTATTTTAGTGACATGCATTAAAAATTGCGTTAAATCGATTCATAATTATATATGATTATTTTACTGCAAAATATTGCATATTAAATATAAATAATAATAATAATTCTTTCTTTTTAAATAATTACCGGAAGCAGGAACGATTTCATGTACGGTTCCATGTCCGGTCCGTAATATAATCCTGAAATGCTCCTGAGATGAGATCAGTTCCGTTCGTGCTGATAATACCAGTGGTCCTAGTTTGCTATCAATTGCATAGAAATCATGATGCTCCTAAAAATATATTCATTTATCTGTATCTATTTATTATATAGAAATGTCTAAGTTTTTATACAATACCGGATGTTCTATAGCATTTACATTATTCCTGTAATACTTGAAATTGAAAAAAAAGTAAAGAAACTATATTATTGTTCACAATTCAATTCAAAATGCAATGCGATAATTTAAAACTAACAATAATTTAAGTTTTTTTTAATTCCGAATGATTTAATATGAACGATTAATCAATTAATTAATCACTTTTTTATTCCTATTATATTCTATTACCACTAAATTTGTTTGATTAACTTAAATGATCGGATGATTTATTCATTAATTTGTTTATAGTTAAAATTTTCTCATTTTTCTCCAATAACTCACATGAATAATTATTCCCAGCTGGTAGATAATTACAGTAAGTTTTTTACCATAACCACACAGCTTTATAAACATAACCAAATTGTTACGATATTTTTCTTTTCTTCATCTCAAAAGCAAAAAATTGGAAATAAAAAGAAATTTTAAAGAAACTGAAGAAATAATTAATCGTACTCGTCCAACAAAATGTCGTCTGTAACAGTGAGACGTATCATCAGTTTCTAATTTTGATCGAGCACAGCTACTGGTAGTCGAACAACAACCAACAACTTCATCATCGATATTAATATTACAATTGCTTACACCATCCATCCAATAACCACCACCAACAGGTAAAACTATTTGTGGATATGGTCCCGAGTGTTTCAAAATCTAAAGTTATCACAATTGTTTCATAAATTTTGTCCGTAAATATATATTCAAACTAAATAGACTTTTTTTATAAATTTTTATTTCTTTTTTTTTCCAAGAACACAAAACTAATTTTAATAATCTTTTATTAATTTTTACTTATTTTAAACAGAGTAAATCTAAAATTTACTGAAATTTCAACAATCGAACTGGAATAATTCAGAAATTAAAACAACAAATAGAAATCAGTAGATTTGCATTAAATAAATTGCCTACATGAATGATTTTCAATTTTTCCTTTTTTTCTTTCTTCGCGATGTTTTTAGTTGATATTTGCTTTTTCCGTAATCAATTAGAAATAACATCGGGATGATTTATTTTAGCAAAAACAAAATATTCATTTACGCAGTTCGATTAATGTGGTTTATAAAAAATTTTTAAAAATTTGATATACCTCTTTGATAGTATCTCTGGTATGTATAACATCACCGGTACCATCATATTGAGCAGTTGTATTTTTCTAAAATAATAATTATATTATTATGCAGGAAAAAATTTAAGAAGAATTAAAAAACGGATAAAAAGAAATATCACTTTTGCATTATTCAAAATGTTCAATATCATCATTTCACCTTCTATGCCTAATATCACTACACTGAAAACTTGTATAAAATGAAAACAAAACTTATATTTATCTTTTTTTTTTTTAATAATCACAAATGATCAATAATTATTTCAGCCATATCATATATTGTTATTGTTATTGATAAGCAATTATGAGTTATAAGAACAATTGTAATAAAAAAATTAAAATTTAGATATTGCAATAAATGAATAACTTTTTTGATATTTACATGCCATAATAAATGAATTAATTATTTCCTTACTAATTTCATCTATCTTATTGATTGGTCAATATATTTATTACAGATTAAATAATTTTATAATAGTTACTTATGTCAATTACTGATTTAATTGTTCATTAATATTACTTATTTTTTCTTAGTCTTTAAATAAATTTATAAAAACATGACAAATTCGTTTTCGTTTACTGAATAATGCTCTTAAATATTCGTGCATTTATACATCAAAATAAAAGACAAAATGTTTGTGAGATTAAAACAATTCCGTCAAATAAAAATTGTCTCTGTTAAGTGATAATTTAGGTGATAATTCCATTAATCAACAGTTACTTTTATTGTCACTGAAAAAGTCAAATCATAATGGAAAAAAAGAGAATTAGAGCTAAACTCAAGTTTGAAATGCACAGTATTGATTTCAACCATATCACTTTTTTAACTCAATTTTTTAAGGTCATATCATATATATATCATAAAAAGAGAAATATCAACTTTAAATTTTTTCAAAATTCTCACATCATTCAAACCATCAGCAACTGATTGCAATTGCACCTGTGGTAAATATCGTAAATAATCAATAGATTTTGTACTACTAATCAATATCGGATTGCTAATTTCCATTGATAGTAATTTACGTGGAAAAAATAGATTAAACAAGCTACGCGTTCTTCCAATTCTTCGATGTGAAATACTGTAATGCTGTGCTTCTTTCATATTTCGATCTGCTGTTAAAAGTTTCTCTGCTGCAGATGCCATAAATTTGGCTCGATCAAATTTTGATTCTTCATAATGTGAAGTGATTCGTTGATGACTGTTATCAACATTATTCAAATTATTGTTTTCATTATACCATGAGATCTTTGAATTATTAAAATGTTGATTCATTGATAAAATAGGATCAGCTTCATCATCAATACCATCCTCATCATTATCATTACCATCATTATCATCGTCCTCATCATTACTATCACTATTACTTTTCAAATAGTTGAAACAAGTGCATGTGTTATTTATTGCAACAAAACGTTCTCGTCTAGAACGATATGATCCATTCCTATTTTGTTTCAGCCTCGAATTCCAAATATGAGACGGGATATTTTTATGATATAAAAGGCATTCAAATGAATGATTTGCTCGCAATTTATTTGATTTTTCAGATAATAAATCAAATGAATGAAACTTTTGAGATGATGAATTCGACTGTGTTTTTGATGAATTAAGCTTACAGTATTTCAATGACTCAATCGCACAATTTTGTACCCTGTAATTATTGTTGCGTTTTGTCGTATTCCACCGTTGAGATGTTTCAAAAATTAATCGATCGAAATGATCAGCAGAAAAATATTCCTTCACTGGTGAATACTGGTAATCGCTAGGATCATAAGCTGGATTATAATACAAACTATTGCAATTATTATTATCATTATAATGATATAAATCATCATTATTAACAGTGTTAACGCTTCGTGATTTTTCAGCATTTAATTGCAATTCAGAACTGTGTAATGAATATTTTAACTGGTTATTAATTGTTGGAGCAGGAAGAACAGTGGTCGTAGTAGTAGTAGAAGTAATAATAGTAATAGGAGTTGTAATAGACGATTGTTGGGCCATTTTATGAAAAAAACTTCTGAAATCTATCTGTATTGATCGTAATGATCAATTATTGTAATAAATGACAAATCTCTATCATTTTCTGCCCAATCATAATTAATTATTGAATGATGATGTTAACAGATGGAATTAAATAAATGGAAATCTGTAAGGATTAAACAAAACAGGATAAATTAGCATTTTAACATATTTAAATTCTAATAAATGAAAATCAAATTAGATAAATTATACAAAATAATATATCTAAACCAAAACAAATGAAGATTAGATAAGATAAGATAAATGTAACATTAGCATTTTAAATTAATTCAAGTCTTAATATATCGTAATTATTCTCAACAATAATTGCTGCATATGCTGATGAAAATTTTTTTTACAGATTCTATAATGTAAAGACGAATTTTACAAAAACAATAATGGTTAACATTGAATTTTTTGAGACTTAACAAAATTTTACATAAAAATAAATTGCAAAATTTAAATTATAGTAAAAATTTCTCCAAAAATTGAAATTTGCAAAGCAAGGAGAACAAAAGAAAATAGAAAGAGAGAGAGAATGAAAAAGAAAGAAATATGTTTTAAATATACAAAAAAGCTTTAGTTTATGATAAAATATTAATAGATATTATATCATTTCATCAGCTGTATGAATTGTAATAACAATTATTAGTTAGATGATACTATATCATTTTATTAGGAATATGGATAGTATGAAAATATAAAATATTAAATAAGATGATACGATGCTTGGCTACGTTAAATAATAAAATATCAGTAATAGTAGAATAGACTGGTATTTGATATAATGCCAGATGTGCATACAGATATTATTTTTGCTGTTATTTATAAATATCGGGCGGATAATAGGACAGACATTTAGAAAAAATGAAAATATATTAATTGACATTACTGACGATATTATCAAAAATTTGTTGCAAAACACACAACTTATTTGCATAGCAAATAAAATGTTAACAAGTTGCCTTTATATATTATTCATCGTACGAGCAAACAAAATTATACAGGTCAATTATTACTATTTGTTGGAACGATCATTAATTTGTTAAAATTAATTATTTACATGAAATGAAAAAAAAAATGAGTTGAAGAAATCAAAAATGATAAGAACAATTTTCCACGATTTTCTAACAGAAGTGTAATTTAAACATTTCAACAGCTGTTTGCACTATTATTGCATTGGAAAGAGGAAGCTGATAAGTTTTTTCTAATTTTAAAATTGGCCTCATAACAGTATTCGTTAGCTGTTGCAAAATAAGCAGTAAAAAAGAAAAAAATGAAGAAAGTCGAATTTAGACTTCATTTTACTTTATTTTACGATATATTAATAAATTTAGTTTAATTTTAAATCAGTTTAAAATATTATCATACCATATAGTGCATTTAACAAAACGTAATATGTCATCGGCTAACATTAAACTAAATTTATGGATATTATATTTGGATATTAATTTAATTTACGAATAATAACTGTATTATTTATACATCCGTTCGTTAATTAATGAATTACGAATATGTATAAGAAATTAAAAATAATTGGGAAATTCTAATTTTTATTAATTTTGCCAAGTTAAAAATGAACTTCACACTTTCTGTTACAAAAAGGATGATAGGAAATCGAATTTAATAAAATTCCGTTGCTATTTGTTAAATTAAGAAGTATACAGATTTTTAGATACTAAATAATATGACAGATTAATGATAAGTTACATAATTTTTTCATTTCCTGTAGAAGATTGAAAATTAAAAAAAGAAATATGTATACATATATCAGAATCTATAAAATTAAATAGATATAATTTCATAAATGATAGGATTTTACCAATACAAATGGTAATTAATATTTAATAAAAAATCATACAATATAATTTTTTTTTTACTTCAAAATCGAGAAACTTTTCGCCAAAAAATTTTCCTTTCAGAAAAAGAACTTGGTGATTTCGATTTCAAACTGAAAAGTGAAATCGCCGTATTATGAATATAGTTATCATATCACAATATCAGAATTAATATTATTCATTGTAAATAAAAAATTAATCAGAAATGAAGAAAGAGAGAGACGGAAGAAGGAAGAGAAGTTAAGATGAAGAAATGGAATACAATTTCATTTCTTCAACAAATAAATAATAAATAACTAACACAAAAGTATATATTTTCCAAGTATTTAAAAGAGTAATGTGAATCAAGTAAGATTAATGATTTAATTGTGGATTAAGAACAAGGAGAGAAAGAATGAGAAGGAGAAATGAATTGAAAAATATTACTGTTGAAAATATTTAATAAGCCAATATCTGTGATCTAATCAATATATTATACTTCCATGAATGAATAATCATATTTCATTAGTGATAATATTCCAATAATTTGTTTTTTTGTAGAAGAAAATTTCATTCTTATAAAATAGAACAGGATGAGAGATGATTTTACCAAAGGATGAAATAAAGTAAGAAATAAATTTACTCAAAAATAGAATAGAATAAGATAAGATGATTTTAGTCAATTTATTATTATATAAATGAAAGGTTATTAAAAATTTGTTGAAAACTCAAACAATATATACATACTATCATACTTACATATCCATCAGTCAGTCAATCAATTATGAATTGAAATTCATTTTCATCATTTCGTATTCGGTTTGCCACTCAACTTCTCTTCCTTCCTTTTTTCCTCTATCCATATATATATATATATATAGAATAGAAATTTTTTTCGCAAATTTTTTATTGGAATTTACTAATTATAATAAATGAATTAAAAATTTAATTATTTGATTAAAAAAGAGTGAAAAAAATAACAAATAAGTAAAGATATTTTTTAAGAAAATTATTGTAAAAATAATTTTAATGTCAATATGATATATCATTGTTGTTACAATTATTATTTATTATTATTTTAATGTCAATTATTATTTATTATTATTTTTTTATTATTATCACTATTGTTATTAGTGTTATTATTATTATCATTATTATTGAGATTAAAATAATAAATAAAAGCAGTAACGGCAACAAAAATTAATATTACCATTAATTACAACAATAATTACTGTTAGTATTATTGTTTCATTATGAGGTTAGATTGATGTAATATTTTTTAATATTCCTCGTCAAATTTTAATTTATTTGAAGAATTGCTTTTTAATAAAATATTTTTAATTTATTTTTTTCCGATTTTCTGCAAATTTTAAAACTATAAGATTAATGCCTTGCGGAAATAAAAGAAATGAGCTCATTAACACATAATTCACAATTTGACAATTTAATGGACGTAAATAAAATGAGTGTCATCATTTCTTCATTTTCTCTTTTTTACTTTTCTTAATGAATTTGAAAATCTAAGGTTAGAAATTACAGAATGCTAAATTCTCTAAAAGTTTTTTCGCAATTTAATTAATCCATTTTAACTTTATTTGTGTATAATTTGCATAAATCAATACGGAATTAAACGTTGTGCCTTTATTCAATTCATTAATTTGCTGAATTACTACTTAATAATTCTTTTTTCGAATAAATTAATGAATAATTCATCACAGTATTTTCTGGCATATTAATCATACATGGCTCATAAATGGTATCATCCGAAAAGATACTGAGATAAAAGCGCCATATTTATATGATAGATTGTTGCCATTAAAAAAATTTTAAAACTTATTGTGAAAAGTGGATCGAAATTATGAAATTAATTAATAAACCTGGCTTCGCCTCGAAAATCACAGTACAAGTTAATTAATGAATAGCATATTTTATTTTAATTAAAGATTATTTTTAATGGTGGAAATAAATATAAAAATAAATTCTAAATTTTTAAATTTAGAAAATTTAATATAAACAAAATATATTAAAAATGCAAAACAAAATACATTTATTAGAGTGGAAATGAAAAACATAATTCATCTTATAAAAGCGAAAGTAAACTGAATTAAAAAAATGTAACGCGTGAATATTAAGATTGATCAGAATTTTAATTCATGGAAGTTTTCAGCATATTGAAAGTATTTAAAGAAAAACAGAGTAAAATTTAAGAAAAGAACAAGTTAGTAAATTTATGCAATTTATTTAATCTAACATTGTTGAAACAACATTATAAAGACATTAGAAATATTTTAATTAACAATGAAGTTGTTATGGTAATGATAAATAATAATAATGACAATAATGAAAGCATTTCGAAGTAATTAACTATAATGAATTTAACTATGGTCTAGTAAACTAATCATGATTATGACTAACAATGATAATAATTATAACAAAACCACCTCTTAGATTTAGCATCACTATTGAAGTAATAGGTAGTGCAATTTTAGAAACGCTGAGATGGAATATTTATTATGAAATATTTCTCTGATGAAATATTATGAAATATTTCTCTGATCATATATTTCAATAAATGAATGAATGATGATAATGATACTGACAGTGCTCTGACATTATAATTTTGATGGGATTATTAATAATAATAATGAATATCAACGTGAATCAAGACAAGTAATTACACTATTCGAGAGGATAAATACGAAGAACTTGTTCTGTTTTATAATGAAAGAATCATTTAAACATCACGATTCAAATTTGAGGAAATCAATACCAAAAAAAAAGGGGAAGAAGTAATACTTTTATATTTTTACGACAACTTTTACTTCATCAATCATTTCGAAAGTTCTAGTTTGTATGTGCCACTTATTTCATCATAGTTCAAAGGTAATTTTTTCATAAAATGATAATTATTTCTGACTGACATATATTGATAAAGTAAATGCAGCTATTAATCTATATTAATATTTTCCCATTAATATGCAATAATTTATCAATATCTTATAATTTTACCTATCAATAATTTAAATAATTTAAAAAACCTAGTTCTTCCTTATATACGTTAATTAATTTTATTGTCAATCAATTTTCTTTTATGAAAAGGAAAGAAATTAAAGTTTGTACCATGATAATAATAATTATATATCGTTGCAAAGATCACTTATTAATTTTATAAAGAATTTGAGTTGAAATTTATTTGTTCTGTGCATAATTTCGTTTACCTTTTCTGATATAATATTATCATTTTATGATAATATGCACTGCTGATTCTCGAAAATTCTCATAAATTTGCCATCTAATATTTATTATGAAGCATAAAAGAGAAAGAGAGAGAAGTTGTAGAAATACAAACGATATTTCACATTATTTCAGATTTGGAAGCGTTTCTATTTCATTTCTAAAAAAGTTTAAATCTTTAATTTAATCCGCTTTAGGGAAATAATAAATTTTAGCAATGATAGCATAGAAAATTTATCTATGTCTATTATATTTGATATAGCTGTATTTATAAATCAAATGACAAAATATTACATTTTGATTCTAAACCTATCTTAATATCGTCTCGTTCTAATTTTTAAGAAATATTTTGAAAAATTGCATATTTTTTCTAACAGACTTTAACTTTATTCGAAATATTTACTTTGACTAATTTTAACTTTACTTAGAACAAGCAAAACAATGTACCAATTATTAATTATTATTATTATTATTGTAGTTATTATTATTGTTAATATAGCAATATATACTTATGCACATCGATCTTTTACATTCATTACAAATGTTGTGACTTTTGTTGTTCTGTTCGCAAAAAAATCAATCTTAAACAATTTTAAAAATTGCCATATTTTTATGCTATTTTTAAATTACTAATCTCAATTAAAAGGAAAGTATAATACTAAATAAGCTTTAGTTAAATAATCACGTAAGTAGTTTTATGTAAATTTCCTAATTGACAATTAAAATGAATAGGGATTTCATAGAAAAGTTCACAATGAATATAGAATGCAATAAAAGAAAGAATTTTTTTGTAATACACTTACATAGATATCAGGCATTTCACATCGTTGATCATCCAAACGCTGACTTTGCATTCGTTCCAAAATGCCAAAAAATCGTTTGACTAAATATCGTAATTCCAATTTTTTAAATTTATTTAAAAATTGAATGTTATAGAACAAAAAAAAAAAAAATTTTTCACCATATAAAAATTATCTGAATTTTCTCTTATTAATATATATGTATAATATTAATTAAACAAGTGATTGATACGAGACGTTTAAAGATGAAATATGAAATCGAACTGAAACATATTATTTTTTAATTTGAAATACTAATACACAAATAGAATAAAATTGATAAAGTAAAAAAAAGATTCATTTCCGAATGAAGTATTGCTTATTATTACATTCGATAACTTATTAGATGGAAACTTATCAAATTTATTGAACAAATTGAATCATTCCTAATAAATGAACTAGATGACTGAAATTATAAATAATACCGTTAAATCGAGGTTGCTATGGAAATTAGTATCGGCGGGTCGATTTCCGGTAACCATAAATAAGCAGCTAGCTACTGGCACTACCATCGCTTTTCTTGCGAGCGGCTTCAGTCGCCGGTGCATCTCTTTATTAAACATCAGCGAATCGCAATTGGTCGAATTCCGTCTGCAACCCAATAAACAAATAACGAATAAAAAAGAAAAATAGTGAAAATTTTTGAAAATCTTCAAAAAATTGAACAATTTTATCGATAGATTTAATAAAATTCTACAAAAATTTCTGAACTTAAAATTTAGCACCAAATAAACCAAACATTGAATTTAAAGCAATAAGTATAAATCAAAATAAGCAAAGAAAAATTGAGATTTATTGTTAAAATAATCTTAAACAATCGCTGGAATAATTTCATCCATGAGAAGTGATTGGAATAAGTTTGCAATTTGTAAATGAATGTAATGCATTATGCAAATTTTTATGATTAGACATAATGACTAAATAATAAGCAAGCTACGGCATAGCATTTAAAGCATTTTAAATGATAACATTTCATAAAATTTGTTTGCTTGTTTTGAAATTTATTTTCTCGTATTTTTTTTATCAAAACTTGATAGAAAAAAATTTATCATTAGAAATGGAAAATTAGTTTATCATTTTATAAAACTTATTTCGTAATAAATGGAAATTTTAAAAATACTCAAAATTATTACAATACAGTATGAACTTTCTTTTCCTCATTTTTTCAATATTTTTTTGCTGAATTTTTCTTAAATTTTTTGAAATATTGACAATCATTACATGAATATCGTATGAGATGAAAATAAAAAAAATTATATAGAAGTTGTCAAGAATTATTGTAATTATTAAGCTTCTAGTCAGTTTAATTCGCAGTTAAGACAAATTGTTAATTATTTGTTTATGTGAATATTCAATGAGACAAATCTCAGTGTTTCATTAATGATTAGACAGGATCGATCAAAGGAATGAAGACAATACCATTTCGTGGACAGATAATCTGCTTTTGATATCACGATAATTTGCTATGAAAACTCAAAATTAGTGCTATGATAACTAACATGTTGTATTGTTTCCTGCATCCGACATATGCATGACACTTCCTTTTCTAAAGAGGATAACATATAATCGATTTTTGGAGATCAATTTAATAATTTGATAATGTAAATATATATATATATAGGAAAAAATATAATGATAAATATATATAATACAAAAACATTATTATTGTCTCATCTGAAACTTCTAGCTATAAATCCAGAAAGTTAAGTAATTCATAACGTCATGATCATTATATTTGCAGGTACTGCTAATGAATTGTTTCAATTTATTGGACAAATTTAGCATAAATTAATCGATAAAAAAATTTCGTTTTAAAAATTGGATGACGAAGAAACCATAGAAGCCAAAGAAAATTGTCAAGAATATTAAAAAATAGAAGATGGAAGGATAGAAAAAAATTTCAACAATATGTAATTTATGAGCAGATGGTCAAAATATGAACAACAAAGACTTTATTTATAAGCTAAACTCACTCATTGAATTTTTATTGAAGCATAAGTAATATGCATATTATAGATTTGTAATATTTCCATTTTGTTGTTGTTTAATTCTCATAATTTCATTACTTTACAAAAAAAAATTTATTTATTTTTAATTTTTTACCAATAAAGCTAAAATTATAAAAAAAACTTTTTTTAAACAGGGTTGGGGGCAAAAAAGTCTTTACAGCATATGACATTTGACATTCATTAATTTTTGAGAAAGACATTATTATTTATGAATAATTTACGTTCTCGAAAATATCATCAGTAAATTTTAATGGTAGAATGGTTTATCAATAAACTGACAGCACATTTTCAATAAATTATTAATGCTCAGTATGAAATTGAAATTTCGTAGGACAGAAGAAAAATGTTTCCAAATATATTTCGATTTTTTCAGTTCTTTGTTTTTTCTTTCGGAAATAAAATTTCAATTTCAAAGAATGAAATACTTTAATAGAAAAAAAATGAAATTGCATGATTATTATTCTACTTTCACATTCATTTTAATACTATTTAGGAATAAAGTTTGAAAAAATTAGTCCATCCTACATATCTGAAATGCATTGTATAAATGGATTATATAAATGAATTCAGATTTCACAAAAATCTTATGATATAATAATAAACTTGCATTCTATGATACAGTAAAGTTATATAGATGAATTGTAATAATAGTGAACAATAGATTTTGTGATATAATAAAATTTATAAACACTGTAAAACCTAGAAAGAGTCTTACGGTACTACTAGGTACAAATATTGTATTCTTTTCAGTAATACGACGAATTAAAACAAACGTTATATTCAACAATATATTAAAACTTAGAGATGAATTGTTTTTTTTGAGGAACGAAACACAGTTTCATAGAAAAGATCAAGTATTCATGAAATGATAAAATTGCTTAGACTTTGAAAATTAATAGTAAACGATTGAGACGATATTTTTACCATTTTTCTGTTTATATTTTATAGCATTTGAGTAGTAAAAGAGTTGCAGAAAAGGCTAAAATGCAATATATCAATATATGTTCAATAATAAATGGCAACGGCAATTTTTGATAAATAAATGTAACAATTGTCAGCTAACGGATAATTTAAAATTTTTTTCATCAAAGATTATTGCTTTTCAGTTCCTCTCTGAACGTTTCTTATCATGTATCATGATATTGGATTCTTAATACGGTTAATTTTTAAAACATAATTCGTTAACTTCGAATATTGAAAATCCGAAAATTTTAATAGGTTTCAAAAATTTTTAATTTTCTTTATTCTTTTGAATCAGATTTGGAATAAACTTCAAGCATCAATATAATAATATTAAAACAAAAAATGAACTTATTTTTTCAAAGAATTATGAAGTTTTACCCAATTAAGATTAGTTAATTTAACTAATCGATTACAAGCAGATAGATTAGTATGAATAATTTCAAAGAAAAAAATTCTTTGAAAAAATAATCAATGAATAATTATGGTATCACTACCTGTGTTATCATGCTGCATCTATTTTCACGACCTGAATAGTGCAGATGATAGAAATAATATTATAACAAAAATGTTATAAAAATCTACTTTTTATGCAATGCTAATTCTAATTAATAGTAAGAGATGATATAATTGATAGCATAAATAGTATTGATAAATTAAAGTGATAAATAATATTTCTTTGTAAAATATATTGAGAGGATTAATCACTGCATTAATTATTGTGTGATGAGTGCGGCATAATATTAATGAACTAAATAATTATAAATTTTTTCTAAAATATTTTTATTTTTTTCTATTCCTCTCTTTCTCCCTATTCCTTTTTGATATTAACTTAAGTAAATTAATGCATAATTTACAAAAAAATCTTTTAGTTTTTCTTAGATGATATAGTGAAGTAAAATATTATTTGCCATCAATACACTTGCGTACGTACATGGAATACTAACGCATGTGTATGTATGTGTGTATATGATGTAATATGTGTACATCAATGTGTCAATTGATATTTTCCATAATAAGTTAAAGTTTGGATTTTCCAAATTTTTTCATTGCAGAACAAAAACGATGTAAGAAAATCTTTTCTGGACTATATAATTTATTTATCCATGAAAATGATTTTTTAAAAATTTAGAAAGAAATTAAATTTTATTCAGTTAAAATTTTTTAAATTTCAGAATTTGGAATTTGGCTGAATTCAATTATATTTATAGATTTATTTAGCGATAGATAATCTAAATAATAAATTCCTATTACAAATTTATAATAAAATATTTGGGAAAAAACTATACATGTATAGTAATATGAAATGTCAAAGGTTATCGTTATTATTCCGTTGTAATAGTTCAGAACAAAATTTCAAGCAAATATTTACGACGATATCGACAAGAAATTTGGGGATTATTCACATAAATTAGATTATATTAAATAAGACTTCATAGGAAAGAAAAAGGAAATAATTTTATATTAATAATTATTCAAATAACTATTATCGTCAGTTGGTTCAGAATTTAGCAGAGTAAAATATGTTAAAAAAAAAAAAAAAAAACGACTGATAATGAATATTATTTTTGAACATACTTACTAGTTCATAAATCGATTATTCATCCCATTTTAATTATTAGTGTATTTTATAGTACAAATAGGATAGAAAGAAAAGTTAAATAATTGATGAAAATATTTTACTGATAAAATAAACTTTTTATTGATATTTCGCATATTAGTAATTTGATACATTTAAAGGAGTATAAGAGGAATGCTAGAAAAGATGGATGAGAATATCCAAGGTAGAAAGGAGAATAAGGAGTCAGAAGTTGAACAGGTGTTCACAATATTGCTATATCTCTATGAATTCATTCAATTTATGACCTCAAAATGATAATAGTAATAATTTAAAAATTTTAAATAGTAAATGTTTCTAAATAGTAAATGAAATAAGTTAAAAATTAAGATGATAAACAGCTTGTTACAAAGGTAAGTTCGAAATTAATTATGGAAATTTAAATGGAATCTAAGAGGAAAGATAAAGAAAAAAATTACGAAGGAATGAATGAAGTTAATAAAGTAATATATTTTATATAGTATTAAAAGGTTAAAATTGTGTAAAAAATCTAAGAACTATTGGAATTTAATATTCTTCCCAAAATTTATGAAATGTTAATCAAATAATCGAACAATTAATTCAGCTATTAAATTAAGCAATTCTTAATTCGAATTCCAATAAAAATTTCAAAAAAGAATGATTTGACTAAGCTTACTATTCATCCAAAAATTTATAAAGGAAAAAACTCTTACAACTCACTGAAATAAAAAGAAAAAAACTGATCGTCAGAATGGCCATTAATGTTGCTTCAATAACAACCAACAATAATAATAATGATAAAAAATAATATCAGCTGCAAATTACCGTACAAGAAAAATTTACTATCTTGTGATAAAATAAGAAAAGAATATTTCTTTTGTCATAATTTCTTTTATAAACTATATAATCTTATGCATAATTAATTGAACAGAAAGGAAGAAGATGTGGGAAAAAGAAGTTTTTCATATTAAAAGTGAAAAAAAGCGCTTTAAAGAAAATATTGTCATTTTTTTATGTGATAGTTGAAAAAGAGTGCGTTGCATTAAATTAAATTTTATGAAGCGTTAACAAATTATTATTGCTCCCTTGCCTTTTTTTGGAAATTTTCACAGAAATTATTCGAAAGCAGCAGAATATATGGTAGATTAAAAAAGGTATTATACAATATTATAAGTTGGTATTCTCAACCAAAAATCTTGCAAAATGAAATTGCTGTTTAATAAGATCAAGAACAATTATATTATTGAACAATCTTTGGTACAGCAAATAATATTGTTTACGCAAATAATAAAGCGACTAAATTAACAGAAATAAAATTATTATTGCTTAGAGTTAAAAAAGCAAGTAAACTTTCAAATATAAAGAAATAAAAGAAAATAAAACCGAAATGAATGGTAAATTTTAAAAAAAGAATAAAGTTGCAGATATGTGAAAAAGAAAAGAAAATAAATTAACGAAGATAACGTAAGAAAAGAGACAAAGGAACTAAAAGAAACTTTATTAAAACACATAGAATTAATGGATAGGAAAGTTAGGGAGGAAAAAATTTAATCAAATTTTGCTCGGTCAGACTTTTCAAGCATTCATAATAAGCATATTTATGCTTTAATTTTAATCATCAAATCAATTATGTCACATAAAAATTAATTCATAATAAATTCAAAAATCGAAAATTTATGAATACAACTTGTTTAATAATCATCAATGTATAAATAGTTGGATTTTTTAGACATTTTCAACTTTTTCATAAAATTCTGTCCAGTAATAATAAGTTAGATCGCATAATGCAGTTAACATGCCAGATAATCTTAGTTATACTAATAATAATATTTTCAATTTATTTTCGATTTTTCAAAATTTCTTAGAAAACATAAACATAATGTTTGCTTTTTCTCAATTATAATCTATTCTATTCCTAATTTCTTCCAATGTCTGTATAAGTAAGTAAACTCAAATAAGAAGCCTAAACAACACCACTCACAGTCTCAATTTTTTCTTTTTTTTAAATGACAGAGTTATTTATAAAAAAAAAATGAAAAGGAGAACTCAGATTGGGAAGATATAGATAGTATAAAGCTCGACTTCGTGGAGAAAAAATTTGAAAAGAATGAAAAGTTTGACATAACATATGCAGTCAAATATTGCTGGACAAACAATGAATAAGTGTTGTAAAATGAATCGTAACAATAACTTATGCGATGAAAAGGACAAAAATTTGTTGGAAGAGAAATATTTTTAAATGATTTTTAATAATGCATATATGTTCTGACAAATAAACTAACGAATAACATTTTATCGTATGACATTTGAAAAATGACCTTTTTTTTCTTTTTCTTTTTTTGCTCATATATTTGTTTATTTATTTATTTTTCATACATTTATCGAACGGAATATTATTTTAGAATAGGAGGATGGAATGAAGGAAAAAAAAATAGCCTACTGGAAATATGACCATTCTACCGAAAGGCCGTAAAATGGAAATTTATAATATTTGGCGATCAAAAAACTTTTGTAGACACTTGCAGGAATAACTATTAAGTCTATATAATAAAATATGAATTTTTTAGAATATCAATTAATTCGAACAGTATCGTTTACTGCAACAATTGAACTTCCTTTCCTTTTTTTTAATATCCTGAACTTTGTATTTTTATTTCAAAATTAATATAACTTAATGTCAAGGTGTTCTTTGCTTGATAATGATGATATTGTTCAATAAAATGGAATTAATGATAAACAACCAAAATTTAATATGATATCAGTTTATTGTTTTGTTTTATTTATAAAATGAAAAATTTTTTTAGAAATTTCACAAACCGATTAATAAAAAATTTTTTGAAATAAGAATATGATATGATAAAAATAATAACAATAATAGTCATAATAATAGCATGTGAAAAATGTAGTGAAAGCAAGAAAAGATATGAGCAATCTTTCTTCTAATCGAAATATTCTTAATTTAGATATGTTGATTTTAAGTTTGCCTATTTAAGATATCATAACTGCCGTCCATCATTATTTGTCATTATTTGAATTTGTCAACTTAATAATGAATGATTGCAGCAACTACAAGCACAATAAATATTTTGAAAAGCAGTAATCGATTGAGAATTTGTATTGAACAAATGTAAAAAAGAAGGATACAGAAAATTGATAAATTTATTTCGTTTTGTTTTTTAAAATTCTTTTTATTCTTTTCTTTTTTGGATAGCAATAATTGAATAATTTAGAAACTTAATTCATATTTAGTCGAATAGATTTTCTTTCTTCTTTGTTTTCGAAGAAAAAGAGAGAGAAATGGGATGGATCTACTAAATATTTTATTGTTGAGAAATGGCGAAATATAATATTTTCTAGTATTATCGTTCTTCTCTTTCCATATTTATATCAAAATAAGGCATATGAATAGTGACAGCTGATAGAAGAAATGGATGTCGTATGAAAGGAAGTAAACCATGCTTAAAAAATTGCTCAATTTTAAATTTGTTCATTTGGAAAATTTGCTTCTGAACTTAATCATTTAGCAATTTTGTGAGGTTCAACAAGATAAATTTCATCATTTGAAATCATTCATGCGATTTCGCATCAATTGTCAACTTCATATTGTTTTCCAAATGATTAGTGACAAATTATTTCCTATAAATTAGCAATTCCAACGGATGATGATTAAATGCGGTAATTTGTGTGGAAAATTTTGTTCAATACAATGAAATGATACGATAAATGTCATAGAATATATTAAAATAATGATTAAATTTACAGTCAAATTATTACTGTTACTTGATAATAATGATGACGATGATAAGGATAATGATGATACGAATGACAGTAATATCATTTCATTATTTATAATATGCACATTAATCAGCTAAATGCTAGCTAAGCTCATCATACCAATCTTAACATCAAAAAGATGGATGATGGTGGCGATGACGATGAGGACAGGACAATGACAACAATAATAATAACTTATTTCTGAAGAAAAATGAAGACAGAATTCTTTCCTAATATTTTCTACAGCCCAAAATTAATTTGTCAATTGACCAACGATATTTATACATATATTTAATTATTTATATCAATAAAGTCCTTTGTTGTGCTGATTGATCGTTTCTATACTTTTCAATTTTTTAATAAAATTTTGCAGAAAATTATATTTCTCAATGAATGAAATTTTTAAAAGTTTTAAATATTTCTACGGGAATCTAACTCCATTTTATTAATCTTTTTCGATGACACAACATAGAATTCTCGCGTTTTAAGTTCTCAACAATTTTCTTTTTATTTTTTGTAAATTACTCTGAGCAATATAAAAAAATTTACTTTCTATATCGAATAATTTTATAATTTAGCATTAATCGCTTTTACCACATATATGTTTTGTTAAATTTTTATCGGTTATTATGCTATAAATTATATCCAATTTGAAAAAAAAGTCATTCTTAATACTATTTTTATATCAAAATCATAAAAAAGTTTAGTTGGAGTTTCCAATATATTTGGATTCAGGAAAAATCAGCCATTTCAAAAATTGCTATCTTTTTTCAAACGCAAATTAATTAGTAATCAATTAGTTTTCAGCATTCCATCATTTGTATGTATGTATGTTTCTAATTACAAATGTTAAGTATTAATCAATTATAGAATTGCTTAATAATAAAGCAATGATAACAATTAAAAAAACCATTTAAAAAATAATTTAGATAGCTCAAGAGAAGATTGCTGATTTTAATGATAATACAATTTAGTTGAATGACTCGTTTCTTTTTATTCTCGCTTCAAGCATTTAAAGTTGGAAGTACTCGTCCTTTGTTAGCGCTTATTTTACTTTTATTTTATATATTTATTTGACGTATTAACATTACCATAAATTAAGTTAACAAATCAAATTATTCACTAAGACTTTCTACAAAACAGAATAACAATACCATGAAATGTCAATTTTATTTTGCTGATTCTATCTAGACCGTATCTATATCATCTTTTCATCATTCTTTCTATTCTTGGATTACTCTTTATTTCATATATCTATTTTATCGATTTCTTAAAATTTAAGCTGCTAAAAAAACAAAGGAAAGAGGAAGAGGATACAATAAGATAAATCCCTGGAATTATTAATAATACAAGAATAATAATCATTAATACTAAAAATTGTCGACAATAATGTTAACAAGATTATTCAACCTTTAAATAATCTTATTATAATATGGCACGAGAATAAAATATTATGAGATTAATTATACTGATACGATTATTAACTGTAACATCTAAGTTTAGTATTATGCTTATATCTTTGATATATCTCAATAATCTCAAAAATATTAATAAAAATCTTCTAATAAAAAATGAAAAAAAAATATGTGGCACTAGCTAATCCTAATCTATCGATTAACAACAAAATTCTATTTCTTTTTTTTTTTGTTAGTTAATAATAGAGAAAATATTTAAGAAAAACTAATTCTTCATCAAATGTTATTGATGAATACGATTAATGATGGCTTGAACTGGAAGTAATTGATTTTTTCTTTTTTCAATGATCGATGTGATAAATAATCGGATAGCATTATTAAATAGTATCATCATTAATATCGTTCAATGTTAATGGAAAAAGTTTTAATTTTTCATTTTCCAAACAAAATATTTTTCATTTTTTTTTGAGTCTATATAGTTGAAATTAACATAAAATATAGGATATTCATATTATTTAATTAAATTACCTGTTAAATTTTGAAGCATTCAAGTGATGAAAGAAATCTTTGGCCATTTTACGATGAAAATGACTAGTAGATCGACGAAACATTACAACGGTAGCTGTAGTAGTCGTAGTGTCAGCTAATCGAGAATGAGGATTTTCCATTGTCGAGCGCAATTATCGCAGTTATATTTGCAATAAGCTTTGCTCTTTTACGGATGCTTTAATTCGAAATCATCCCAAAGTAAAAAATTTCCAGTAATATATAAGATGATAGAGTAATGTTTTTCGACAATTCTAAAGTGTAAAGTATTCAAAACTTTTTCAAATTTTCACATTGGACTCATAACATATATATTGAAAAAAGTGAAAACAACTATTATGCTTAAATTAATAGATTGATTATTAGAATATTCTCATTATGTTTAAATTAATAGACTGATTAAAAGATGTGGAAAAGAATGAAGAGTTCTCGACTGAATAATGAGGAATTTAGAGACGGAAAATACGAAGTATCAGTAAAATTTATAAACGAAAAAGAAAATTTTTTTTGTTTTCTTTCAAATGACGCTTTCTGTAAAAACAAAGAAGAACGAAAAATAATAATATATGAAGGAAAGAGAGAAGATTTGATTAAAATTTTGCTTAAACGATATAAGAAGAAAATAATCGAGCAGAAAGAATGAAAAGAAATAATGAGATTTAGCGTGTCGAGAGAAAATGTCTGAAAAGAAAAAGTTAAGAAAAAAATTTTTTTGCTTTTAACATTTCCAAATTGTTTTTGCATTAAAATCACAGGGAAATTAATCGAAATTGCGCATGTACCTGAATTGAAAAAAAGGATTTTTAGATTATTTTAAGAATTTTCCTTTTTTGAGAAAAAATTGGAAATCAAATTATTCCAGTTCTTCATTAGTTTATTGACTATTTCGTTGTTTCCAATAATCGTGTTCTCTGATTCATTTACACCTGACATTAAAACTTTATAATTTTTTTTTTGTCAAATTTTTTTCAGCTAATTTTATAGCTTTATGCGTTCTATGACTATAAAAAGATCTTCTAATTTTCTGAAAACAAATCTGAATGAAAATCACCAATATCTAAAATCATAGAAGCATATCAACTACATCTGTTATGACATGGGTTTCGAGGCAAATAAGATAATTAACAGACTTAATATTCGTTAAAATAAATTTATCGAATTAGGACTAACAATTATGGAAAAATTTTTATATTTAAAAAAAATAAAGAGTCATTTTTTGATAATTTTTTATCAAAAAAATTTGTCGCACAAATTTTTAAATAGTAAAAAAATTCTTTATAAATTTAAGAAGAAAAGAATAGTATATGGCTATTTGATATTTTAGGGAATTGAATTTTAAGAAAGGATTATATATTAAATTAAAAAAAAAAGCTGCATTCAAATTTTTTTCGTTTTCGAAATATCTTATAATGCGAAATTTTGTTTTTTCTGGAGAAATGAAAAACAAATTTGAAAACCTTTTAAATCATCTTATTTGTAAAAGGCAAAGAAATAAGAACCTTTTTGTGACCTTGTTCGCACAATGAAGCGATTAGTTTAAACTATTATACGGTAATTGAAATATATCAAATAGACCACTTGTATTTATTTGTTGATCATTACCTCTTAAAATCATTATAACTCTTTTCGCAATAGGTAATAGGTCAAGGTCGGACAAAATTGGATAATCGAAAGTTGATGGGAAAACTTTCAACGTTAAAAGAATTTTTAAGAATAAACTTGGAAGAAATGTTTATTTATGACGGAAATTTCTTTTTTAATTTAAAATATGCAAACAATTTCGGGTAAAATTTAGTATTTTATCGTATATGAAAAGATGTTGCATAATCATTTATTATTTAAGGATGAAAAAAATAATGAAAAAATGCAAGAAAAACTTGAAATTTAAAAATAAAAACTATTTTTGCATAGTCAAATTAATAAATCAGACAGATATGGTGATGATAATGATAAAAGCAAAAATTGACAGCAATTATAATGATAATAAAGATAATGAAAATGAAATTTTCATTTAGGATATGCTGAAAATTACTAATGAAAATTGTTCAATGGAAATATAAGGAATTTTTGTACTTAGTAGGATAAATTTTAATAATGGCAAATTAATAATGGAAAATAATTATGCTAAATACGCAAAAAATTTTGAACAAATAGAATTATGTGAAAGTATGACTGAGAAATTCTGCTGAAAAAAAGGAAAAAAGAGAGAAAAATTGGAATTTTGAAATTAAATCTTGAAAAATTGAAAAAATGATTTATATTTTTATTCTTTTCAATTTTGCTTTAACATCCATCCATACAATGCATCCATACAATAACATACAAATATATCCCAGATCTATTAAAAAATTTAATTCTTATTTGACATATAATTTAAAATCATAGAGACTATTCTAAGCTAACTATTGCTTCTCTCATCCCATTCCTCTTTTCATTCGCTTTCATTGTCATCTCGGCTTTTCTTTAGATGTTTATTTCTAACTGTTGTTCCGAAAAATCGAGCCTATATGACGATGATGACGAATGACGGATGACGAATGACGGATGACGGATGACGGATGACAGAAGACAAATGACGAATGCTGAGTAATAAAAGGGAAAAAGATGCCCTTGAATTTATAAATTAAAGCTGCTGTACTTAAAAATTATTCTTTTTTTTATTTCTCTTTTTTTCTTTCCTTTATTTTTTTCCTAAACAAAGGAATGAAATAAACCTTAGAGTTTTTTTGTTTTCTTATTGCTTTGGGGAAAAAAAGAAAAATAGCTGCAATCGTTCATTTATCCGTTAGATAATTCCGAGGCTTTCATTAAGATACAAATATTTTTTTTTTCTAATTTTTTTCTTATACCAAAGCACCGAGAGACGAATTTTTTTATTCAATTTTTCTCATTCTATTAGGTCCGTTATATGATTAATAGTATTCGTTAATAAAGCACGAAATGGTTAAATTTTACTTTTTTTTCTTTAAATAAGTGGAAAAGTATAATTATAATATAGACATAATGAAAGGAAATTGGACAGCGTGAAGTTTTTTATCATAAATTTCTCCAATTTTAGACCTTTCATAACTTTAAAAAATTATTAATCATTCATATAACCATACCAATTTTTCTTTTTTCTGTCCAAGAACTATTCAGAAACGACGGTTATTTGAAAATTTTCTGAAATTATTTTCGTATTGTCTTTTGCTATCAATAAAAAAATAGATGTGATATGTGAAACTAAATTTGAATTTCATAGACACGCACTAAAAAATGAGATTGAAACAATTTTAATAGCCATTTTCTGAGCCTAATTTTATTATTATCATAGCAAAATAAAAAGCGTTTTCTTTTCATCTTCTAATATAACGATTATTAAGAAATGTATCGAATATTAAGAAATCAGTGATGCATTAAGATTAGATTTAGATTTATCTGTTATTATCTACTATACTGAGCTCATTCTATCATTCCAATATACTAAAGAAAAGGAAAATGACATTAGTTTCATTAATAGAACGAAAAGCTATGATAGAACGTAAATATAAGACTGAAATGAGCGAAAAGAAAAATAGAAATATGATGAAACGGAAAGAATACCCTAATTTTTGAATAAAAGAAAAAAAGAAAAATAAAGCAAAAATTAGATTAAAAAAATGAAGAGAAAATGGGGAAAAGTGGATTACTTAGTTTTAATTAATATGATTCAACATATATATTCAATAATTTAAATATATTTATTAATAATATCGAATAATTGAAGAATCGAAGAAAGTAATGGCATTTCATTGATGAGATGGTATTTGCAAATAAATACAAAATCCCCTAATCTTATATTACACCTCTCATGGGATCTTCACAGAATTGGATAGAGTCGAGCTTCCTTCACGGCTGTGTTTACAGGGCCGTTGCGTATGACAAAGTTATATCCCTGCACATATAATTATTAAATTGGATTTAATATAATTACCAACTTGAAGTACTTATTAATGAGGTTTCGCTATATATGACAAATTTGTATCTTTACGTACATAATTATCAAATTGAATTTAATATGCGTTTATTAATTTATTATATATGATAAAGTCACTCAAATGTACATGAAACCATTAAATTTCTTTTGCTAGTTTTGTTATATATTTCAGTTTATGTGTTAAGAAGGCTAACATAATCACAAATCAATTTTCTTTTTCGCCTTCGCTTGAGCTAAAAAAAGAAATAAAAAAATCGTTTTTCAGTTTTCAAGAAATAAAAAGAAAAAATTAATTACATTTTTCTATTATATAAATAAAGCTGAAAGAATATGGAAAAATTTATTCAATATAATTTTTTTTAGCACTGACAAAAAAAAGAACATGAGATAAAAAAATGGGGGTAAGGAAGAGGAAGTAATATTTTAAAATAAATAAAAAACATAATATCAACTAAGTATCAATTGGAGAAAAAAAATGAAAGAAAGCGTATTCAATAAATCGTGAAATAGTGCGGAAAATTTCATACCTTTCTTCTTGGAAAAAAAATTTCTAATTATTTTTAAGCATTTATATTCATTTAATCACAAAATTGTTTCCTTTTATAATCTTTTTTCATTTTCACTTTTGCTTTTTTAATATTTATGTTTTCATTTTTTTTACAATTTTTATTTTCGATTTTTTCGTACAAATTGTTTCATAAATTTATTTATTTCACGCAATGAGAAAGAAATTACTAGAGGAAATGATTTTTCTTTCTTTCAAATTTGATAAAATTAATGTTTCAATAAGAAGTTAACATCCCGCTTCATTTTATTGATTCCGAAATAAATCCTATCACATGGCCATAAATTAATAATTAGTATCTAAATTAAAATTGCCTACTATCAAGGTTAAAATTAATAAATTGCAGAACTGAAACATCTGGTAAGCACTGGAAAGCATAATGATAATTTATGATCAAAGTCTATTTCTTCGAAGCAATTATTATTCATAAAGTGTACAAGTCTTCTTAATTTTATACAGCAATTTGAAATTTGGAAAATAATAAAATAGAAAAAAATGAATTTTCGCTATTTTTATATTGTCATTGAAATCTGAAGTTAGCCGTATTTAAATTTGTTTTTATAAGTAACATAAATGGTAATGATTATTTCTTTTTGTTATTTTATAAATATAATTATAACGATACAAATATAAGAAGCTAGCAAATAATTCTACTTCACTGATCTTGAAATTTTGCTTAAAGTTCAATAATTTAGTGATAGAGAATTCAAAATCCTGATCTAAAACATTTTCTAAACTGTGCAAATGAGATGGCTAATAAAATTATGATTTGCTATAATTTTTGATGAAAAAATGGGTTATACTTCATTATTGAAAAATTTGCTTCATAGAAATGAAAATAATTCAAATTAATATCGTAGTGATAACATAACAGCGGAAAATTTTCAAATTCAATACTTTCAATTCTTGATAAATTTGTATACATATTCATGAATGAAATGCTATTAAAGTATTATATACATTGACGTTTCACACATTGTTAAAGTTTTTTAAATATTCAAAACGCTTCCATGTCAATTGTTATCAGTAGTCATTCTTTTCTTAAAAACGAATAGAAAGTTGAAAAGAATGATAAAATAAAATGTTTTATAAAAGAAAGCGAACTTATAACTAATCTTTGACGTCGAGATTAATTAAATTAAACGTGTGAATAACTAAAAAAGTCAATTCCAGATATTTTTACTATAATATGTGAATGACAGTGATTCGAAAGATAAATTTGACAAAACTGTTGTAAAATTTTGCTTTCGAATTTCAAACCAATTTAGACTTAAAATAATGATTTGATAAAAAGACTAAATAATACTGGAAAATATACTAAATATAATTTCGAGACTCATTGTTAGAAGTTCTATGAACTGTGCAATGTTGCATTAATAATAAAATAATTGTTTAAAACTACAATAAATTCATCGAAATCTAAGTAATATTTTGAAAAATCTAAATTCAATTAAAATTTTCCAGAATAGACATTGTCTTAAAAAAGGTAAAAGCATCGAGAAATAGTTTGAAAGAGAAACGAAAAAGCGAATTTAACTTTATTTCTTATCGAACAATCAAGAGATAAATTCTTGAGGAAATGTTTGAAAGAAAAGAAGAAAAAGCAAAACAAAAAACACTTAATAGATAATTGTTAAATAGATATAGGAGACAAGAAAACAAAGTACAGCAGCATAATAAACGTTTGCAATACGTTGTAGTAGTATAGATTCATGACATGGTAGCATTTAACATTTAACAAGCGATATTTCAAGCATAAAAGTTAGTAAGTTCAGTTTTTTTAGAAGTGATGGAAGAGAAAAAAAAGAAGAACTAGTCTGAAAGTATTTTAAAGGATTCAGTGAAGAATTCAAAACATGTGAGTCATAAAAATAGTACCTATTAATTACTTTAAATTGAAAGCGAATTTAAAAGGGAAAAAAAGGTGAAGGAAGATTTAAAAAAAAGAAATGATTACGGGTATCATCACAAATGAGAGAAATAAGAATTATAAGTTTTATTCATAAATTTGTAAAACATTGTTTCCCTTCCGAAATCTTATCCTTTGAAAATGAGACGCTTGCATAATTTTAATAGTAAAAAATTTGCTACTGGAGATTTGTTGCACAAAAAAAATTCATTTTTAAATTTATTGTAAATAACATGACTCATTTAAGTTGTGGGAACTTTTTTCTCATTCAATTCCAAGTTATTCGTCATCGTATGAGAAAAAGAATCATTCGAAATATAATGAATTTTTAAAATACAAGAAAAATTTATAAACGATAATGACGAGATAAATATATCGCAAAATGCGTCAGATTGTAAGATACTTTTTTTAAATAATTTTGTCAACATAAATAATGATTTCAAAAAATTTATTCAGAAAATAAAAAAATTAACATATATTTTGCTATGTTTTTAACAATTATTTTATCATTTTATTGCCTTCTATTATTATCAATTTTATATAACAGATGTAATGTAAAACTATTTTTTTAAAATAATTATCTAATGGCACAATATTTAGATTTTATTGTTTTCAAGAATATATTTAATATTTACCAGCTATTTCATTTATACAATTATCAATTTTAAATTCTTTGATTAAAAATTTTTATTTGCATATGAAATCAACAAACAAACAATTTTCCAGTTATTCTTAAATTATTTATATGTATGAGTTAAACCAGTACTAATCACATATTAGAAATTTTTGATGCTATCTGAGCTATAATCATTTTTATCTACAAACTTTGATTAACACCAAAATTAAACGATTTCAGGTTTTTTAAATGATATTTCTTTTATATTAAGTAACTTTATCAATTTTGATGCAAAAATTTGGGAGAACCGTCTATTAGGAATATCTCATTACTTTGAAACTATTCCATTTTACTGTATAATTTTCACATTACTAAGTAATTGCATCAGAAATTGAACTGTATGCTTTCATTTTTTTTTCTTTCAGTTAACAGTAGAAGTAATTGAACATATAATTAGTAACAATAAACGAAACAAAAAAAATTTCAATAAGGAAAAGAAAATCATAACTTTCGTATAGATAAAAAGAATTACTAATAATACAGTTCTCAGTTACAACGATGAAATAAATTAAATTTCAAAATAGATTTATGATTCTTGATTTACAAACAAGGGAAATAAATCAAAATAAAAAGGCCAATTTTAGCAAAGCAAACGAAGCAAACATAAATGATGAAAGCGAAAAGATAAATGTAGCAATATCAAAGTGAAAATAAAAAATTCGTTTCTAATATGATAAAATTAATAACAGTCTAAGAGCAAACGGAAATTGGGTGGCGAAAAATAAAGGAATTCCATAAATCCGAAATAAAAAGAAACTATATAAATCACTTTTTTTCAATTTTCCTGAATAACAATAAGTTTAAGCTTTAAGAACACTACTATATAGATGAATTATCTCATCATTTTAAAATTTTATAAAATCTTTTTATAAACAGAAAAAAATTTGAAAATCTTGATTTTGAAATATTATTCTAAACTATCTTGATTTAAATATGATTTCTACCGATTTCTTTTCATTTCCATATTTACAACAGATTAAATAAATAAATAAATAAAATCATTTGCCTCATATTTAAACTAGTAATTCTGATCAAATTAGTTATCCATTTATATTATAAACAGTCAGTGGAACCTATATTTTAATCGCATTCTGATGGAAATGAGAAGAAGTGATATTTTGGTCAATAATATTTTAATTAAATACTAAAAGAAATTATGCCTTAATTTCCATTTAGAAACAATTTTTATATTTAAATTTAATGACCCATTTCTATATTTAAATTTAAAACTAAGAATTATATTTGAATGCATGATTAAAGAAAGTCCTGTTTAAATAGATTTAGTAGAAGATTGAAAGAATGGTTAATGTGCTAAGAATAGAGAATTATAGACGGAATAAGGAATAAATAAAAAATGAAATAAATGCTATCAATTGATAATAAGTATTTTTTTTTGTATTACTTACAGGTTTTTAATAGAAATTAAAATTGGAAATTTCATCGCTCCTTTTTAAATTCAAAATGGAATATAACAAATTTAATAATTAAATCAATAATATTAATGAAAGGAAAATGATTTAAAAATAATTAAAACGGTAGAATTTTCGAGAGTCTTTCTATCCTATTATACTTAGCATTTAGCTTGTATCAACGTAAATGAGTGTGTTGTATTGGAAAAACAAGTTCATGAAGTTTGCAGATTTTTCGCGATTAATTATAAAAATAACCAAAATATTCACATAATTCATTATGCAATAATCGTTCGCAAAAAACAAGTTTTCGATATGTTCAATAAAGTTTCTATAATAAATTTCATATAAACAAATTATTAAATATTAGATTTTCTGATATCATTTGTAGCTGTTAATCCTCAATTTTCTTTTCGATAATTAAATTCGAATTTTATGGTGTGATTTTGCATAAATGTATGAATATATATTTGTCGAAAAACAGTGAAAAAGAATAACGAAATTGTGAATTTCTATTCGAGAAATGGAAAAATTAGTAGCAAAAAAAATAGAATTTGAAGGATATAAAAAAAGAAATGAAAATAAATAACAATATTAAATAAAGAAAAGAAAATGTGAAATCCAAAGATAATAATCAGATAATTGAAATCAAATTTTAAAGTAGGAAATTTGAAGCATGATATTTCTTAAAGAAAAAAGACCTGTAAAAGTATTCTGTGCGATGATATGAACATCAACATCTCTAATGATAGATTATAGCAATTACCGAAAATCATTATTTATTATTATTTTTAAAATATTCATAGAGAGCTAATGAGTATTTTAATTAGCATTTGTCCAGCTTATTTCATCACTAACTAAAAATATAATGTGATTAATATGCTCCAATTATCAATTACATGTTAAGAGTAGAAATTAAAAAAAGTGAGATAGTGTGGCAATGTATGAGATATTGGCTGAACAGGTGCAGTAAGCAAATTTTAATTTGGTATTTAATTTTTTCAGTACAGCATGAGGGTGGTTTATTGGTGGGTGTCTGCGTAATAATAACTACAAACCTGTAGCTTGTTAGATGAGGTAACGAATCCATTCTGAAATGAATAATACACATGAAATGATTGTCAAGACTATAAGATACAGGTAGGATAGAAGTAAATAACAATTATTATTAATCGTAAACAATTAAATTTTGATTCTTTTTGTTGAAATTGAAGAAGTGATCTTAATTAATTTATTCTTATGATAAAGAGACATAGGCAAGACTTGTTAATGCAATAAAGCTACATTCTAACATGGAAACTTTGTTAACTCAACGAATTATAATCAGTCTCCCTAGTTACGTAAAATTTCTAATGAATGGAACGGGAAAACTTTGAAACTATTATTATTTATGCATAAGAATTGTTGTCAATAATGTAAATAAACAAAAAATAATAAACAAAGAAAGAAACGAAACGACAAACAAGAAAGAATAGTTAGAAATCAGAGATGTGTAAATAAGCAAACAAAATCAAATATGTGATTTTGATATGAAAAAAATTCTGTGATTCTAAACGTAAGTGCAAAATGAATTAAATTTTAATTAAATTAACAGACAAATAGCTTAAACATTGTAATTTAATAAAAAATAATATCTTAGAAGGAGCAATTTAAATATTATTTCAGATTGATAAGTTACAACAATATGAATTCATTTGTAGAATATTTGGAATGAAATTACTGACTGATTTTCAGCATATTTATAACCTTATATATTTCACTAAAATTTCATTTCAAATTTGAATTATTCATTCGAATCCGTTTTTTTTTGAATTAAAATACAAAATTGAAATCCAATTAAATAAATGGAAGAAAAGAATAGAAAACTGATGAGACGATCAAAAACCAATAATTGTCAATTATATTTATATATTTAAATTCGTTTATTCAAAAAACGCAAATTATAAAAGACAGCTACGTTATGCTACAATTTAATTATTACAAAATAATTTGGTTAAACTTTCGCAGATACTTTAAAGTATATTAAAGTAAGACAAAAATTTCGCTGGCTTTTAGATGTATAAAATATTTTTTCAATACTATGATATTATTTAGGGAATTAAATTTTGGAATTTTGTTCAAAAATAATTCCTTTTTCACTCATTTCAGGGAAAATTTAATGTATTATACTATGCAAAAGTTATTGTTATTTTTGGAATAATTCTATTACTTATTTAATAATTTGTATCAGTGGTCTTAACAAGGATAGCTTTTTAGAAATCCGAAGAATGGAAAGTCAAAAAAAAAATTATATTTTGGTTTCTTTTAGCAAGAAAAATTATTTATTTTACAAAACTTTTAAATAAATTTTTATCTACAGATTTTTATCTAATTTAATAAAAAACTTATCAATTCGATGGCGAGAAAAAAAACGATATATAGATGGATGAAAGATTCAGCTCAATATTTTCAAATTATTCATAAATATTGATAATAAAATAATTAAAGTTTCGTTTTGAAAGACAGTCTACTTAATTAAATTTATCTATGATCATATCTTTTCACCCATAGGAAATAATTTAAAATGCCCTTGCACTGAATTATAAATTAGTAACGTTCTTGTAATAATAATTTGTTATAAAATGAGAGCACTACAATTAATCCATTAATTGCATTCCGATACGGAGAGATTGATGGACGAGAAACGATTTATATGTCCGTTTCGAAATTTCAAAGCTCATATGAATGATAATTGAAATGATTTTATTATTGCTATGTATAAGTTATAATTTAAGCAAAAACTATAATCTTCTACAAAATTATTTAATAAAGGCTTTGTACAATTTTCAATTTTGAATTAAACAAATATAATACGACAAACAGACAAAATGAAGTTAATAGTTACTACAATGGTCTAACTTCATATGACCAGGTTTTCATATTTTTCAATAAGCAAACGATCAACTAAAATTTTAATATTTTACGCCTGAATATCAAAGACCAAGCGAATGAATTAAGTCTTTAAACTTTGAAAGACTTTTAATTTTCATTAAGAAAGTGAGAATATCTAAAAAAAACGGAAAGCATTAATTCAATTAATAATTTTTTCACTTTAAAACATTAAATAAATTATAAATGGTTTTCATAAAGTTCGAGAAACTAAATATTGGTAAAGTAGAAATTAATATTATTCATGCTTACAGCTTTATATTAGAATATACTGTCAAGGAAATGCTATAGCCAAGTTATGTTGCTTTTTGCTTTATGCTTTTTGCTCTGTTATTTACATTTTTTTTAAAATAAATTCAAAATGGATCGTAGAATAATAAGGGCAATTAGAACTATCAGCAACGTGCTTAGACTATTTAGAATTATTAATGAGAGTTTTAATAACTGTCCAGAAAGTTTTGCAAAAAATTTGAAAGTTTTATGAGATATACGAAAGCGATGAACAACTTAGTGACCGATAATCGAAAGCTGATAATGACCAATTGAGAACAATCATCTCAGCTGATTTTTCGTAATTGTACGAAAATTCAATATCTGCTATTCTATGATAGTCATAAATATGAAACAAACTGAAGAGATGAAAAGTTGAATTATCTTATAATTTAATAATAATCAAAAAAAAATGGAAATTTTCATCTTTTTATGTTCCAAACAATCACAATTGATTTATGAATTATGATCGAAAGCTAATAATACGCAATACAAGCGATAACATTTTTAACAATTTAGCAGAGAAAAAATTCTGAAGCGTAAAAGCAGTCAGAAAATGTTTGATGCTCTTTATAACTTTCTAAATCTTGGGGAAATAGATTACACCAAGAAATATATGTCAAAAAATTGAGAAGTAGTGCCAAAAACTTAATACTTTCAGCTTTTATTAATCTAACTCTTTTTGATGGCATCATTCAATTGCATATCCGTTAATGAACGCTTCACTGAATGATGTAAGCTATAAATTTTATTTTAATTACCATCCTTTGCTTTCGCTAATTAATTTTTATACAGCTTAATAGCTGCTTTGAGGAAAAATACCAATTGGAGCAGACAATATTTTTGAAGAATTCGAAAAATCTTGAAAAATCCAAGAACTTACAGGCTCATTGGTAAAAATAATTTTTACATTCATTCATAAATGTTTATTTAAGTTTAACGATAATTATCGAGGTTGAGATGACCAATCAAAATGTGTGATTAATTTTATACTAAAATTATTTAATAATTAAAGATAAAAAATAAATTACTTACTGTGATTTTCTGACTGGTTCAAAGGTGATGGCTGATGAACCACAAGAGCACATTCCGTAGAAGACATAATCGGTCCAAGACCATATATAATCCATGGCCACTTTTATTATTAATAACGGATATTCAAAAAAATTGTCTGATTAAAACAAATTTTGTAATGTGAACCATTAATTAGCCTGGAAAATAGAGGATTAGTTGAAAAAAATAGCAATATAATAAGCAGAAAAGAGAGGGAAATTACCGTAAAACACTTCTAAGGAAATAAATTTGAAAATTTTAAGTGTTTTGAAATCTTCCAAAATTACAATTCATACAGCGAATTACAATTCATATAGAAACGAATATAAGAACACATACCGATGCATTTTATTATTAATTAGTATTAATTCACGAAATAAAATAAATAATTAATCGCCTTTTTGATCTGTTAGGCACTGAACTTGACTGAAAGATCATTCCTAACATTTATTTATATTAATCACAATTCCCATCATGACATGTTTTGTTAAAATTCGGTAAATCTCATTGTGAAGTATTTAATTAAAATTTGATAATTCTCATTTCGTTGTAAAAAATTTTAGAAAAATTTAATAAGCTATAAATGAATAGTAATTGAAATCTTATTTGAAATTTGATATAAAGACCTTATTCTGTTATTAATGTCATGACAACTTGAATAAAAAAAACTAGTGATTGCTTATTTAATATTATAATAATTTCGTTCCAAAAAATCACTATTAGTTTATTTCGATCATGATTACAATATTTCATAATATGTCAATTATTTTTTTAGAAATTATTAGCTTATTTTATAACTATGATATCATAATGAAACATTAATCATTTTTTAATATATTATTAATTATTATATTTCGATCATAACTATGATATAATATTTCTACTGATAACACTATTAATTGTAAATTTAACAAAATATTCTCTTCTAATATTTGATATATGGTTTGAGTATAAATACTTTTATTTGAATAATATTAGACAGGAATAGTAGTATGATGATGGGATATAAATGATAAACTTATCAGAGAGTGAAGTGGCAAACTAATCAATAGCAAAATTAAATAAATATTTCTGAAAAATTGAACAAAACTTCTTTTTCGTTAAATAAAAGGATCAGATATAAAAATGACATAATAAGCAATTTATAAAATATGAAATTGTTCAAAATTTTGGACGAATAGAGCCAATATTAAAAAGCCAGGACATAATAAGCTTCAAATAACATGTATATATATTAATACTTCAAAACATGTAGAAGAAAAAATTATTGCAATTAGCAATAATAGTAATATGATTATTTATCAAAATTATTCCTATCCTATCAGTTAATCATCGCAAAGATGTTTGCTTGATAATATTGTCTAGAATATTGTTAATTTCTAATATTATCATCAATCAATCAGGTAACTATACACATACAGTGCACGAAATGGTAAGCTGCCCTTCAATGATACATAATTTTTTTTTATTTTTAAACTTAATAAAATCAAAAGTTCTTCGTAACAAATTTTATTTTTATGCATGAAATTGTTTCAAAAATATTTTCTAAAATTTTGGAAAAAAAACAAAAAAACAAATAAATTTAAAAAATAAAATTGATAAATTACATAATATCAAAATTGAATTGCCAAACACGATATTTTGAATAATGAGCTCGTAATACATTTCAGTAAAAATTTATTATTGTAAATACGGAAATCTCAAAAGTTGCGAAAGAGCATTTCAAAAATTTCTTATAAAAGAAGGTAAATGAAGCATTTCAATTCGCGTCATATTTCCGTTTATCGTTAATCCAAGTAGGCATAAAAACTGATATTGATTCGTAGTAAAGAAAATGATTTAAAATTTCAAAATTGCTTTTATTAAATTCTTTGGCAAAATATTTGTGACGGATTGAGGAAAAAAGAATTGAGAGTGAATGATGAAATTTCAAAACTTTCAAAAAACTTTTTATTTCTAAAAGTTATTTTTAAATCTTTCAAAAACTGAATTTATTTTATCAAAATTTCAAGAGAAATTTAAGAATTATAAACAATTACTTCTAGTACAAACAGTATTAGCGATTAACAAGTAAATTAATGTACCAAGAAGAATGAAAAAAAAGCAATAAGGCAGTGGTGCCTTAAATAATTTTTTATGCCTGAACTTTGGCTTTTAGATATAAAAATTGAGATAGAAATCTCGATTTTTTCTTCCATTATTTGTTTTTTTTAAGCATCTCATAATTATACTAATTTTGATTTTTTTCGTTAATGAATTCATTTCATTACTATTATCGGATCAATTAATTGACAGAAGCATATTAAAAGAACACTTGATTTTTTTATTCATTTTTGAAAGAAATAAAGCGAATAATGAATTACTGATAATTAAAGCGAATAATGAATTACTGATAGTTGTTAATATTAGGAATTTTAATAATGTATTTAATTTTAACAGAAAAGTTAAGATTTCTGTGTTTTTAAACGATGCGAAATATCGAAAAGCTATACAGCGGAAGCTCAAGAAAATTCGGAAATGTTCCAATTTTTTTGGAACAATTATTTTTGAATAATTTTTGCCACAAAGTTTAAGTAAAATGAACTGACGAATTTTTAGAATTTAAAATTGATTTCACTTTTAACATAGTTTTAAGAAGATTTTAACATGTCGTGTGGATTTTTTCACTAATTAGTATTAGTTAGCATATTCCTTTTTGCTTTGAAAAAATCAAAATTAGTATTAAATTGTTTGACAGTAGTTTAAGTTACTGATAATGATGACTTATTTCCACAACAAAAAATTATGGGAAAAAATTTTAATTTGCTAAAACATTTTAAATATTGCAAAGATAAAAAAGAAAAAAAAGAAGATAAGTAATGATATGTCTGTGATTGTTCGCTTAATAATTTGCTAGTTTTCTTCCAGTACGAGCAAAATTCTTAACAAACATTAATAAAAATAAAGTTTTTTACAAACGAAATGATGGAAAGATTGATGAAAATATTTTTGGAGAAGGAGTAATATTTACAATAAATAATTACATTTACTAACAAAAAAGAAAAATAGACTGGAAAATTCATTATTAATAAAAAAATTAACTTCAATTATTGCAACAAAAGTGAAATATAAATAAAATGAAAGAATATTTTAAATTAGGTAGTGTCAGTAACAAAAAACTTATTGATGATATCAATAATTTGATAAAAATTTTTATTATCCAATTCTAAAAAATTTTGAAGGATGAAGATGCTATCGTTATATTTTGCCCTACATATTTCCATCGAGTTTTGTTCAATTTTGGAAAAAAAGGAACAAGTAAATTAATTATGCTTTTTAATAAATTTGATTTAATTAAAGTCATGATTAACTAAAATTTGACATGTGCAATTTTTGTTGTACGACAAATGTAATATTTGAAATGTTCGAAGATATATTTAAAAAATTGGAGTTAAGAAATTTTAATTCGAAATTCAAAAAATAAAGCGATGAAATAATTTAAAAACATATATACTTAGTTCTAAAGAAACATACTTTTTTATTCAAATTAGTATTTCAACAGGAAAGGCATACAAACTTGAAAATTTTATTAGTAAAAAAATTCATTAATAAATATTATATTATTGAGAGTTTCGATTAAAATTCAAACAGCAAAACTTATTTCGAAATTTTACCTACAAAAAAATTAGATGTGTGCTTTATTTGGAATTTTAATAATCTCAAGAAAAATAAATTCTAGAAATTTAAATTTTCAAAATTTAAATAAAACAAGTGGCGGATAAATTTTAATTGATATTTAGACAAGAATAAATTATTAAAATTTTAGCTCAACAATTTCTATTATTTTGAAAATACTGTAGAAACCTAGAAATCTAGAAATTAATTTGAAAAATGAATTCTTAAACTGTAAGATATCCAAAAATTGGATACTATGAAATGAAGGATAAAAGGATGGCTGTTAAAATTATTTGAAGTGTAATGATCAATGACCTTATTTAATTTTAAAATATAGTCAGAAAGAGAATATCCGTTAAATTCCTGATTTCCATTTCTATGATGAAGTTCATAAGAGAAAAAAAGAATAGTCTTTTATTGTACAGATAAATAATATTCGTTGATCATAAAATTTCTGATTATGGGAACAACGATTGATGAAAATATATTTGAAGAAGAAGTTAAATATTTCAACTTCATTTTGTAAAAGAAAATTGTAATTCGCGAATGTCGCTTAACAGAAATCTTCTGTTTCTTACTTTTTTTTCAATGATATTTGAATTAAATGAACGGTTTTGGACTGCATTTTCAAATAAGAAATTCTTATATCTGGTTATAAATGAATTGCAACTTTATATAATTTTTGTTTCAGTTAAAATATTAAAATGCTAAAAAGATCATAAGCAAAAAATACCCTTATTTTAAGAAAAAATTAAAAAACAAAAACCCGGCATATTGCGAAAACGACATTCTCACTCAGAAAATTAAAAATTTTTATCAAAAAAAGAAAATGACATAAAATAATATTTGAGATGTTGAAAATTATTGCGCTGATAAGAATTGCAGTATTGCAGAAAGTTCGAAAATTTATGCATTTATCATCTAATCAAGATAGATGAAATTTAATAAAATTCTATTTTGTTCATCCCTTTCCTTCCCTTCCCATCCCCTATAAATAGAAAATACTCCAAAAATATCAACGTTTTTTTTCCTGCGAATAAAATTTTATTCAGATTGTAGCTTACTTGAAATTTTCATCCATCCCCCTTTCCACTTTATATATTTTCATCATTCAAGAATCAACTGAAATTCTAGAAAAAAAGACAAAAATTAGTGTGGGAAAAGTTACTATAGCTAATCTATCTTGAAAGTTCTAAATGTAATAAGTTTTTGCTATAATTTTCTAAATTTAGATCAAATAGAATTGCTATTAATTAGAGGAAAAGAAAATTTATTTTATTAGATCTCACTTTGTTAATTCAGTTCCAAAAAAATTTATCAAACATCGCTTTCCTCCTTTTTCCACTGAAACTTAAAAGCCTTATAGTATGTAAAAATACTTTTCAAAAATTCTCGAGAAAGAAATGATATCATTATATTATAACGTTTTCCTACAAAAGCGTCTGAAAATGCATAAAATTTTATCATTTTACATTAACTGAATTATAATTAAATAATAACTAAATTTCCCAGTATTTTCTTCATCATCAATACGATAAGTTTCCTCCTGGTATGGTTCATCGGGAAAATAACTCATCCTCACCGGTGGATTCATTGTCTAATGATTTGCGAAATTCGTAGATTGTTTAAATTATTCTGTTAATTCCATTTATTCTAGTATAAAAAATTAGACAAATAGAAGAATGTCGGGAAAGCCCAGTAAGTTTGTTAAAAATAAACGTAGAGAAAATGGAAATTAAAAAGTTGCAAATTTGATTGTATTTGAAATTATTTATCAAAAAAATTTCTGAATTTAAAAATTTTTTTCCTTTGTTTTTTGACCAAAAAAAGGAAATAAAATTAAATGAATAAACGAAATGGGAGATATTGATGGATAAGAATTGTAAATGATTTTTTGATTTTATTCAAATATTTACTTCAGATTTTTATTGTCTATTGAAACGATTAAAGAGTAAGAAAAAAAGTTTTATCGGCAAAAAGAAAAAAAATACATCCTTCATTCTATCAGAATAAATGTTCACAAAAAAGAATGAAGGAAGAGACGTGTCGAAAAGATATACACCAAACGAAATCTGCAAAATTTTATCTCCAATTCGGAAGATTTTAAATTAGAAAAAATAAAAAACTAACCTAATTTCTCGTCCGTTTTATCATTTATCAATTTCTAAAAATCAGTTACACTTCATTTTACTCTTCTCACTACATTATCATTTTAATCCTACCAGCCTGCATCCATTTTTTTGCTTACTGCTTTGTTAAAAATTAAAATTCAAAAAAAGAATTAACCAAATCTTTTACTTATCTATGTTCTATTTATTTATTTATCCTTTCAATTGTATACAGCTTAATTCGCAAATTTTTAAGCACTTTTGATCAAAAAAGTGAGAAAGAAATAAAAGAACTAATGACTGGAAAAATTGAAAATAAGAAATAAATTTTAACGAAAATCGACAATATATAAAGATGAACTCTGCGCCGAAATATTTGAATTTGAACAAATCCGTAACTTTTTTTTGGAAAACATGAATTAACTTTTAAATATGTTAGAATTTAATCAATTATTCATATTGCCAAAGATAATAAAACGACAACTGAATAAAGTCATTTCAAGTAGCAATATACAATTATCCAGTGATCAATATGTCGATTACGATTAATTTGTAAAATAAATTTGTGTAAAGAAACGAAAAAAGTATCGTATCTTTTTTAAAGATTACAAAAATAATTTTCACTACTTGCAGTGATATATCATCGTGTGTCCGGTAAATATGCCGAAAGTGCACTGTCAAATACAATTATAATTATATATTTCTGTTCCAGGCAAAACTTTCGATATGTTTTTGCATCATTTCAAATAAATTTGTTTTGTCAAGGTCAAAGAAATGGTAGTTATTTAGCGAAAACATCTCAGGCTTCTTTTTTGGCCCATAATGATCTGACAGTACTTGGCATAGAATGAAATGAGTTATTTTGAGCTTTTCCTAATTGAAAATTACACTTTTCTGAAGTAAAGAAAAAACGAAGAAATTAAAAATTAATGATTGGAAATAACAAAAAAAAAAGACGTAAGGGAAGATATGAAATAAGTAGAAACAGCATGCAGTGCAATGTCAATGTTCTTTAATTGTTTTAATAAAAAAAATTGAGAAAAAAATCAAAATTTGTGTCAAAGATATTATTTGAATGGAAATGTAATTAGAGCAAAGCAATGTGTTCACAGGGAAGATGAGAAATAACGATTTTTATATTCGGTTATCTTCTCTATTCCTAAAACTTTTTTCCTCTATTCAATTCGATTTGGCTGCGTAGAACATGAATTGAAGAAGGAAATGTAATTATAAGATTTGAATTGATAAAAGGAATTGAAATGCTTAAAATTCGAATTGATAAAGAAAAAAGAGGAAATGAAAAGCTGAATCAAAATATGAAAGTTTAAAATGTAAAATACAAGTATTACCTAAAATCTGATTTGATAAAACTAGGTAGAAAATTTTTAATGAATTGAACCAATGTTAAGTTGAAAATATAATTCTATGAATAAGCATGAAATTTGTATCAAGTATAAAACCAAATTTGTTTACAAAGTGTTTGCAATATTCCATTTATCACTTATTAAAATAAAATATGTTTTAGTTATAATTGACAAATATAATCTATGAAATAATTTTTTTTTTAAAACAAATTTGTTTATCGATTCATTTAATTATTCATTTATATTCGTTCATGATAATTTCTAATATTTTTTCTTTGTAGAAAATAAAACGAATCTTATCATTTAAAATAAGAATAAAAATTTTTTAAATATTTTTCAACCCTGTAGAAAATTTTCCATTGATTTATGTTTATTTTTTGGGCATTAATGATGTAATATTTAATTAAATGAAGTAAAAATTTCAAGTTTTTATTTTAGGAAGTGATATAATGTGTAATTTTCGTTATTATGATAAAATAGTTTATATGATTACGTAGAAGAACGAAGATAATAAACCATATCTTTACTGATTGGTACAGGGGGAAATAGATTGACAAGTTTTTCGGGTCGATTTGTAAAACTTGTTTTTGAGGAATTTAATCATGGAGATGAATAGGAATCAAATTTCGACCACAATTGATATTAATTGCTTTAAAATGAATTAAATTCATCAATAGATTAATCCAAACAAAATTCGGATTAAGAGAAATGAAGAAAAACAAACAGAAATTGGTTATCAACCAATTTCATTTGTTAGATATATGGATTGACTATAAAATTTATGGAAATATTTAGATGAGGTTAAAGAATAAATAAGAATAGAGAAATATTTTTATAAATTTATTTCCAATAATATGAATAAATGGAAATTTATATGGGAAAAAATGATTCGATTGATATGTAATAAATAGATAAAAAAAAATGTTTATAACTTTGAATGAATAAATGGAAAACGTGAAGTGTATTATTCAAAATTATAAAAGCTGTAATTATTAACTTGGTTTGTCAACGTATTCCATGATTAACTTATAATTTATTTCACTTTTATTTTAATGAATTTTTATCAATTCTTTTCATCATCGTAATAAATCATTATCACCTTGTTTTATATACTTTACTTTGTTTAACTATATATATCATTGTAATGAATCGCGATTAACTTAGTCAACTTTAATTCTGACAGGGTTATAGCTATAATATTTTGTATGATATGTAATATAATATGCTATAATATTGCAGTCACATGGCTGATTCTTATGAGCATGGCGATACATCTATGATATATATATTATATAGCAATAATAATATAATAATACTTTGTAATTAAACCTAATTCAACTATTCACGGGTTAAAACATCTATATCATTTATGTAATAATGCGCTATCAAACTATGATAATTCTTCACTCTATCAAATGATGATAAGATTGCGATAAGCTTTAATATAATACATGGAATAAAAAGACAGTGGTAGTCAACTTTCCAATCTAATAATCTTGAGTAATTTAATAGACATCTTGATGAAACTGTTATCTTTAACGTGTTGTTCATTCCGATAACAATGATGACATGGTTCATTAATTATCATTAATGATTAATTTTTCAATGGCAATGTAAGATGAAAAAATTGTATACACAATTAGATAATATTTCGAAACGAATGAATTACTTATGTCATGTTTAAATAAATTTCAAAAAAGCTAATTGGAATAAAAACAATAAGAAAGTAAATTTGACATTGACATAATGCAAATAAAATATAGTAGAAAAGAAATGAAATAAAAATACAAAATTTAGTTTAAAAGTGATAAATTACAAAATATAAATTAGAAAAAACCAGAAAATTACATCTTATTTATAATAGATGAATGGGCGCGACGGGAAAGAAAATAGAAGAAAAAGTTTTATAAAAAAATAAAGGCAAGAAAAAGTATTCCGTTTTGGTTATTTAATTTTTCAGAAAAAATATGAAAATTTCAATCGTTAGCGAGAAGTTAGAAAGTAAATTCTTCAGTTGATGATTTTTTCGTTCTTTTCTCTCTCTCTTTTACAGTAACAAATGTAGAAGTGACTATTCATAACATTTATGATCATATGTAATGGATATATTTCAAATACTACCAAACGAAATATCGATATTAATTAATAAATAACATCAAATAATTATTTTTGTTAATCTTACCATTGATTAAATAACATGTTTAAGGGAAGAAATAAAATTCATGGCGAAAAAGAAATTTAAAAAAACGATGATCGGAATCATTGGAAGAGAATACTGAAAAATGAAGTGAAGGAGCAGGCAAAGAAAAAATGTAATATTAGAGTTTAGCGAATTACGTACGAAGTTAAACAACAAAAAACAAGTGGAAAAAATTTTTCGCAATAATCTATGATCGAAATTCCTTGCGAAAATTCTTCTTCATACAGGAATAGTTATAGAGACATTTGATTAGGACCTGCAATAAATGATATTATGAATAAATTCAACAAATGCTCCTGTAAGTTGATGTACTCAGTGAAAAATAAAAAAAAGAAAAGATGAACGAAATCGATGACATGTATGGATGAATTTAAAATTAATTGAATCGATAAATGAATGAATGTATAGATCTGTTATAGCTGATCTTTAATATTTTTAAATCATACAAATTATTAGCTGGTATCATATTTAAGATAGATTTAATCAGCAAATGAATAATTATATATATATATATACATTTGATGTTATAGTTACTTTTTTCGTATAAATTTTTTATTAATTGCTATTAATTAGTTATATTATGTTTGAAATGAAATTAACTGATTAATAAATAATTAAATACATCTATTCTCTGTATTAAATATTACTATTTTTACACCATTTTTTCGCGCAAATCTTTAACTAATATCATAATTAAAATGAGTTTAATCGATAAATGAATAATTGGATTCTTATTTATACCTGTCTTTAAAATGTATAGATAAAAATAAATATGTGAACTGCTAATTGCTCTCTTAATTGTTTACTTGATAATTTCCAATGATTTTAATGCTTATCGCCGACTTAGCCACTGATAAGATTTTGTTTATCGAATGAACAATTTATTACAACTGCTCGTAGATGATACATACATATAACTGCTCTCATCACAATTATGCATTCGACAGAAAATTCTGACAGAATATATAAAACAAATAAATGCGATAAATCGGAAGATAATCATTCAATTCTCAATGAATTTTGCTGATATTTAAATTATTTATTTTACATATTTCATCGAGTTTATCGATTCATTTTTATAAATTTCACAATTTCTCGTAAGTTGACATACTCAGCAAAGAAAAAGAAAATCAAAAACGAATAAAATCGATGACATGTATCGATGAATTTAAAATATCGATGACATGTATCGATGAACGAAATTCGATGACATATATCGATGAATTTAAGATATCGATGACATGTATCGATGAACGAAATTCGATTACATGTATATCCATGAATTTAAAATAAATTGAATCGATAAATGAATGATTGTATAGAACTGTTATAGTTGATCTTTAATATTTCTACATTATAAAAAATTATTGGCTGGTATCATATTAAAACAGATTTAATCAATAGATGAATAACTATATCCATACATTATATCTAATATTATCGTTATTGCATCTTTATGGTTTATCCATTATTTTTATAAATTCCAAATCATAAATTATAATGTATTATTCGATTTAATTTTTTTCATCAGTTCTCAAATTTCAATATATAATAATTTTTCAGAAAAAGCAATTCATTATATTAAGTTTTAAATTAATTAAGTTTCATTATATGTATAAAACTGCTGATATAACGAATCGATTTTCTTTTTTAATTTTCAGCATTTCATGACGAAAGATTATTATGCGGGAAAAGGAAACATAAGATTTTATAATTCATATTTAATTGCAAATATGCGCTTTTAGTAAGGATTTCAGAAAAGCAATTAATGACAAATTCTCTCGAATATTTCTTCCGAAATAATATTATTAACTAGTATTAAAATTTTATAAACAATGTGAAACAAATTGATTTAGCAGAAATGATAAACACATCGATTTTTGCCTCAAGAAAGTAATTCCACAAAACATTAGCATTTAAACATTTGCACTTAATTTTGCATCAAAAATAAAATTGTAAAAAGCACAAGCGTTGAATTGAAATCAGCGAATTAATTTGTTTTAATAAATGAAAAAATGAAAAGATTTTTCCAACAATACGCAAAAAGATAAGCAAAGAAAGCAATGAAATTCAATAATTAAAACTATAAATATTATAATAAAAGATAGTAGTATTTTGCAAGTATTAATAAATTGTTTAGAATAATTACGATCACTAATGAAATAGTACTGAAAGGAATAATACAATCAAATCCAATTGTTATTTATTTTTTTATTAAAAATTTATTATGAGAAAAAAAAACTAATTATTATTATTTCAAATTTCAGTACATTTCTCAATGCTTTAGATAAATAATAAAGTAAATAAACAAATTTTTTATTTTTTTAGGAAAAAAGTAAACAATTCATTAAAATAGACAATTAATTATATTTCTTGGAATTTGCTTATTATTCAAAAAATTATAAAATACAAATCAGGAACATGAAATGATGCTTATGAAAATGATATTTTATTATATTCATTTAATATATGATCAAATCAAATCTTTAATTAGCATCAAAAATATATATTCATTATATACAATTATCAGTGTGATATATGATAAAGATATTCTGTATTTTTGATGATTGTAATTTCAACGACTAGTTGAACATTGACACGGGCAAAGCCTAAAAATTAACAAAAATAAATACAAAGCTTGGAATCTACTAACTTATCATAACTTTATTGGTAATTAATAAAAGGATAAATAATACATTAAACTGGAAGCAAATTGCCATTGAAAACATATTGTGAATTATAAAATTAATTGTTAAATAAACTTATCCATTTATATGCGTCTATTCCTATCGGAACAAAATTATATTTGATCGTTAAAGATTTGAATTAGCATTCATTTAAATTTAAAATTAGTGGGATATGCTTAATTCGATAGTTATAGGGACGAATATGTATATAATCACGGAAATTATCTATCAAGTTGTTAACTGATAATAAATTTAATCTCAATTTCAATCTTCAGTTTATAACTCGCTCTAATATCATTTATATTGCTTTACTATTAGCAGGGCCGTCATTTTCACAACAATAACTTCGATTAATAAAATGACTTTTTCTTGCTATCACTATAATTAAACAATTAGCATATATTGTTCTTTAATTTTATTGCCTTATGTCTTATACATCTTTATAAATTGTGAAGTAAAAGAACGTATAAGAGGTGAAAGACCAATAAATGGAATTTGAAAATAAACAAAAAGATAATAACTGATGTAAAGATAAAAGGGTGTGATGAGTTTCTATCATCGAAATAATCATCTGTCATTTGTCTTCCTTTATATTTTCCAATTTCTGTCATTTCTTTTTTTGCAAAATTTCAAAAAAACATGCCGCTTATCTCTAAACTTATCATTTTTTCTTTTTATAAACTGCTAAAATTTATTTATTTATTCCCATTTTTTTTCAAACCATTGATAATTAATTTATCATTGAAATTGATGATAGGTATAAAAATGTTGCATAAGGAATAAATTTGAAGATCCAAATAAAATTTCAATCGATGAAAACGAAGGAGAGGAAGCAAGAAATATCATAGTTTTTTTAAAATGGTTTCATTTACATAATACTTAATTGTATAAAGAAAAGAAAATTCTACTAAAAGATAATAGAGTTTTTAATTATAACTGTTTATTATAATATTACATAGAATTACATTATAATTCTGATGTCAGAATTTATAGAAATATTATTTAATGATAATATCTGTATCACAATTATATATTTTTTATGTACTTTCTATTTGCATGAAATATTTTAAAGATTTAAGTTATGAATAAAGTCTTAGAAAAATAAAGAAAAATTAATAAACTTTTTTTTCGATTAAAATCTCAAGTAATTACACTTTTTTAAGTTTAAAAAAAATTTCTCAATCAATATTTTACGTTTGAATAATAACTTGGAAGGTATTGTAATTTCTGAAATCAAAAAAGCTAAAATAAGGAAATAATTTTTAATAGGCAATTCTTCATTAACGATATACATTATTTTTAAATTGAATTAATATAGTTAAATCTTCATTCTTAATTTTGGAATCAATCAATTAATAACTGTGCTTACGCAAATAGACAGACAGATAGCTGCACACATATACACATTTCATTTATAAATTTAAAATTTGAAAATCTTTCGAGAAATTGGAAACTTGCAGGGAAAATTTTTCTGCTCATGAATTAGATTTACTAAAAAACAAGCGCAAAGGGAAGCAATTTTTTTTTATTTTGCGAGAAAAGGAGTAAATTTCAGTCTAAATGCTATATTGGCAATTTAAATGATAAAACTTATCGAATGAATAAATTCAAAGAAAAAATAAGGAGAAAAGAGACTTAGAAGGGCGGATAAATTAGTAATATCATCCAGTAATTAGAACTTGCAATCATTATTTCATTATCAATTGTCATTTGGTGATGATATCCGATAAAAGTAGTATCTATACATGTGAAAACGCATCAATTAAATGTAAGGAAGACGATGAAAAATAAAGATGATCGCTATTGCTATCGATTATCGCTTCCTATTAATTTATCATCATAATCGGTCATTTTATTCTCTAATTAATTGCAACAATAATCGTTATCATACTGTCAAATTATTATTCCATTCTTAACATGACAACCCTCACTATTGATTATCATTTTCTATTATAAATTAATTATCAATAGTATTCTTTATCCTTTATCAATAGAAATAATGATATCAAATAATCACAAATTACCATAAATTATTTAAATTACTGATTTTGAAAGCAAATTGGAATAAATCAGACAAATTTTATTCATTTTCCTAATAGTTTTAATATTTCGAAATTGTAAAAATAAAAATCTAAAATATTATATTTATTAAAACGTGGTAATTAAATATCGCATTTTTATAAATATTGATAATATGATGAAATTGTACAAATCGAAATTAAACAATTGTTATTAGTCAAAAAATACAATAAATGTGATAATAGCGATCTATTACGCACCATCATTTTTGACTTACTTTACCCTATTCTTTTTATAAGTTTAAAATATATTTTTCGTTATAATGGTAATTTCACGCAGGGAATTTAATCTGTACGACTAAATTCCAATTAAAACTTGTCTGCAGATTTTTCAAATTTCCGAATTATTAAATTTCAACTTTTCAAATCATTATAATTTTATTAGTTTAATATCGTAGCTATATGTTAAAAAATAAAACAGTATGAATAAACTTAATGATACGATATAATTAATTAGCAAGGAGAATGAAAGTTACATCGATTAAAATTGATTTGATGTGTTTTACTTAATTTAAAAACCATAAAATTACTGTTCCGGTTATATTCACAATGAAACAACGAATTTAACAATGAAATGAAAAGACAATTACAAGAAATCTTTCTGTCATTTTTTGTTTATTATTTAGCCAACAAAATCAGTTAAGATGAAAGATTACACTATTCATTTCAATATTTGTTGCGCAGATGTCCTTTAACTTTTCCTTCAGTTGATATAAAAGTTTAGATTAAGAAATTTGTGTATGATTTCCGTTTCTAATTATCAAAGGACAGAAAAATTATTAGAAAACTCATTGAAAATTAATTATTTGCGATCTTAAAGTTATTATTTAATTGAAAAGAGAGCAAAGCATTCATTTATTTGAAAATTTTGTCTTTCAGATTGCTCATAATAATTTCTCCATATTTCGTTGTTGTTATAATATCATCATAGTTTACGTTTCAAAAGAAAGAAAAAAAATAAACAAACAAGATAAGAAACTCCAATAAAAAAGTGAAAAGATTAAAAATGAAAATTTCTATTTTATATATTAAATAAAAATTCTCCTTTGATAGAAAATGACTCATATCTTGACGTAATTACGTCTATTCAATTAATAAGCAAGTATTCATTGTATCAACTAAATATAATGCAAAAGTTTAGAAGAACTGGCATGTAACTCGACCTAATTACATCTATTTTAATTAAAAGACAAATATTGCTTGAGCGCAAAAATTCCAATAGTAAATGCATAATTACTATGAGATACTCTTGTTAAGGTATTGTAAATTGCACTACATTTGTATATGCTAGGAATTTCAATAAGAACAAAATTCTATGTTGACAAGATTAAAACATACCATCGAGAATAAAGTGCCGACAAAATGGATGAAAAGTTACAGTATGCAACTATAGTGACGATAAGTAAACAGATGATATTTGTTCATCAATGCATCGTTGGATGCAAACGGGTACTTCAATTTGTATTAGGGAAAAGCGATGAAAGGAAACTGAATGATTGAGAGAGATGGGAGAAGAAAGGAAATAGGAAGTAATCTAATTTTTAATATTTAAAATGGGAGCGTTAGATAAGACTGAAATTCAATTCAAAAATAATGCAAAAAAAAATTTATTAATTTTTTATATACACATATATAATGAAATTTATTAATTAATCTTTTTTAATATACGCAATCAAAAAAAATATGTTAATGAAATTTTTTTCCTAAAATTTTGATAAATAATTGACTGATAAAGTGATAGTGGAAAAAGCAAAAAACAAAACAATAATTTTTTTTATATGTCAAAACATAACGTTTCATATTTCGTTTATCTCAAAATTTTCTTATGACATTAAAATTGTAATTGCATCAATTTTAAGTAATGTTACCTCAAAGATGCGACGAAGTGATATAATCAATATTTTTAATTAAACAAATATTAATTATATTAGTTCATGTTAAAAATAAGCTTTGACAGAAAGAAAAAAGTTTATAAAATGAAATTTTTGCGTATAAAGAATTAAATATTTTTTCCATAAAATTCCAATAATAATTACAAATCTTACAATTAAATTTTTAATGCAAATCATAGCGGAAATGTTATATTATAAATTTCAATTATGTACATGTAATAGATATGAATGAATGTGAAATGTGAAATTTTCATAATTCTTTTTAAAATTGGGATGAATAAGTATTGAGGCATGCATTTTTCTAAAGGCTGCCGTTTTAAAAGCGATAAACAATGATATGTTAAATAAATGATAATAAAAAAAAATGATTCACTGAAGAACATTTTGAAAATCCTTTACATGAAGAAAAGTGGAAAATCGAAACAAAGATAGTGCTTTCAAAATTAATATGATATTTGATTAACAATAATTTATATTATTTGTAATGTTTTATATAATAAATCAAATTCATATTCAAAGCATACAGTTTTTGTAAAAATTTCGGAATCGGTAATTAATAAAAAATTAGAAAGAGGAATAATATTGTAAGAATTGGATAAATAAATAAATGTAGAAAATTTTGCACATTCATTTGGGTGAAGAGTTAAAGATCTTCTGAAGGTCATCATTCTAAGGAAAGGAAGGTGATGACGATAGATAAGAGTCATAATTTTATTGATAGCGAATCTGCTGATTGAATTACAAATAATTCTTGAAAAAGAAAAGAAGAAAAGAAATTGAATAAATTATTTATCATCCTGATCGATTTAACATGTACAGATATATTTTTTGAACATATCGTAACATATATATGTATATAATGATCCAAAGATAAATTTGACTATAAAATATAAATTATAGTTCGAAAACGTGTTGGCCAGAATTATGAAGCACAATTGAATTATATGAAAAATTGAATTTCATAAAATAAAAAAGGAACGATTCGATGAACACATCTTAAGCTTTCACTTTATCATTTTTCAAACAAAAAAAACATCGTAAATGAGAATATTAATGTGTAATACAATTTTAATGTTATTATATTAATTATTTGCATTATAACAACTAATTCTTGGTAATATTTTGAAAATTTCGCTTTTTCATCATTAGATTTAAATTTCCGCACTCATCTTTCTTTTTCGCCTTTAATAAACCTGTTTTATTAATATTAAATTAATGTGAAGAACAAAATTAATCGAAATATAGTACATTAGGGATGGAATACTTAAAACAGTAATAAACAAAAATGGAGTAGTGAAAACATTAATATTATTACAGAAATGGAATAATAGAAATATTTTGTGAAAATAGAAATGGAATAACAGAAATACGTATTTAAAATAAGAATAGAATAATGGAATATTATGATAAAATAGAAATAAAAAGCAGATGTATTGTACTAAATTAGAAAAACGGAATAATAGAATTATATAGAAATAAAATATAGAAAAAAAAGTATCAAAATAGAAATAGAATAATGAAAATATTGCATTAAGATATGAATGAAATCATAAAATGCGGTTTCCTTAACTGGTTAAATTGGAAATGAAAATTGAATGCAAAAAAGACATCATTACAATTAAATTTATAGTGTGACATCAAATTGACAATGATGAAAGGCTTCCTGTTTGTCTTGTATATATAATCTAAATAAGACAAAAAGAAGAAAATGAAAATACAGTTGATTTGTTAATTTTTTAATAGAAATAGGAAATCAGCGAAATCGTATTTTCTACTTGGAACTATATAAACTTTATAAAAATGAATTCCAAGTTTGCATATATATAATGAATAACTTAAGCTCAATGAATAACTTAAACAAATAACAAATTAAAATTTATAAAACGCTAAATTTAGCAAGAAAAACGAAAATAATAGAAAAAGAATTTTGACGGAAAAGTGCAATTTAATTGAATCATTTTATAAAGAGAAGAATTTGAAAAAAACTGAGCAACAAAGATTGCAATGTTATTTCAATCTTTTTTTTCTTATCAAAAGCATTTATAAAAAAGAGAATGGAAATCTAAGGCAAAACGAGAATGGAATGGGTAAAGCAAATCATCGAGAGATTAGAATCAATTTTAATTCAATCGTTTGTACAGACAGATCGATAGATATCATACAACTGATATTTGATTTTCAACCTTTTTAATGTCCAATTTTAATAATGTTTATGTCCATTTATCTTTCATTATGTTAATTTCTCTCGTTCCCTCTCTCTCTCTTATTTGATATACTATATTACGTTTATATTTAATTTTTGAAAGAATTTGGAAGTAGATGCAGGGGTCAAAGTATTATTTGACATTAGAGAAAGAACCAGTTTTGCTAAGTTAACTACAGAATGAAAAGATGGACTAAAATCAGGAATAGAACAGAAAAGAATACCGATCTATAATCAAGTTGATGTATGATAAATAGCTTTTGTCAACTTTGATATCATTTTCTATTCTTCAATATATTAGCTCTTTATCTTTGCAACTTTATTTGATTGGTATTTTATGTTGTCGGATTGGTAATTAAATATTAAATGGAGCAATAACCTATCCGTAAGGCTCAAATTTCAGTTCGAATCATTTTGATTAACTGTAAATCTTTTTATATTTTATTAATTGCAAAGAGAATTGGATTTTAACGATTCTTATCAACTTGATAAGAATCGACTAATTTCAGTACATAGATGCAGCGAAAATGTTGAATTGACGGAATTAACATTCCCTTGAATCCAAGAAAGTACAATTGAAAATGAATATTATATCAGTTGGTTATTTATGATATTAACTTGTCGATGCTTGTTTAATGGAATTAATATTTTTTATACCATTTTCAATTTTTCAACCACAAATAATATTAACAATTTTATCAGTAATATTAATTCGAATAAATAAATATTGTCATATATTAATCATGCTAATTACTTATTTGTTAATTCCTGTGATCTAATACTTTAATTGTCCGACTCACGTTTATTAATTAGTCCGAAGATTTCGATTAAAAAAAGTATTACATAGAGGAAAAAATGTCCTTTATAAAAGAAATCTAAAAATTTTAATAATTTAAATTTTATATTCGAAGGGGAAATCATTAATTTGCAAATTTTTGATCGAAATTTCAATTATTTTTCATAATCTAAAATTTTATATCAGTCAACAAAATTTTGAAAAACTCTTGAAAATTTCAAATATTGCCTAAAATTCCATATCAAGAAACGATAATCGATTTGTAGTTTTGCTAAATATCCGAACTTATGAAGGCGGTTAATTATTTATATCACTAACAACAGCAATGATGAAACAAATATTTCAATGTTGAAAATACTGATTTCTATGATAATGATAAAGGAGAATGAAGGTTGAAAACTGATTGAATTTTTTCAGAAAGAAATAAATTACAAGAGAAGCGAAATTTTATCTCAATTTATAATTAATAAACATTCCACTGGTTCAAATCGTTAGCATTATAATAAGATTCAATGCATTGCTTTTCTGATGCAATCGCTGTGCTCGTGATATGTTTTGCAGCTGCTATATCAGTTTTAGAAGTGCATGAATTCGGAAATTTCTCTTCCTTCGCCAAAATTTCATCATTTTCTTCCATTTCATTATTTTTATTTAATTTCAGATTTTCCTCATTAATATTATCAACTTCCTCAATCTGAAATGATTGAAAAGAAATCTATGCTTATTAACACCTCCGTAATCTTTTAATAATCGGAAATGATATAAATTACAAAATTAACATGAAATCATATAAATAAAGAATTGTTCTAACAAATTAATATAATATGAAATTTCTAACGTTAAAAACATATTCCGAATTAAGTGCATTAATATCGAAGTTACATGTTGAATATGTGTCCGATGTAATGCCAAACGTGCAGTCATCGTAAGAGGGAAATTGTTGTGGACTTTGAATTTTCTTATATGATTTCTTTCCTTTCACTATTTTATGTTCAACAAACTCATCTACTTTTGATGCTTCAATTACTAAAAATTTTATATGCAAATATTGATTGACAAATAAAAGTTAAAAGATTAGTGGGAAAAAATAATAAAAACAGAATCAAATTATAAAATATTTTAGTGGCATTTAAAGACTTTGACAATAAAATTATAAAATAGCAAGAATCCAGCAATAATTTTTATTATTCTCACAAAATTTTGCTAAAGTAATTAAAGTTAAAGAAAATTAATGGGATAAAAAGATTTAGCTACCGTATTTTTCCGTTTTTGGTGGACGAATACCGTAATAATGTTTATGTTCATTATTATTAATACAATTATATAAATTAGGCATATTTATATAAGTACTTTCTGCCTGAAATAGTTAGAATAACTATAAAAAAGAAATTAATAATGAAGTACTAAAATCTAAGCAAATATAATAAAGTACTACTGATGGCATCTGTATTTGTTGGTATGGCATAATTTTTGTTGCAGTATCTTCCATAGTTGTTATATTATCCGTCTGAAAATTAGAAATATTCAAACTGCTTCAGCATGAAATAATTTTCAAAAAATAAGTAAATTGGAAACTCAAACATATATTTTATCACACAATTTTCATCACTCTAATCTTAATATTTTCAGGAAGAATAAAACCGAAATACTTAAAAATAAAATTCAACGAAGATTTAATGGAATTGAAATTTGAATGACAAAACAAATTTGTAACAAAAATGAAATTAAACTGAAGATAATGAGAATTAAAAATAATATATTTTCTGCGTTTTTATCTATAAAATTTATTTAATTTTATATTTTTGATTCGATCAATTGACAAGGTTCTTGATTGATACTAGTGACCAAAAAAAATATTCATTAATCAATTTTATCATTAATTCCATTTGCTTTGTGATAAAATAACAATAATAATAATTAATAAAGTAAACGACGGAAATACTACCACAAGAAAAATAATGATAGAATAAAAATACCAATAATAACATCAATAATAACAATAGTGATCAAGTTACAGCATTTAATTAAATAGTTTCAGCATCTTATAAAATTTCTTTCTATTTTCTTTAATTTTTTCAAAATCTATTTATAAATTTATGAATTGAGTTCAAAAAGCTCAATTTTTTTCCAGAATGTCGATAAAAATTCTTATCAAAGTTTTGAAACCATTTAAACTACATACTTCTTGCGTATATTTGCATTTATCAGTTTCATCATTAGTATCTTGCCACTTGTTATCGATAATGCCACGGGTCTTAAAAAAAAAAAGAAGGCAGCAATTCCAAAAATAATACTCAGTTAAAATTTGGAGAAAAGCAAAATTTTAAAAGAATTTATTCATTAAAAATCTTAAAAAATTGTGTACTTGTTATCATTTCTTCTTATCGAAATTTCTTAAAGTAATAAATCTAAATTGAAAAATGAGACAATAATATACATTACAGAGCATTGGTGCAGCATACATTGATAGAAAATGTTTTGCCACATTCTTATCTTTTTTTCCATAATTTCATCCTGTAATTACGAAAGAAAGAAAAAGGGAAATGGATAAATTTAATTTAATATAGCAATGTGTTCATAGTTAATGATAGATAGAAGAAAAGATGCAGAAGAAATGATTACGCTGAAACTAATTTCGTATAAAAACTTATTGAATTATTTTGGAATTTTAATTTTATTTTTACAATTAAATTGTATTCTTATTCTTCACTTTCGATAAGTAAATACAAAGTTATTTTAAATAAGCTGATCGAATTGGATGAACTACAGAGAAAATGATGACGAATAAATTTTTTTAAAAAATTAGTGGATGCTTTATTCTGCTTAATTCCTAACCTTTAACATTTTTCATAACAAGTACTAGGTAATAATTTTTGAACACATTGGTTCGTTCAATTTTTTGCCAAAATCGAAGAAAAATGGTTTCAATTTCAATAAAATTTTCGCGTAGTCAAATCTATGAAGCTTTTATTATTATTAAAAAACGAAGTAGGTAGAAATTGTTATTCAAATTTTAAAAACAAAATGAAGCTTTTACTTGGATAGTTGATTTATACCCAATCTGATTACTCTGATTTATTCCTGATGCGGAATAAATATATTGCTGCCACCTGAGATGTTACATCCCCAATCATCTATATTGGCAACATCACCTATATTCGGATGCTTAAGACCATTGGTTGTATGGAGCATTGATTCCTGGAAAATTAATTTCTGGAAAATATTTAGACATAAAAATGAATAATGATAATGAAAATGTATTAGTTATGTAAAGCGGAAGTTTTTATACATCAATCAAAACAGAATCTGAATTTTTGGGCGCGAAATATTTTAATTATAAATCGATTATTGCAGTAAATTAGTTTTATTTTATGGTATACTTCAATTAGAGTGTATATATTAATAATCATTAATCAATCGTTAGGCTTATCATAGTTTCAATTTTATGGCACACCTCCAACATTTCTTTAATCGGTCCCGTTCTCACAGTACTATCAGTAGAATCCTCATCCATTGTATAATATATACTATTGCCCTTTAAGCCTGGTTTACGACCAAAGCCTAAGTAACAACTTGACGCCATGGAAATTGGAACGACTAATACCACTAATTTTAAAACTTCTCAAATTTATTTATTTCTTTCATCACACTAATTTCTGCATTTTTCATGCAATTTTCAACTACATAAAATATATTTAATAACAATTTTTTTGATGATATTATTTATGCTTAACAGTAATGTTTTGTTGTTAAAAGTTATCATAAATATGCAAAATTTGAGAATTTTGAAAGAAAAAAAAAAAGATAAAAATTTTCAAATTTGACTAAATATTTAGCAAAATTTATCAATTTCCAATCAGAGGAAAATCTATTAATTCCAAATTTTTTACAATCTTTTATTCACAAGTTTTTTATAATCTATTATTCACAAATTCTTTTTCAGGACAGATTGCTTATAATTTCATTGGAATCTGATTATTTATAAATTCTTTAGCACTGTTTACTCACAATTACCCATTTTTTGTAATTCAGAATCCATTATCAGTTGAATGAATTCTTCCTGTATTTCATCCTTTAACAACAGAAAATAAAGAATTCTTTATAACATACGATGTCAGCATTTATAAATATTATTGTTGAATGATGAATGGGAGCTAATCATTCATACTAAAGATGAATGATAAAATTTGATAACTGATGATATTTTCGAACTAAATAATTCCAAGTGAATTAGATTGAATTTACTTAATGACTAAAAAGATGTTTACATCTGATGATCTGATTTATTGATATTTCGGATTCTTAGCATTAATTAAGTGTTATAGAGCGGAAAAATTTATTACAATAAATAATAAAAGCATAAATGAAGAATAATTTTGTTCGCTTCTTGTTAAACTTCAATATTATATCTATATTGATTAAATTTTGATCGCTTGATTAAAAAATTTTTTGTAAAATGCAAAGTTATTTCATATTCATGGAAGGAGTTAAGCTTTACGTAGAATCAATAACAAGCATCATTAAATCGTAAAATTTTTCATATCATATTAATGATAAACTAAGACGACCATGCATCGTACGAATAATGAGAGAAACGTTATGACAGTTGATGTATGCGAAAATTAAAATGAATTTAAGTTAAAAAGTAGTAAGTCTAAAGGCATACACTTTAATAGGACATAATTCAGAGGATTGGATATATGATAAAATATGAATGTAATAAAAAATAAAAAGCAGATCTAGAAATATTTAATCAAATATATGATATAGTATTGAAGTCTAACATGAAACGAGCCAAATTATTCTTCATTTATGCTTTTATTATTTATTATAATAATGAAAGACTTCTCGTTATAAACTGCCAGGATTTTTTATTTTGCAAAAATTTCTTTTCATTCTAATGAAATGACAACAGTTGGCAAAATATTTATTATAAATCATTTATTTCATTCAATTATATATTTTATTATTTGGTCGTTATCTTTTTCTCTATACGTTCTCCATACTTTCTTCCATAAGTTTTATTCAGTGAAATGTTAATTCTTTTATTTTTAAAAATTAGTTTTTCTTCTTTCTTCCATATTTTTTCTGATTTTCTTTTCATGTCATGTCAATCTGAAAGCCTAATCAATTATCATTATTGGAAAAATTGATAGATAAGTTAATTAACTTAAATTATCTTTCATAATTCTGATGTAGAAAGGATGAGTAGCAAAACTGAAATATTGAAGGATTTAAATTTTCAGAATAAATAATTCACTTTTATTGCAGCAAGTACTATATTAGCGTGCAAAGTTTTTGCAACTGCTTTTATCATTTCAGATATCAATAATAGTAGAAAAGAATTTTTGATGCTGGGAAAATTATAGAAATTTTATTTTTTGAAAACTGATATTTACATTCAAAAATCAATATATTTGATGATAAGGAGTTTTATCTCATCTTTTGTTCGAGGATTTTGTTTACTTTACCATTACATGAGCCATTCTATCGGTGATGTATAACGACGTCGGCGTTGGTCGAAGCTTAGAACGACGGCGACGCGGGCGCAACTGACGAAGGCGGCTATACCGGTAAGGAGAGCGCGAGCGATAAAGTCGTGAATAAGAACGACGACGAATACGAGAACGTGAAGAACGACGTGATCTATGTGGACTTGATCGTCTACTTCTGCTGACTTTTGCTATCCGATACAGTCCATAGAGTGTACCTAATGATTTACGACGACGATAACTACGTTGACGTCTTCGCACAGGGGATCGTGAAATATATCGCTTATAACGCTTTCGTCCAGTTCTACGCGATCGACTTCGACGACTTCGTGATCGAAATCTTGATGCGAAGTGGCAGGGCATGACTGATTTTCTGACCTTCTGTTACGAGAAATGCTTTCTCAAAAGTTAAAACAATGAATTAACGCGCAGGAAGAGATACAACTGGTTAAAAGAAATGGATAGGTTTGGGAGAAAAGAATGAGTATAAATAATGTGAAGCCATGTTATGAGCCTATTTATAAAAAATTTTTAAATATGCAAATTAGGTTATAAAATGCATAAGCTATTATTACAATGTTATGAATATTATACAATTTTCTCATTTAAACGCAAAATTTTAATTTCCAATTCAGTATTCTATTATTGAATATTAAAAATTTGTTGTAGTGGGGATGCCAATTTTCCCAATGAAAATTTAAATTTATAAAATACCTTTTTCAATTTCTTATAATTAATTTTAGAAAAAACTTGCAATAATTAAGATATACTTATTAATTTTCAGAAAATACAAATTTTCAAGTCCAATTTCCGATCACTCTATTTCTTATAAGTAATTTTTTCAAATTTTTAAAAACAACAAGTAAATCCTTATTCATTATGCAAATTCTATTATTTTTTTAAAATACTTAACTTCGTAAAATTCCAAGAATGAATATTTTTAGAATCTTTCTTCTCTCTTACATACGTCTGGCTGATCACGCACTTCAATCATTTGTTTATTGCTAATTTATTTATTTCAATTTGGAGTTGAAGTACTTATCCTTCCTTATTTGTTTATTTGCTCATATTTTTTTTTTTTATTTTTGCAATTTATTTTTTCATTGCCATCACTTATTCAATCAATTTGTATTCATCCATTACAAGATATAAATTTAAGTATATCTTAATTATTAATGCAAGTTTTTTCCATTCCCAAAAATAAAATAAAAATATTCAATTCGTAGCATGAAGATGATAACAATAACAAATACGAACTCGGTAGCAGTGTAATAACATTTAATTCTAAGCATATAAAAATTAAATATTATTACACCTAAATATATAATTTTTTTACACTAAAATATATAATCCTATATATATACATATCCACCGCTAAAAGTTAAAATATTTGATAAATGAAATAAAATTCGTGTATTTTTGTTTAGATGTCTGTATATATATTATTTTGTTGGTAGCATACTAGCTAAAATGCTTATTAAGTCTATTTAATTGATTTTAAAATAAAATAATAATCATTAAATCAATTAGCAGACGCATTGAGTACAAAGATTTCGAATGCACATTGCACCATCGGGTTCATTCCCAATGGTACTTCTGGTTGGGGGTCAATATCTAATCCCCATTGTAAATAATTAAGTTTAGAATAAAAATTTTAAACATTTTCAGAATTTCTATGCTTAAAAATAAATATCACTAATGAATAAAAAGCATTCTGCATGCATAATTAAATAATATTTGGAAATATAACAGAAATATTTCGGGTAATAAGTATATATGTTTATATATTTTTGATTTTAGACTCTTCAAAAAAAAGTACAAAAATGATTAATTAAGGAAATTAATCATGGGATGAGGCATTGAGAAAGATGAGAGAAGGAAGATGAAATGTAAGAGTTTAACAGTGTTGAATAATGGAAATAACATAAGAGTTTTGGACATTTTTTTTTTCATTAGGCTTTTTATCAATAACTTATATCTGTATGCCGGTATCAGTATAGCATGAGAGAAGTTTGAGATATAATGACAAAATAGTTTGGGTTTCGATAACTTTTTAACAGTATTCTGAACGATTTATAATAGCTAATTAATGAGAAATAGTCTCAATTAAGATATTTTTTAATGGCTATGTCTCAATAATTATTTATCTGATCCTTTTGCACTGAGAATATTCAAATTTTATAAAAATCTTAATTATAAGGCCTTTTTTTGCTTTCAATTTCCTTTTATTATCTTGTAAGATAAGTTTTTTACTATGCAAATATTGATTTTTTTTAAACAAGCTGTCACTAAAATTGCGAGGAGAAATAGAAAATCGGCGAAGACAGTAATTCCTTTGTGTTGCTTTCACATTAATGGGGTATATGTTGTACGTGCGTATTGTGTGATGTACAATGTAAGCTAAAAATGTGTCGCCCTTTGTCTATTAGCTGTAATTCCCATATCCTAACAATCCCCTAATTCTTCATATTCACAACCGTACTACGATACCCACTTAACAAGAGGAGGGTCTAATACCAAACCATTTAGTGGATGTATTTCCAGCAGTTCGGTCGAATCAACTAAGTCGGGGTTATTACTTTTTTTGGGTTTCCTATTTTTTCCTTCATTTATGTTATTGTTGTTATAATTGTCTTCTCGTATTGTTAAATTGAAATTGTTGCGTTCGTTAATTATCGGAATTCATAATAAAGATTTAATTACCCAAGCTTGAGGTGTTTCTCCAAATACGAAAAACAAGAAATTACAGAAATCGCGGGGATAAAAATGAAATAAAAAATTGCATTTGAATGAAAATGAGAATTAAATGGCAATCATTAGAGCTAATAAGCAGTATCAAATGATGAGTTGGAAAGAATGATAGGTGCTGTAGAACTGATAAATGCCGCTGACCAATAATGATGAATATTATTCTGAAAAATTACATCATTTAGGCCATGGAGGATTTTATGAAAACAATTCATGGCTGAGTTGTAAAAATGTTAAGCTTATAATCGATCAATTGAATTATAATTATTAATTCATAATGATATGTAAGTAATGCATCGATCAGTATTTTTTCTGTCCGATTTTTTTGAATTAAAAATTTTTGAAAATTTCATTCCTTGTTTTATGCACTAAAAAATGTTAATAAAAGACAAAATTATTAATTAAACAGAGAAATCTCACATAAGCTATTATAATATTATCTATATCTAGATAGTCTTATTCAACTCATGTATCTTGTTTCGAGGATATAAGCAATTATTCTTTGCTTATATCCTCACGAAGATCATAGGTAAGATATTGTTCAGTAAAGTTCCAATGGTAAATGGTCGGGCCTAGTCTAGTTCTCGCAGCCAGCAGAAACGAAATTCTTCTCCCAGTAGAATTTCAATTTAATTTTAACACAAAATCACCAAAGATTCTTCGATAACTCAAAAAATCCTTAAAAATCTATCCCCAAGCGATGGAACAATTTCTTCCTGTTATCAACATTACGGTTTCGTGAATCGAGCATTTCTTGAACTTCATAAAATGCTTGGAATTTTTCATGCATATGTTTTAAGCGTGGAAAGTTTGGGATTCCAAATGATTTTATTTTCGAACCATGCAAATCGAAATAATCTTAATAATAGTGATGATAAATGAATGAATAAATACATAAATACTATTCTAAATTACCTCAACTACTCTCTCTCTCTCTGTTTAGAACAATTTTATATCATATCACATATCAGAAAAAAATATCGTACCAGTAGAATTTCAATTTAATTTTAAACCATCCGTGTTTCATCTATTAATTATGACTTTTGTTGGTATAAAAAATTTTTCCGCCTTTCTTAAGTCAGCACCTCATGATGTAAAAGGTTTAAAATTAAATTGTGGTTGAGGAACACGAAAGTGGAATTTCATCCTCTAAATATTTTTTTGTTTTTAAGTTCACAGTAATAGAAGTTTCTTAAATTAACTTAAGCTGTCTTCATTACTAGGTCATGCAAAGAATGATCCAGCATCCCAGAAGTTTTCATTTTTGAATTTACGTAAGTGTTGTCGGTTTTACTGAAACAGTGATTTTATCAATTCTGCAGGAAACAGAAGCATTTTATACAGTAATTTATTTCTCATTTCATTTAACAATATTATGTTTTGAATATTTAACTTGTTCAGAGAAAAAATTATCTTTTCAGCAACTTGAATCTGAATTTCTATCAAAGTAAATTAGTTAGAGTTGAATGAATCAAGATCCAAAAATTAGAGATGGATATCGTGAATTTCAATTTCGCGAGATCCCAAATAACTCAATACCAAACGAATAACTAAACACCATAAATCATTCAACTAATTCTTCATTCCTCAAATTTATCTCCCATTCTTTCATGGTTAGCTAAATTCATATCTTTGTCCAGATACGCGTCTTTATCGACAGCTGTCAATCATCTATTGTTATAATGCTTATACTAATGCTTATACTGTAACTAATTTTCTTTCTATATGTTAATTGACAACCGTTTTTGTGCTTAATGAAGGCCGCTCCCACTTCCTAATACATATAAACCCTATTGTATTAGCCGGGGATCCACTGTTACCAGAGGGATTACGACAACGACTCCCGAACGACTTCCCTTTTTGTGGCTTTACTGGCTTTCCTTCCCTTACTTGCTCACTCAATAATACAATTCTTGTTATCCAACTTGTATCACCACGATAAAGTTTGATATCACAAAATTCGCTGGGTCGCATCAAACCAACAAACATCGACTCAAATAAGCGATCGATCTTCTTGTTCAGTCAAATCTACGCTGAGACCTTCAGAACCCCTCAAATACACATAAATCTCTTCGCAACAATGGATAATTATTTTGCAAGTTTCTAAATTAATTTTGCTTCTAGAATTCTCAAAATCTATTCTATTAACTTAACTTGGTTTGCATTATTTGATTTATCTTTTTGCTCTTAATTTGGTCATCGCATAAAAAGATTTATCTAACCTTCACAGATACCATTAATAATCTTCAATGTTGCATTTTGCTACATTTGTTGCAGAAGTTGTTGTTGAGAGATTTGTAGAAGCGTTTATCCGGCATAAAAAATACAATGCAATATCAATGAAAAACTAATCTTATAAAATAGTGGCAAGAGAGATAAGGATTACAGTCACAACAGCAGAATGTCGGCGGATCGGTCGTGCAAGTCACTGTGAGGGTGATGGATTTCTCCTACGGCAGGAGCGCCCTACACATGCAGATTCAGAAATGGAATTACGATATGAGGAAGAATATATACTGCATATTATACACAAAAATCAATACATCAGAAAACAAACAATTTGAATTAGTCAATCAGAATATTGGTCGAAACTTGCTTCGCAACATTTACAAAGAATTTTTGAAATGACTCCTTGGTTTAAGGATCCTGGAACGGAATAATCACATCTGATATCATAATTATAAACGAAAAGTTTCCTTTTGAAATTTATCAATTCAAATCTTAAAATCTCTCCTGACATTTCTAGTGATATCATAATAGTTTAGAGAAATTCATACCTAATGTAGAAGCAAATGTCTTAGACTACTCATGAAATTACACTAAAATATTTAAAGAAGACAAAGGAATAAGGTTAAAACTAGCAACCAATTAGTTGATAACAATAGCCTATTGAACAGTAGTAATGAGGTATAACAGTAGAGAAAATTGGATGGGATAGTTAGCAAAGTAAAGGAACTAAGGTTTAATTTGAAGTAACCTGATAAAACCTGAATTGCACTCCCAAGTGCTGACACCCACGAGAGCAATGTAACTGCACAGATCAGTAAATTTCTTACGATTTTTGGGGTTACGTACTCATTTTCTAATTTATGGTATGATTTTCTAGAAAAAATTGTTATTTTACCCAAGTGCCAGTTGACTATTCCATTAGTGCTTGAGCCCAATACTCCAAAAAGTAACATAAGTAGTTGGTTGTAATGCGACTTAAAATATAGCATAGTATAAAATACAAAACCTTGGTGTACGGGTAAAATTAATGATGACACCAGATTATCTGTGAATAATAGACGATAATTTTCCATATAAACTTACCAGGTTGTAGTACCATCTTCGTTATCTGAGATTGTAACCTTCATTCTTTTTAACTGATTTCTTATTCTATCTGCAGTATCATAATCCTTATTTTTTTTTGCTGCTTTTCTTAAATCTAATAATCTTTTTATTTCCTGATGGTCTATGCACGCTTTCGATGTTCCAATCAGTGAGTCGTAATTTGTTTCTTACGTCTCGAAAGATATTAAAATTTATCATTCATTATTTGTTTTAAGGAATTATGTACTACATAAGTAAGAGCACGGTCTAGAAAAATAACCTTTAACTTTTGTTTGAGGAAGAAAAAAAGGGTAAATTTGAGTTATTAGAAAAGTATATTACGAATGATATCGTTATTTATTTATTTTATTATATCTCTTATCTTTTTTTTTCAGTACTTATTTAATATTATGTTTCAGAATATTTGACTTAGAATATTACTTCTTTTTCTTTTTGTCATATATTTTTTTTTTTGATATGCTCTTTTATTAACATAAAAATTAGGACATACTTTGTGATCCATCCCAGCACTCAAAAAATGTTTGAAAATAGATCGTAGTCATGTCTAGTTGCCATATACAAAGTTTTGCAATTCTCTGATTGTATTTATTAGTGATTTCAGTTGTCTTATTCGGCTATATTGGCAAGCAGAATATAAAGGTGTATTTCCCAATCAATTCAATGCCATGAGTTGCTTTGGTTGGTAATTAAAATTGTAAATTCATTCACGTTTGATAATCACAAATATAAAACTGTGCATTAAATTAATGCGATCATTCATAGAACATGATTTTTTTCCTATAAAGACTGCTGGATCCAAAGAAAAAGAATCTGCAGTATCAAACCATTACTCACCATGAAATGAAGCAGATAAATTCGTAACAATTCCAGCATGCTATATTTTTCTTCAAATGATATTTGATACATTTAATGAATTAGCAAAATAAAAATTAAATTATGGAATTTAATGACATCCAAAGTGGAAAAAGGTCGATATACATAGCTTTTTTTATAATTTAGGAAGACACGCATGACAAAATGAAAATAAGTTTTTATCTTTTAGTCTTTTTTAATTCCTAGCTCAGAATAATTTATAATATTTATATCAAAAGAAACTTTATCACAACTTGAAATATCTTTGGCAAAATCTATAGCAATATAAAAGGTATGAAATTAAAATTGCTCGCAACTAATGGATTAATTTCATTCCTGATCAACTTCAGCATATTTTAATCGGCGAATAGATTCAGAACTATATTATAAAACTCGCCACATCAAAGAGTTTTTTTAAATAAATCTGTTTTCCAGTGACATTCGTCTAATCGCACAACAACTTATTAAATTTTTCAGTCAAATTTTCTTAACCATTTACAAATTATCATTTGATTGTTTTTTTTTCAAATTAAATTGGAAAAGATGAGAAATAAAATGGTTCATAAGTAGCCAAGTTAACATCAGCAAAAAAAAAATGAAAAAATCTGTATTATTTAAATCTGAAAGTGTTAATATGATGCATATTAAAATCTTAACACATTAAACCATTCATATTATTCAATATTGTTCTGTTCATTTCATTATTAATTCTTGTTTAAACATTTCATGTTAATTTATAGGCTTCATTGAAGAGTTAAATCATTCTATCTCAATATTCTCTACTTTATTATCAATAAGAAAAATCATAAATTGTTAAAAATAAAAATAGTAAATTCATATTTTAGCAACCCGATATGTCGTCCAGTCACTGTAAAAATGTAACGGAATGCAACAAGTGGGACACTGACTAATAATGGATATTGAACTATTTCCTAAAATGAACTTTACAGAATCCAAGTTTTCCACTAATGTTAGTCATCTCTTCAAGATTGATTTCACTTTATAGTACTTCTTGAATTGTCCATTATGAACTTGCCAAATACTTCAAACGACAAAAAATAATTAAATTTTTTATTATTGCAATTCTTTTTTTCATAATTATTTGTTTCGCTTGTTCAGAAGGTTAAATCGAAGTTTCCGTTAAAATATGTATTTTTTAGCGACTTAAAAGTCAAGAAATTCGAAATAGATGATTAACATATAGCATAAATTAGATTCAAAAATCACTTTTATTTCTCAAAACTCGTTTTTCCATTTATTTTCCGGATCCGTATTTCGATTTTTTACTATTTGATTTAATCTTTTTTTGTTAATTTTAGATTATCATATAAAATGGAAGTTTCCACATATTATAAATAATAATGAGATGTTGTATTTTACAGTACTTGATACAACCATTCCACAAAGACTTCTTGAAATGATTTATTTTCCAGGAAGATACATATTAGATATATCAATTTCCAATTATAAATAAAAGATTTCTCTTTGAAACTTGCTACATCCATTATCAATTTAAATCTTAAAGTTTTCCTTTATGTTTACGACGATATTATATTGGCTTAGGTGGAATTTCTTTATTCGATTAGTCCATTAAATTTGTTTGTTGTATTTCCAAAAATATTTCCTTTTCCTTTCTCAAAAAATTCGAATAACCAGAAATTTGAAAGTAATTTTTCAATATTTTGACCATTTTTCACAGACCAATTGCAGACTATTAGTAAGCGATGTGTGTTTCAAGTATTTTCCTATTTGTTTTCTATACTGTTTTCATAGTCAGGTAAGGTATTGATGAATTCTAAATGAGAATTTTGAAGTAATTTATGGAGCTCAGACAGGGTGAATTTTCAGGTTTGTGGACTATTACAAACAGGCTGCGCTACATTTTTAAGTTATAAAATGCGAGTTGCATCAAAAACAACAAGGAAATTACCATATTCACCATGGCACACTGGACGAGATGGACTTCAAGCAGTGAAGGGAATAAAGAGAAGGAAGATCAGAGGAGAAGAAGACGGAGACAGGGAATATCTGTTTGTAATAGTCCACAAACCTAGAGTTACTTGGAGTTGCAGGTGAGCCAGGTGAAGAAGGAAATAGGAACTCAGGAAGTGGTCGATAAATATGGACTATTAAGTATATGAGGAATACAAAATATGAACAGATAATGGAATGGAATATATCAAAGTTGAATTTACTTCCAAATTCAACTTCGATATATTTTTATAATCACATCATTACATTTTTAAATAGTAATGCAACTTTGACTAATTGTGAAACAGAACAAAAGAAAAAAATGAAATATTCTTTCCCATCGCAAAGTACAACATTATTATATTCAGGCGGAAATTAGAGATATGCTCACAATTTTTTCCTTCTTACAGTAATGAAAAGGCAGAATCATCTTTGCACATGATCATTCATTTGAAAATAATTTATTTTTTGGTCAAAACATAATTTTTAAGTTATAAAATGCGAGTTGCAACATCATGACAAAAACTATAATTTGATTTGAGAAAAATCAAATTTAAAGATTTGAAAGTTTATTTTATTATTGCAAATATTAATGCTAATTTGAAAAACATTGAAATGTTCCAATTTGCAGAAAAACAATCACTGAATGTTACATTGCTGTGTGATAGCAAAAAATTAAGTCACTAAGTTCAAAAGTTGATACCAAAATATTTAAAAATGTAGAAAGTTAAGCATATACATTGACATCAGTTTATTTTCTACTTTAATTAGAGATTAAATTGAAATTAAATTAGAGATTTTACCTGTCAATCGATGCTGTTATTACAAAGTATTGTATTATTTTCATTTTATCATATATGAATTTTATTCAAAAATTATGTCCGTAATTACTGCAAAATTAAAAAGGAACAAATTCGCTTGAGCAACTAAGGATTTCTTTAATTTTTGAATATTTTTTTCGACTGCTAAATATAATTGTCGCGAAAGTCGTGAGAATTTAAAATAAAATTTCTTAATTCCACATCTCGTTAACAAATGAATCATTCCTTGGCTTTGTTTCTCACGCGTTTTTTCTTTGTTTAGCTAATTTCACATTCCGTTCTTTGTTTAAAAGCATCCAATTCATATGCTAATCCTCTTATTTAATCTTGCTATAATGCTTATAGGCAAATGGATTTTTACGATTTCCTACATCCTCCTAAAAATTTTGAATGTTTAATGTTACCATTCCCACTTTCGATCACATGTAAACCCTATTGTATTAACCTTGGCTTCCTTTTTTCGAATGAAACTCAACAGAAAAACTCCAACAAATTCAAACAAAATTCACGACAATAATATTGTTATTTAAAAAATGCTTAACTATATAAAAAAATATTGTTGTGTTGAAGCATATTTCCTCATAATTATCCACTTTTTTCAAAGTAATAAAAACAATCATTTTTGCACACAAAAAGAAGATATTTAGGTGTTCACGATAATATACAAATTAAAATCCCATAAATTTCCTTGTTTTTTTTTAAATAAAAGATGCGAATGCTTTTTATTTTATTAAATGCAAGCAATTTGTTTGTTTATTCAAATATGATTATAATATTAATTTCTTCATGGCAAAATGAATATATTCATTAATTAATTTTCCAGTTTTCATTAATCTTTTGTCAGCTCTGATGCTTTCTTTGTCCAAACTTTTAATCTTTAATTTTTACAATTTCGAACAGCAGTGCTCAATCTGTCAAAATTATTGAAAGACGAATAACTCATGGTATCATCATATTTAGAATAAAAGTCATAATTGCCATCATTCAAAAACTGCCATTCAGTTTTTTCATATTTATAATATAAGAGACAACTTTCATCATTTGACAATTATTCAATTTTTTATTCTAATATAACTCTTATTATTGACGTACTTTGTCAAGATTATCATAGCTTTAATGGATTCATTTCATTTATTTCAATCCTTTGAAACAATTTTGAGATTATCGCAGAGATTTAAGTAAGAAATAGAAATTAATTCAAAGTCGAGTAATTTCTCTTTGATGAAATGAGTAGAATAATTTCTGGATATTGATTAGAAATACTAAGAGATCGTTCTAGAATTTCTATTTAGATGGAATCTCTATTTAGATGAATTATGCTGAATAACAGGATTATCTCTCTTTAAAACACAGTGATAATTTTATGCATTGTTTAAGAAATACAATAGATCATTATTAAAAACTAACAGTCACATGAATAACTTACCTTCAGAATTGTTTTCGCAATGTAATATTCAGGTAATAAAACAATAGTCATATCTGGAAGTAATTCGATATAGTTAGAAATAATTAATTGTAATGAGATAACAAGAATGCATTTCCCGATCATAAAATATGACTGTCATAATTTGCAAGTTGCTGATGGTATCGCAAATTAAGAATGCAAGAAAAGGTACCATATATTTTGCAATCGCATGACTTTTGGTTCTTATGTCAGAGATACTTACCGTATCACTTTTATGATAGTTTGAAGATATATTAGCAGGACCCTACGGTATTGAAACTCTTTTATAAATAATATGTAATATATATGGCATAAATTATGTAATATTATACGGATAATTTTCCTTCAATGTTCGAAGCAACTTCACTGCTTATAACATTTTTTTTATTTCAAAAAATGAAAATAAAAAATGAAATCGACTTCAACAAAATTGAAATGATAAAAAATAGAGTTATCACAAATCTGAACAATTAGAACAAATTTAAGTTTTATAGAGAATTAATATTTTGAATCAGGAATTGATATTTTGAATCACCTTATGAATAAATTTTTCTACAGTCATATCATGTACACTTGATAAATTTAAAAATAATTCTGTTAAGCTTGCAACAGTTGAAAAGTTCAAATACAAGTTTAAATCTGTAATTACTTAATAGAAATTCAAAAAAATATAGTTATCAAAATTACGAATTGGAATTATATTAAAAATTTATTGCCGAATAATCATTTTTTAGTCTAAAATATCAAAATATATGTCCAGCATTTGACATTTGGATGTAATAAAAAGTGATGCACTTTTTCAGCAGAAATTTTATTATTTCTTGTCAATTTTTTTTAAATTGTAAAACATATTTTTAAAAATGAAATAAAAACAATAAATAATAAAAAGGAAAGAAAGAAAAGTGTTCAAAAGGAATTTGCTGATTTAGTGATAACATATTTAACACAACCGCTTTTATTAACTTTTCTTATCCTAATAATATGATATATAAATAGAATTATTTCAATAAAAGTAAAAATTTTCGTCTCTTTTCTTTTTTTTCGTTTTTTTGCATCTGATGGATTTAATTTTAGATTAAATGATGCATTTCTAATAATATTTTCCATTCAAATTCACAAATGGTGAAACATTGTCGGCCTATTGATTTAATATTTATTTATATGGTCTCGTTGAAATAATCCTTGCTTAAAAAGATGAAAAAAATACCATATACTGTATGGTATATTTTCACAAAACAAAATACAAAACACAAACATTTGGAGCATCAGATAACAAGAAGTGGTACTCTTTCTTCAGCAGAAACTTTGTTATTTTATGTAAAATTTTTTTTAGTTATAAAATATTATTTTCATAAAATGAATAAAAACAGAAAAAAATAATAAAAAGGAAACAAAGTGAATAATATATTGAGACAATTGAATTCATTAATAAACTTTACAAACTTTTTAGAGGAAGTCTGTCTGCATAAATTAATTAATTGGTTAATTAATCGTTGTTCGTTGCTATTTTTTTCAATCTCAAGTTTGAAATCGAGTAAATGATTGGTTTAAAAATTATTATTGGACAAATTTTAATGCCTAATTATTTCTGTAATTCAAACTACGTGCCAATGAATGAAGTATTGCATTTGAATTTTCGGAAAAATAAAGATATTCTAGAAAATAATGAAGAGATAAAAAAATGAGTAATAAGTACGTCTCGTTTATCATGATCTCTTGTCTCTTGATTGCTTGATTTGTATTGCTCAGCAGTTCAATGTATTATTATGAAAATAAATGTATCGTCAAAAATAGTTCGTTATTCAACCGGATCAAATTTTATTTGATAAAAAGTATAAAATAAAGAATAGCATAAAATAAACATAATAAAAAAAATGAAATTGCCATGTTTATAGAGATATCGTAATTATATAGTATACTTTATAGCCATTGCTTGCACATTCAATTTCTTGGCTAATTCTTCCTGAAATACTTGTTATAAATTCATACAAATAAATCGGAGAAGCCAATAAATATTAGTTAATCTGACAGCCTATACTATATACATAAAGATTTAACATAACAAAAAATTATTTCTGTACCGCATGAATAATTTGATTTGGATGGTACGGTACACCACCGTATTTTTCCACCAATGCTATATGTTCATTTTCTGGATCACCTGCTACTAATACTTTTTTATTATCAACCTGAAATTGTTCGTTCAGAAATTCTTGTTATATCAAGAATGTGTAAGCAGTATTTTATAAACTTTTCCTTTTTTTAGCCAACAAAATAATATATAAAAAAAAGAATTGTTACAGATGAATTATATTATTAATTAGAAATAATAAGAATGCTATGAAAGCCAAATGTTTTATGAAAATTATAAGAAGGCAAGAAGCTTTATTAGTATAAGCTTAATTTAATTTACGTACTTACCTTATTTTATAGAGTAATTTTGTAATTTCATGCTTTTTCAAATAAATAAAGTTGATGATAAAATTTTTTTCTTAAAATTATCAAGTTATTCTCTAATAATTAAACCATGATATGAATAATAAACTTCATGATAAAATTTAATAGTGTACTGAAGTAAACCGATTTTAATCCTCGCATAGTATCAATAAATTCTTGTAGACGATTTTCAAAATTTGGCGCAAATCCATTCGGATTAATAGCAATAAAACATTGTCCCTGAATAAGGTGAATAGTGATTTTTATTTATTCGTCGGAAACATTTTAAAAAAATCATTTTCTGGATCACCTGTTATTATCAACCTGCAATTGTTCGTTCAAAAATTCTTGTTATATCAAGAATGCTTTTTTAAAAAGTTATTTTTAATACGCTTAAAATTGCAGGTTGATAATAACAGCTTAATTTTTACGCTTAATTTTTAATACGCTTAATTTTTTAGAAGTAAAACAATAAAATATCGTCCAAAAATTTAATTCATAAAAAAATTTGCTTACTAATTAGCTTCAACTGCTGATGACATCCATTGACGTATATATGGTCCCCATTGAGCACCACCAAGTATACCGCAAATAATTTCTACTAAAGCGCCAAGACCATATCCTTTATAGCCACCTGGAATAATTAATTCTTAATAGAATTTTTGGCTAACAAAAGATTTACCAATAAGTGTTTGAGTTTAAAAAAAAATAAGAAAAATTTCTTCTTGATATTGCAATTCGTAAATGAACTATAAATCAATAAACCAGTGTTTGAATATACAGCAATTATTGTATGGTAATTTATGATAAATGAATAACTTATCAGTTAATTCATCGCCGCCAAGAGGTAAGAGACCACCACCACTTAGTATTTTTGCAGGATCATTACTTACATGATCACTTTCCTCAACACCCCATGTATCCGGAACAATCTGTTCTTTTCGCGCTGCTATTTCAACCTAAAATTGCTCAAACCTAAATTATATAAAATTCAATTTATTTATCCACTAAGATGAATTAAAATTAAATCTTTGGTTTTTCAAATATCTTACCCTTAATTTAATATGCCAAACAACTGTTTGTAATAACAAGCATGATGATTCATAAACGTAACAAATTATTAGCGTGAAATCATGATTATAAGTATAAGTGTGATGACTCACAGATATAACGATTATGATAACGTAATCATAATAATAGCATTTATTATAATGATATGGTTAATAGCAAACTTTTCCAATAGCAGCAGTAGTGGTAGCCATGTCAAGTATAAAAGTATCATTTTTAGCTTTAGCAGCAAATGTCAAAGGATTTGTTCCAAGCACCGCTGTACTCGATCGAGTTGGATACATTATCGGTGATGTATTCGTAAATGCCATACCCTTAAATATAAGCATAAATTTAAATTAATTCTTAACAATGAATTCTTTCATATGGTAGTTTAAATTTACATCATTCTTTTCCATTTTTTTTCTTTGCTTTTGTTGCCAAGAGAAACGAGAAAAAATGTGAGAATTAGACAAATGAAATCCATTCGATAATTTATTCTTCGTTTGGATGGTATTTAAAGATAGAAAATATTTTAACAACCAAAAGTCCTTGTTTCATTGCACGTATACTGTTCCAACAGGCAATTCCGAAATGATTTGATCCTAAAATATTTCATAACATACGGTCAAATGAATGATTAAGCACTTAAAGTTTAGAACTAATAATTCAAGAAAAAATTGAAGCTTAATTTTTAAACTAAAATAAAAAAGCACAATATAAACGAATATGATTTTGTTATTTTGCCATCTCTCTAACTATTGTTTAGCAAAATTAAGTATCAATAAAAATACCAAAATAATCTTAATATTTTATCCAATTTTAGATTAACAGAACCAATTTTGACATAAAACAAGTAATTCAGTAAATAAATTTATCAATTTGACAAATTTGAAAAATTCGAAAAATAATAAAACAGAGCAACACTACACTTATTCTGTTAGAGAAAATACAATGAATTTTATCTAAATTTTAAGATGCGCAAACAGTCATAAACCTATAAGCGCATTCAAAACTAAGCTTCTGAATAGTAAAATTTTACTTTGGACAAAATTTTTCAGATTACTTCTTCTCTAAATTCTTCAGTTGGAAATTGTAATGTCTTTTAATAAAAATATTATTACATAAAAATAAGTCTTCGTTAATAAAAACGATTAAATAATTTCATTATTAAAATATTTTTATATAAGAATAAAAAAAGTTAAATAAATAGATAAAATTTCTCTATCATCAACAAATTATACTTCATTATACATTAGGGAAATTTAAAATCAGTGAAATAATATAGATTAAAGATTAGAATTATTATATTAACTTATCTTTTGCAACAACCCAGCCAACACCTGCCTCTTTGGCTTTTTTAATTGCTATATCCATGAAAAATTACCAACCACTGGTCCAAGCAAATTATTCCCATTAACCCATGCACTTGCGGCATGTTCTTTCAAGATATTTGGAATACCATCTTTCATACATGTACCTTCCTGCACATCTCGAACATACATACCTAAACGGTATTTTTTCTATTTCACAAGCATATATGTCTTTTATCATAGTCTAGCTTTCTTCCCTATCATTCTAAAATTTTCATATTTCAGTTAATATTTATTCACTCTAAAAATTTTAAAACTCATTGTAAATTTCCTTATTTGTACGAATAAAAAGCTAAACAAAAATAAAATGTATATGTTTATCATTTTATATTATCCCTCCTCATTTAAGTATTTCAACAAATGATTGAAATTTCTCAATTAAACAATACAAAAAATGTGCAGTTTTTCCAAATCTTCATCAGAAGAAATTTTTTTTGCATAATTTGTTAAATATTTAAGCAAAAAAAGACGAATCAAAAAGCATCTCATATGTTTGATCAAAATGCGGGAAAATAGTAAAACCTATTACTTACCTAATCAAGAACTATTACTTATCTAATTAAAACCTATTACTTATCTAATTTGTTTGATTTTTAAAAAATGTAAAACTTATTGCAGATTAATATAAACGGTATTTATTTGGTACACTTAATCGATTAATTTATTAAAAAAAAGAAAATTTTGAAAAAGCTATTATGGATAAATGCAAATGATATTTATTCGATCAACCTAATCGATTTAATCCATGACTGTAATGTCCTCGTATATCAGCTTCTACCAATACATCAGCTAATTGTTGAGCATGACTTTTTGATGTACCTGTTATTACCATACAATCTACCATATATCTTTTTATCTGAAGTCATATCATCGAAATGACAGTTTTGATGGCATAAAAATTCCAAAATACGAAATTGTTGTGATATTTCTGTCTACCCTTCTCTTTTTTCTTCTTCCAATTTTCTCAAATTTGCAAATTTTTTTCTTCCTTTTTAAATTAAATTAAAAAGTTTGAAATAACTATTCCTTAGTAGTAAGTTATAATCGCCAATTTTGCTTTATTGCATTTCATGCATTTACGTTTTGAAATCATTTTTTTCTTTTGCATTTTTATATGGCATACTTCCTGAGTTGCTATAATTTTGTCACCCGCATCGACTGTCATCGTTACATTTCGATTGAAATTTACCATATAATTGAAAATTTTTGATCTTTCTCGATTGGCAGTAATGTAGTATTGATGAATATAAATACTCATCAAAGAACAAGGAAATAGCACAAAAGATGACGCGCTTTTTAATCGAATTCCGCCATAGCGATGAACAAATAATAATCGATTTGTTGTTATTCGATTGAATAACATTGCCTAAATGCTTATCAGTATATTAAAATTTTTTATCATTTACAATAAATAAAGTTTTTAAATTAAAATTGAATTTGGAAAAAGTTCGAACTGCGCGAACAAAAATAAGCTATTGTCTGTCAAATTAATTTTTTTTTGAAAAATTTTTAATATTTCTAAAAATTTAGAAAAAAGAAACTTTGAAAAGAGAGATGAAAAGAAAATATTATTATTTCGTTATCAGCAAAGTTAAAATTTACTTACATCAGTAACAAATGTTCATGTGGCAAATACAAAAATGGAAAAAAATAACAGTGGAAAATCAATTTCTTTCGGGAAATGAGGAAATGATTAATTAAATGTGGCATAATAAATAATGATAATAAAAATTGCCTGCGTAATTTAATGATAACGATTTACACTTGAAATTAATATCTGATTTTCAATTTAAATATTTTATTAAATTTAATATATCAATTATAGATGAATTCGGGATTAATCCATGTTTACTCTATAACACATTAATCATTATTTTTCACAGTTTCAGCGATATTTGTTATAAATGAAAAATAATGTTTTAAAACCCATGTCCCTGGAAAAAATGAAATGAAATCTCAAAAATTATTAATTGGAATTAGTTTAAGAAAAAAATATGAAGCAAATGTGAATTTTTAGACATAAAATAAAAAGAGACTGAAGAAAAGAAAAAATTGGTTAGTCAAAAAATGAAATGTTGGATAAATTATTTGTTATTGTTGGCTTAGTTTTTATCACGGCATATTTTTTCCTCAACTTTAATCTATCATTTCTTTTCATTCTTTCTATTTGTTATCACAAATAGAAAAAGGAGGAGGTGAGTATTTTCAATGCACTGCAAATAGCAGTTGTTAATTGATGTAAATATTTTGCAAATAATGCAATTTAAACCTGCAATATTAGAAAAGATATATATATATAAATAGAAGAGAAAAAAAGAAAATAAGGAAATAAGTTGGTAAAAGTTTAAAAATAAATTGTATTGTTGCCAGTTATCGATTGCAATTAACGAACTAGTGTAAATTAAAAGTGAACAAATTTTTTATCACAATGTTTTCCATTATTATATTATATCGAATTGGTCGTATGACGCGAATACCTAAATCTTTGATCAAATTCAAATAATTATTACTGAATATTTTGAATTCATGGAACAGAATATTTCGAATTCATGAAGCAGCAATGTTTATGTTTATATAAATCAGTTAAATAAATCAAAAAAATTTTTTCGTCTTTGCAAATCAGAATAATTACATGATAAAAGTTATGTTTACTATGTATTTGGATATGTTCCAGTTATAAATCTTACGCTACATCCAAGAAAAAATCACAGTTATATTTTTACTGACACTTAAAACTTTCTGATATGATGTTTGTTTTTGAAATTAGAATTTTGTTTCACTATTTACTAATTAGTTTAAAGTTTCTCATAAAATATCAATACGGCGAAATAAACTTCCACATTATATTTCAGTCCACTTCTTTCCTGAAGTTCTTCCATTAAATCATAATTGAAATCTATTGTATCAGTAAGAATGGAGATGCCATACTATGTCATGAAGTGACTTGAGCAGTTCGAATCGTTTGGACAGTAAAATACAGGTAATTTATGATTCATAGCTGTCTCTAATATAATTACCAAACTTGAGTTAGTGTTATATTAGCTGTTTGAATATGCTGCAGAATAGTAGTGTTCTGTAATGCATCAGCTGTATATATATATATTACACAATAGCTGCGAAAGAGAAATTATTTCTAAAGGTGCTATCTAAATGATACGCAAAAGAGAAAATGATCTCTAACTTTGATCAGACTGAGCTTATGAAAAGGTATCGTATAGCAACAATTCGCTGTTCTTGCTATAACTTTTTGTAAGCAAAACATGCAATTTGATCATTTTTCCCGTTGCTCGGAATCTCCGTCGCAAGATGATTGGCTTCTTACAATCGCTTATTACATCAGCTATTGTCCTATACGGTGACTTTTGACAGCTCTGTAGTATCAAATGATGTAAATTTTACAAACTGGAATATATACAGTGATCGATAGCCAGTAGCTTCTATTTTTTAAACTTCTGGCTAGTCATATGAAGTTCTTTTGAGGCAAGTGTTTGTTTCCTATTAGCATTATTTCAAGTTCGAATTTTTAGATCAGAAGCTTTGTAGTTGAAGTATTTTTTAAAATAACGACCTATGACATAAACGGTTGATATAGACATTGAATCGGAAGAGTTCCTCTATGTGGTAAGATGATTTCTAAAACAATATAAGAGTGTATTCTATATAAATCTTGCTGTAGCATCTATGCAAAATAGATCAGTTTATTGCCATTATATACTTCTTAACTGCGACATGATCTAATTCTACATCACTTTTGAGTGCTTCCATATTTTTTAAAGTTTGTTTTATCTTACTAACCTCATTCAGCAAGGATGTGCTTTCGAGAATGCACATTAGCAGTGGATGAAATAACGTCATTAGGAAGTAATATAATGTAAAAAAAGGTCAGTCAAGAATAATATAAAATAAATAAATCCGTAAGAAGAAATCATCTAACAGAGATGGATGAAGAACACTTTCGATTTTTTTTCAATGAGTCTTAAGATTCTCCGGAAAGAATGTTAAATCGATGTTCGCAAATATTAATCATATTACTGTACAATGTATTCGGGAAATTTCAATCGTTTGATTGCAAAATATTGATTTCGTGATCACAAAATTGAAGGAAAACAAAAGGACACAAATATAAAGGATTTTTCAATTCAGGTTCTTTTGCTGATGAAGACTGGAAAGTAAGATTATGATGTTATGCCGTCTTCACAACGGATTTAAAACAACAATCATGCATCAATTTCAAAAACAAAAAGTAATGTGAGTAAGAACATTCTTACATTCTCAAAATAATAATGTATGGAGTTCAATTTATGATGGATGGCATTTTGCAATTTGTTTTTTTTTTTGTTTTTCTTCTAAAATTGCTTTGGTCAAATTCCACTTCGAGGTCAAGATACAATTAGCATAATCAGTTGACCTCTAGCAATTGACCTCAACGACTCTATTCTGCCAGTATCTCTCTGCATCGTTTGTCAATGTAGAATTCATTCAGGGCGTTTGAAACAAACTGATCTTTTTGAATATAAAAGAATTAATAATGCGAATGCGTTTAGACATTTTGTTTGTTTTCTTTGACAAGATTGACAAATTATGAATGAATGGCAACTGTATGAGAATTTGGTTGGGATTTCTTTCATTCATGTAGTCTTCAATCCATCTCAGGGAGTTTTTGGCTATATTAAATGCTGTCGATATCTGTCGAAACACAGTTATGACATGTTTTCATATATGCTAGCAATTAGAAATATCACCAAATAGCAGGTTTGGATGAACATGCAGCATTCATTCGCTAGTATTTTTTCCCTTTGTGTTTAAAATTTGAAATAGTTTGAGAAATATGCAATATTAGAAAATAGAACAGACCCTGCTTGGTAGTAGGTATATCAAGTTTTGTGCAGTTTTTGAATGAAAAATTCTGAAGAAATTCCTTACGTGTTAAATCCAATAAAGGCCTTAAGATGCTAATGGTTTCAAAAATATAATAAATTAAATGATGTTATGACAGCTGTGAAAGACTAGCTCTTCCAAGGTCATCAACCACCTGCTGTTTTATGATTCATGGTCTTTATTTTTTTTTCAAATGTTATTATGAAGCGCTGCAATCTCAGATTGTTAAAATTCAAAATTTTATAAAATTTGAAGCGAAATATTAAAGCAATGTATGCTTGTCGATTGATAAGAACTTTATAATTTTAATTTATGCAAAACATATCGTTTAGTACAGCAATTGATTATGAAGGAAACTTTGCTTATTATTTCAGTTATTAATCACAGTAAATAATTATTGAAAATACTGTATGTGGATTCAAATCTAGCGTTCTCTATCTAATAAGTGTAAAAAAACAGATTTTAGTAGAAGTCAGTTTAGAGTCGAGAGACTTACTGAAAGCTTAGCTCATCCGAATCAAGATCGATCATCACTATAGAAAATCAAATATGCAAAACAACTACTGATTCATAGATACGATACCATTGTTGACTTCGATACTTTTTTTAATATAGTTCAGAAAAAAGAACTGGCAATGTTTGCCTTCTTAATTCTAAATTCTTCCAAACTGTTAAAATAGCGCGACAATTAATTCATGAAACAAGAAACAAAGTAATGTATAGTACTTTTAATACGTAAATATTCCAAGTTACCATCCTCTTTATACTTTCCAATACTTTTCTACAGTACTGGTACTCCCACCTCATTGTAAAGTATTAGTTTATTACGTATATCAGAGATTTTTGCGGGAAGAGTATGTGAAGAGGTGGGACTGTGTAGACTATTCAAAATGTTATTTTAATAAATAAGGATATTAGTCTCAAATGCTGAAAAATTTTTTAACAAGAGAAACTTAACTTAAACTAGAAGATATTTACTTTTTCATAAACATATTTGAAGTAAAAAGTTTTAGCGTCATCTCTGATGAAAGGATTTCGCACAAGAATGAATTGTGATAAGAACAGTTTTGATCCGATTTTTAATTGTTTGTATTCTTAATTTCATAGAATTTAGGAAAGAAAAGGAAATGATCATCTAATTTATTATCACTTATTCTTAGCATTTCATAATCAAAAATTTTCAACTGATTGTTATATGCGCTTGTGTCTGGACCAAGTAATAATTCAAAATCAAAATGATCAAGAATATTTCTTGAACTTTACAATTTCATCGGAAAAGTTATCTGTAGTAGCTTGAGACGAATCGATCGAAACGTTATTCGATTGTGGATAAGCCATTGTTGGGATTATTATGAAATGAAATTTCATTCTTGGCTAAATCGATATTTAAAAGAATGATGCAAAATAGAAAATTGACGCAATCAATGCATATCATTGATATTAGTAAAAGCAACCTGAAATACAAAATCTAAAAAATCAAAAATGCATTGAAATGCTTAAAAGTAAACAAACGGGAATGTTTGAATTGAAATATTTTAATTTAAGATTGGATGAGTTAGAAACTAAAATTTGAAGTAGTTTTGAATCCATACGATTCGCATTAATTGAATTCTCATTTTTTTACTTCTGAATTGGCACTTGATGGATATGCTTCTGAATCTTGAAGGAAGTTTGATACAGCACATAGTTAAATAAATTATTAGAATTTTAAACTTCCATTATTCCATAGGATATTCCTCACGGCTTTCCTATAGCTAATCGCAAATATTGGTAATGTATGATTGCGATTTTTAATTTCCAATGAATTAGCACATTAAATAAATCGTAATAATAATGTTGAAAGATTAAAACAAATTAGACATTTTAAAAACAATCGTAAATTTAAACATTAGGTTAGGATGACACAGAGAGTTGCATAAATAGAAAATGACTGATAATTGATAGTATAATTCAATGATAAAAGAATTTTTAAGTAGCATAGTATTGAATAATTCTAATTCAATATTGTCTGCTGAATAATTTATGTGTCGTTATGGAAATTTTTGTATATTTAATTCTTGTGATATCAGCCAATTGAAAATAGCAACCATATTGGCTTATTTCCAATACTCGTTCTCATACTGTACATTTTAATCGGTACATTACAGTGTATTTTAATTACGTTCCAATTGTTTATATTCTAGATCTAATTATTCTTTCTTTTTTCCTCCTTAATTTTGTTTTACAAAATCATATTTCTGATATTTCACCTGTATGAATTGTTTCTTAATTAATCCACTTAGCAATTAAGGTTGTATTCCTTTATTTATATCAAAAATTCAATATTACATCGTCACGTCGTTTAATTATTTCGCAAACTTTTACTTATTATTACTATTTTTTACTTATTATGACGTTTATGCAAACCATTAGTTATATGGTGGAATAAAACTAATTACAGTAATATCATGACGAGACGAATAAACATTGTTATCATATAAATGGATATAAGAACATATGAATGAATGAGCTCTTAATGTCCACTTTTTTTTAAATTTCCGTCATTTGATTTCCAGAAATTGCTCATTTTATTTTTTCTATTAAAACGTTTAATTTAAATAATGTATTAAATGAATAAATCTTATGTACTTTGGTTATTATATCAAAAATTATTTGTTATCAAATGTTTCAAGCGATTGTTTAAATAACTGAATTATCATATTTGGTATTAAATTTCGAGAATAGCGAAATGGACGACTATAAAACGAAGTTGAAAGCTTTTGTAATCAGTGTTTTTCACTAAATGTTACGGTTGCTTTTCCAATCAAATCTCATTTTCTCATATGCACTAAGTGTCGCATTATTTACAAATGACACAATTTGCAGTAATGGTACAATTTGGAATTTAAATACTAAAATACATAAATGAATAGTAATGAAAATGTATTGCATAATGAATAAACGATGAAACGAAATAATGGACAGCTTATATTTTAATTGTAGAAAAATTTTGACAAAATTTTTGTAAAAATAGTGACAAAATGATGCATATAATTGAAATGATAAAATAACAATTTTATTACTATTTTTTAGCTGAAAAGTTTTCAAGAAAGAAAGCCATAATTTATTATTAAGTTTTCTCCAGAAAAATGTAACAATTCAGTTCAACAAATATCGATGACTTCGATTCTACGTATGAAGCGATTTGTTCGTTGTAAAAATCCACCAAAGGTTGCAAAAGTTTATTAATAGTTTTTTTTCAGCAACAATTTACAAACAAATAATGTAATAATATATTACAAAAAAATGTAACATACATGTATAGCACTGGTTAGTGGAATAAAATGATATATTATCAATGCATGATTATGATAACATACGATTATCATATCATACACGCATACACAAAGTTAACTTTTTTTAGGGTTATAATTTTTGCTATTATTCCATACGTGTTATGGATGGATACTGGAAGTTAAAACGTAATTTTGATACTAATGATAGAGCAGTAATTCAAAATTGTATGAAAACAACGACCTATACATATGGATTCACATATCAGATGGATTTGTCAGAGCAGAAATATATGTATGTGAATATATATAAATTGAAGTTAGGAAGGAATCGCATAATTTAATAATAAATTAAGAAAGATTAAATAACCTTTTGCTGATTTCTCATAGATATATTTTTATTTTAATTGACTCGATCATTAATTTGAATTTAAATTCAAAATTTTCACTTAATTAGTATTCAGCGATGATCGAGAAATGAGAGTAAAACATTTGGTAGATGTCTTTTATTATTGCTGCAAGGATTGCAAATATATCAACGTTTGTTTGCTATTTATAATTATTTTTTTTCGAGAAAAAAAAGATAAACTTTTTTGAAAATTAAAATTAATGTTATTCATGAACGAACTTTACTAGGGGATGAATGATGATAAAATTGTTAATTTTATTGGTAATTTGTTGCTAAGAAATTTGCCAAAATCAAGAAGTGGCACATACAATTATACCCCTGGAAAACCACTTCCGTATTGTTTATTAGAAAATGGCGCACTTGCAGTAAGTTGTTCCTTTTGTTTTAATATTATTCTTCTAATCAATATATGTGAATTAAACTTTTACGGATTTTGAAAACTTTCAAAAAACTAATCAGAATTGCTTCCAATAATTAACGATTACAGTAGTAATTAATAATTTATTTAATTTCTCATCATATTTATTTATAAGCACTTCCTTTTAATTTTTTTTTGTTTGTGTTTTTATAAGATACTTATAAGTAGGTGGGAAAAAACGAAAAAACTTTTAAATATTTAAAATTATTTTTTCTAGGATAAATTAGCTGGTGTTAATCAATGTGTATTACTATTGGATTCATGCTCAGCGAATAAAATTTATGTCGGACCATTTTCAGTATCAAATTTTGATCACTTATCACAATCTACTCAACGAATAAATGTTTGTTTAAAATGAATTCTAATAAATTCTTATTAAGTTAATAAAACAAATTAATCCATCATAAAGTACAAATATTTCATATATATATATACATTTCAAGTGCTTTCATTAAAATTTCATCGGCTAAATTGACGCATTTTCTTCTGATTAATAAGACTTAGTTTTTTTCTTTTTGCTTTTTTGGAATATAATTAAATAATTGTTTAAGAAATCATTGGCAGATGTTGTTTCAATGAATTTTACGGAGATATGTCCTAAATCAGAATGCATATATTATCTGTCACCATTGGAATTTTTCTTTTATTGTTGCTGCGATACAGATTTTAAGCTTTGCGCTTACACTACCGATGAAAAACTGCTTTCATATGCTAGCAAAAATGCGAAGATTTGGGAAAATAATCCCGAAATACGATCATTTCGTGAATTTATGATATACGATCAAAAGAATTTCGTTGGGAAAGCTTCTGGTAGACCATGGATATATCGCAAATATATCTACAGTAGACCAACAGGTAATATTATAAATAATAACAATAAAGATAACGAAATTGATGCAAAATTGTTTTAGTAATAAATTTGAGTTTAAAAAAATAAAAAGCTAACAAGAAGAGAATGCCTTACAGAATAGAAGATATTTGAATCTTTTTTGAAAAAATAAAACTTCATAATTATATTATTTTCATTTCTCATATATTTATTTCAGTTGATGTACAAACGGGAAATACAATATTCTCTAAAAATAATATACCTTTGCATCTCTGTGCAATTGGTACTTACAATGTGACTATTGGTAATTGGAAAAATGAAGATTTTAGGATGAAAATAGGAAAACGTAAATTATTAGCAGAACCTCAAAAATTTTGCTATTATATGGCATCTTTACAATTTAAGCAAACCGATCGAAATCCACCAACATCGTTAGTTTCTTGGCTTCTTTCAATTGTTTTATATATTTCAAACTTTTCAAACATTAAGTTTGAATTTAACAAACATACTAATGCCGTAATATGATATTATGCTATTATTCTATTATTTTATATTTAATTGATATATAGTTAACACTATACTATCATGAGCTTTCTTAAAGATTAGAAATGAAATATGGAAGTGATACAGAAGAAATATGTAGAAAAGATGGATGTGAAATCAAAGCGCCAATTTGCTTACAAGATTTAATTTCGACAAATCATGTGATTGCCAGATTTAAATGTTGTTGTAGCACGGGCGATTTGTGTAATCATTTAGGGAATCAATACTTTAAAACGACTAAGCAACTTATTAGCACCAAGTGAGATTATTGAATTTAAATTTGAATGAAAGAAGGTATTAATGAATAAAAAAATTTATAATAATAATTACATTCCGCAATGAAATATATGGAAATACCTTAGAAATTTTTATCTTAGTATCATACTCTTCCAGACTAAATAATATTTAATATTTATTATTAAATAATAAAAAACTTTCACAATTTCTAATTTAAAACCTTTTCGTATAAATTGGAATACTTGTTTTGTTATTTTATCATACAAATACTTAACTAAAATTTTGGTAATATTTTTTTTAATAAAACATCAATACCAATAGATATATGATTAATGACACACACCGCAAAATCGAAAAATTCAAAATTTTTTTACACCTCAAAAATCATATTACCATAATCTAAAATGATAAATATTTAGTGCTTAATGATACTTTATTCAATATATTTCATATTATTACATTCCAAATTTTCAATCAATAAACATATGTTCATAATTATTTTATATATTAGGAAATTAGAAAAAACGAAATTTAATAAAGAATGTCTTGAAGCAAATAATATTTGAAATATAAATATTTATCAGAAAAGCTTACAGGCATATATTCCCATGTATCAGTCAATCATATTCTTATTTGATGATTTATTTTAATCGTCGATTTAAAGATACTTACATCAAATGTAGTCGTTTCTTCATGTTTGATACATTTGATGAAATAATGCTCATAGAAAACTATTCATTTTTTGCACCAGAAAATGCATCTCTAACAGAAATGTACAAAAAGGGAAGAACAGGGTATGTTATAAAATTATCAGAATTATAAAAAGATATATAATAATTCAATAATTTAGTAAAGTAATACACATTTGTTGAAATGAAATAGATCTCTTTAATAAAAGCATAAGCTGATCAATTCTTCATTTACAGTTATTATCATTTACATTCAAATGATTAATTGCAAGAATGTTTGGTGTTGTTTGATAAAATATGTAGAATATTGCAATTAAGTAAAAAATATAAAATAAATTTAAAAAGTCGAATTTTTGAGATTTCACATTTTTTTTCCGATCAAATTTCAGTAAATATATTTTATTTCAGGAAAAATTATAATGAAACTGTAGAACACAGTTGTATCCGCAAAATATTTCTACCATTTCATGATCCATTCTGCAGATTATTTATGCCAGTACTCAGCAACCTTATCCAATGCTCTTGTTTTCAGAATCCGCGTCTAAAAGAGGTATATAAAGTGAAAAATAAAGTGACTAAAAGAAATGAGATATGTACGATACGGCAATTTTTATGAGCATAAATTTAAACAATTAAACAAACTTACCAGATTACATTAAAAATATTTAACTATATCATTAATATGAATATATCAGCCTAAAAATGTTTATCTGTAGCATATCTCATTTCTTTTAAAGATTGAATTTAAATTGAATTGGAAATCCGATCTTTTATTTTCTATTACAGTACGTAATCTTTCATCATCGCTTATTATCTTATCATTGTAAAAATAAAATAGAACAGTTATATCTCCAATAAAATATTTATGATTGTTATTCAACATGATTTGAATAATTTGAGCTAAATTTGAAACCATGTGATGCTGATTTTGAAAAAAAAGTACATGAAGAAGGATCGAAAATTGCTGTGCCAATGTGTCTGAATACATCTGGAAACTTTGAAAACATTTTGGACAACGATTTTGGTATATTAGGTCCAGCAAAATATGAGAAAGTAGTATGTTTATAATATGACTTAATTTCAATCATAAAATTAAAAAGAATTTTTTCATTTTTTAATTGATTAGTCAATTTTAATAATAACAAAGGTGCTGTAATTATTAATAAGATATAATGAAGAAATTTGCAGAGAACAAGAAACTATCCACTTTGCTATGATATGATAGAAATTAGTCCATACAAGCATGGCGTTGAACATCGCAGTGGGCCATTTGATGAACTGATCAATTATTTGCATAATGTAAATACAAACATCAAAAGGATGCGTAGGCGAATGATATTTAAATTATCCGTACTTGACGCTAATTATACGATAACACGCTATGTGTTTATATGTTTTCAACGCGAGAATCATAGCCCATGCAACGGTTAGATTTTTAAATTTGTCCAATTGCACTTAGTATTTTGTAAAACTTTCATTAGTCACCTAAAATACATAACAGAATTATGAAATACTAAAAGATTTTTTATTTTAATTAATCTCTTTAATTTATAATAAATGACTCATCATTTCATGATCGTTTTTTTGAAAAATTACCTATGAAAAATATGATAATATTCCCTTCTTCCTTTATAATTATTTATTTGCATCCATTTGTTGGTTATCTATAGAAAGAATTTGTTGATTTCAAGCAACCTTTAAATAATGTTAATTCGGATTTCAAAAAATAGTACAATTAAAATAAATTTCTTTTTCAAAATAGTGAAAAGATTCAAAAAACGATCATGAAATGATGAGTCATTTATCATAAATTAAAGAGACTAATTAAAATAAAAAAATCTTTTAGTATTTCAGCAGAAGGATTTGCTTTTCAATAAAAATTCGACGTAGTTAAATGTAGCTGTTCCATAGAGACTATGCAATTAAACATATGCAAATATGCAAAAATCGTTCATTAAATTCTATTATATCAGGGCCTACGAATATTCGTCATCAACTGCTGCCGGATATTATTCGAGAAAAAAGTAAAAAGAATAATTTAAAAGAAAGATCGTTATGTCATGTTGATGGTTACAGCAATCGCGTCAATTGTAAATCACGTAAAGGATGTTTCAATTTTCATACTGTTCATGGGACTCGAATGGTAAATGGAATTTTTTAAAACGATCTTTATCTTAGTTGTATCAATAAACTGAAGTAATGGTTGTATTAATTTTATCTAGAAAACTCTTGAGATAATAGTCCGGCAGCAGTTGGCAAAAATTTAGTCCAAATTACACGTTTTAAGTATTAAATTATAACTTTGTCTTCCTTCCTCAAATAAACCGAACAAAAGTCTATACTTTTTTCTTTATTCCATTTTAGCGAGGATGTATCGACAAAATTCCTAAAATAGTTTCTATGGAACCAAAATTGCGATTGCTGTATACTTGCTATAATCATGACTGGATTACGGGAAAGAAAGGAACACGTTGTAGCGCTGTGAACGAGAATGATTCTAATTCATCTATTCCACTTACCGATGGAATCATTTGTTGCTGTCATTCAACCTGTAGCATGTCCGATATCAATTCGTATATGGAAATGCAGCATGGTTATTTCCCATTTCAAATGTGATATAATATTGATGCTTTTTTCTAATAATATTTGTTAAAACGAATAATCAATTATCAATCAAAGTTTCCTGAATTGTATCGCATAAAATGATCCAAAATACAAATCCTGATTCGAGAAATTTAATAATGCATTTTCTAATAATGCATTCCTATATAATTTCAAAAAATTTTATTGGATGAAGCAGTCTATATGGCTATGCAAACACTTCAAAGATCATATGCTCATTCGAATTATAACGATAAAAATGACTGCTAAAAATATGATTCTTATTGTTATAAAAGATCAATTGGAGGAAAACAATTTTATATATACTGGATTTAAGTCATTTAATATATGCACTTCTGCTGCTTCAGATTTAATATATTTCCCTGCGATACCAACTTTTATTGCAAATTGTTGGATTCATTTATATTGTGAGTGCTTACATTAATATATTTAAATGTTCACTATCGAATCTTCATGTACTGTTGTCAACTTAATACATTTATGCTATTGCTTTGAAATATGGGTAATAAAGAAAATAATGAAAACAGATCTGAAAAATCCAATATTATAATAAAATTGTAAAATATTCTGATGGCAACATCAAAGATATCTGTAACTTCTGATTCCTACACAATTTTTTACGTGTTTGTCGACGTGTGGCAATTCGAATCTATCTTTCATTATGTAACTGTTAGACACATACCTTTTTTTTGGGGCTTAAAATGAGCAGTTCGGATGATATGCTTTTTGCATGCTATCACATTCTTCCGTCATTTTGAAAAACCATGGAAGTGTGAGCAGAAGTGAAACAGTGTGTTCGTTTCTCGATTGATATTCCCGAAGTTTGTTGATGTATCATTGATGATGTTATTGATATCAATACTGATAAATTCTTTAAATTCTGACTATTTCAATTTTACGCTTTTTTTTATTGCTACATCATCAATAAGACTGAAATAAGTGGGCCACAAAAATATATCAGCACCTACCGAATAAAATAAAGTGCCAAAATGAAGGAACTACTATAGCTGAAACTAATTTCTAACCGCCGTTGCATACAACAACTGATATTGTGCTCATTAGGATGAAAATAATAGTGCTGGCTGAACAAATATATTGATCCCAATTCTATCATTTTATTTTCATGTATTCTTTTTGAATTTCAATACTAGTAATATGTTAACGATTCCATTTCTCTCAAATAAAATGTCGAAAATTTTATTCGGAAAATATTATTAAATGAAAGCAATGTAAAAATAAAACATATATGCAAATCAATACATTAGCATATATTGATGAATTGTCAGCCAAAATTTTTTTCATCAATTTCATTTAGAAGCCACATTTGGTCCCAGTCTGTATCTTCAATGTCTTGTCGACTGATACTAATAGATGTGATACTGCTAGACGAAATTATGGAAATGAAAGAGCTCTTCCCTACTTATATCAGTTAAGTGTTTTAGCAATTTGGTTTAGCTCATTCCTCATGAGATCCAAAATCATTGAATGCCTCGTCAAACGTTTCAGCAATTGAGAAACCATCTAAAGCATTATGTTATCTTATTTTAACTTAAACCTATAAAATGCTGATTTATTTTCAATAACTTTCAAATACACATATTTATTATGCATACATATATAGAAATGATACTTTGCATGAGAGAGTTACAGTAAAACTTTGTTTAATGTCATTATCGACCATTTAAAGTAACATATGAAACATGAAGTGAATTCCTTACCTTCATATATCTGGCTCATGCTTGTTTGTCCTTTTCATCATTTTCTTCCAAGATCACAAATTAAGGCTTCGAGAGTCAATCTCTTCATTCCATACATAACTAGTAATAAAAATAGAAACTTCATCACTGTAGTAAATTTAATCAAATAGATTATTTACTACTTGCTTAATTGATCCTTAAGGCATAATAGTTTCATTATTAGCATTGTTGTTATCTTTTGGCATATATACGTATTCTTAAATGATTAATGATTGATTGAAGAAAAAAGAACAAAAATTAGTATTTAAAGAGACGAAAAGAAAAGAAATGGGAGAAGTAAAAAGTTAATTAATATGGCAAACGACTGATTGAAACATTCGCTAATTAAAATTGAAATAAAAAAGCATAACGTCAACCTTAAAATGAACTAATAATTTTATTAAGAGTTAGTAGTAAGCTCAGAATACTTCGCCATCATACTAAATCATTTCATTCATCTCCTTTCCTATTATTTCATTCATTATCCTTCCTCTTCCTATCCTTCTTATTTTCATTCTGCTTCTTTCAACTGCTAATGATTTACAAATTCCTTCGCTTATCTTCTTGTATCAAAAAAAGAAACAAAATAAATAAATAAATAAGAGAAGAAAGAGAGAGAAGGATGGAAAGAAAGAGAGAGAGAGGGAGCGAGAAAGAGATAGGAGGAAAGACAAGTATAAAAAAAGGAAGTATGGAGATATATTAACAAATTGAATAGAACGACAAAAAAAAGAAATTCTTTGAAAAGTCATCTATATGGAAGCTCGTTAAGCCTGGTTAATTAATATCTCAAAAAGTGGAAAGAAAAAGTTTTTATTCTTTAGAGAAAAGTGCTTATACATTTAGGCATATAATCAGCGACGGAAAGACTTCAGACAGGGAGAGACGGAGAAAGATATAAAAACATTGATGCAGATACTGCGATATTGTAATAATATACATATAAAGAGGAAGAGGAGAGAAGTGCTGCAGTAGTCAGTGGATAACAGCGAGGGATATTCGGTGCTAGTTAGCCAAGCAAGTATCAGCAGCGATATAGTAGTAGTATTAGTAGTGCATTTGCTAGGCTGTGAAGTGCATTCATTCGAGAATTAGCAGTTCATTAGGATGATTTGAAGGGATGAGGCAAGAAATGGTCATTTTGATAATCATTCCGATATCTAACGAGTGGCCAAATAATCCTGATCAATTATTATAATTAGCCGAAAGACTTGGATTATTATTTCTATTACTATTGTTACAATCAATCTTTCATTATTATAACTATTATTATTTGTTTCATTATTATTATTATTATTATTACTATTGTTATTATTATTATCATTATTAATACTATTACTGTTATTGATTTATTATTATTATCATTATTATTACAATTATTCCTGTAAAAACGAGATGATATAATAATAATAATAATAATATTGACAAGTAAAGTAATGGATAGTGACAAGGAAACGAATAAAATTTTCATTTTTGGCTTATGCATTCTTTTCGCATGGATGATTGTTATTATTATATGTGCAAGTCCAACGGTATGTTTGAACTTTTCCATTTTTGCTTCATTTTATTTATCTTAAAATTTTGTTTTGTATAACAATACAATTTGATAAGATTTGAATGAAATTACTGACAAATTAATTGATAAAAATTAAAGTTTGGATAAAATTAAAAAGGAATGAAATTATCATCAAATGAATCAAGTTTATTAAGTGATAGTAAAACCAATGAAAATTGAATAACATTTCTAACGTTTAAATAAATCATTATTTTTGAAGTTCCTTACTTGGAGTCACTTATTTTTAATAGTAATAATAATTACTATTTTTTAAACTTATCTAAATAAATCAGCAATTACCTATTTCATTTATCTAAAATAGCGACTAATTTATTTTATCTAGTTAATGGAATAGTAATTTACTTTACTTATCTAATTATTTGCATAAAGTAGAAACAATAAAAATTGGCCGAAGAAAATATAAAAAATAAGGAATTAAAAAGCTGAAAAAATGAGGACAGGGAAGATTAAAGTGCAATAAGTTGAAGATAGCAGATTTTCAAATTGAATGAATGATTTTAATATCAATGAACAAAAACTGATTAAAAATTTAATTTTCCATTATCGAAACATCATTCCGATCACATTATCAGCGATTATACGTTGATATATAGATTTTTAAATGAAATCTGGATATCAATTCAATGCAATATTTTCAAATGATACAAAAATAGATGAATGCAATAATTAATGTTTTGATTGTCCGCGCAAGTATTGAATATTTTGATATGAAGAGAACAACTTAAATACTTAAGTTTTAATATATTGTAAAAATTACTATTACCTCACCTGTCAAATTTTCGATTAAGCTTAATCTATTTTTTTATCGTTTGAAACAAGTTATCACTTTGGTTAATAAAATTAAAATAGCTCTTATATTTTGTAAAATAGTGCTAAATTCAAAATGATTTAGAATGAATCGTTAAAGCTTATTGTTTTGAATGAATAAGGATACAAAATCTTAATATTTGCATTGATAGAAAAAGTGCTGTTTTTCTCTTTTAAATTTCTATGAATTGAAAACACTAAATTTTTTTTCTCAAGCGGATTGCTTATCTTCCTTAATAATCTTTCAAAATCCCGAAAGCATATTATGTCTCCCAGAGGTTTTAGTGATTTTTTATCTCTATGACAGATCTTTTTTATTGTCTATTTAAGAAAGTTGAAAATTTACTTTCAATTAATTTTCAATAATTTTTTCTTATTTGACCCATTTTTTTTGCTCTCTTAATTATTCCTAGTAGCATCGATATTTCCTAAGAATTCTTAAAAATATGTAATTCTTCCTAGTTAATAAAAAGATATGATGCGGTGTTAATTATGAATTGTGATTACCTATCTATCTATCTATCTATCTATCTATCTATCTAATCTATCTAATCTATCTATCTATCTATCTATCTATCTATCTATCTATCTATCTGTCTATCTATCTATCTATCTATCTATCTATCTATCTATCTATCTATCTATCTATCTATCTATCTATCTATCTATCTATCTATCTATCTAATCTACCTATCTAATCTATCTATCTATCTACCTATCTATCTATTTATCTATCTGTTTATCTATCTGTTTATCTATTGAATATTAATAATATATATATATATATTATATATATATATATATTATTAATAATGTACAAAGAAATAGTATTAATAATATATATATATATATATATATATATATATATATATATATATATATTATTAATAATGTACGAAGAAATAGTATTACCGAATGATATAAATTTTATTGGCAGTATTAAATTTAATTCAGTGCTCTAAATGCAACGAAAGTTTTGCTAATCATTTTAATTTGATACTATTATTAAAGTGCATGCATATTATATATATATATATATGGAAGAAGACAATTATATATTTTTAAATATATGCATAATTCGATTGTTTTTATGCTTGCGGTTTAGAAATTGATTTAAATAATACGTAGTTCGAAACGTAATAAAAAACATAGCAATTTTTTTTGTTCTTTGTTTTTTTTCTTTCGAAGACATAATTGAACGAAAATATTCTTTTTCGAGAATTAGCAAAGAACTGTACATTGAAATCCGTAACATTGTTCTAATAGAGGGAGAAGAGAAAAATTTTATTAAATTTGATAAATTTTTTAAAAAATTAAATTACCAGGAAATGCAAAAAAATTTCTCATTCAATTTGTATTTTTAACATGTTTCAAAGTAAATCTGAGTAAATCTGAATTGAAATGCCTTTTCGTTCTATTTTTTAAAGAACTGAATTTACCTGTTATGAAATTATCATCTTTTTAAATATTTCTAATATTTTTTTTCTCCCTTTTCTTCTTCGAAAAAGAGTCATTTTTTTTATTGTTGGAATTCTTATTTTTAACAAACGGACAAAAACTTTTCCCTTTATAATATAACTATATTTTACAACTATTTCAATCATATCCTTAGTATTATGCTCTGTTAAAACTTAATGTTGCTTAAAATTTGGTTTTTGTCTGCTGCAAAAGATAAGAGCGGCTGAAGAGGATAATCGAGATTTACAACAGAATATTTCTTTAATTTTAGAATTTTAATTTTCGAATAGTATCAGGATTAGTTTACTAGCAAAGGCTATCAGTTAAAATATGAAGCTGTACTGTAATATGGAAGATGATATTGGGAATGAACAGAGGAAAATACATTTGGAAGTATTAAACAATGAAAGATGTCAATCGATCTGAATGATATTACATGTCTAAGTTTCAAATATCACATTAATTTCAGAAATTTAGTTAAAACAGAAAATTTTTTTTAGCAAAGAATCTCATTTTATTGATGGTTTATTATATTTATGTACATAATAAGTGATAAAAAGTCAAATTTTCAATCAATAAATAATGCATCATCAATTTATAATTGAACATTTTACAATTTTTAAAGCAAATTTTCGAAAAATTTTTTTTAGAAAAAACTTCGGAATATTTGGTCGTATTTATAATTTCAATTATCGTCTATCTGTTTGTCAATTTATCATTTTGTCTCTCATTCTTTGTTATAAACAAATAATAAGCCTTGAACTTTAAAAAGTCCTTATTTAAATTTTTAAATCAGCATATAATCATTTCAGTATTTTAAACTTAAAATTAATAAACACTTGCAATTTATTTGTTAATTTCCGTACTTCAGTTTCCTGCCTCAATTAATTCTTGTAACATTTCAATTTTGCTAAACACATTCAATATTTAACCTAACAAACTGCTGAAAAATTACAAACTTATTACATTATTAATATCACAATTATAGCCGATCAATATCAACGGTATATGTAGGGATATTTTTTTTTAATTTTTAGAAAAATATTTAAGCTTTCTAATTAGCTAATGCGAATGCTTTATACCTGCTAAGTTTATTTAACATTTTATTAATTTATGGCATATTTGAGGGAAAATATATTACATTTTATATATCTGCAGCTGTTCCGGAATATTCTTTTTCGATTTTGCTTTTGTTCGATTACAAGAAGACGTGAAACGAAATCTCGGATGCATTGCGCAAATTGTTTACCATTGACGCATGTGATTGCTATTGAACCATCCAACATTATGCTTACTCAAGCATTTGGAAATAACTGTCATCTGTTTATCAAACCTATCAAAGAAGTTTAAGAATTATTCAAAATTCTTTATTTTCATTTTTAGTTTTTTTCAAAAATTATGTAAATGTAAACAAAATAACGTTTTTATATTTATGATATAATGTATTAATTTAATCTCTAAGTAACATAGCAAGATGGAAATTATAATTTTGAAAAAAGATGCTATTTTAAATTTTTCATTAGCAAGAAAGCTTAACCGATTTAATTTAATCAAAAAGTAATTATTACACGATAAGCCTTAGAAAATAAGTTATATGTTTGAGATTTATTAGAAAACAAAAAAAGGAAATGAATGGAAAGAAATTTTACAGTAATTTAATTTAAGGAATCACATTTGGCACCAATAGCTCAAATCGAAGATACGAATATGTGAAATTTCCAATCGATAAAAAAAACAGTTGCTATAATTCTATCAAGACGCTTCAATGACATAATTTAAAAGATGGAATTTATATCAAACTTTCAAAAGAAAAAAAGAAGAGTCATTTGTTTTTAAATCATTTCAATTTTTCCTTTGTTATGGCATCCGTTCACTTCATTATCCTTTTTTTTATCATAATAAATGCTCAAGTTTTATCGAATTATTCATGTACATATAAATAAATCTCTTTTCCATTTATATAAATTTTAATTAAAATTAAAATTTTTGTACGTAAATGAGATGATATTACTACACATGGATAGTAAACATTTGTTCCTTAGAAATTAAAGATTAAAAAAAATGATATTTTATTTGTAATATATATTATTTTATATTTCAATATTTTATTCATAATCATTTTTTTCATCAATTGGTTTTTCTCTTCTTTTTTTCAATTTAAAATTCCCGATCGAATTGCTCATAATTTTACTCTATATTTTCTTTCCTTTCTTTCATTTTTTCTTTTTTGTTATTTAAATTTTTTGAAAAGTACATAAGTATGAAAATACATAACTTCTCTTCTTGTTTTTTCATTTTATCATCTTTTTTCCAATTGATGAAAGGAATACATGTGGAATGATAACCTCTTTTTCTAAATGATTGATTGCTATTTGTTTGATGAAAAAAACTGAATACATCATAGTTCAAAACCGCAAAATTCAATATATTATTCGTCACATCACTGCATCCTATTATCAGAAAAAGATGATGAAAGAAAAACTAGTTGATAATTATTTAAACAAGAAATGTTTTAAAATAACACAATTTACTGATTTGTTAATAACTTGATTCACACTTGTAAAATGCTATAATAAAGCATAAAATATCAGTGCATATTGCTAGATGCTAAATTAATTTTCAAAAAATAATATTTCCAGTCATTAAAATTTTAAAATTAATGCTGTAGTAATACGAATCATAAAAATCAATTATTAAGCTTTGAAAAATAATACTTTTTCTAAATTCTACATCGTACATATAAATACAATTTTTTAAATTAAATTCTGAAAAACTTTCCGATAAATCATATAAATGATAACATATGAATTTATGGGGATATTGGACATTTATCTCGTAACAGTTTAGATTGTATTTAAATTTAACCAGTGTGAGCATTGTCATTATAATCTTTGCTTAATTGACCACTGAAAATATTACGTATATTATGTTATTGATGATAAATAATTTATCCATCTTCGTATTTTGTCATATTCATTATTTTTATATTTCATTTTGCCTTTTTTTCTAGCACTTATCATTTATTTTATCTTTTTCTACTCGATAAATATAACATTGATTCCAAAAAATTCATACAATTCAACTGATGAAATTCCCGAAGCTTTGAAATATAAAACATCTGCTTTTTATTAAAATGCATCCATTTTTGCAATCGTGATAATATATCTTCATATCAATAATTAAACAAAAAGATCTGTGGAATTATCATTATTATTGGCATATTTTTTTAGTATTTGATTATTCAAAATCATTTAAGATATATTGCATACGTTTTAAAATTTTATTTTACCTCAGAAAAAATTTCTAAATTTTGTCCTTAGAAACTATGTCTTAAATTTAAATTTAATTTTACCACTTATGTTAATTTCTTTTTTTTCATCATGAAAATACAATGAAGTACAAAAAATGAGAATACTAGCTGCAGATAAATATATCAAAAAGTTATAAGGAGTAAATCAAAAAAAAGGGAAAAAACATTTCCGTTAAAATTTTTTTAATTCTCGTTATTATTCTTCTGAATCAATTAGTAGAGGAATTCTTTATTGAATTGATTCGCAAATTTGTATTTGCGAATCATTTAATGTAATATACTTTGTCTTTGCCAATATCACCTAATTACCAATAATAAATTTATATTATTTAGTTATCAGCATATATATGATAAGAAATCGATTTCTCCTCATTTCCTATTTGACTTAATTCATCAATAAAACAATTTATTCAATGGTATAACTACCAATAATTCTTGATAATTAAATAGCACAAAAATCAAAAATACAATCCTTGGCTTTTTGTCTTAAATAAAATCTTGAAAGTCTAACTGGATGAATATTAAAAAAACCCGGTCTTTTTGAACATTTCGAAATACATTTTAAATTCATGGAAACGAAGAGCTATTCCATATCACATTTTCAACAGTAATTTAATGTTTCATGCTGATTTATAAATGCATATATGAGTATATCGATTTTTAATTTATAAATATATTAGCTGATTTTTTTTTCTTAAAATTTAGCAATGTCAAAGCACTAAAGCTTAAAAGCGTAAGTGGTGGTCTGATTAAAAATCCATATCCTCCATTTATCAAATGAATAAAACCACGATATTAAATTCCAAGATATATATATCCCTATATAACAGATGGATTCCATGCTTAAAATATTTTCTGCCAGAAAGTTTCATCCACCCAATAAGGAATTTATGATTTTACTAATGAATTTGCACAGGAGAAGAAAAACTTACATTTATAGTTATCCAAAATTTTGAAATGATATAAGAAGCATCCATTTATTTCACATGAAGTAAATTACCCCATCAGCTTCCTTTGAAAATTATTTTTATATTCGTCAGCTTTTTTTACGATCACATATCATGAAGGATTTTTGTGCAGTATACTATTCGAAACTAGACTTTATAAGAAATATAATTAACAAAAAGCAGGTAAATGGAATGAATGATTTCGTGGAAACCTAACTTAACTAATCAATGCCAGTTTCAACCTTATATATACATACATATATATATATATATATATATTATATATATATATATATATATATATATATATATATATATATATATATATATATATATATATATGATATTACATTATATAAAGAGATAAAGAACATATAATTAAAATCAAGAATAAGCCGAGCTTGAAAAGCTCGGCTTATATGTTATATATAACATATATATTGAAGGAAACAGAAATATATGAAATTATAATAAATATATATTAAAAATGTATTGAATATATATTAGAGGAAACATTGAATATATGAAATTATAATGAATATATATCAGAGTAAATATAAAATATAAGAAATTAATGAATATATATTAGAGCGAGAATAGAATACATGAAATTATTATGAATATATATTAGAGGAAACTTAAATATATGAAATTATGATGAATCACTGGCTTTATGAGTCTGCAGTTTAGCATTCTACACATCAAAATTTAATGTTTTCCACAATCAATGACTTTGCTTCTTATCATTTACAATCAGCTTTTCCTCAGCACGACGAACTGCCATTGGTATGCGCGAGTCAGTTTTAGTACGATAATCACCCAATAATTTCGGACAGCTTATTTCTCCTTTTGAAATTCTATCCATCTGAATAAAAAGTTATTTCGTAACAAACGGTCAATCGATAACCATAATATATACGTAAATTGAAATCAAATACACATTAAAAACGAAGTTACCATATAAAAGTTAAAAAATCAAACCATCAAATAAAAGTTAATAAATACAGGGATAATTTTAAAAATTAGATAATTGATATCCGTCTATTTTGAACATATTTCGTACTATATCGTCCAGAAAAAATTAGAAATTTGATTTCTAAAAGCCAAATAAAGTGAACCTTTTTCAACATGTCGTAGATAATACGATCACCTACATACGAGTCATGCTTATATTCAGGATGTTTGGAAATAAATTCCCTCATCCAAGTAGCTAATGTTTGCAACTCCCCAGAAGCTCGTTTCTGAAATTCTTTTGTCACTCATAAAATTAATAATAATTAAGAAATAAGATCCATTCATAGAATACTGATAAACCACCTGTATGAAGCTTAGATATTGAGATACAGTGCATCGCGAATCCACATCAACATCAGCACTATCTAAATATTGACGCATTAATGGTATTAGTCCCGGAAAATCGTCACCGTTTCCTGAAATGATTATTCTGTATCGTCAATGTTCAGACTAACGGATATTAAACAATTATCTCTAATCTTCATTCGATAATAGCCACAATGTAATATACTGTGATTAAGGCATCAAAAAAATAAGAATTATCAGTAAAAATAACATCAACAAAAATAAGTTATTTAAAAAGACTTCTAAATTGAAAAATTCAGATTATAAAAACTATCATATATTAAGTCAACATTAATTTTATTTGAAATCTTAAAATCAATGTTAATTCTATTCAAGCTTAAAAAAGCAGTGAATGATAATTCAAAAAAAAAAGAAATTTAAAAATCTTGACCATTAATAATTTCATTGACAGTCATTTCCACCACATCATCGGAATCCAGTGTACAACCAGCTCCTCTTGCGCATGGTGGTGAGTTGCACGTCGCAATACCCTTACGGAAAAGTAACTTTTGTTCCATCACGGCATTTCGACGCTGTGCACGCTTCATATTCTCCGTAACAGCAGAAATTGGTAGGATCAAAGTGATACGAAATGATATCATCACTCTTGAAATTCATTCTACATTGTAAAAGAACTACTTTCAAAAAAGCATAAGCTTATCTAAGAATATTTGGAAATTCTAGACTTAAAGTAATCTGATTTAAATGTGTCTAAATTCCAGTTAATGAAAACTTGCATACTTTCAACAATATCCACTATTCGGGAGAAAATTAAGTCACTCATTCAAAATTACTGGAACCATAAAACTTTCAAATCTTACTTTCCTTTCACTTTATATAATCGAATGAAGCTAGAATAAAATCACAGAAATACTACTTCTACTTCTACTGTTCTTCGTCAAAATTTCACTTGGTCACAAAATAAACAATAATTTGAGATGATATCAAAAGCGCATTAAGCTTACCTTGTTAAAAGTACAACGAAACAACAATAAGCTGCATTTTCGAAATCTGTCAGTTGCACTTCACTCGGTCGAAATTCAACACGCCAACCAATTTCTGAGTCAGGCGGAGGTGGCTTGAAACGCATATTCATCCAATTCGAACTCTGAACTGTTTCAAAATGTTCAGTTGTTTTCATATCATCTTGTTCAATACGTTCGCGAAATACCTATAAAAAAATTAAAAAATACTGAACAAAATAAAACGATCAAATACTGATTTTGAAAAATAATAATAAGTACTAATCAAATTATTTCTGCCTTAAATACTAGCAAGTTTTTATTATAATCATTTACCATTTGTAAGTAAACTTTATAACCTGAAGAGGATCACGAATAAACATATGCGCAATGTGTTGAGCGAGAAGATTGTCAATTCCACCATTTATTAACTGCTTATAAATCTTATCGTCATATTGAAGTGGTATATCGTTATATCTGAAATGATAGGCCATATCTGAAACATAGAATATTTATTCCTATCATAAAAAATGAAAAGTTAATAAAAATAAAAAATCAATATGACGCATACTTCTTAATTATTCTCGACGTTTCTGAGATATCAATGGATAGAAAGAGAGATATTGCAGTTAAAACTGAAGAAAACTGTTATCCAATTTTTTATTGCATATTAGCAACTGTATTAATAAGAAATTGGTACAAAAAGGGATACACTATCACAGCCTTTAGCATAATTGGGAAATTGTTGCTAGAAAAAACAAAGTTAGGGAAAAAAGTTATAAAAAAATTTATTCTTCTATTTCAATATAAGTGATAACATAACTTACGATTCAGAACAAGGATAAATATAACAATCGGTTGTATCATATCTGCTTTTTCCAGAACAAATTTGTTATTTTTCAATGGCACCAAACCTCTCTCTTCAGCTGTTCGATCGTCTACACTCTACAATTTGAAGATAGGTATTTAACATATCTGCCTACTCGCTGCTTGATATCAGAAACAAAAAAAAAGAATCTTTCCAATCTCCAGCATTCATAACACCACAACACTTAAATATAATATCTTATAATAAAAACATCATAAATAATTAATGTTAAAAATTTATTTAAAGTCCTATGATTATATAGGACATGAAATATATAAAAACCAAAAGTAGAAAAGCCTTTGAAATATATTTCATCAATTCATTTGGTTATTTTACCGCTGATATAACATCCCAACGAGAATCAACATCAGCCAATCGTGATCGAAAAACAGGAGTTGCAGCTGATAATGCCAGTAATACAGGTGTTATTGGTGTCAATTGATCATACAACCATCGTGCTTCGTCAATATTGACAGCCTAGATTAATAAAAATATTTAAATGAATATAAATAAAGTGTTGATAAAAAAATGCTAATCATATGTGAACTATAAAAAGATCAATGGAACATTCTTAGATGCTTTGTTGAATTTCCATTCAAAAAAAGAAATATGGGAATCAAAGTTTTTTTTTCCAGCAAAGAAGTACATCTTAAAAACGAATTATAGAATGAAAGAAATGTCACCAGAAAAGTAAATTATAGAATGAAAGAAATGTCACCTGAAAAGTAACTTGTAAACAACAGCAGCCCATTCCGAACCCCATATGATCCATATAAATATGATCTGGTTTTGCAGCTCGTGTAGCCTGACCGCCATCTTTAGCCTTTGTAAAATCTTCCTGAAATGGATGAAAAGAAAAAAAAACACTGTAAGCAATATGAAAATAACAAAATGTCATTGATTTCGTTTCTTGACAAATTACAATATTGCTGTTTTTTTGTCAGAAATTTTATCAATTATTATGTAAATATACATGAATGAATTATAAAAACTTCATATTTTCATTAATTGCTGCACTAATGCTTTGTTATTATTCAGATTTAAAAAAAAAAATTTTCGAACGTATTACAGGAAATATAAAATATATAAATATATTTCTTTTTTCAAATTCTAAAATACATTTCGAAATTGTTATGCGAAATATTAAGTTATCAAAAAGATACCTGATATGGACTTGGTGTATTGATATCTTTATATATTGGCACATTTATAGCAACTTTTTCACCACGACGTTGTCTGATATTCCTTACCAAATTCCGAAATCTGGAAGAAAAAATATAATTGCTTCATTAACACAAGACAGTCAAGTAGCTTTCTAAGAATTAATAAGTAATCACGAAACTGAAAAAAAATTTGAATTAATGTCGCATAAACATTTCTAAAAACAGATCGCATACCAAAACAACATTTCGTACCTTGGATGCCCGCCATAAATTGCTTCGTCAGGAAAAAACACCGAGCAACCGAAACTGTTGTTATCATCCGGACATGGTTCATATGGAGGTGAGGTGAAATCTGGTGTACCCAAAGCAGGGAATGATATTGACATAATCGATTCGTCATTTTTCAACAACCGTGCAACTTCAGATCGACGAGAAATCATATTACTTTCCACTACATTGAAGCATGCCAATAAGCCTGAATTTTGTGAAAAAATTTAAAAAAAATTTTACATTGCTAGAAAAATTCTAAGTTAATTTTTCTCATAATTTGCTTTATGATCAAAAATAATATCCATAATTCCTCGCTAGAAGAACATGGAACATACAAGAAGATAATGGACTTGCTCGTGCTTCTCATCCAGAAAGTTTCCCGTGATCGCGGAGAAAATTGAATAAGTAACCTCCATAAGGTGCTCCTGGTGTTCCTTCAATCATATATGATGCAAATTCTGGACGCCATAGGCAACAGTTTTCATTCCCCAGCAGTGCATTCAATTCTTCACCAGCTTGCAGTTGATGAAGAATTTCTTCTGCTCGTAAACTTACTCGGACCTAAAACGCTCTAATAAAAAAAGTACATTTTATTATTTCAACTCTTTTTTGCAGCAACTTGTCATAGTATCTTATCGTCTAATTTGAACGTACCGTAATATATTAAATGAACCATATAATAGCTCAATTTGTAACAAGCAGTAAATGTCATTTATAGAAATGACCTATTACGAAATAATGGATCATGGATTCATAAAAAAAATCAGAAGAAACGCATTTCCATTTTACTGCTTTGCCTACCTACTCTTCAGTTTAATTTACCAACCTTTTTTGCATCATCATCAAATTTAATAATTATGTATTCAATTTCATCGCCCCACTTCAATTGGTCACCTTCACGTCCTTTCAATCGATGGTAGAGAGCAATGAACTGCGCGATACCGTGCTCCTGAAACGGAAAAGTTGCATATAATTATTATTCTAATGCTCACCGCCGACACGAAATAAATCCTTCACTTGCAATTTCTTTAAACATAAAAAGCAACGTTGGATGAGATATTTATATAAGTTTATTTAAAAAATAATTACCTGAAATTAGAAGAAAAATAACTATTTCATAAATTCAACAAAAATAAATACATATATAAATTTAAAATGGTAAAAAATAATCATAAATTTCCAAAAATCTTTACTTTATTATGAAGTCTATTATTTGCTATCATAAAATATTTGATAATTTTAACCATAGAGATATTTGATAATTAATCCCAGATAGACAAATGTCTACACTTATTAAAACGTTTCAAATGGAAGTATGAAAAATCAAAAATACTTACCTTAATATAATCAACGTAGGGTACTGTTTCATTCCATGACAATGGTGTTCCAACCGTTAATAAGCCCATATTAGTTCCAAATTCTACAAGAATGCAGAGAAAGATTTTTGAATGTTTAAACATAAAGTATGTGTAGAATTAAAAGAAGGCAGTACAAAGAACTTGAAACTGGGAATCAAAATTGAAAAAAGGAAAAAATGAATTTTCTTTATTTTTATGAAAAATTACACATAAAACTTTTAAAATTTAAACTTTCATTTTTAAAAATAGTAAAAATGAGAAACAAAGACGTTGAAATAAAGAAAGAAGAAAATAAACTACACTTAAATCCTTTTTTCGTCTAATTTAAAGTTACAAACATTGTTTTATTCATCGACAGGAATGCAATCATGTAATCAAATGGAGATAAAAATCATTGAGAAAAATAATAAATCACAATCAATTTAGAATTGAATAGATCTACTACCAAGCAAAAAAAGCGCTTCAATTAATCAAAGTAATGGTGATAGAAAGGCAAAAAAAGTAATAGTTGTGGCAGAAATTTTTAGTTACAAAATAATTCAAAAAAATAAAAAACAAAATAAATTAAAAATATGACGGAAACTTTTCAATTTCGAGAAAAAATAAAAATGATGAATTAAAAATCACTAATTGAATAAGAAGCTTTTATTGCAAAAAATATCATATGCAATTACTAATATCAGAAGGAAATTTTAAGAATTTATTGCTCGTCTTATCAGTCTTACAAATATAAGTAAGGTTCGATGATTCAGCTTGAAAGTGATAAATTTATACTCTGCAATAGTACTGATCACAATGATATGATTATAATTATTCTATAATCAACAATTTAATTCAAAATTAGGCGCTCCTCAACTGTGAAGTAATATCATAAAAATGACAAGTATACTTAAAAACAGGTGAAAGATATAAAAGAGACATAGGTTTTTTATCATTCTGTGGTTGTAATAATGATTAATGATAATGAGCTAAAGCTGATATTTTTTTTAATCTGATAACTGATGCATAACGTGTTATCAATGTCAGACTGATAATAACATTCAATAAACTAAGATAAAAAGTAAAATAGTTTCATAAACCGCTGATAAGTTTCAACCAATGAGTGAGAAGATGAGAAGAAAGTGTTCTTTTATTTCCTCCAATTTTTATACAACAATATAAAATTCATCAATAACATGAAATTCGGCAAATATGAACGATAAGAAAAAGATAAACAATTAAATAAAACTTTCGCTACAATTTTTGTCCACAAAATTCTTCTTTGTTCGTTTTTTTTTTGCTTCCTGATTTTTTATTAATAACTTTAAACCAAAATGGCTCTTAGAAGGAAAAAGAAATTTCATCACCATTTGAAATATTACACAATAAATGAATGAAAGAAAATGACGATAGTACATTTTCCATTTCCTAAAATACACCCATTTCAATGTTGAAGAAACAAAAATTAGTTCTGTCAAAGAGCAAGGGAAGAGAGAAAAAAAAAACAAAAATTATTGCTCGTATACATTATTACTGAAATGAAACTACTAATGGTAATACGACTTACCAAAGAAATAAAAAATGTCGATGATTTTTCAGCTACGTCAATTCAACATAGAAAACTCACGGTTTTTTGAACTTATAGCATCTATGTCTATTTTATTAATCTTTTTACAAGGCTTAATGATGATGCAAAGCATTTATCTTTATCCGTATATCCTTGATTTTTCTATACTAGCCTTCATTGGCAGCCTACCGGCAAGAACTATCTGATTTACTTTTTATTCAATTCACATGTCTGTCAACTCGCTCAAATTTGGGTGCATAGTAATAAAATTTACGCCAAACGACTTGTTGGTTAATTTCTGTGTTTCCATGATTTTTTTTTGGGTAAATCAGAGGCATTGTACCGCAAGCAATTAAATTGAAACCACCGGCGTCTGAGATTGCTGAAACCAGACTTCTTTCTGAAATCCAGCTTATAGCGCAAAATCATTCCAGAGAAGAAAAACGCACTGAACAAAATGCTTTGCTAACTTCTCATAATCAATTTTGAAGCAAAGGAATCATATCCAAACATATTTGAAAGTGTATAAATTATATTGCTAATTTAAAACTGCCACTTCTCTAATCAAATTATCAATAATCAACGATGCGTAACATACATACATACCATTCTTGTAATTCAAAGACTAAAAAGATCATTCAATACGAATCATGAGGGAATTATATAGATTATTATAATGATACACTGATTATGCTGTTATCAGCTCAAGAAATATGACATGATGCAACTTAAAAGTGGTAAAACCATTATATTCATCCTTTTCAGCAGACCGATTATATCATGATGAGCAAATAAATAAATACATTCGAGATAAACTGTGTTATCTGAATGATATTTTCACTTTACTAAAAGTTAAATTATTTTCAATTTAAATTATGGAAACGACGGTTTCGTTGAATAATTTCGTTACATATAGAAAAGTATAAAAAACTCATCAGAAATAATTTGAAAGAAAAAAGTTTCATAGAAAAAGTTTACGTAAAAAGTAGTGAATGCAAGTTTGATTATAAGGGAACTGTACTTTTGGCGAGTAGAAAATATCACCATAACCAAAAAAAAAAGCAATTTTTAACCAATTGTTCTAACCGTTAATAAAAGCTTCTCACAAATGTTTGGGACAATTTCCACGGACCGTATTAAAATGGAAAGTTTGTTAGACAAATAACTTGTAATGAATTACAATAACGTGTAGTAATGATTGTGTATATAATTGCCAGGCAGAATTTAGTGGTAAGTGTTCAAGATCTTTCGATGAAAAAACAAAAGAAAAATTCAGAAACTGTCACATCTAGATAATTGGAGTTAATTACTGGTAGTACTAGTATTATACTAATATTACAAGATGAGGAAAGCAACAATCATTGATAATTTAATGATATCGTTACTTAATAAGTGACAGATGCACAGTTAGTCCGTTAGCAGTAATATCATTAATGATACACTTAATTATGAAGAATTGCACTTAAAAAGAAATTATATAAGTGATGGAATAGAATCGATGACTGATAATATTAGATACCGATATGGGTTAATTTTATTGAATCGATAATATTGCACAATTCGTTCACAACAGAACGGAATTGATTATTAGTAATTACTATATATTTACTATAGTCATGTCCAAATTTACTAATAAATACATATTATACATTTATAAAGCAGTTTAGAAATAATTAATACATATCGTTTTTTATGTTAGTGTATATCAATATTCCTAATTTATGATATTAACATTAACATAGTACTCAAATAATAATATAATAAATGCTTCATTATTGTATGTTGCCGACATATCCGACAGTAATTTGATGTAAGTACTTCGACAATGCATATTAATATAGAAGTATCCATGGACGATAGTGTGCTATGAGGCGACTGAAAGTTTTTCTTTAATTCATCCATTAAATTATAATTTTTAGATTTTTCTTTCTCTTTTTGAAAATAAATCTTTATGAATTAATATCACCAATTTAATGTTATTGATATAATGTGATTTATGTCATCTTTAGATTATAAAAATCATTTGAGCTTGTATTAACATAATGTGTTGATTTTTGTAAAATGCACCATACATCGAACAATTATGCATATCGTAATATAATCGTAATATAAATCGTAATATAAATATTCATAAAATAATCTGTTATCTCCGATCGGTTCTTACCTATAATTCTATGTATGAGTATGACCTTTTGATTGAAAAAAAGAAAGGCTTCGTCTCTTTGGTAACGTAAAAACGATTTGCGAAATGGAACTAAGTTCATATTTGAAGTTTAATTTCAGGATATTGTATTCGTTTACAGATGGCGAGCAACTTTTACGACGAAAGTATGAAATCATCTCCATCTTCTTTATTTCGACTATCAGTGCAGGTAGTTGCGAGAATGATGTATGAAAATCACTGGTTTCCATTCATCAAAAGTCCTCTACCGTCAGAAATTTCTGATTCGTTGATGGCTACGCTTCGTTTCAACAACTGGCTTAACAGTGAAACGATGGCCTTTTTTGATAAGCGTTTTCGCCTAACTGAGGTTAGATTATTCGTAGAGTGATTCCCTCGAATAGCGACTGATAAGAAGGTTCAGGATTAAAGAAGGATTGTTTATTTTGAAAAAAAATGATATCATAAAGATACTTACAAAAGAAATCCAGCTAAATAGTAAAATTAGTGTTACTGTGAATTCATTTTGTTAAAATATGCTCAAAAAGAAAATTTAAAAAAGCCGAAGGATTATCAGTTTTATTTTCCCGAAGCTTGAAATTCTTGATTCCTACATACTCTAACTTTTGTTAAAAATGTCAATACTACTTCGTTAAAAAAGTAATGTATTTCAAGGTGTGAACCTTTACTTAGAGCTTTATTAATAAATTGATTATTTCCTTTCAATGTTCCAGTTAGTAGTATATTCTGCAAAAAATTCTTAAAAATTAAGTTGCAGGTACATTTACCATATTACTTGTTGATGACAATGCCAACTGGAATGTTGCGAATGCATCCAATAAAACGTCTTAATATTTGTGACAATTCAGCTGGCGATTCGGTTCGTGATTTGCATGATGTTTTGCAGCTGCTCGGACCTCATGCATTAACGGCTTTGGAATACTTAGATATGTCCGGTAAGTTAATATGATTTCTTTTTTGTACCTATTCGTTCGAGAATACACTTTGACCAAATCAATCCGATTTTTTTTTCACTTTGTATAAGTTTCTTTTTAATGCTTTTTTACTTGCAATAAAGAATTTATTTTAGGAAATGGAAACTGGAAACTGTTTAATGCACATGCATAAGTTGGTGTGTGAAAGAAACTTCACTTTTTTTAGCGCAATTTTTGTGATTGATTTTCATTTTCAGGTATAACGACAGTTACATGTATAAGTTGTTTAGCAGAGCTGAAGTACTTGACAACTTTGATTGTTTCTGAAACACCAGGATTTGGGGATACTGAGTTAAAAATGGTGTGTAAGGAGATGCGCTACATGATAGTTCTTGATTTATCGCAAACAGTTATTACAACAATTGCCCCATTAATTAATTTGAAGTAAGTTGTTTTCATTTCTGTTAATTTAATTTTCCTCCGTTTCACTTTTATTGATTTAACTATTAATTTATATAAGACAAATAATTTCACATTTTTCAATTAAAAAAAATCCTAAAAAGTTAATTCAATTTTCAGAAACACTTTGGAAGTACTTGTTATGCATCGGCTTAGATTTTCTCGTGCCGTAGCAATTAATGGTGCTACGGATACATTGCGACTTCTCAATAAATTAACATATATAGATATATCAGATAAAAAAGTTGATGTATTGCCTAACAGGTATATATGACAATTTGAAGAAATTCGTTGTTATCATTTCTATTATTGCTTAAAATATCGCGTCATATTAATTTACATTTCTTAACGATATAAATGGCTGCTTATTTTAATGAAGACATAATGAAGTGACAATCAATAATCGTGATCTATGATTCGTTATGATATAATAAGACAGAGTGTAATCATTAAATACTTTGAACATATATTTTTGAAAAATTGTAGGGTCAAACTTATCGGTTGATACGCTTATTAATGTTTTCTTATTTTAGCGTTGGTGAGCCGCTTCAAGTTGATATCGGAACATTAGTAGTTTCGTGTTGTTAGCATCCGACATACCATGGTGGCCGAACCTTCGCTTTTTAGATATTGCTGGGAATGCATTGAATTTTCATAGTCTTGTACTTACTATTGATCATATTACTAAATTCATATCTTTGCATCCTCATTTAATTTTTATATCTGTTCTGGACACTTCTCTAAATCGGCATCCTTATCAGTATCCGTATGAGAGGGATAAGCCATTGCAGGTGAGATTGATATTGGCATGGAATTATTTTATTTTATATTTATGAATTATCTGAATATTCTCTAAAATTTATTTTTATATGTCTATTATGTTTGTTTCGTAGATAGCTAATGGTGGCACACGTGCTCAATGTCTTCTTTCACTTCAACGATATTGGCGTCCAGATCGAAAAGCTTTTGCATCGCATGCATTACAGTCTGTATATTATCTTCTACAAACTACCTATGACGAGTTTCAACCCTCTGATTTGCGTCTGACTGTCCGAGTAACTGTTAACCTATCAAGTTTTCTCTCTATATAATTGTAATTTTACTATGAACTTTTGTATCACATCCATTAAAATCTTTAAATTTAATAAAAAAATCAGTAAAGAAAAGAAATCTTTCGTCCCTTTACTTGAAATTTTGGATTACAATTTTCAAATTTTTAGGGCGTTGTATTGTCAATGCTTAATCACAAAAAAACATTGCAATACAGATGGCAGGGAGCGCTTGTCTGTATCATCTCTGCAAGTAAATTTTGAATTATATTAACTGAGCTAATATCGTTGTATAGGAAATAAGATAAGTTTTCGATTTTTATTGAAATCTTAAAAATATCCAATAGTTCACTTTTGTATTAATGATATATACGCAAAAAGCAAGTTTCTATAGATCGAAACGAATTAATCAACTTACCGCGCAAGAGACACGATATTGTGTTGATCGATGCTTGGATGCTGCAGAAAATCATCCGCGGATGGTCCAGGTAAGATTTTTTGTTCCATATTTAGATAATATTTCTGACCTGCTGGATGAGGATGTAGGAAAATTACAAAGAAAGTTTTCATTTTTAGCTACTGATTTTCCATTTCTAGGATATTTTGAAATGAAATCGATTTTCGTTTTCAGTTGCAAAAGAATGTATGGCTTACCGTATGTAGTGATCATTTGTTACAGTCACTGAATTTTGATATTTTCCGGACATGTGAAGTGGCTTTAGAATCTATGGTAAACACGCGAGATCCTTCAGTTTCAAGGTGAATTTATATTTTTATGGATGCGAAAGGGTTAATATTTTTTCATTATTAAATTCATCTCAGAGGGACTGAAATCATGATCTGTACTGAAATTTGCGATATAAAGTGACTCATGAGTTAATTCGTATCTGCAAGCTTTTCAATTAATTATGAATTCGTAAATCTGATTTTATTTGTATCCTTTCTAAAATTTAACGAAATTCCATATAATTTTTCTTTGCAGAATGACGATAGCAGTTGTATCAATTTTGGCACCTAAATTGCCAACAGAACAAAGTCATCTTTTAGCCACAAATAAACGATACGTTGCTCATTTGATTGAAATGATCAATGAAAATCTTGACAATCCAGACAATGGACACGATAATTTTAATAACTTCACAGTGAAATTTACCCTATCTGCACTCTGGAATTTAACAGGTGCATTACTTTTATATGAAGTTTGCAAAGGCTCATCAGATGTTTTGGACTAGAATTTTGTAATACTACTATACAGATTGTGATTTCAGATTGTTCAAAGCATCTGATTTGTAGTGCAAATGACTCAGTATTTAATGATAAATTTTACTTTTTACTTCGGCAGATGGTAGATAAATATACATTTCTCATACATTACAGACACTTTATTTGCTAAAGGATATAAGCGTAAATTATTAAAAAAAAATAAAAAATCAACTTGTTATATAACATTTAATGTAGGAAATGATTGTTCTAAACTTTCGAGCCTGTTTATTTTTTAATTATTTTCTGTGATTTTTTCTCAGTCCATCATTTTTCTACTGGTTCTATTTCCATTTGGTTGGTCCATTTCAGACGAATCACCGGTTACATGTCGATTATTTGTACAGCTTGGTGGCATTGCAGCGGCATTTGGCATTTTGGAACAATACCGAAATAATACAAATATACAAACCAAAGTTCTCGGCCTTTTGGTGAATGCCTTGGATGATCAGTTTCATATACAAAACTAATCCTTTTTATAAATTTTTTTTAATTCGTTCATCTCGACAACATGCTGCATTAACCCAAAAAAATAGGTTCATGACAACTTTATTTGGATTTCATTTCGCTGCATGCTGATAACGGTAAATGGAAATGGATTTGAATGAGATGTAGCCATAAAAACTTCAGATGTCTCATTTTCCTATTTTAAAGGCACGGTTAGGATTAGCTTTTGCATGAAAATCTTAATAGTTGATTATGAAGTACGCAATTTAGATTTGTTCTTGGTGGAGAAGATGAGAATGAGATTGAAAATAAGAATTGGAAATAATAATTCTATATTTTTTTTAGAATAACATTGCGGAAGTGAGAAGTCTTAAAAGACGAATAGTGCATCATAGATATATTCGAACAGTTCTGTAAGTTTAATTTATTATTTAAATATTGAAGTATTTTCGCATATTATTACGTGACTTCTATGTAAGAATTACCATCGAATAGAATAATCAGTATTCGGTAGATTAGCTTAATTTGTTGATTTTATAAACCTTATTTCCCAAAATAGTGAAACTGTTCAGAGACCTGCTGGAAAGCGATTTTATGTCCGACAATTATGTTCCAGCCATTGGTAATGCAAGACATATCGATGTTTCATATTTCGCTGCTGGAATTTTGGCTAATCTGTTAGACTGTGGTCCATGGACATTTGAACCAACATCAGATCATTGTAACCAGTCATTGGTTAGTTTTTTTCAATTGAGAAGTGAGTTTTCATTTACCATTTCAACATTTCTTTTTCTCCTATGGCAACACAGCTGACATAATCAGTGATTAGATTTTAATATTTGGAAGTTAAAATTGCATCTTATAATGAATTAGTAGTTGCTCAAGATGGTATTTTGAATCGTAACTTCTTGATTTCATGTAATTCTAGATAATGGCAGTAAAAAGGTGGCCGAAAGCACTTCTAACCATGGTTGCTTACCGGTAAATTTCTTTTTCTTTTCGATAATCTTTAACGATGATTTCAGACTAGCAAAGGACATTCATGAAATATTTTCCAGAATTTTTTTAAAAACAGTATTGGGAATGTTGAAGCCAATAATTTTTTTAGCAAGATTGAAGAGTCCTATTTACATTCCATTCATTACAGTTGTGTTATAGAGACCAGAATTGTTTTTATTTTGTTTTTCTTGAAGCGACACTGATGCCTTTTACAAAAAAATACGCTATTTTAGAATGGTCCGTTTTGAATAATAACATGTACTGAAATTATATTCGAATGTATGCATTTATTTTCAGATCATTTGTTCCATTTTTTGTGTTACTGAAACAAGATAATATAACTGGAGCACAGATGTGGGCCGCATGGGCAATTCAACATGTATGTATCAGTGACAGACAGAATAACTATATAAAGTTACTTCTTTCACAAGGTGGACGTGAAGAATTTTTACGTTTAACCAATTCAAGATTTGCTCATCCGGATGCTGTACAACTTGCTCATTCCGTGCTCAATTTGATCAAAGAATATGGTTGCGATTCATCAAAACCTAAAAATTGAGCCATGTTATTAATTTTTTTAAAGCATAAAAATAGATTTTTGTCAATTTTCTCAGTTAACTGATGTTGTAGTCTGTAATTTTTGTTCTCTATTAAATAAACTTGTATAAATTTCTCTACCTTGTGCTTTCCAAAATTTAGTTTATTTCATTAGTCCAATATTTGATACTTTTTATGAAATACTTACATTTTTCATAAGCATTTTTATTTTAATTTGAATAGTTTTCTTTCTTCAGGACATATGAATCTTCATGATGTTTTAGTGCATTATTTTTTATAATGATCGGTAGCCAATTTGAATGCTTTAACATGATTTTAGTGTCCTAATGTATTGGAAAGTTTTTATTTTTCTTACAATTTTTCCTGGACACTGAAAGGAGTAGAATCAGTGAAAATCAGTATGATTATGTACTTATTTTGAACTTGTTCATAAGCATTCCCTTCATGCCTCCACTTTGTACATTATTTTCTACATTGTATAAATTATTCAAGTACTAGGGGTTTTTTAGACGGTACAGAATTAATACATCGATTTGCCATATTCTTCCTTTTGTACTAATTCATCTATTCGAAGATCTTGACGGTTATATCAGGACTTTTATCAAGCTTTCTAATCTTTTTAAAGTGATAAAATCTTTTGTCCCGACATTATATTTCTGTCTGAATGTTTAATCTAGTTGTTACGCATTCAAGGATGCCCGCTTGCATATTGAATGTGATTATGTACTAATCTTTTAAGGCTAACCCCACAATTTTTCAAATAATTTGCAGTTAGCGAAGGTACCAGTTGATCAAGTACCATTCTTTAATAAATTCAATATGAACAACTAGACAATTATTTTAGTTATGTTTGCACTGTACATAGTATATATTTTGTTCTATTAAATGCATATGCACTCTTTTCAATCTTTTATATATCATGTAATTTATAACAATGATAAAATGATATATTGTTATTCAGTAGTTTTAATCAGTTTTTCAAGTATATATATGGTTTGGGTTCTTTTTTTAAATATTTTTAGGACGTAATCTCAGTAAACTGTTATAATTTTTTACTTTTTTTTTGGTTAAATTCATTTGAAAACAGTATAATAATTATCATCTGTTGATTTGAGTCTTGAGTGTTACTGCGTAGAAACATTAACTTATATGTTTGCTAATGTCAGTAAGTCTAAACACTAGTATTGATAATATCCAGTAGCGGCAAACTGTTTCCATTTATTTTATTATTTCATACTCATTGCTATTTAAATTTAAGATTCATGCTAGCTGATTAATAATGGAAAGAGTTCTGTATCACATGAAAGCATAAATAGTAGAAGAGAGATATCTGAGTGTTTCATTATTTCTTTCCACCATATTAGTTGTATTATATTTATATATATGTGTATGTATGGATGTGTGTGAATGTGTGTATGTGTGTGAATGCGTGTGTGTGTGTGTGTGTGTGTGTGTGTGTATGTATGTATGTATGTGTATTTTATTGGTGCGCCGAAGTAATGATTTGATTTGAGTATAATAATAACAGATGGCAGGCAATGCAATGACCTTCTCACACTTTTATGTTCGTAAATCCTTTTCCTCGTGCTCTTTTAACCCAATATTTGAATAAAGAAGAGAACCTGATGAGAGAGACATGAAATTTACTTTTGGGACAATAAATACAGAGCACATCACAAAGTACAACCAATGAAATCGTCGAATAATTTATTTAATTCTTTGGTACATTCCATCACTGTATTTTACAACTTTATTATTCCTGCAAATATTTTTGATGCAAAGTTTCTTTCTATCTTTCATTTCCTCTCTTTCATAAATGCAGTGCTTTCCATTTAAATATTGAAACACAATACAAATTTCTTGCATATAAATCTCCAAAATATATTATTTTCAGCAATCCATTTTAATGTCGAAAGTAATATGCTAATATTATTTGAATATTTTCGGCAATCTTCCCAACATTACTTATCACAGTGATAATAAATATTACTTTTTGTAATTGGCCAATGCTAGGATAATTCAATTTTAATCAGTTTTCGTAATGGAAAAAGCTGAGATGATAAGATGAATCGTTTTAAAATAAAAATGTGTTTAATAACTTCTCAGTTTCCATTAATGTTTTTTAATTGGTAACTATAATCGACAGATCATTTCATGTTCTTGCCTTATTTTAAACATAGCATATTTTATTCACTATTTTAGACATCGTTTTCATTCTTTTTCAAAAATTCATTACCGTAATCAATTTTCGGCAAATAAGTCTAAAATGTCCTTCAAAGAAAAGTCTAATAGATGAATGAATAGAGTAGATTGAAAAGGTCAGGAAGTGTGATAGTTAGAAATTTGCATTATATGAATAATGTTGATTGGAAAAAGAAAAAAGATAAATGAGAAGTAATAGAAATTGGGTGAGGGAGAAGAACAGATAGTTTGGGTTGAATGGATGAAAAGAATTAATATTGGCATTAATTCGATTTAATTCTATTCACAACGATTCTTTTGATCCATCCGAAATTACTATAACTTTCTTATTTTGTTATTCCATTTTGTCCCAATATTAAATCATTTTTCTCTCTCTCTCTGTCGTCCCTTCCCTCTCTCTTTTCCTCTCTTCTTATTCGTTTAATCTTTCTTTGTAAAAGTGCCTTTTAACGTATTTCTTTTTCCAATTATTAAATAAATTATAATTATATTCAATTCCTCTTATAATTTTAATTATCGGTTTGTAGTTTTGCTATTTATTCATCCGATACTATCATTATTTTATGATAGTATTTTACTAATTTTGAATAAATCGTCAACCAATCTTTTTTACTCTTTCATTTATATGTATAATTTCACTTTAATCACAAACAACCGGAGAAACGAACACAATATCGAGAATTTGGAAAAGATAAGAAATAAAAGAAAAACAAATGTAATTCGAAAAGAAAATAACAATTATAATTCCTTGAGAATTCGATAGTTTTCATTGATAATATTATGTTAAGTACAAAATAGTTTAAATATTTTATAATTATCATCAATATCAGTCAATGTTTTTGATATTTGAATCGGAAAAGGAAAAAAATTATGAATTCTATCAACATATAGCACAAATAATAAAATTATATTTTGTCGCAAAAGTGTACAAATTATCAAAAAAAGACAGAACAAATTTTTTTCGAATGTAGCGAAGTGCCATTATTCTGTACGATTATGAGAATAAAAAATGCAAATTTTCATTTTCAAACAAGAAAAAAAATAATGTGAAACAAAAATAAATGCATAACTAAGTGAAAAAACATAAAATTAGAATCCATTTTGATATGACTACGATCGGTAGCATGAAGTTTCAAATTTTAGCAAATATTTTATCTTAAATATTAAAAATAGATTTGATCGAATCATTCGTAAAGTTACTTCGGCTTATCAGAAAAAAAATCAAAAAAATATCAAAAAAATTTTATCAAAAAAAAATCAAAAAATTTATCTTATCAAAGGAAACATTTATCAATACAATATCATTAAAGAAAAATTTTTCAACAGTATCGGTGCACTATAATATATATTAATATTTTCAGTTTAACCAGTATAGTAAATCATTCATTTTTTTTTTAATTAATCAAAATTTATAAAACCTAATTACTACAATTAATCACCGTTAATTACAACACGTATAGAAATAAAGAAATACTTTGCACAATAAATTATGTATGAAAAAAAGAATGAAAAAAATCAGTAGATCATGAAATGAGTGAAGTTCGTCGATCATTTGTTAATCTCTTGTCACCATTTGCTATGATTGATTTTGTCGCAGTAGTAGTAGCTGTTGTTGTTGTGATAGCAGTAGTATTAGCAGCAATAGATGGTATTATATCACGGTCAAAATGTAAATGTGGTGGACATGTTGTAGCAGAAGATGATGCTAAATTTGATGGTGAAACAGGTACAGCCGTAATGTTCGCAAAAAACATCTGTGATATAAATTGTGGCGGTATTGCAAACCGTGAATGCATTTTACCTGCCCAATCTATAAATATAATAATTTTAAATTTCAAATTATGCGATCACAACATTGTTTTAGAATTTAAAAGATTTAGATTAAATTTTCCCAAATAAAACAAATATTATATTAAACGAAATGTTGTTATAAAGCATTGCATATTTTATAATGTTGATAAAATATCATCAGTATAAATCTAACTAATAAAAAATAATCTCAAATCTAATTAAAAATTCAAAACTTTAAAATATATTTAAAATATTAGTTTAAAATTTAGTCGTCAAAATTTGCAAAGTGAAAAAACGCTAAATATACTGTATTCGTTAATTACTCTTAAAGAAGTCAAATTGTCTTACATTGACGAATCAATGCCTGTTGCATAATTGTTGGAGCATAAAAATTAGGTAATAACATCGATGAGCTATCATTACGAATATCCCTAAAGATTTATTCAAATTATATTTATTACTTCATATTTTATTTCTCTTTTGAAAATTCCAATTAAGAAGCTTATAAAAATAATATTGAAAATTTTCTTTTTCTAAAGGTATAATAAATAAATAAATGATATGGTTATATTTATGTACACTACAATTTCATATGCATATATGATCATAATACAAAATTATATTCTTAACTAATTGGTTTTAATTATTTACTACTAATAATTATTTTCTAAATATCCAACAATCTTTCTTTGTCAGTCGTATTGCTGATAATATAAAATCCATAGCGAATGTATTCTATAATTTATTATATATGCTGTCAAATAATTATTTTGTTTTTTAATAAAAACTTTATCAAGTTTTGATCAAGTTCACTAACGTACAAATCATATTCAGGTGAACGTCCATTTGGATCACGGAAACCCTTTGCAAATGGATTTTTTTCAATTTTTAATTTTGTTATTAATTGATTTTGATAAGCTGTAACAGCCATGAATTGTGTTTCTTTGAACTGAAATGTTTTGTAATGCTCATTGTGCAAATCGATTGTTAATGCCTGAAAATAAATGGAAATGGAAAGGAAAAGATAAGATGAAAACTTTTTAAATAAAATTTTATTGCAAAAATATATGCCACTGATGATTTTTTTATAAAAAATTAGAATTTTCTTGAGCCAAAGATTTTTTGAAAAATTTCTGATATATATATATATATATATTGTTAGGAAGAATAATCGATAATTTAATTATAATTCGATTAACTGAAAGAATCTGTGGACTATGAATTTAGAGTTAAATGATAAAAATTTGCATTTTTCTGAATCAAATGAATGCGTCGTTGCAAAATATATCTGACTACATAATTATTATTCAAAAATTACCTGTTCAATAGGCCTCTCACGTGGTCGTCTCACTACATGTATACGCGGCTGATATTTATGCATTGAATTTAAAATTAGCTAAAAATTATTTAATATTAAAACGATATGAATACACATCAAATATCATTGAATATATAAAAAAATTGGAACAATTTCTTCAAGAAATAACTCACATGTCCAGTTTTGTCTATTTCATTATTGGTCAGTTTGGCTTTTTCAAATGATATAACTTGGTTGCAGAGCTGTAACAAGAAGGTCACATTTCAGTTTAGCTTTTTTAAAATATTCTAAGTTTTAATTTTAATAGTAATTAAATTTGCTAACTTCTTATTCTATTTTCTCATCTGTAATTGGGAAAATTTTAGAAACCTGTTCACCGGTGAATGGAGAATCAGGATGCATATACAATCGATTACGAGGTGTAGGTTCAGCTTTACCGGCTGTTAACCAGGACGATTTATTATAAATATACCGGTAACGTCGATTATCTACAGGAACTACATCCAGAAAAACATAGTAAAACACATCGGGTTCACAACCACTAATACTTAATTTCATCGTCGGAAACATACGTCTATAATTAATACTGATTTTATAATTTTATTTATGATTAATTTTCGTAAACTTTGAAAACAAATTTCCAGCTTTTCGGCAGTAATCTAGAAATTGTTTTGAACAATTAAAAAGAATATTGAAAAAAAAATATTTATAATTCTAAATTTGCCTTATTTTTAAAACATCTTAAAAAAATTTAATTTTTTTAAAAACATTTCTTATTCAAGCATCAAATGTAAAATGATCAGAAACATAAATGATTCATTCTGTTCGATTAATCCTGCTTCAATTCGTTAAAAAATTTGCTCTTAATTATTTCAGGTAACATATTTTCATTATAACCTCTTTATTCGGTTGTTATCATACTAATCTTGTTAATTGAAAATGAATTCCATAAAATAAATTATTTCAAATCTTTTTCAATTAATTTAAGTTTGGCTTTATCAAAAAATTTATTCTCCATTATGCATTACATTGTTAAAGCAATTTCAACAACTACGGTGTTTCAACAGATTTTATATTAATTATTGATGGCATTAATTGTATTAATGATAGCAAATGATGCCGACTATATCTTAATGCTAAATAGTTTGAAACAATTGTGTTAACAATTGTGATATCTATATATATTAATATGTTGTATATATAATATATATATATATATACATGTATGTATGTATGTGTGTGTGTGTATTATGCATGTGTGTGTGTTTTATGCGTTTGTTTATAGAATATGATCATAAAATCGCGCGATTAATTGCTATTATTGATGAGTGATTAAGATTAGGAATAATAAAATAAGTTAAAGATAAGAGGAATAAAAGATAAATATTTACAAGGTGTATACATAATGTATTTAATTCGTCTAAATAAAAATATAAACAATATAAACAAACAAATTTCCTTTTATTCATTAACTTTATTATTTAAACTTAAACAGTAATTGAAAACTGTGGGGAGACAAGATAAAAGCAAAACATTTCTGATTAACTTTTAATTGTAAATGATGAATAAGATTCCTTCTCAAATTTTGATTAGCATAATTTGAAAAGAAATGCTACTGTACCATCAATGCATAGGTTACTGTACGATGTAAAGAATAAAGGAATTAAAAAATTTCACTTAGAATTATCTAATTGTCTTGCTTTGTGCAAAACAATCAATTTCATACATAATCTACGTAAACAACTAAATATTTGATTGAAAGTTGCAAGATTTTTAATTGGAAAAAAATTTTTGCATTTTTTTACTGAATCGAAATTCTGCACATCAAAATAATTTATTATCAAAACTAACGGCGAATCATAATAAAATGATACATATAATAATTTGCCAAAATATTATTTTATCTATTCAAACTTAATCGATTACTAATTCTTTTGCAGACTTCGTTGTTTTTGCAATTTCAAGTAACTTTTTTAAAGTAGAAAATGAATTTGAATAGCTCCCTAAATAATGTTTATGAAATCTTTAGTACATTATTTAGAATTCAAATAAGCTTCATTCTATAACTATTGTATGAATAAAAATGTTGAAGTTGAGTATCACTAATGATAAAACAATGCGCCAATATTGTTTATGTAAGCAGCATCATTTCGAGATCAGTACCATTTGCAAATTTCTACCGTAACAACAATTTTTTTTTAGGAAAAAACTTATTACTTCATTTGAAAGCATATGGTAAAATATATAAAATATAAAAGAGTGTGAGATCAAAGAACTAGAAAAAAGAAGATGAAAAGAAGACGCAATCATAAAAATTGATCTTCGATTGCTCATTTTTCGCGAACTGATTGCAAAAATAGCAATTCAAAGTTTAAAGCCAGTTGGAATGGATTGAATTGAACAAAGATTAGTATAAGTGCTTTCATTTGAATTAATTTGACATAAATTAAATTTTATTATATGTTAGATTAAGCTGAATGAAGATGAAATACAATTTATTGGAATGTATTATATTATAACATACTTTCATTATGGTATGAAAAAACTAATCAAGCAAAATGATTAGTTATCACTGATTGATTAAATTCTGTCTATAATTTTTTCCAAACTACTATAATAAATTATTGTAATGTCATAAGCAGACAATAATTTCATATTTCTTGCTTTAATTTTTACCACTGCATATCGTTAAAACATTTGCATTTTGAACTTTGTTATTTCTATTCTATGGTATCCTCATGGGAGTTACTACAAAAGAGAGAATACTTTTATAAATTTAAAATAAATTTTTTTATGACTTTGGCAACAATAAACTAATGATATTTTCAGATTAGTTCAAAAATATATGAAATAAATTGAGATCTATAGATGATAAACATACACCTTATATATTATATATTTGATTATGACAGTATATATTTAATTATGATAGTTTATATTAAATTTATTGTGTTGGTATCTGCTATAACATACGATATATTTTAATATTGTATGAGCATAGTTTAACATAGAAATCAAAGTACATTAATAAATCATCAGTAATAATCGAACGATGAAAATAAAAAGTATAGACAGCATATGAATACTGTATGATATTTTGAAGCAGTTCAAATATATTTTTCAATATATTTTTAAAAAAATCAATAATTTGTTTTGGAATCCAAAAAAGATACCCAAAAAAAAATAGCCAGTTGTAAAAAGATTATTATATATAATAATGAAAGAAATGTTTCTCGTGATTGAAAAGTTTACTCATCCTTATCATCACCATCATGAAATAATATGGAGGAGGGAAGTAACAGTCAGTATATATTTTCATGCCTTAAATAAAATTTAAAAGAAAAAAATATTTTATAAAAAAACTACAAATTTGGATCTTATTTTATACTATTTTAAAGACTTTTGCTTTATTAACATCAAATTAATATTTAATTAATCATTCAATTCCAGTCTTTTGATTTATTTGATCCTTCCTGATGCCATAATAATATATATTTACTATTCCGTATGCACAGTATTGGATGAAAAATTAGCATATTTTATTATTGAGAAAAGTATTTCGCACAGGTGAATATCTTGACCAAATATTTACTAATGTTACATCGATAATTTTCATTGATAATCATGCACTGATAACTTTATTTAGTCGAGTCAATTACAATATATCGCATGGTTATGATTATGGCAATAAGTAATGTTTATGATTTTGTAATTCAAGGATATAGCTATTGTTTGAATTATTGCCATATTTCCTATTAAGATTACAATGATTACTTACATCAAACTCTAATTAATAATACTTCAAAATATACGCTAGAATAGAATCAGCGATATAAAAGCAATTTTGCAAATTGTGAACTGTTTAAAATGTATGTTATGCTTTTAACTGAATTAATTGAGAAATGAATTTTTGATATATTAGGAATTTTGTTTGTTTCTTCCGATACTAATAGTTCGTATGGAACATTTCTCGTTGATTGCTATTATTCTTTCTTTCATCTTTTCATTCTTCCTTTCTTCATTTCCCTTTAACTTTTCTCTTTCCCATCTCTCGACATCAAAATCTAATATTACAAATTGTCGCCTATTAAGTATATTAATAGAATGCACAGTATTAGATGAAAAATTAGTATATTTTATTATTGAGAAAAATATTTTGACATTACTACCAAACAGTTAATTCTTTTAAATAAAAAGATTTTCCTTGAAGTGTGAATGATAATCCCTTAGGAGAGGCAAACAGACAAATACGTATTTTTTGCATAATGCGGAATAATTCGTAAATTTCTTATGCATAACATTATGAAAAAAAGATTACAATTGCTTGATTTATTGAAATAAATGAAGTATGAAAATATTATTACAATACATAGAATTATCTTTTTTCACTTGCTTTTCAAGATTAATGTATTTTTAAAAAATAAGAAAACTGAATTAAAGAAAAGGCGGTTAGGTTAAAATGGCATAAATAAATATAAGTTTGTTAAAAATGTTCAGAAATGCAGTCATTATTAAGAAATGCAATCGCTATCAGTATTTGTGAAATATATTTATCGATGAATTTAAGAAATTGGCACAACAAGAAAAACTAGCAATAAATAAAAAATGAGAAAAAAAATAAGAATTAAAAATAGTTGATAAAAATAAATTTCAGCGAAATAACTTGGAAACTTTATTATTCAAACTTTCTTATATATTTTGCAAAATTAATTCTTTCTAAACTATTTTCTAATTTTAATCAAAATTAGTTCTTTTTAAATTATTTTTAAACTTCAATCAAAATTTTTTTGCCATTTTGCAATTTCTACTGGCTAGGATAGTTTACCATATCAACGTTCGTTCATCATATTAAGCTTTTTTGAAGAAATAAAAAACCAACTCACCGCCCGCTTTTGGTAATAATCATTTCGGTGCTAAGTTCATAAAATTTATTCCATAATTCGCGCCCTTCCAATCGACAGGTAATGTGTCTGAGTACATGAGAATTTCCAGGTAATGGTGATGTTTTCGGTAACATACTACTATCGTCTTCTTCCGGTTCTACACTCTCCTTATTATCATCATAGTTCCTGTTGTTTCTTGCATCAATTGTTGATCTTCCGCCTTTTTCATCTGTATTACCCGTACCCAGCAAATGATCAATCATAAACTTGAATCGTTTTGGTGCTGCCAAATCTAATGGAATATCCGGAAAGTGTCTTGATGCCGGAATATTCATATGTACAGTATCTATAAGACGCTTTTCACCTGTCCTAGCCATAATAAAAGGGAATAATATTCGGCTGATCGAGTCACTGCTGTAGTTTTGCTTCTACGCGATCGGTACAGGAATAAAAAAAACGAAGTTGTGAGAAAAAATTAGAAATTAAATTTGTTCAAATAATAAACAATAACTTGCAACGTTTACTATTGCTAGAATCTTTGTAAATCAAAACTTTAAAAATCTTTGATTTGGCAGATCGTACATTTCCAAATAGGACACCACTTGTGTTGACCAAAATTTGATAGGAGGAGAAATGAAGAAAGATCGGAATATCCACTAATTATATAATCATATCATGTTATCCAAAAACATCGCTGATATGATCATCAGAGCACACCGTATAATCTAATCCGTCAACTTACAACTGACATTCTAATTTTTGAAGGAAAAAGAGGGAGATAAAGTTGTAGGTAGGTGGTAGGTAGGTAGGTAAGTAGGTAGATAGGTAGAAGGTAGATAGGTAGGTGGGTGAATGGATGGATGGTTGAGTATGAAAAAGGAATAAATGAGATGCATTTGAAATTAACTACTAAACCACAACAAATCGTTCATTGGGTGAGCTGTCAAAAAGGGGCGGACATATCATCAACCGTTGCTCCAATGAGACAGCAAAATGTGTTGACGCCAAAAAAGGAATGAAATGGAAAAGATGGATTAAAATGAGAGCATTAGAAATGTTAGATGACAAGATTTGATAGGTGACAAGATGATGATAATGATGATGATAGTGATGATGATCATTTCAGGAAATAACAACAATAACAATCATTTGACATCAATAGTGATATCATGGCATTTCGCAGGTATTTCATTAACTTTCATCGTTTTTTCTTTTTTTTTTAAATTTGAATTTGCAAATTTGAATTTAAACAAATTTTTATTTCAAAATACATTGAAATTATTGATTAAAGTTGTTAAATTTTAATATAATTGTTAAATTTTTAAAACAGATAATTGAAAATTGAGAAATCATCTATGAGTGCTTGTTTATAATAATAAGGCATTATTTTGAATTAGAAATTATTGAATTCAAATTCCGATTTGCTTATTAGTCGTAATGTGTTCAATGCACATCAAGATTTTGGATTTATTTCAGCAATATTTTCTGATTTTTCAGATAACAAAATTCAATGATTTACCTACAAATGATATTTTATTTATGAATAAAAAACTATTAAATTCAACGAATTTGCAGAAATACATAATTTTCGTTTCTTTTCTCTTTTTTAATGAACAAAAATTGAAAAAGTGTTGCCAAGTGAAAATGTCAAGCTAATTATCAAATATTATTTTTGATGACAATAACTTCGTAGAAAAATGATTCTTGAAATATTTTAATTATATTGATAGCAATTTTTTAGCTAATCATAGCGAGCATAATCATTTTATGTTATCAGCATGAAAAAACGTATTGGCAAAGTAATGTATAGATTTGCATACTGATATTAGTTTGATTTTCTCATGACATTCTAAACATATTGAAATGTCCAAATTCCCTATCGTATTACTTATAACAATCTAAATTTTGTTTAACATGGCAACGGTAATTTGAATTCCTTTTCATATTATACTTGCAATAATTTTACTGTTTCCATTATATATTAATAATGCCATAAGTTTCTCTTTTTATCGATATTTATTTCAAATATATCTGAATCATATATATATATATATATATATCAGATTATATTTTATAATAATAAGAGAGAAAAGGAGCAAAAAGAATTTATCATTGATAATAATTAGCATGAAATAATATTAGCTTTTTTATGCCTTGCATTCCCTAGATAACTTTCCTACTAAACATTTATTTTTGACATCACAGCAAGATAAATACGCTAGAAGATAAATTATATGTTGAAGTAAATGATGTCGGATTACAAAGATGATTGGTATTTATATGAATATTTTTAGATTTGTGCATTCATCCATTTTAACGATGACTGTTTTTAGGACTTTAAAGCGGAGAAAAGAAGCGAAAAAGTATGAAAATAAATTTAAACGATTGGATTAAAATATTCCACTTTTCGTAAGCGTCAATGAATCAATTATTAATGAAGTGGAAGAGACAGCAAGCAAAAAGATGTCCGGAAAAGTACGGTAATTTTTTCGCATTGCTGTTATAGCTTTATGCTAATATCAGATGCAAAAACCTCTCATGCCTTAAATGCTAGGCCTTATGAAAAAGGTTGAAAAGAAGATACAAAGCTTTAACAGGCTTAAGCTTGGATTTGTAATGCTTTCGGAAAAAGAGATGAAAAGAAAGAAGAAAGGAAGAGGGAATGAATGCGTGATCATTATGCTAATCACTACGACACATTTTTTTTTTTAGAAGCTTCAAACTGCTCTTTCATTCAATCAAATAGGCTTAAAAATGTTCTATGAGTATTTAAAGTCTTAGCCTTAAAGTATAGAAAAGATTATTTGCATGATATTAACTAACTATGAGTAAATGGAAATATTTCTTTCTTCGCATATATTTTTTAAAGAATTTTTTTAAATTGAGAAAGACAGAAATTTTAATTTTAAGAAAGAATGAAAATAGCCTGGCTCTAATTAAAGAAAAACAATATCGAGAGAATGATACTTCCTTAATAAATAACAATTTAAAATAGTTTCCTTGGATAAAAAATTCCTTAAACCGAAATATTAAAAATTAATAAAAATATTTGCTTAGTAATTAAAAATTTTATGAAACTATTGCTTAACCTTGTTGAGAACCTGCTTTGTGTGCTTTATGTTGAATAATAATTATTGAGGATTACCTAATTTTACGAATTACTAAATTTTTCTGGATGAATAATAGAAATCGCACATCTGATATGTAACAGATGATTAGTATGAAATCAAATCTGTAAGTAATGCCAAATGTTGAAATTTTTTTTATAAAAATGTGGGATTTTCTCTTTAACTACTACTTCAATTTAGTCAAGTTTCATGTCCCGAGATTATGATTGATTTTTTTCAAGACGCATAAAATGTTAACAGAATAAATAACAATCTTTTAGGCATCTGAAATAGATGTTCGAATAGAAATAACTTTTATGGAAAAACAAAAAATTTTATTAAGAGGAAAAAGATCCTATGCTAATTGATTTAAATTAAAATGTAACCAAATAAAATTAACAAATTAAAGGTAATACCATAAAAATAAAGCTTAAAGCTTTATATTTTTATCTTTTTGCTTGCTTTTTTCTTTCTCACATCATTTTACATTAAAACGATGAAAATCCTAATTCTTTTAATTCATCGACAAAATTGGTGACAATTTTGGTCTTAACTTTATCGATAAAAATGAATGAAAATTTTAACAAAAGTTATATAAAAGTAAAATGACTACGAATATTATTGGAAGATAATTAAATAAAGCAAAAAAAAAGAAGGACACAAAGAAATTAATTAAATTTATTTATAAAATTATGGTGGATGAATAGATAAAAAGTGCGCCGCATCATGCAATCAACCTCAAATGATTACTGTAAGTTATAATGCATGTATGTGTGTGAATTAAATTTTTTGTCTTTTTTCATTCTTTTTTCATCCTTTTTACTTGATTCTCTAGAATCAATTCACATAAAAATTTATCGGTTTCTTTACATGCCAGAAACTATTTATGCACCTGAGATAGTATGAAAAAGTTAGAGAGTGAAACTGGAGAGTGAAAGAATAAAAGAGAAGAAGGATTTAGTTTATTAAAATAGAATGGTAACGTTTAGGAAAGAAACGAACGACGATGATGCATTAGGGAATTGAAATTAATCGTGGTGATGGTGATCGTAGTTTCGATATCGTGTACTCAACCAAATGTCACCCCATTTTCTTTTCACTTTGGAAGTTCTCGTTGTAAAATTAGCTACCAATTAATAGATTTAAATAGAATTCAATTAATAAATGAATAAAAAGGAAAAGTTTGAAAATTAAAGAAAAAAGACTTAACAAATCATTAAGAAATTAGAGGAACGATGAGCAATGTTGATAGTAATTGTATCTAACGATAATAATGGATATAAGTATATGAATTCCAAAAAGAAGTATAAGATATTTTGAAAGAAAGTTTTGAAAATTACGAAGGAATGGTTTATTAATATTTTAGCAATTTAAAAAAAAAAAAACTTTAATAGTTTTAGCAATTGAATTTAAAAATAAATTATTTCATTCCTTTAATTTAATTAAAAAAGATCAAATTTAAGGATTAAATAAGAAATGCTAAAGAATCATAACTTACGAACCATAACCTACGAACCTTTATGCTTAAAAACTAAGGAAAATGAGTTGTGTTGATTAAAATTTTAAAATTGAAACAACAATTAAAATTTTCAAATAAAATCTATTTGCATCCAATATTCAATATTGCAAAATTCATGAAGTAAAATTTAAAAATCGATAGCCCATAATTTATATCAGTTAAATCATTTTAAAATTACATAGTGAGAAATGACTTGTCTGAATAACTTTTATCCATTCCAATTCCTTATCTGATCAATGATATTTTCTTATTTATTGTTTCTCTATTTCACTCATATTTCCTTGTATTTAACTTAACTTAACTTTATTCTGGCATGAAAAGAATTCAAGAAGTAAGCAGCAATATGCATGAACTAAATGAATTCCCAATTGTAATTCAGATTTCAATCTATCGCTTATGCATCATCTCCTTCATCCTTTCTATCAAAAAGTAAAACCGTCCATTTCTATAAACCCTCAAATATCTTCTTCCTTTCACTTGTGGCGACAATGACGGAGTGCTTTTCAACGAATTTATTGCTTTCATGCCGAGATTTACTAGCAAGATATTACTCATCATTCACTTCTCATCTCATCTTCCAGTAGTTTCTCACATCCCTTATAGCTCTCTCTCTCTCTCTCTCTCTTGCTTTCTGTTTGTTTCTCCACTTATTTTACCATCAATGAATAAATGAATATACATTTATATTTATATATCGATGTATGTGTGTATGTGTATGTGTATGTGTAAAGCACTACATGAGTATCATCTCGTTTGGACATCAATTGTCAACTAAAGAGAATGATAAATTAATCACCTTCCATCCATCTACTATCATTGGACTGGTAAACCTTCTAATCAGGCAGGAAATCTGTACTCCCTGGTACATATCAACCCCGTTTCAGGATTAATGTCATCCGGACATAACTGATTGCTGTTTAAAATGGTAAGCATTTTGAAATTGAACATTTCAAAATGTGATTAATCTTCCATTTTATCTTCTAAATCTATATTTTGAAATTTTAAACCTATTAGTTAAGCTTTCTTCCAGGAAGGCATAAAATTAAGTATAACATTCATTAACGGTAGAGCAAAGTTAGCAGGGATTAGCTAGAAAAAATTAATCAGAAATTGTTGAGGATTAATTAATTACATTTTGGGAATTACTAAAATCATAAAATGGCCTGTATGTCTTTGCAATAAAACTGTAATTGCCAAAATAAAACATTAATTTTTTAATTCGATTACTCAGTTATTTTTATTTACCACTTAACATAGTTCAGATCATTTTTTGGTTTATTTAATATAATGAGAAAATAAAACTTTATTAATTTAGTTTTTCTTATTCGAATTTTTAGGGATAGAAACATTTGAAAATTTGCGTTTTTCTTAACGTATATGAAAATTCTTGGCTTTACCACTGTGATAAAATAGATGTAATGTTATCTTATATCATATCAGATGATAATTTCAGTTGAATTTCTTGGCAGGTAGAAATTTTTTATCTAATAAGAATGAAAAAAGACAAGCATAAAATTAATCAATTCAGTATGAAAAAGTTGTAATAATTTTCAGTTTTTTCATTTTTATCTTTTCCTTGCCATTTCTGCAACATTATAATTTTAAGATAAGTTACATTGTCAAATGTAATATTTTCGGAACGATTATTTTAAAATTTACAAATCAAAGACAATTATATGAAAAGAATTGAAATGCATCAAATTTTGTGTAAGCATTTGTTGATGTGCAAACTTCTTTGATTGAAATATCAGCCAAGATTTGCTCTAAGACAACGAAATACTCCTTATTGTCTCCGTCTCCAAGTTATTCCCATAAAGCTTGTCCTTAAAATATTTGGCGACAAGCATTTCAACGATACTAAACAACTATCCCTCGGGGACTACTTTGCCAATCGGCTTCATTTGCTGTTTGGTCTCGATTTGTCAACCGCCCTTAATGTAGCCAACCATAGTTTCTACTTTGACCATAGTTTTTTTTTTCTATCATCTAAAATTTTCTCTTTTTCCGCCTTCATCTGCCCAATAACACTCCGCTTTCATCACTCCCAGTAGACGTCGAAAAACTTTTGAAGCATTATGAAAGAGCTTGTGAAATTATGGGAAAAATAATACATCAAATTGGTACTGTATTAGTGAAAAAAAGAAAAAAGCTCAAGTTACCATATAAATTACATATAACAATAAATACTTTAGATTTTTGGTACAAAATAAATTAATTAAATAAAATATCAATACTTCTATAATATATTATACAGAATTCTAATTTATATTTCATTTTTGTTTCATTTTTTTCAGCATATATTATTTGGTCATTCGAAAAATTATTCCATATTTACAAGGAATACATCATTGTACAAAATAGCAGTAGTGATATTGATTAGAAAAATTTATATTGATAGAATTGCTGGTTATAAAGTTAATTCACGCACAAATTTGCCATATAATAGCGTTATATTTTGGGTTAAACTTTGTGATACTAATTTCTAGTATAATTTTTAATATCAGTAAATTAAGCAAAATTAATCACCATTTTTAAAGCTATTTTTGATATGCTTCGAAATATTTCACTATATCAAACAAAATTAATTCACGCTATCTTATTATGCATTTGAATTATCATTATACAACATTTCATTTAAATGATTATCAACCTAACATAAATAGAAGTTAAAGGAGATTATACTTTTAACTGATTGAAAAAAAAATGAAAAAGAGCAAATGATTTTGTGATTTTTACTACTATACATTAAATTCATACGGCTAACAAATATTTCAAAGGGAATAATCCATCATAATACTACAGTATATTACAGACTAATAAAGATTAAAATTATGACAAAATTTTGAAATAATTTTTAACAGAAAGAAAAACTTCAAAACAAATAAGGCAGGATTTATCATTATTCTCTAAGCAATAAAAATAGATATTTTTGCATATTTTAGGATGAATTTTAAATTCTTTAGAGAGCTATAATTCTGGCAAAATCATCGTCAACGAACCAATTGAAAATTATGTATCACGGAATATTATCCTGTAGAGAATGATTTTATCATGCCAGATGTCTTCCTGTCTGAGTACCGTTAATGTTAAAGACTTTCTTCTTTTTTGTTTTTTTTTTTCTTTGTATATTTAAAGATGAAAATCGACAAAGCATAAGAAGGAAATTTTACAAACATTTATTAATAAATTCGTAGAATAATCCCATGAAAAAATACATATATCATAAGAAATGAATACTGAATAAGTTCAATAAAGAAATTTGAATTTTTAATTTTAAATAGAAATTTAATTCTAAGCAGATTTGCTCAACTTGTCAGCCATATTTGATTGCCATTTCAACTTTTGTTTAATATGATTGAATGTGACATTATTCTGTTAAACCAGAAATATGTCTTTTTTTATAAAAAGTATATTAATATAAAAGTATAAATATAATGAAGAGATTTGCATTTGTAATCTTAAATAGACATTTGAATTTAAAATTTTCTTCTCAAATTGTCAGTTGTATTTTATCACTACTTGTTTTATATTTTAATGCTTGTTTTAAAATACAAAATTGTTTTATTGATGATTTTTGCATCATTTCAGAAAGTATGAAATCCATCCACTGAATATCATGTCATGTAAATCACATTTCTAAGGAATAAAATCAAGATTTTTGAATTTTAAAGATTTTTTTACATTTTCTAGCTTATTTTTCACATTTTTTGACAAGTCTGTAAATAATTTTAAACAAAATTTAACGAATATATCTCATACTTTGGTTTCAAAAATCAAGTGGTAATTTAATAACTCGCCAATTTCAAAAATTTTCAGCGAAATTTTTATGCGTCAATTATATTTAATGAAAATCCAAAAATATGTTTATTGATATATTCAAAATTAAATTGGTATTAAACATTTAGAAATAAGGAAAGAATTGCAATTTGTCATATTTGTTGGAGTCGTCGATTTAATCAAAGCGCGACCAATTATCGCATTTATGCTATTAGTTTAATTTAAATAATATCGATTAAATAATGCTTATAAGATAAGAATAGTAATTAAAAACAATTGCAAATATTGAGCGAAAATGAAAAATGACAGAATGAAAAAGAAAAGGTTTAACAGTGATAAAACGATAAAGCTGAACAAACATAATCAGTAAGTCATCTATTTGTTCTGACAAAAATATTTATTTACTTCTCCAACACACCACTGAGACTCCATAATTCTGTTTTGAATATTTATATTAAAATTATATTAAGCGTTTAAAGTGTTTGTTTGATTGATTATAAAAGGTAAAAGTTTAGTAAATTTTATATTTAATTGATTAAGTCAATTAATGAAACCTATTTTTCTACTGTTGTTGATGTCATTGTTGATGTTGATATTTCGATTTCATCTCTTCAATCGAATCTGTAGCAACGATTTCTTTTTTACCGTCCAATTTTTATTATTGTTTAGTAGCTAATTTAATTTCACAAATCTTTGTCTAAAAAACAAAACTAATTGTTTCCACTAATTTTAATGATAATGAAACGTTCAAAGAAAAAACATTTTGTAAATTGGAATAATTGATTGATTTTAGCTTAAACTTTTTATATATAAATGTAAATAATGAATTATACCGTTAATTTTATTTGCAGATAAGTGAAGATGGAAAAGAATGGTAATCGAATATCGATTTCTTCAAAACCGGAAATGGATGAAAAGCATGAGCCATTGTTGAAGACATGTTTGGAAATTTTGCATAAGAGGAAGAAAACAATTAAAGAATTTGTAACGATTTCGATTCTTATCATTATTATCATTGCTCTTATAGCTGTTATCATACTTACACGACAGCATACATAAGTAAAATAACTTGTAATGTGACAAGTTTTATCAATCACGAAATGTAAATCAATAAAAAATAAAAGTTCCTTTCTGGAAAGGATTGTTTTCCTTTCATTTTGATGTTGTTTTATACAATACAACAATAGAATTTCGGAATTTTTATAATTAAATTTTGTGATAATTAAATTTGCTCTCGAATAATTCAAATCATTCCTCACAATTCCGTTATTATTTTCCAGCTCCGATTACTGCCACTAATGACAATGTTATTTTGTGAACTAACCAATTGAATAAATAAAAAATTTCTTTTATTAAAATGTGATAAAGGAATAGATATAGGATCTATTTAATTTAATATTAAAAAATTAATGTCATATTGGTAACTTTGCTTTTTGTCTCTTATCCTTTATTAATTATAGGAAATATAATTTTATTCTAATTAGCAGAACATCCTATTCGACTTGAATCTAATTACTACATCAGTATGTCACAAGGAGTGATATTTTATTTTGTCATCAGTGCATACTTTAAAATATTTAAATAAATCTGTTTAAATTTTAATCCATTCGCCAATCTTTGTAGCAATAACCCCACCAATTTTATCACATTATTAACTTTAAATTTAAATCCGATATTTTTGATAGATCTTCATAGATAATAAAATTTTATTTTCAATATGTTTTTCAATATCTTTATCATTCTTTGCAAGATTAAACTTATCAAGAAGGCTATCCTTCGACAACTGATTTTAATTTCATCAATTCTCGAAATCAAAAAAAAATATTTAAATCGGAAATATTTGCTGATGAATATATTACTAAAATAAATATTGTGAAGGATTAATGTTTGTTTAATAAAGCAGAAGTGTTTTTGAAAAAATTTTTTAGGTCTCTGATTTATCTATTTGTCAGGAATTAAATTCTGTCGTAAAATATTAAAAAATGTAATTATATTATAAAATTACTATTTCTATTTTAAAAGAATCAAAGTAGCATTTATAACAATTTATCGAAAAATTTGGTTGATTGTATCAAATCATGAATTAATTATTTCTTATCATTTCTGACAAATAAGATGAAATTTGCTTCCAGAATTCTAATAAATTCTTTCCTGAAAGATCAGAGATTCAAAGTCCTTTTTTTATTATTAGTAATTATTTATTAGTTCAAATAAAAGGGCAATACATGAATTGAATACGGAAATAAAATAACGTTTTGAAGCGCAAATTTTGCTCATTGTAATGCTTACCATACTGTATTTATTGACCGTTTCGATTTAACAAATAAAATTACTAATTTTCCAGAGAAAAGTAAGAATTGAAAATCAGAAGAGTGATGATTTACTATTCTATTCGTCACAACGAAAACAAATAACTAAAAAAGATGGATGAAAACGAAAATATATGGCTTCAAGAGATGCAGTCGATATCAGTCCAATAATCCTGATGAGAATTCAAAAATGAAAGATAGAAAAACTAATCAAAATATATCTATCATTTATTTTTCCCGGAAAACTATTGTGAAAACTGATATTTTAAAAAAAAAAAATAACGTCAGTCAACGTTATCCAAACATCATCTATAGCATTATTTCTATCATTAAATACGAATTTTACCATTAATTTTGATAAGAAAAAAGTTTGAAGTACTAATATATAGTAGGCCGAAATGAATTATAAAAATTTATTTTTATGCGCTCACTTATTTTTTTCGATTCTTTATCATTTATTAGAAAAAGATAAGGGCTGATAATCTCATAGAATAATGAATATTATTCAATGATAAAAAGTAAATAACTTGAAATGTTCATTTAAATTATAAAAATACAAAAAGTGCATTTTAGATTTCATTATCACTTTTACATTTTGCTGGCTGGTTCTGTCGCATTTAGAAACATTTTGAATTGTACATAAATCGAATGAAATTTGTTTATTAATTTCTTTGTTTATTCTGCTTAATCACTTTTTTTATTAATATGTGACAACAAAACGCAATTCAAAATGAAATAATATCATTTTTAAAAGCTTCTACATCACTGTTATCAAAAAGCAAAAGATTATTGCTTAACTAATAAGTAATTAGTATGCCGGGATAAGAATTTCGGAAATTTTTCTAAAATTCAAAATTTTATATAGGAAATTTGAGGGTATACAAAATATATTAGTATATTAAACATAAAAAAATGATTTATATGAAGCACAAGATCAATAAAATTTTGGTGTTTTAGATTTTTCGCATTTTGATGACATTTCGGCGAAATATTCGAAATAGTTCAATACCAATAAAAACTGTTTTAGCCTGAAAATCGAGTGATTTGGACAAATTCTTGTTCAAAATTTGTTTTTATTTTGGATTTCATACCATTAATTTATAATATGACGTTACGAAAATTTGAAATTTTCATTTACTTCGCAGGTATTGGAAGCAATTTCTTTTAAGTTTGTTTATTATTTATGCCACAGGTAGTTATGATAGATATATTTTTTAAAGCTTTTATCATTTTAAAATAAATTTGCCGTTATGTTATTTCCTTTTAAATCTAGGAGAGAGATTAAAGATTATCATTAAGGTTATTACAAATTGTATTTTCTACAGTTCATGTAATTCAATAAAATCTTAAAATCAATGAAATAAAGAGAATTGTACTTGCAAAAATATAAATTATTATCGAAAGGAAGGAAAATCAGAGCATTTAGAAACATGATCAAAAAAACTTGAAAAGAATGCAAAAATGTCTGAACTTTCGTTAGGAAAATTAGTTAAGAAAATCTTTCTTGGTTTAGCCTAAGATCGAATCACTTTCATCCTAGATATTATTATTTGATAATGATAATCATCGTCTAAATGCTTCAAAAACTAAAGGATATAAAATGAAATCTAAAATGCGAATATTAAATTAACTTTGCAACAATTCGGATTTTAATTAATTCAATATAAATTTGTTTATTTTCACGTGGAAAAATAACAAATTATTTTGACATAATGAGGAATTTTTTAACAAAAAGAAAAAAACGTAAGCAATAAAAATTAAGTAAACAATTCCAGTAATGCTACAAATGGTGATATTGGAAATGAAAGAAAGTTATCCAGATACTTTTGGTACTGAATTTATAACATTATTTCCATGGAATAAAAAAGTGTCAAACACTACCGATCTTACCTTTGAAATTATTAATGTATCGGAGAATGAGACAGCAACAGTTATCATAGAATATGATACCGGTTTAGGAGAGTTGGGAAGCATAGTAGAATTGTCAAAAGATGTCATTAAAGTTGAACCAAATTCTTATACTACGGTTAGTGCTTTCAATCAGTTTATCGCATTTATAAAATACAAATGATAGATAGTTCCAGTAGATTCCGATTCCAACTAAAATGGAGTTACGCTATCATTCTATAAGATTTGTAAAATATAACAAGACTTCAGATATAAAATTATGAATCATTAATAGTAATTATCAGATTAAGAAGTATAGTCGTGATTATCTTTATTAGCATTATAATGATTATTGTAGCATAAATTTAATTTGTGACAACAACAGTGACACGACCATTTGAAGGAAGTAGAAATATTATTCCTGCTGGTGCACCACGGATTTTTATTTCTTCCACTTTACCTGTTTCTATCGTAGAATGTGTTTTTATCACTCTTGAAATTGGTGATTGTTTTACAGGTAGCAATTAATAAAATCAATTTCTTCTTTTTTGAAAACTTTCTCATTAGAATCTAATATTTGAAAAACTCAAATATATATCAACACTAAGAAAAAATGAATTTCAAATATGCTTAATTTATCACTGATTATCACTATCGTAATGAATTTTCTAATTTTCTTTTTAGTATATACCGGTAACAATGACTGGAAATCACTATTCATTTGCAATTGCAACGCCTATATTCAGCAGTATATTGACAGCTTATTTTCTACCTACACATACCGATTTACACACAAATATTACAATTATTACAAAGAAAGGTATGCAACGGGTCAGTAGACTTTCACAGGTAAAAACGAACTTTATAATATCTTTTTTATTCTTCATTATGCTCTTCACTAAAATGACACGCAAACATTATACAATTAGCAAATAATTATTTCAATCAAAAATCAGTAAACATAAAATCGATGAGAGGTGTTCGCCTGATGAAATTAGAAGGTGAAGTCAAATTCTGAAATGAATTTACAATTCAAATAGTAGCAATACATTGCCTTATGATAATGAGTGATCATATGAGAAAAAATATAGTAGTTTAACAATTTGATTGCTAAATCTAATAAATTACTCATCACAATCATAATTATTATCTTAATCTCTTTTTTCAATTTTCATTTTAGTCCGATCGAGGATCGATGATCTATGCTTATAACAGTTCAATCACTGAACCATTTACAGTATACATATCAGGGTCATCACCGTTTGTGGTTCTATTAACGATTCGAACGATTTTGATGGAAATTTCCAGCGAAAGTTTTGCTTGTACAATGCTTATGCCACTACCTGACGAAGGTATCATTCCTTGCATTATTACTAATTAAATAGTTAAAAATAAATTGCTTGTTGGAAAAATGAAGGTATTTTTTTTCATTGTACTTGAAATTGGAATACTTCTGAATTTTCTATAATTTTGAACAAACTTTTTTAAGCTGACAAAAAGTAATTCAATAAATTTCTTTGCATTTATTCAAATTTATACTCTAATTTTCTATTTGAAATGCATTTTTTGCGTGGTAGAAAAACAAATCAAAAATCTTGTGTTATTTTTTCCGATTAAAATGTTTTAATATCAAATTTACTAAACACAGTGGATATTTTTGTTCTAGCTTATTCCCAAATAGCACTTCGTGATGATTTTGATGTACATTTCACTTCTCTGGAACCTTCCAAGAATTATCGAACTCATCTCTTCCTATCAGCGCCAATGTTAAATTGTCAACCTTTCACCGTTGCCACATTTCGTCGCAGCGGTACAAAGCTAATTAATATTAAACCAAATATGATTTCTGATGACACCGCTATAGAATGGAATCATCTTAGTGATGATGCAATCATTGGCTACTCATCAAAGTTTATTTTTTTCAATACTATAGCTAAACTCAATAGTTTATATTTTCTTTTTTTCTTCGCAACATTTCCTCCTTCCTCATATATCATCGGAAGCTAAAACTTTTTATTATTTTTTCAGATTTCCTACATCCACTTTGAATTTATCTTCCTTACATCCCTATAACATATTGACCTAGTTTATTTCGCTTTCCTGAATATTACTAAAAAGTTTCAAATTTACGTTTACAAATTTAAGTTTACATCTCTTTTTTTCCTTTTGTGTATAATCAGAATAAGACAATAAGAAAACCCCGAAATATCCATATCATTCATATTAAATCTATTGCATATTGATTTTGATATTTATGAAGATTTATTTAAATGTTGCTAAAATTATTTAGTTCCATAATTTTGTCAACTTAATTTTATTATTTTATATTTCTAATTTTTACAGTTATATTATCTTATACAATTTGATTATGATTAGTGATAAAATACATAGCGATGTGATATTTATTTTTCAGTAACATTTTCTTCCAATTACTCCGTTTTGAAACTTATCAAAATGATTCCTCCTTTCTCGATATTGTTCCAGCTTATTCACAATTCCTCACCGGACGATTGTGCTTTCTTTTCAAAAATGAAAGTGAACGTCTTTTTGTTAGTTTATCACAAAATATATATTATATTTATAATAAGATATAAAATAATTCTTTTATTATCAGTTAAATTTGGACATTTTTTTTCTCTGATAAATCAAAAATAATATTAGATATATAGCAATGAGTAAAATAATACGGATCAAATAGAAATATATTAAATGTACGAATAAAATATCTGAATTATATTTGCATTAAATTTTTAAGGAAGCAATTCAACATTGTAATTCAATTTATGTAGTGGTAGAAAATTTACTCTCTTTTAGAAATTTACGGAATATTTAATCTTAGTTGTTAAATACAATTATCCTAATAAGCATTAATATAATAATTCCTTTGTATCAAAATAAATTTAATTACTGCATTCCATTCTATAAAGTTTGCTAGAACTCTTGTACAGTGATTAGTTAAATTCCTTCATTCTTTCAGCTTTATGATATTTCACGTCAATTGGATGCTTTTCTACTAGATGGAGAAACGATAGATGTCGAATACATGCAAAATTTCGATAATCCATTTCGTTATATCACTGTCCGTAAAATTAGTACGAAGAAATTAGTGCGTGGATTGCACTTTACAATCAAAAGGCCGTTATTTACTTTTTATATTTGGTGGAAGTACGAAAAATTATGGTTATGTATATGCTTTTAATGGTAAGAATTATTATTTAATTGTTAAATTATTCTTATTTAGCATTTAATAGTTTTTAAAAATCAGTCAAAATATTTAAAATTTTGACATTATTTAAGTAATAGTTCATATAACTAAAGTCAGCCATCATAAAGCATTATCAGATCAAGGAGCATGGACAGATTCAAAAGTTTGTTTCATTCATGAATAGCCTTATTGATCTAATTGATGATTTAAAGATATCAACTATTCAGCCAACTCTAACAACAATAATATAAATTTGATTTTAGCTTATCCGCAGAAACATTAAAGTGGGTGAAAAAAAGTGATGCAAGCTTATATCGTCAGGATACTTTCGGCGTCTCATTTTTAACGCTATTTCCGTGGGTGACAACCGAGAATGTTGCTGATAATATCACTACTGCTTTTTCTCTCGACATTCTTAATCCACATCCATATATGACTGCAGCAGTTAAAATTAGCTATCTACAGGAGTTTCAGGAAAATTTAATTGAGACGACATATTTTATTAAACCGTACACACATCAAAGGGTTGACGATAACTTTTATTTGCCATAACTTCGTTTACTTTTTGCTAATTTATTAAAAAATTTTCGCAATTTAAAAGTGAAATTTTTTCATTTTCATTTTTTTAGTAGTCTGCTAAAAAATTTTTATAGTTTAAACAATTGCCTGAATCAATCATTGGTAGATTGTTAAATTGTAAATTTGAATTTTAAAACGATAATTTTTCTTTTCTGCTATCCTTCATAAGGTTTTGTTTTTCAGTTAGAAATGAATAAAACATTGATGACAAAATTTCATGACGCACGCAGTGATGGAATTTATAATAGTAATTACGATTCTCGAATTACGATAATATCTTCTATACCAATATCTGTCACACAGAATTGCTTCGTTGAAAATAAAATTGGTGACAGCTTTACAGGTATCTTATATCAATCATTAGTCTAATGTAAAATAACTTGATCGAGAAATTTCATTCGTCTGTGAATATAATGAAACTGATTATGCAATGATAAGATTCTGATTCCTAGCTTTGTTAAAGAGCCTTCCTTGAAGATACACGCATCATTTAATTGTTATTGCTAAATTAATTAACTTTTATTCCTATATAGATTACTGCAATTGGATGATGATCTTGGTTGAAGTTTTTCAATTTTTCTTGCATTTTATATCCTTATTTCAAATTGATTTCGTTATATCATCCTGAGTATTAATATTTTTATCACTAAGTTTTTAAACAAATAATGAAATTAAAATCGAGAAATGATTTTGGAGTTAAAAAAACATATGATCTCAGGCAAAGTTGTCGAGTTTAACTATTTCCTTTTCAATAAGTAGCATTATTCTTAACAATGAATGAATGCAAATACTTCCTAGGATCATCTTATATTTTATTTTACAGCATTACCTAAATTTAATATGAGAAGAATAAAGACTATTTCAGTATTACCAATAAAAATGGCTGGCCAAATATATTCATTTTCGGTACCTAAATCAGTAGCCAATAATAGCCATTGCAATTATATATTTTTTACCAGTTAACGAAACAACAAAAGTATCAATTGCAGCAAAAGTTAATGCAAAAGAAAAATTTTATAATATTGAAATTGAGGTAAATTTTTTTAGAGAATATTCCATAGTCCTTTTGAAAATTATCGATTTGTCTTATATGGCATAATCGGTTTAAGAGCATACATAATTAAGCTTAATGCTAATTTAGATAATAGTATGACAAATAGCTACTGAATTAAATCATTTATACATATCTAAATTATTTATATTTAAATTAGGAATACGATCAGTTCCTTTCATGCAATTTAATTTTAAATGATTATTTTATGTTGGCAAAGCTTCAAAAAAAAAACTTTACAATTAACGTCATTGATAAAATTCTAGTATATTAAAATATTCTCTCGGTTTTAATGGAATTTCTTGAAAATATATATATTATCTTTACATTTGCATAAAGCATATTCTTACTCTCGATGCTATACAATAAATGTTGAATGAAGGAGGACTTTTTAATTAATTAATTTTTTCATTGAAAAAAAAATTAGCTGATTCTCTTTTGTAAACATGCAATAAGATTGTTCAATTATTAAACTTATCAATAAGCTGAATATTGCAGTCAACACAGATATTGTAATCAGTCGTCTTTTTCTCTTATTCGATTAACATTGCTGGGAAATTTCAATAAAATAAGATAGAATTTTTTTCTCCTTTATTTTCCTCAAAAATTTTCTTTTTTTGATTTAGTCTTAATATCAATCGAACTAGAAAGTAATAGTTGAAAATGTAGTAGCTTTCAAATCACTTTGTTTATAAATTTGATTTCTCAATAATAAAGTTAATTTTTTTTATTTTGCTTCGACAAATTTTAGATGGGAAGGAATTCCTCTGTTTCTGCATACTTTGGTTCTGGTGAAGAGCTTACGATGAATTTGCGGAGTAATAAATCATTCCAAGTAATTATTGCTTATCAAAGATTGTTAATATATGATGTTATACCCGATATTGAGCGTCGTATAGATTTGGCTGTACAATGGCAATTCCTGTACCACAAAATGGTATATTTATTGTGCTTACATTAACAATTCTTCATAATAATTTTTCTTAATATATTTATAAGTGATTCAGTGCTAAATTCATTCTGGAAATAATTTTTCACACCGAATAATTCAAACTGAAGAGGATTCCATTAAATTCGATTCTTAAATCATATTTTTTAATAATATTGAGGCGATATAAAATCTTGATTTTTTATAATTTTAATTTTTTTTGAATTAATATAAAAAATTAGCGATGTCAACAATTCAGTATAAATCTTATTGACTTTTGAAACTTAAACATTTTTAGCTTGCTCAATGAATAAGTACGAATCTCGGCATGATATGCATTACCTATTATCTCACAACATCAAAACTATTCGGTTTTTTCACAATGACACATTCAAACAGAAAATGTCCCACCATATTATGCAGAAACTTTTTCCCCGGGAAAAGTCAGCATTCAGTGACCAACAACAATTGATCTTTAAAACCGGCAACTATGCAGCATTATTACTTCATTTACCTGCACAAAAAATTTCTCCGATTTTTCAACAATGCGTTGCGAGTAATTTTTTACATTATCAATTTTTATGTGTTTTCTTACAACATCTTTTATAATAAATATCACTATTTATTATGACTGATTACTGTCTTAATCTGTTTTACTCACAATTGATATTTTATTTATCCAGATTCCATCTGTCGATGAGACAAGTGTTTGTATGAATATTTCCATGTTTGAGCAGTTCAGATTTTTAAGCTTGTTTTGTGACATGAAACAATTCAGGAAGGATTATATTCAAATTTATGCTTTTGGCTCTTCTAATTTGGAAGGTAATTATATCGAATTTGTCCCATCTACATCACAATATGTCACAGGAAGAAGCCATTTCGTCACTTATCACTATCAAAATTGGATTTTGGTAATTCCATTGAAAAATAGTTAAATTTATAAAATCTCAAAATTTTACTTAATGTGCCTTCAATAAAATGAAAAATATTTCTTTCTGATTGCTACATATATTCAATATTTTTAATATTCGTTTAGAAACTTAAATTTTAATCCAAGTATTGATATAAAGCTGTAGAATTATAAAAACAAAATGAGAATTGTAGAATGATATCTGAATTCTGATTAAATTAAGTTTTATCGATTTTGTCTACAACTTAGTAGCATCAAAATAGACAATCAACTGGATAAACCAGTTAATTAGATAAATACTACATTTGCAGAGCATTCATTATGCAAAATCTCTGATTCACCATGATTTTTTATATAAATAAATTCATCCATTTTGACTGATTAATTCATTTTAGATATTCATGGATGAATATGCTATAGATGATATTGAAATGAATGGTGTATTCATTGCAAAGGATTATATATACGAAATTCCAAGTCCAAATAATTTAGCATATTTTGCATTACAAACTGTTCATTCAACTGTTCGAATACACTACGTGCAATCGACTGGACGTTACGTTGTTCACGTTTTAAGTGATACGATAGAAAATGGCTTTTATCAATATTTTGTCACACTTAAAAGTAAGATTTATCAAATTTAAATTTTCAAGACACCTTTGATTCTTATGACGAAAATTTGAATATTATTTAAGCATATTTTTAGGACATTCGACCATAGCTGAACAGGAAAGACAAAATTTATTTACAAAAGTAGCAGATCAAAGTTCATCCACAAAAGTTTATTTGAAAGAAAATATATCCAGTTTATCTACAAAAAAGCAGAAATTAAAATTGTCCTCAAAACTATCTTCGACTGCTGGTAACAAACAGCTATTCGAATATAAACCATTTGCAAAATTATTGCCACTTGGTATAAGCAACATAATTTCTCCAAATTCTCAAAATGTGGTAGATAGAAAAGGTATGCGAAAATAATTTTCATTAAAGTGTCGGAATTTAATTCTAAACTGTTTTTTAAATTAAATCAAAATCTTTTGTAATTTGCCAAACCAATTTCTAATACTTATAAATTTAACCGAAAAATTTTATCAGTTTTCATGAGCCACAAATTTAGTGAAAATTTAAATTGATTACGATAAAAATGATTTGAATACTTCACTTATCATTTCATTTTGTTTTCGTAAACTTGAAGTAGAAAAAATATGAGGAGTGGATGGACTATTTATCACTTGATATCTGTTTGATAATCAAAATAAATTGAGGAAATATCTGAAATACTGATTTTTAAATCTAATTCAGCAAAATGACTACGTCCGTCATCTTGCAAAAGTATCTTATCTGTTTTCTTATCACATTGAATAAGATAAGCGTTAATAATTCTTTTAGCTTGATAGTCTCCAATTCTTATAAATACGCAAAAATTTTGCAATTGTATTTTTATAATTATGTTCAGATAAGCAAACAAGAAATGTTCTAGGCTCCGGGAATTGCATTAATCCTACGAAGACTATTTGCATTATAATTATAGAATTACCATTGTTATTATTAATTAAAATGTTGTAAACTCATGAATTTAACGTTAACATTGTATGAAATCCTTGATTGAAGTTATACTTTGTTTGAAGTAAATGTATAAAATACCAAAATGTCTTCTATACAATAGGCAATGAAATAAGGAAACAGTTTTTAAATAAAGACCTTAGCAAAGTTATCAGTCTATATGCTTTAGGCTTGTTGGCCTTAATTGTCAATCGCTGATATCCAACTATAATATTACAAGACTAGGAATCATTAAGAAAGTTTGGCATTTAATTACTGGCATATCAAAATTTTTTCCAGTAATTTATTATTCGAATATAAAAACTTCATTTTTTTATAAGAAAAAGCTATGAAAATAAATAAATTTATAGGCTTAATACAGATGGTCAAATTCCAATCAATTATTAAAATTTCATTATTCTAAATTTTACCTTTGAATAAATTTTTTTAAATTGTTGTTTATAGCAGAAATTTAACAATTGTGCAGATATAAAGGAATTAAATAAATTTTATGGCAATTATATAGAAAAATTCGAAGATTAAGAGATCACCATGATTTTCAAACCAAAAAGTCGTTGCTGTTAAGAATCGGCATGTTATATGTTGCCTGAGATTTTGGATGATCAATAGTTGAAGACTCTTTTACATTACATTGTTTGCTTCCATCAAACTGCAATTTAAAAAGATGCAAATAGAAATTCAGTAAAATATGAATGATGTTGAATTAGTTTAAAAGATTAAATTATTAATTTACTTTCGCAATGCTTCAATTTCATTTTTGAAAAATTGTATCAATAACTTATAATAAATACCATTATATTATCGCCATATTTAGAATACCAAACAGATTTTTGTCGCAAGGAATTTGTCGTCATATGATTACAATTTTGACGAAAACTAGTAAGATCGTAGTATCCATTTTTATCACTGAAATCAAAGCTAGGTTCGTCTGACTGATAATTTGCTCATTCGCTAAGGTATTTTTGAATTTCGATGCTGCTTTGTTTTTTGTGTTAATAGATGATATCTGAAAATTCCATCATGAAGCTAGAATTCTATTTCACCACTCGATATATAAAAATATTTTTATCATTCCAAAAAACAATCTGCTAATTTTTCGAATACACTGTAATTATATTATAATATAACAATTTAAGAATGTAATATTTTTTATTACAATTTAAGATTTAAATCTATTTGCAATAAAGAGGAAAAATAATATTGTAATTTGTTGCGTATAAGATCACATGTAATTTATTTTTTTTGGTTTTTCGTTTTTTGCTTTAATTCTAACTTGAAGTCGATATGTTAAACGTAATGAATTACTTTTTCTTGCTTGGATATCCTATATTGCTGTTTTAGATATCGATAAATACCATCATCATCATTATCAATATGATTATGTATCCGAAGCAATACTTTGCTTTTCGGATCGAATGAGACTAATGATTTTAAATTACCGTTTGTCAATTTTGTAAGAGCATTATTTGTTCGAAAAATTGCCTACCAAATTTATCTGTAATTTGAAATTTAAACTAACATAATTTAAAAAAAATTGAATATATGAAGAAAGAGAAGTAAATCTTTCTTTTTTAGTGATTTGCAAAGATGATAGATAATATTCTTAACTATGATATATTAATTTATTACACCTTCATGTGATAATTCGTTTTACTCCTTCGGTCGTTGGTACTGTAAAATTTTTCAAACTTCCGGTACGACATACACATCCTGAATTTGTCGTTCTTTTTTTTTTTCTGCTGATATTTGTAATCCTTTTAATTTAGGAACGATATTTGTGAGGCCTGAAATGGTACATTCAAGAAATTATCGAAATTATTGTTTGAATAACAATAAAGTATAAGAATTATTAATAACAGCATCGATGTAAATTCCAAAGATTTTAATTTATTTCAATTAAATTTTTCAAATAATGCATTAATTATGCGCATAAATCATCATCGATCAACATCCTAGAAAGATTTCGTTAAATTAATACCAGTCTTAATAAGTTTATTATTTTCTTCAAAATAAGTGTGTTCCATTTCTCGCCATTCATTTTTTAAATCAGTCATCGATTGAGAGTGTCTCATAACAAACGGTTTCTAAAATTCAAAATTTAGAAAAGTTATCATAAGCCAGTGCAATTTGATGGCAATTGGAAATTAGTTTTGTTCGGAGTATTTTCTTGTTTAAATTTTCCAAATTCCATTTGTTTGATTATTAATATTAGCCTAAACAGAGGACGATTAACTGATTGATTAAACGAAAATTAATTTATTAAAACATTCAAAGCCTGAAGATTATACCCTTATGATATTTTAAACATAAATTAATAAACCTGAAAATTGTTAGGATTTTTATGAGCAGCAATTTCCTTGCAATATTTTCTTGAAGATTTTTAGCAGAATGTCTTATATAGCCATTTTCAGGTTGTTCACTAATTTTTTGATCGGTTAAATTAAGTATTTCCCTCGAATATTTCTGACTGCAATATTTATTAATCATTTCAAATTTAAGTTACTATCTAAGAAATCAATTACTTATCGATTAATAACGATTCACACTGTCAATGCCTAAAGTTATTAAAATTTGCTAAAATTGTAAAAACTTGCATTCTTGTTGACTAGATGATATGAAAATAATTATGCGCGTAATTACTATATTCCATTTCATATTTATTGATTAATAACTGCTTAAACGAAATTCATTTAAAAATTGTTAATATTTGTCGATCATTTTTCATATCTAATAAATGCGCGGCACTGTTCAATATCATTTATCATATTTCTTATTAATTACAATAAATAGTTTAATCTAAAGATTTAAATGCTTGACTCTTTTTATGGCGATTAAAATTAATTTATCTATTGTTATTATTCATTTTATCATTCATGAACTGATTGATCCGCAACTCTTCATCAGTAATTACATCACTAATTCGTTTTTCAACCCTGAAATTATGAATTATTTTATTTACTTATGCCATAAAATTAATGTTATTTTTTATATGCACATATTAATAACCAATTTTAAGCTTTCAAATTTCTTTTTATGCGTAATTTTTTCAAACTTTTCTGATCAGCGTTAATGCTTAATTGTTAAATGAATAGTTAAACAAAATGATACATATAGAACGATTAATTCTTTAGAAGTTCAAAAATTCTAATAATAGTTTGAAAAAAAAAAATTAAAGATTGGACGAACATTTCATCGCAACTTCTTTTTGTAAATAAAACTATCGATAAAACGATAGAAAGATTGGCTATGAAAATATGCAAAAGAGCCTGAGCACTTTCAATATATATAAGGCATATTGCATGGTAATTGTACCCAATGAAATTTTATTAAGTCATAATACGATTTGCAAGATGGCGTATATCGAAGGAAAAAGCTGAAAATTATTGTGGTATTTAGAAAAAGAAATGATATAAAGTTTTTTTATAATATAATTATATTAATTAAATTATATATGAACGTGTTATTTAATTTGATGTAATCATATTTTCATACTGTTGGATTATTCATTTTTTTTTTTTTCATTCTATCTTAAAATATGAAATAAAGCTAAAATTTATGCCAAATTAATAACATTTCATATATATAATTTAAGTAATATAATTATATTATAATAAAATTTTATATATCATTTTTTTCTAATATTCTAATATTACAAAGTATTATCAATAATTCACACGAAAGATTAAATATATTGACTTCTCTATGCAGTCTATTAAATATGAATTTTAAAATTTTAAAATTCAATTTCTCCTTTCTTTCTCTTTCACACGATGCATTTATAAGTTGTAAAAATTTCAATTTTATATTTATTTTTATTTTCAAACAATAAAATTTAGTTAATATTAAAATTCTAAATTCTCTTTTCTATATTTTTCTAAATGTTTCTAAATAATAAATTTTAAATATGCTTTTTTAAAATAGATAATACTTGGTTTAATAATATTTTTCATAATATTTGAATAATGAAAATTTCTTATAATTTATTATCACATAACTTTAACTACAATATTTTCATTTAACGTAGAGTAGCTTATTGTTAGAATATGTCATTGTTAAATTTACGAAACTATAATCTTTAATTAAATACTAAGATGACCTCTGGTATATCTTATAAGAAATTGATTATAATCTATATTTTTGTATAATGTATCGTAAAAATTTACCTGTAAGAATGAGGAAATCCAACACCAAGTATTGGTATATCCCGGCTAATACTAAAATATTCATTGTACCATAGAATAAGTGCAATATTATATAATATAGCAGTAAAATTGAGCAGAATAAAAACTATTAATAATCGTTTTTGCCAATGAGTAGCTGCTATTAATCCACAAATGCATGAAAAAATCTGAAATTAATTTAGTAAATTTTTTTGTATAAATCAATTGATATATAGTAGGGATTCTGGTTTAGAATTGAGATGAAATTAGAGTTTTATAAGCAACCATAAAAATTGACTTTTTTTAATTTATTGATTTTTATTCGCAAGGTGCAGTTTATGGCATATTTTCAATAATCAACGAATAGTTTAATTTCATTTTTTTTGCTTTGATATTCTTCATCTTCATCTTTATATCTATTTGATTTTTGAATTTAATCGAAATTCTAATCAAAATTATCAGTTTGATATTTCAAGCCTTCACATAATCCAAATTTTTCGTTTAAATTTTTGCAGTAAAACATTTTAATTTTATTTGAAATTTAAAAATTTTTATATGTAAAGAAATGGAGTAAATTAGTTCTGTGATATGTTTAAAGAAAATAGTTTAAGATTATGCTACATATTTACTTGAAATGAATTAAAAATCATCGGTATCCATAATCTACCAATTGAGTCGAGAATTTGCCGTATCACTATTAACAGAAGCCATAGTGAAACAATGAACAAGTACCAGGCTCGTGAACTTCGAGAACAACACATTAGAGGCTAATGCGTGAAATTGGCCATATTTTAGATATTTTCTAAAAAATTAGGTTTTTTCTTTAATTATTTCAATATCTTTATTTACAAAATAAAACAATATCGTGTAGTAGAATGAAAAGTATATAGTCAAATACAAACTAATTAGAATTCGGATAAATGAATTATAGGATTATACTTAATTAATTGAGATAATTAAACAGATTAAATTAGAAATATATCACACAAATAAAAAACATGAAAAAAAAAAATGCGGGCAGATAAAAACGCGGATTATTGGCATATATATCAGCCTTTAGCCTTTCAATTCATTTAAAATTTGAATTAAATTCATTAACGACCAAAGATGTAATTCTGCAATATATTGTTGAAAATTTGTGAGAATGGTTGATCGGCACAAATGATACTTTAACCAAATTTTGCGGATACAACATTTCCTCGACTAACTGATGTTTGGTTTTTTTGGCCAAAAAAAAATTTTACTGTAATTTCTACAATCGTTATAACTTCTTATTGCATTGCAAATTTTATATTGTGCTATTTTTGTATGAAATTAAAAGGGAAGAAAAAAGAATTAAAAAAAATGGAAATTTCTCAAAGTATAATTAATTTGAGAGAAAAGATATTAATCTTTTTATAATGCTAAATTTACAAAATAGATATATCGAAAAAGAATGTTAAAAAGCTATGATCAAAAATTTTTAAAATTTCAAATATTACATTCACTTAAATGATCTTTTCTTTATCATATATTATAAACAATTATCGTATAACGATCAGTTCCATTCGTGAAAAAAAATTTTAAAGAAATTATAATTTGAGTTAGACGAAGGAAATAATCAGATGAAAAATGCCAACAGCTAGTCAATACAATTAGATATAAATAAATAAATTAAAAATTCGTATTATTTGATATCAGAAAGAAAAAAATTAATAAATATTAATAATGTCACATATCATTATAAAAATTCTTGGAAAAAATTAAATAATTGTATAACAGAAATTGAAATAAATTGGGAAAAAATTTTTCCAAATGATATGCAAAATCATGATTATTCTATTTTTTTCTAATATATTTTAATTATTCTATATCTTTTCAATACACACAAAAAGTCTGAAAAAATTAATTTTCTCGAATAAATTGAAAATGATGGGAAAAGACTTTTATAATTTTTTTAATCTATTATGTTTTCCGGAAAATTTTCAGTATTCCTACCGAGTTTGATTGAAAAGTTGAATAACCAGTAAAATTTAATTCAAAAGTTTCAATGCTGTATTTGTTCCTTCTTTTGTTTTTATCCGATCATCTATTTATCAGTTAATAAAAACATTTATTTTTAACAATTTTAAAAAGAGGGGAAGTGAAAAGCATGATAGTACTCGAATAAAAACAATACGAAAACTAAAAATAATTTCAATTTGCAGTGAATCATGAAAAAAAAGGATGATTTTGCAAAAATATTCCGGCACTTAAAAACTTTTAGAAACCTTGAAAAGTGCAATGGCAAAAATGTTATTTCAGAACATAACACTGATGATTCTAAATCTTGATTTCTAATAGATTTGAAATGATAAAGTAGCGAATAACTTGATGAAATCTTTTGATATATTCAATATTTCTCGTTACATCTTTGAATTTTTTGAAATGGATGAATCCGAAATATACAGAATTTCATTTTACTGCCTGCTGATGGTCTTGTTGACTTAATTTATAGGATTTGATAAGATATTTAATAATGATGCATTCGCTTCAGAGCGATCGGAATTTTTTTTTTATAATTAGAGTTTGATTCTTAAATGGAATGAATTGTTTAAGACGTATTTAAGAGCTTTATTCATATTTCATTACTTCCAGCTAATTCCTAATCCATAAAGAATTCAAATTTCTTGTAAATAATTGCTTTTCAAGTTTCAAAGAGATTAATATTTAAAAAGTTGTAATATCCTCAAAAAATTATTTAAATAGAGTTCTTAAATTTTCATTCCTAAAAACTGTTAGATTGATCAACAAAAAAAAACAGAATATTAGAATTTTATTAAATGAAAAAAAAAATTCGAAAAAACCTCGTTAATTTTCCTTCAGTGAAAAAAGTTCATAAGGAGTTTTATTTTTTTAAACTGATCATCAAATTTTCAAGCTGATCATTAAATTTAATAAATAACAATTTTTTTTCACAGATAAAATAAAATTTCATGTGCTGCTTAATTTTGAAATATGACATGTCTTCGGCTAATAAAAGTTTTGTAGGAATCTGCGCTTCTAAAGTATTGTGCAAACTTTAGACTTTCATGAAAATTAAATTTAAGAAACTGAGGCTGCATGTTGAATGATTAAAGTACGCGCTTGAAATTTTCAAAATTTAATGGCCTTTGAAATTCATTTTTTGAAAAACGAAAGTTACAAATGCGATCAAATTTTATCATATATTATGAGATTAATGATCGATGATGTTTTAAAAGAAAGATATGAGAAGAATTTGTTGGAAAATTATGGAAGTGTTATGAATATAATGCAATTGTTTATTTAATTTTTCTCTTCTCATTTGTAACAATATTCGAACAATTCAATGAATTAACAATGATTTAAACCAAATTAAATGAAAGAAGGGATAAGATATGAATAGGATTGAAGAAATATTAAAATAGGATTGGAGAAATATTAAATATCCATTGATTTTCTTTTGCTACTATAATATTTTACCTGTAATTATCAAAAATTCTGTTTGAAATTAACAAAATAATTTAAAAAAATTTGTAATGAACTGGCCAATTATTATTGCTAAATATTCAAATGAAAAAATCAATTAAAAAAGAGTAGATGCAAGTAAAATTATCATAAATATTGTAGTGATATACAAGCGATTATCATATTAATATATAATTTATTACTATTATTTTTTTTTAAAAAAAAATTTTTTATCATAATTGGTCTTATTGTTCATTATTTCTCTCATTAATATCAACAATTTAATTTCATTTCTGTTATGAGTATTCTTTTCTAAAATATTCACACAATGCAAATATTCAATTGAGAAATAGAAATGAAAATTGAATATTTTGAAATATGATGAACAATTTATATGAAATGAAATGTTTTGCTTTTCATATTTACTCCTTCTAATATATGCAATAAATATATGTATTGTACATTTCAGCATTCAGCATCATATCTCATCATTCATATACATTTCATATATTTTATATTAGAAACTATACGAGAGATTGCTTGATGGAAGAGTAAATATATAAAAGAAATACAATGAGAAAATAAGAAAGGAAGTAAGAAACATTATGAAAATTTTATAATGTGAACTATGATCTGAGGCAAAGTCAGATTAATCTATTGATTTATATAAGTCTATTAGTTCTTGTAAATCAAGTCTATTAGTTCTTGTTTGACTTTATTCATAAAAAAATTTAGAAAACGAAAACTTTCAGAGAGAAGAAAGAGAAGGTTTTTTCCTTGTTTGTTTTTTATGAAAGTTTTTTTTTTTGAACGATAATATAAAGCAATGACAATCAACAGTAAATTTTCCAAAAAATGTGAAATGAACTTTATGGATGTATTATTTATCACCGCTAATTAAGTTGGCTAAGTAGTAAATAAAATTGGACAAAATAATAGAATTATTGATTGAGCTTTTTTATTTTTTCTTATACGCAACTTGTAAGACAAGAAATCTTTAGTATCGATTTAATCATTGTATAAATTAGTCAAATATATCAGCAATAATTTCTATGTATAATAATTAACTGTTAAAATGGAATAATTAGTTATTATTATTTCATTTTATGAAGTTACGTAGAATAATAGATGATGTAAATGAATGACTAAAAAACTTAATATAAAATTATAATTAAAGGAATGTCGAACTACTGCAAATACTAATTACTAATACTAATATGACATTTTCAATTTAAGAAAAATTTATACCTATTATAAATTTATTTCATTCTATAGTCGCTTAAAAAAAGCTATTAGTGAAATGATAATTTATTTGAACTAAATTGTTTGTAGCATGAAATGACATGGATAGAAAAGAAAAATAAGCCTTCAATGACTTCGTAAGAAATACAATTTCTTCTCGGAAGAAATTTCTCAAAAAAATGAATAAAAAGTGTAATTTGAGAGAATAAACTTATAGAATTGTTAAGAAAAATGGTCGCACTAATCGTTTATGGATGCACAAAGGAATTAGAATGAGAAGTTTTTGGTAACAAACTAAAAAGGTATTAAAATCTTAGGATTTAAAATTTTCTTTTCCTTCTTTGGTTTAAATTTGAATAATATTTTAAATCAACTATTCTAAATTATTTTCCGAAAATACCAAAAGATGTTGAATGTTTGACGACATTTGGCAGATACAATTTAAATTTATAATAAGAGATAATAATATAGGGAAATTTACATGACACCATTGTTTAATAATCATGCAAAAGATAACTTGTCCAACCTTTTGGTTTTCGATTGACAAGGAAAAAGGATGATCAATATTTAGAAAAATGATTTCTAATTATTTGATTTCTAATTCCATTTTTATTCTACTTTTTTTGCTTTGTTTTAACGACAAATAAATAAATTTATAAAGCAGTGATAGTATCCAGTTTAATAATTAATCTTATCTTACCTTTATATAAATATTCATTAAATAAGAAAATATTCTATTTCTTATATTCGATTTTATTTTGCAGATTTTTTATATAAATAAGTAAATTTATGCTATATCTAAATATATGAAATTAAGGGAGAAAAAAAAAAAAGGAAAAAAAGGAGCAAAAACTGAGACGAATCATCGGATATGATAGTAAATAACGGCAACAGCGAATGCGTGGTCACAAATTATTTTATGTGATACACTGAGATGACCTCGAACTTGTCACTCCACTTGCTATTGTTATAAAATTACTGGTAGACAGGGAAAGCGGGAAGAATAGATAGACGAAAGATAGAAAAATCGTTATAATAATTGAAGTATATGCACAATAATAGAAATAGTAAACCAGTCATGAAAATTAAATTCAATTGGCGTATTATAATAAAAATCCCATTTGACCTCATCTTCTCGAACTTTTCGAAAATAGGTAAGTAGTATTAATTTTTTTGTTAATTAGTTTCATATTTAATGTAATCTTCTTCTAATGTTTTTTATAGTTAAAAAACTAAATTATTTATTTAATTCAATTCATTATAAATTTTAAAAGCCTTACTTGAAAAATATGTTATAAAACATGAAGAAATATTTTGAAAAAAAAACAAAGGATTTTTGTAATTTTGCTTTACAATCGTTCACTTTCAATAAGAATATATAACATATTTGAAATGTTTTAAATTAACGATTTCATAATTGTCGTTCTTCGATAATTTTAAATTACTGATAATTTAATTATGGTTTTCCTGACGATATTATAACTGATAAATTTGTAAGTAAATGTAAATCTAATAAATTTGTAAGCAAATGTAAGATAATATCCTTATTCGTCATATTTATTTCGAAATAAAAAGTTTGTAGTCGATATGAATAATCTTATTCAATTACAATGTTATATTAAGAAATACTGCTTTTTTATTTTTATCATTAATCATTTAAATAAAACTTTTCCGTCTCTTGAATTTTCAATTATTTTATCACAAAAAATTTCTCATCTATAGATTTACCATACTGCGAACGAAATAATTGAGTGAATCCTTTTTCTGTTTGGATCCAAAAATAACATAGTCTGAATTAAATAATTTGAGAGTATTTATGTATAAATTTTGAATTTGTAAAGAAAATTTTGTCATATTCAAATCAGAATTTGAAATAAAAATTAGGAATAACATTTTGGCACTTGAATTTGACTAAATAGCTATCTGGAATGTACTATTGAAAAGAAGCGAGAAGCCGAGGATGCAAATAGTGACTCTCGAATTACTGAAAAGTTTCACAACCTGTACGATTAATGATCCGATTCATTTTTTCCCGTTTCAATGTGTTATATTTGAGTAATGTCTTGAGAAATGTCTCATTCATTATATAAATTGAAATTACAAATATTGCAAATAATTTAGTTAAATTTTCAAGCAATCATGTATTATTAATTCAACTTCAGAAAAGTTTCAAATGGAAATTAAAATTTCAAGATTTCATTTTTGAATTCATTTTAAGCCTAACTTTTTAAGCCTAATTAGCTAAAATTTAAATGTCAAAAATTTTTTCTTATTGTATTGTGTTGATTGAATAAAACATTCCGAATGTTTGGAATGGTGTGTTTAATAAAACAACGTCTGATTAATAGGACATTGCTAACGGCGAAATTTATCACTATCATTGTCGCCATCATCATCATCAATGATAGTAGTGAAAATGATATCAACATCAACAGTATAGTCTGACCAACACATTACTGTTGACAAGGAAATCAATCAGGGGCTAACCGCGTCGCATTCTCGCAGAAATTTAAACTTCACCAATGTATGATGGGTGCTTTGTCGTTACACACTCTCATTTAATTGATCGATTTTTATTTTTCTATCACATGAAATGTGTGCTGTTTTCGTATATTTTATTTTATCATAATTATTCCTCCGAATTTTAGTATTTTATCTATTCGAACATTTAAATAATTACTGGAAGTATGTTATTGATGAATAAATAAATTGAAATCTTATGAAATAACAGTAATTTGAAATGTTAAATTGTTTTTATTCTTCGAATATATTTTAATATTAGTAATAAATTATTCCACATTTTCCAATATATCTTCCCGAAACATATATCCGATAAAATCATAACGGTCTTTTTTTTATTTTTATTAATTTAGTAAATGAGATGGATGCTACAAAAGGAGTCCACAATTTGTAGAAGCTGTAGATGAAAAACTGTCTCCAAATAAATGATAATATATTTTGTAAAGCTTGAAATAGATTGGATAATATTTAAATATCTGATAAGATTATATGCGAACGAAATGAGACATTAATTAGATTATATCCTACTGCACCAAATTCGACTAATTCCTTAATTTAATTTAAAATTGTTTTTAACGCACTAATCATTTTCAGTTAAAAATTGATTAGTGAGACAAGCAAGTAATGTTACCATCAAAGGAAAAGTCGAAAGTTTATGTTATTGGCGTTGGAATGACTAAGGTAATGATTTTTATTAATTTATTCATATATTATGTTAATTTTGCTGGTTTTATACAATTTTTTTTTCTGTTTTTTTTTTAAAAAAAATCTGAAATTGATCGTATCATTCTTTTATCAACTTTGTTCCGAAATGATATGTAATCTTCTTCTTGAAGATAAAAAAGAAAGAAGCAAAAATTTTCGTTGTCAATTAAACAAATAAAGAAAATTGTGCATATTTAGCAAAACTTTTGATAAAAATACGATAAATTATGGTTTATAAAAAAGAATAAGAATGAATAAAAATTTTCAGCAAAGAATTGAATGTCAAATTTGCTAATTCAATTACTATTATAATAATTGATTTAAAATATCTTTGATAATACAAATATATTAAAACTACTGCTTGTTTGATATGATCATTTGTATTTTGATTAATTTTTTTCTTTTGCTTTGTAAAATGGATTCTAACCGTGATTTGAAAATTTTTTTAAATTTCAGTTTGTGAAACCAGGATCAATATCAGATTGGGATTATCCTGATATGGTAAAAGAAGCAGGTAAGACATTTTGCACCTTTTTAAATCCATAGAATGATTGAATTTTAGCATAATATTCAATTTGTTTTCTGCCCTTCCTCTCTGATTGGAGATGAAGCAGGAGAGCTAAGAATTTCTTTTCAAAATGTAATCAGTGGTGATATTTTTTACCATTGCTGATGTTATGGCGAATATCATTTCAGAAAGCTATTACTATTATTGAGATTATCATACTATACACGAATGTTTTACAGTAAACAAAGCTTTATCGGACGCGAAACTACAGTATAGAGATATAGAACAAGCAGCAGTTGGTTACTTATACGGTGGTACTTGTTGTGGACAACGAGCACTTTATGAAATTGGAATAACCGGAATTCCTATTTATAATGTTAGTTATTTGCTTCAATTACGGCATCTTAATATTGATAAAACGTAGTTATTATAAAACTGTCGATAATTTTATATCATAAGAGCTGAAATTTTTTTTATTTTTTAAATCAAAATTTGATTTGAAAAATTTGATATTTAGAAATTAGAGGAAAAGACAAAACCGTATTAATTTCTGTGATTAGATTTTATGATTTTTTTATGATCATCTGATAGGAAGAAAATTTTTCATGTTCTTTTATCAGTTGACAAAAAGTGTTTAATGCATTTCAGGTGAACAATGCATGCGCAAGTGGTTCAACAGCTATTTATCTCTCGAAATTGTGCATTGAAGGAGGTTAAAAGAAATTTCAAATTAGAATAAAATACTAATAATTCTATCGTAGTTGACTTTATTATTGATTAGTTTCCGTAATTATTGCGAAATCTTGAGTGTTAGATTGATGGATAAGGAATTGATTGTTAAATAAATAAAATAAATACTTAGTTGATATGTTTGATAAATAAATAAAATAAATACTTAGTTGATATGTTTGATAAATAAATTACATTTATAATGTAATGTAGCATCATATTTATGTATATAATTCAGTTCATTAATACATATTTATATATATAATTCAGTTCATTAATTTCACATTTATTGCAGAATGAATAATTGTTGAAATTAATTCCCATATAACTTAATTAATTCTAAATGTTATGTTTATTTTGAAATTTGCTCCTTTTAAATTTATTCACTTCTAAAATGAATTATTTGTTAAATAGCATAAAATAATATAAGGATGAATCAATTATTTAACTGTGAAAAATTTACATTTATTAGTGAATTTGCCTGCTTTTTTTAATTTATTAATTGATTTTTAATTTTATGATTAATTTTACATAGCAATTATTTATTCACATAATTTGCAACACTGAACAAATTAATTTACTAATCTTCCAAGCAATGTTACGTTTCTCGAAAATTATATGTTTTCAGGTCACGCAGATGTTATGCTTGCAGTAGGCTTCGAAAAAATGAAAGGCGGCTCATTGGAATCAATGGAAAATAACGATGATCGAACACATGCACTAGAACGACATATTGATATCATTTCTAGCACATATGGCTTACTACCTGTACCGCTAATGGCTCAAATGTTTGCTAATGCTGGTCGAGAACACATGGATAAATATGGTAGTTTGCGGGCGAGAAATTGTCCAATTTTCATTAGATTCAATGTTCTTTATTGATTTTATTCAATTTTATAAATCATTTAGTTGTTGAATTCTTTGAGATTTCATCCTTTTTTTCGTTTCTGCAAGAAATAAACAGATTTTAAAAAATGAAAATGAAAAGTTTGCTTTCGAGTGAAACGAAAAAGTTTGATAAATTGAAGAATAAAAAGAGCAGCAGAAACACAATAAAAGTTTTGATTCACTTAACTTTTCAGGAACCAAAAGAGAACATTTTGCTAAAATAGCTCAAAAGAATCATAAACATTCTGTTAATAATCCGTGAGTTTATTTCGAAAAATTCATTTTTTTTGGAAATAAGTAACGACTATAAATTCTCATTCCTATCAAAAACCGGAAAAAACAAAGCTAATAAACGAGAAAGGTGAAGAATTGATAAAACATTTAAAAATTTTGGCATATTCTTCTTGCACCAGAATTTAATACTTGTTTTCAAGATGAATATTGGGCTAGGGAATTATGGGATATTTTCCTATAAAAGTTATGGCTTTAGTTACTGCTGTGCAGATTTTTCCTTTTATTAAAAGGAATCATTATGAAATTCTGGGTGCTACAATGAAGGGAGATTTTAGTTCACTTATTAAGTGGTTATCTCAAAATATGTGCAGTGCAAAGGTAAAGTATTTAATGAGTGGTGGAGTACTAAATTACATACTTGCACACTCTTCTTGAGATATTAATTATCTATATGACTTATTGAATCAAGTAAAAAAGGATGCTTAAAAAGATTGCATTACAATTGCTTATTTCCATGACAATAATTCTTACTTTAACTTCCGCCTTTGTGTTTATTACTGCACACATAAACAAAGGCAAACCAGAAAAAAGGATGAGCTTTATGAGATAAACACTGTTCATGATGGCTTAGCAACTCATACATAGGTAGTAGTATGGGGATCGTATCAAAATCCATTATATTATTTTAATTTATAAACTTGACTCTATTTCCTTTCTACTATCATTTTTTCTAGTCGTTCTTTTGATTTCTTTCCGAGAACTAAAGTTTGAAATCGTACTACTAACATTACATTTTTGAACGGATCATTAACTTTAGTAATATGAAACAACGTTCGAGTAATTATTCATTGCTAAAGATCATCTATCGCTTATGCTATTAATAGCCTTTTCTTTTTTATAGGAATTCACAATTCCAGAAGGAATATAGCTTAGACGAGATTCTGAATGCACGAATTATTCACGATGTTATGGGTCTTTTGGAATGCAGGTAAGTTATATAATTCAAAAATTAATCCTAGAAATAATTATTATTAAATTGAATATATAACTTGCATAATTTCTCTGTTTTTGCCAAATTATTCAGTTAAATCAGTCATTATTATCTTAATAAAAATAACGACTATTCTGGATCAGAGATTCAATGCTAATTGCAGTACTATTTACAATGTTCATCATGCGGTAATATTGAATATGTCGCAAAAAAATATATATATTAACGATAAGACAATAAAACAGAGATTACGATTTCTAAGAAAGAGTCATTTTTGGAAAAATGTTAAAATGAAAAATTGAATCAGACATTTTAGTCCGACATCAGATGGTGCAGCGGCAGTGATTTTATGTAGCGAACAATTCTTAAAGAAATCTCCTCATCTTTTCAATCAAGCGGTCGAAATTATTGGTAATATTAATTTGAAAGTTTTAAAATTTGTATCAAAAAATTGAACAAATTCAAACATAATATAGATTGAAATATTAAATATGTATATATTAAAATTCGAATACAATTTAACTTAAGGAACTGAAAGTCAAATAAAAATTGATAATGTAACAATTGTAGTCCTGTTCTCATAGATTTGATTTTGACAAAATAAATTTTATATTTCCTCTTAAATCATAGCAAAAAATTCCTTTCCGCATGTAAATATTCAACGAGAATATTGCACATGTGTAAAATTGTTTAAATTAATTTGAACTAGTAATTACTAGAATTCGGATTAGTATGTGTCCGATATAATGATAGCTGAAGAATATGTTATTTTTTGGTATGTATGTTGTTGATAGAATTTTTAAAAATAAGGAATTATATCAAATGCTTTGAATATAGGTGCGGAATTAGGCAGTGATGAGCCATCTGTATTTGCTGAGCGCTCAAACTTAAAAATGATTGGCTTTGATATGATACAAAAATTATCAAACAGATTGTATCAGAGAACGAAATTAACACCAAATGATGTACAGGTATGAAATCAAAGGAAATAATTTTAAAAAAATATTCGAAAATATTACTTCATATATATATTTAAAAAACATAATTTTAAATCGAAAATTTTAAGGTAATTGAACTGCACGATTGCTTCGCACCAAATGAATTAATTTCATACGAAGCACTTGGTCTTTGTCCTGTTGGCAAGTCATTTTTTGTCGTGAAAAAAACAACTTCTTTCTTCTTTGATGTAAGAGAGCGAACTAATGTTTCACAGATAATTATATTTGAAAGGTTTATTGGATCTGAAATCGCTAATATTTACGGCAGCAAAAAATTCCACCAACTGAAGAGAGATTTTTAAGTGTTTTTCAAGTCGTTTCTTCTGGAAGGAAGGAAAGAAAGATCATATTTCTATTGATTGTAGAACTTGACGTAGATTGATCACTTACCACCGGAACCTCATGATGAATGCTAATGAACTCTTTAATTAGTGAAGCACTATCTTATATTCTTTGCGAGGCAGGACATAGGCAAAGAATAATTACCTGAGGTGCAGAAATAAGACTAAAGATATTATGGAACAAATCAATGATATATCATGTCATATAGAAAAGGCCGAAATCAATTGGAAAAAAAATTTTTTTTCCCACATTTAGCTTCATTTTTTCATTTTTCTACATTTAGCTACTTTTGTTGATATTCATTAAAAAGAAGCAAACAGCATATAGTGGTAGTAAAAAAGTTTTGCAAGCAATGATAATCGATAATATCTGAAATTTTTTGATTTATAACTATTTTGAAATTATTTTCATAATTCTATAATAACATTCTTTGAAACTGTAATTGATATTTTGGTATCGTTTCAATGCGAAATTGAATTTGAATGATCAAGAATTATGGTTGAATTTGATTTCATGCGATTAAATCTTTTTTGAAAACATAATTGAAATTTCGAAAAACTAACTCCGCAAGCGTTTCAGTGAGAATAAGTTTTTTCATTTTTTTATTTGAAAGATTGATCAGCAATTCATGAACTTATTTTTAGGTAGAGGTAGTGAGATTGTTGATAAAGGAGACAATACTTATGGTGGAAAATGGGTCATTAATCCTTCTGGTGGTTTAATATCTAAAGGTCATCCGATCGGTGCAACTGGTATGAATATGAATATAGGAATTTAGCAAAAAAATAGAGAACTTCTATTTTTTATTTATCAAAAAATTGTTTAAATCTCTGCATTGAATTTTCATTTTCTGTATTTAGGTGTAGCACAAGTTGTTGAATTATCACTTCAGTTACGTGGCCTTGCTGGTGCACGTCAGGTACCAAATTGCAAAATTGCGATGCAACATAACATTGGTAAATACCGTTTAATCATTTCAAATATTAGTATTCAGAATCAGGATGCTTCAATTTAATCTTGATTGAACAGTTCAAAATTCAAAAAATTAATTTCCACTTTTTTAAGAAAATATTTATATGATTTTCTTGCGCTTTTTCCATAGAAAATTAACGCATAGAAGTTTATTTAATATTTGATACATAAAATAAAAAGCAAATAAGTAGTGGCATTTATTCATTGCTCCTTATATCGAAGATCGCACAAAAGTGGAAGTTATACCAAAAATGAAAAAAAAAACATGAAAGAAAGTCATAAAAGAGTGCTTATCAAAATTAAGGTATCGGTGGAGCTGGTATGGTTGCACTATATCGATTGGCTGAACCATCTTCAGCAATTGTGTCAAATTTAAAAATTCCTGTGGAACAAAATTTCTTAAGTGATGCCATTTTTGATGAAATGAAACAACGCGCAAAAACGGTAAAGAAATTTCCATAAAAAATTTCGAAATTTCTTTCTGATAATTTTGAAATCTTTCAAATGTCAATAAATGCATATAGAAATTTCAGACAAATCCATTTTTTAAATTCTTTTTTGTTATTTCAGGAGACAGATTTATCAAAGAAAATAAATAGTTCATTCAGATTTATTTTGACCGGGCCAGATGATACTATCAAAAAATGGGTTGTCGATTGCAAAGTAAACAGCATATTCCTATTGCCTTTCATTCTCATACATCTTATTGAACTGAACTAAAAATTAAAACAAAGCTAGAAGGCCTTTTAATGTTTGCTATTTGAATATGTATATTTTACTATTAGGTAACGCCACCGACTGTTGTTGAAATGGGCGAAGGCAATGTAGATGTCGAGATGACAATGAAGGATTCTGATTTTGTAAAAATTGTTACTGGGAAGTTGCGACCTGATCAGGTAAATAATTTGATATTAACAATTGAAAACAAAAAAAATTAACATTTGGAAAGTATCTGCATAAACTTTTTTTAATCTATATTTTTTGAAATGAGACAATATTCAAAACGAATCAAAGAAATGCTAGAGATAATTGATTAACATTAATCTTATTTTTACTTTTTTAGTTTTTATTTAATTAATGCTGTTCCTGACTGTACATTAATTTAGTTTTGAGTATTTAAATTTTATGATAGCTGTTATTCTGCTAGTTCCTCTTACAAATAGATCATCTTTGCACTCTCCTTCTTAATAAAACTTAATCTAACTTTAATGTCATAAAAAATAATTTTTCAGGCATTTTTACAGCGTAAACTGAAAATTAAAGGTAACCTGGCAAAAGCAATGAAATTGCGAACATTATTGAAACCGGGATTATTAAAAGCTAAATTGTAATTTAAAATATCTAATACATATTTTTTTGTAACAAAAATAAATTGAGTAAATTAATTAACAATATTTTTATTTATAACCTTTAAATTATTAAATGCGGTTATTTAATAGATATATTCATTCATAGTATTAGAGTACAGCGAGACGAATTTTTGTAGTACAACCTCTTAAATTCATTACTATGCTATCGTATATGACTTAAAATAAAATCATATATCGATAATTTTTTATACAAATGAAAAGTGAAAGAGACTAATATGAGAGTTTCTAAATGATGCCACATTTATTAAAGCCATGTATTGTGTTAATAAATGGAATGGAAAATTTTTTAATCTATAATAGTTAAATATGATAAATAAAAAATTGGATAATTACTAAAGTATTAAAATACTTAATCTTAACATATTAAGATAGAGTAATTGTAGTATATGCCAATAATAAAGTATTTTATTTCCACCAAAAATCAATAGTTTTTGATCATTATTATAATTAAAGTACTCAAATTTAATGAAATGAAATGACATTAACATCATGTTATAAAAGGAAGCCAAAAGCCGAATTACGTTAGCATAAGCAGTCAAAAAATGAAGAAATGATTATCCGATCCATCATGAAAAGTTAAATTTGGACCTGCTCATTAACGATTACTAAACTACTAATTTTAGCGGCAATAATATGTGTTGAAAAAAGTAAAAAATATTAAATAAACCAACTGTCATGAAAGTATTTGGTTCATTAATCATCCGAGAATTTACTCCTCGCATATTTTATAAGGTAATTGTCAGAGAATATTATTCATACAGTTGATCATTAGATTGTTTTTTTCGTTGTAATTCATAAGAAAATTTGTTGCAAATTTGATTGAGGTCGTAATTTAGCAGAAAGCAATATTTAATGGGTTAAAGATATGGTTTACTGAGTTAATCAGTAAACAATGTAATTTTCATTTTTAGTTTTTTACAGTTTATAATAAGTGAAGACATATTAATTTTTCGTAGATATTCGTACTATTTTGCGGCCAGTCGTATTTTCATGTCCATGAAAATTACATAACAAAATTATTTGAACCGAAATATTAAATTTAACGGGAACAGATTTGGGAGCATTTATTTTCTAAAATAAGGTGGCATGTTATAAATCTTTTCTTGAATTTTTCCTGAAACTTTTCCTTTTTCTTTTTCGCTTTTTCAAACTTATTTTTATTTTATTATGCAAATTTTCTTCGGTTTTATCGTACTTGACAATTATCCTTTATTAACTCAATTAATTGGATTTTTTAATTGTTGATATCGTATCTCACTACTATGTAAAATAAAATATAGATAGAATTTAATTATTTATTCGATTAAATTTAATAGGAAGTTTCCTTTATTGCTCATTTTTTTGGAGTAAGAAGTTTTATTTTTAATGGTTGGTAAATAATATTCTTAATTACAACTATTTTATATGTAAAAACAAAACTATATTTAATATTAAATTTGCGTGACGAATTACTTCTCCAATAATTTCGATTACTTGGCATATATTAAATATAAAATTAATTCAATCATTTACATTTATTGATTGAATTCATTGTTGAAATTACAATTTTCCGAACAAATCTTTGTCAATGAAGGATAGAAAAATTACTGTAACACAAATAGACATTATCATGAAATGTGAATGGCATCTATGGGAATCAAAAATCGCTTGGAATATTATTCCAATTGATGGAAGCAATAAAAATAGCAAAATTAACGAGAAATATATTCGGGAGTAAATGCATCTTTAAATTTCCTAAAAAATTTTGCAGCATCTTTATTTTGAGAACGCTGTGAACAATTTCTTACTTAAAAATAATATTATAGTTTTGTTTAATTGAAGTTCCAATAAATTTCATCACTTTTTCATTTCTTTGTACTATTTCATCAAATTCAGTCTGTTATATCATCCACCATGCATAAGTAATATATCGAGAACTGATTATAGCGAAATGGTCTGTCAATTTTTATTCTTTTTATTTATTAATTATCTCTTCATTACAATTATAAATTGAATCTGAAAATTTACTGTTGTCATACAAGATAGTAGCTTTATACAATATTACTGAAATTTTACGAATTTCATTGATTATTGCTCAAAATATCTCATAAAGAATCTAATAAAAATTATTATAACAAATTATGAGCATATAATTAAAATTAATGCTTGATTTTTATGAAATCTCTGGGAACCTTTAAAACAAAAGGTGTAATTGTCATTCTCTTAATTAATTTCGATCTCAGATATTTAAATTTTAAAAGAATTTAAATAAAAATTGATATTTTTCATATTTATTTGAGCATATTAAAAAACCAACTTTAGAAATCGAAATTCGAAGAATAGCAAAATTTCTGCATTATATTGCATTTCACAGTAATTAGATGATTTTCCCGTTTTCAACTGCTCATTTCAAATACTCTCTGATGACTAATATTTTTATTTAACAAACTAAAAATTGATGATTGAAGTTTTGAAAGATAATGTCGGCCGCAAAAAAAAAATGGAACCACCTTTGAACTGGAGATTCTGAAGAGAGATGCACAGTAGCATAATATTCGTTAAAAAAAAATGACAAAATTGAAGTCAAAACTGAAAATTTAAATAACATTAATACATCAATCTTGATTGTTGTATGCATGAAATTCATGAATTCATTAAAATCAGATTTAGTATAAATGACTTGAAATTTTTTAAAATTTTTTTTTGGTGAAAAATATTATCATGTCTTTTAAAATGTGTATTTTGGAAATCAGTACCATACAGATTTAAACGAATAGATAATCAAATTTTCAATTCCAAACCTCATATTAAATGATTCAATTTGATTTATCAATTTGTTTAATCATTCACATTGATCCAAAACTGATCAATTATTTTAAAAAATTTATGTTCTGGAGCGAAGATAATAGCAATTCGTCCCGATGAAGAGTAAACTGTACTAGAATTGGGACTAATATTAAAATAATCTTTAATGACATTGGTATAAACAACAATTCAGAAAGGTCTGGCTGATCAACAGCTGTACTAACTTTTTAATACTTGAAGATAGAAGAATAAGTGATTCAGCTGTCTCAAAGTTAGAAGCCATATTCATATTTGAACCACAAAGGCAATGTTTTGATCTGCATCTGAATGAAAGACTAGAATAATCGAGTTTTCTTAAAAACAAAAATAAGGAACACATCTGTTCACTTGCACACTTAATTCTTTTATATAAAAAGCATCAATTTTTAGAATCGAAGAAGTAGTACCATTTTTTGATCGCTTGATTCTTTTGCTTCTTTTGTACTGGATGAGATAAGATTGACTTACTGTTAGCTTCTTTCCCTGTAAATTAATAACCGAAGATAGTTAGTAACAATTGCGTTAATTCATATGATATGATAATAAAAGACAAATAATAATATTTTTTTTTCAAATTTAAAAATTTTATCTATGGATAGAGAGATAATATTTACATATTCGTAAGGATCAGACATGAATTAATTTAACTCAGCTTGTATCTTATTTGAAAATGACGAGTATATAGCAGGAATAACGATGATCCGTATTGTTTTATACTAAATCTGTTGTCATTCAATGTTAATTTCATTTGATTAGTTATCATCGATAAATGATGTCGCATTAATATGACTGATGTTTGATTTTTTCAGAGGGAAAAATGAACAAACTTCTAATAACATTTGGCTTAGTATTTTTCCTTGTAATATCGCCTTGTGCTTCACAATCAAGTGACGAATCCAATGTAACTTTTTTAGACATAATTTTCAAAGTTTATAAAATAAGCAGGGCATCCATATTAAAGGAATAACAGCAGTTGCAAGAGATAATTGAAAACCTAACGGAAAATGAGATAAACTGAGAATAGAATAAAAAATAATTTAAAATCATTTGAAATAATTAAAGAGTACAATTTGTTAAAAATAAATAAGCAATCAATGAACAAGGAAAATCAGTCTATAGAATATCAGCTTATCATGATGCAAGTTAACTAAAATGAGACATAATTTTGAATTCGAATAATATTGGGATACGAATTTCGATCCATGCTTTAATTAATTTTAAATTTTTTCGTTAGAAAAATTATTTACAATTTTTCAGCATGAGGGTGACGATGATATTGTAGACTATGAAGACGACATTGATGATAACGAAGATGAATGGAATGATGATGATGATGGCGATAGTGGCAGAAATGATGAAGAAGGTAACATTGACGGAAGTGATGAAGGTGATGAAGATGATGGAAGTGACGAAGATGACGGAGGTGATGGAGATGATGGAAGTGACGGAGATGATGGAAATGATGAAGACGATGGAGGTGATGAAGATGATGGAGATGATGGAGGTGATGGAGATGAGATATATGTGCCCGGAGGAAAATTTGTTGAAAGTAATGGCGTGTAAGTCGTTTGGAGTATTGAATAATTTTAGAGCTTCGAGAATATTTGTAAACAATCTCTATTCTCTTTTTTTTAATTAACAAGGAGTCTTATCATGGATGATAAGATCATGGATGATGTGATATGGTTAGAATTGTTGAAGTCACTTTTGATTATTATATCTTATAAATTATTGTCGCAAGTAATGATTAGACATGAAGCAAAAGATTCTATTTCGTATTACACATTTCAATCGTTTGCAGACAGAAACCATGCAAGAGCCATGAAGACTGCTATGATCAACGTGAGCCAACATCTTGGTGCAGATTTAATGCAAGTCAATCGTGGGCGTAAGTGGATTTTAATTATTCCTGCGGAAAATTGCTTTCAAATATGCGTTAGCATTTTTGATGAACCCTTTATAAAAGTTTCAAATTTTTTAACAGCATTGAGAGTTTCCTATTTTTAGAGACGTAGGTTGCCACTGCAGTAATGTCAAGCATTCATGCATTATCCCACGAAGGAATAATGGAGAATTAGAATATACGTGGTGTGCTCCGATATCAGGCTGGACATGTTCATAAGCTAAAATAACCTGTGATATTCATTTTCTATTCATTTATTATACATTTCTAATGTATTTCTTCCTAGCTATCAACATTTAATATTATCTAATATTTGCTATAATTTTCATTGAATATGAGAAATAATCAAACAGCATATCATACTCGTTACGTTATCATTTTTAACGTAACGGAGAATACATGAGAAAAGAGAAAGAGCTGTATTATAACTTGATATCCTGAATGATTTGACTTCGGAAAAGAATTTTCGTTTATAAAAGATTTAGAATATGGTGATATGAACATGTGGTATTCCGTCTTTGAGTATTGCATTGAATAAAGTAATCGCATCCAAATCCATTTTACTGATAAGAAATTTCGAGTATTACGGATAACATGATCAGTCCTTGAAGTTATTTATAACTTGCTCGTTTTCAAATTCACTTTTATTTATTACAAATATTATAATCGTGAATTTAGCAAAAAATCAAATTGTAATTGGAATTTTTTCAAATATCAACAGAGATTGAATTTTGATAACCAAATTTATTGAAACACTTATACAATTACATTTCATAAAATCAGAATTATGATAATAGAAGGAATATTATTCAAGATTCAAGAATTGGCTTTCTTGACATCATGATTACATACGATATTATGTGGACAGAAAGAAGCTAAAGTAACATTTATCGTGATAAATATTATAGTGATAATGAATTACTATGCGATGGCACTGATGTTATTTGAAAATACATCAGTTCAAGTCAGATAAATTTGTGTTCCATAAAAGAGATTTGTAGGGAAAGTTTCCCAATTTTTCTCAATCTCAACAATAATCAAGGAATCGATTATTATATTCACTAGTTAAATAATGAACATTTTCATGAACATTTTCATCTTTCATCTCGTAAGATAATATTTATAGCGATTTTTATGTGAAAAATAGTTCAACTGTAGAAGTATAAATAATGTGCACAGAATGAAATTAATTAATAATTTCATCAAAATTGAAATAAGCACTTTACATCTTAATGAGATTTTGAAATTTAATACTTCCTTAATCGTTTTTGATAATCTTAATTTTTTAAATATACATTTAATGATGAAAAATTGTAATTTTAAAGTTAGACCATATTATCCTGCATGCATCCACTAATTATAAAAACACAATTAAACTACAATTTTCTTTTCCTTGATATTTAAGATATCTTTATTATTTAGAATTAAATCTTTTTCAGAAATGTATTAAAGGCAATTCATTTAATATATCTCTCCCCAAAAAAAAAAGAAAGAAAAAATTGAATTTTATTTCTCTTCTTTTTTACGCCAATTTTTTGTTGATATTTTATTTAATATTTTTAATACAAAATAGATAATTGACATGAAAAAAGTATGCTAGTTTTAAACTTTTTCAAATTTGCATTTGACTCAAAATTATTGCTATTAATAACATAATATTCATTGCTTTTTCGCCATTTCAAAAAACTTAAATTTATTTTTTATATTTTCTCCTTAAACAGATGCATAAGATTTGTTTTTGGCTCTTTGCTTCTTTTATCGCAATTTAGGCCAGATAATAAACAAATTTGAGTAACGATATTTCAAAATGCTCAAATATAAAAATCTGATACATACATTTTCAAACTGGATAGGTTAAACTTTCATCACTGTGAAGTTCTATTTTACTTTTTTAAAATTTAAAATTCGTGGATGCAATTAAAATATCTTTGGATCGTTATGATATGTTGTTAAAATCTGACCTGTATCTATATGAATCGAAAATTAAATTAAAAAGCAAAAAATTATTTGAAATAAACAATGCAAAAAAAATATTTGAAATAAATTATAAGAATTAAAATTTTAGAATTTCGCTGAGTAAATTTAGAAAATTATCAAAGTTTTGTAACAATTAAAAATGTTTACTTTTTTAAAATCTCAATTTCGTGCGGTTCTCTGTATTCTCGCTTCATTTTAATGTCTTTCACTTCATCTCATCTTCGATGTTTTACTTTTATCAATTTTTTAACAACTGATTCTTTAATCTAATTAATTCGCTGATATGATTTGTGATTAAAATTTCTATTTATTACTTTTCGCAACAACAATTGCATATCTTGAGAAGTAAATATGAAACTATTTTATAATAACGCATTTTTATTAAACTAATTTCAGTTAGATGCAAATTATTTAAAAAATGATTTATGATTTTTCGAAAATCATGACGGACTGATTGCTATTCCAAATGTTTTTAAACTAATTAATTTTTTTAAACTAATTTCTTTGCCAAAAATGTACAATTTACAATTCCAGTTTTTTTATTTTGTCCAGTTTTTTTATTTAATTTTTTTTTAGAAAATATCGTTTTTGTAAATTTATTCAGACCATTAATTCTTGGATGAAAAGAATTGAGGTCAAAATAATACTGATCATGCCGGATTAGTTCGTAGGATATTTAAATCCACAGCGACATCATCCCTCCAATAAATAAATAAATATATTTCTCTCTCAAATAGCTCAGCAATTACTTAGTTTAAAATTCATCATTTGAACAAATTTTTGTGGCAAAATATTCTGATTTGATACAAAAGTCTTGTTTCTTTTGTGAACATAATTTTTATTTATGTTCATCTATTCCTGATAATTTGAAATTCATTTCAATTTATAAAGAGTTTTTTGTCATCTTGCTTTTTATACTAGAATACATCATAAAAGATTGATATGAAATGATAAACTGCAAAATTAGGTTGAATATTTTTATTAGCTTGATTTTCTGTTGCATTTGTCATCGATTAGCAAATTTCTGCCAAATATTTGATTCAGTTTTCTTAACAATCTGCTAATTTTTAGACACATGCATTCTTTTTTTGATTCATTCGAATATTGCCATCATGATATTTTCAGTTTATCGAAGTAATGATTATGGAAAATATTGGCGTGTTTTTTGTTGTTATTTTTAGTTTAGCAATTTTTAAAGGTCATTTATTTTCGTGTTATTTTAAAATTATGAACTTAGCGCCTTTCTCTTCTTCTGGGTTTTTGATAAATATAGTAAAAAATAATAATAAATAAACAATAAACAATAAACAGTGGCGAAAAATTTATATTTAAATAACTCATAGCATTCACATACATCGAATGAATAATTTATTTATAATTTTATCTTTTCTTTTCAACTCTTAAATGTAAATTATACTTTACCAAGCATATAATTTTGGAAATATTTCTTTAACTTTAGAAAATTTACATGGTATATTTAGATTCTGCTGGTCTAGAATGTTACATCTGTATTGATGAAAATTTGGATGAAGATAGTGAATGCCAGGCACAGTTCCATTATGATTGCACTGATTATGCAAAAAATTTTGAACCTACTGAAGAAATTTTTTGTCGGACAATGCGAAAACGAATAAGCAACGGTTGGAAATTTTGGATTTTTAAATTTTTTTAAAGAAATCTTCAATATTCTATTCCAATTATAATTTCAAAAGTTTTTGAAACGAAGAAATGACTATAATAATATCGATGCTATTGCTAACATCACGAGATTTTCTACATGTCAACGAATCAGTAATTATAATAATGAATCATTATTAAATCACAACTCGTTTACTTATATACTTATCAGATAATTATACGATCATGAAGGAATGTATTAGCGAACGGGATCATCATCGAATATTTCCACCAAAGCAGTACTCATTTGACGAAGAATGTGATTTAGTCGAAGTGGATGGCGATGAATTTGCATATTGCTTATGCCGAAAAAACTTATGCAACTTAAAAACTATTATCGATCAATTCATTGATTTTGAAGAAGTGAATAAAAATTTTGTAAACTGAACAATTTGCATAAAAAAGTCAAAAACAAAGTATTTTTTATTTGTCAAATCACAATACGATAATAATAATCATATTTCGATATAAAAAAAAGTGAAAACGGACAATACGATTTAATAATTCATGATTATTATTATTACGCTGTATTATATTTAATTAATCCTTAGCAAAAGTTCCAAAAGTTAGGGCCAATTTAATTTAGTTAACAGATAATTCGTCGAACTTAAATTTATTCCAGAGTCATCCTGAAATCTTTGTTGCTACAAACGATGATAAACATGATGAACAATTTCAAAAATCAACTCAAAGTGAATATTCAACACAATTCAAATATCCACCAATTCGAAATATTCATCAGGTATTACAAAATATTTGGCAACGATTGATGGTATCAGTTAAAAGAAAAAATTCTTTAATTTTGTTTTATCAAATTTTTTTTCTCTCCTTCAGATAGAAGCAAGCATGCATTATGAAACAATTAAACCTGTATCTTCTGATAGCAAATCTAGTGATAACGTTGGACAAAGTTCTTCCAATTACGGAAATGTTCATTCTACACCACGACAAACATATGATATCCCACGTAAGAGAGTGATGCATAAACGTGTAGCAAAAAAAAGAATAGATAATATTATATTTGTATGATTAGAATGAAAAGATACTGACTGGACGTTGTATATATTGTTTTATTTGTAAAATTAATGTTATCATTGAAATAATGCAATGAATTATATCGATTAAAATAGAATAAATAAAGAAAACTTTAGAATTGTCTTATCAAATATCAGATTTTCCATTAAAAAAAAATTATCAACCAACAGTGTTTACCAATAATATTGCAACGAATATTTCATCCGAACAAAATAAGCAGAGGTTAATTTAACTGCTATTCTATTCAATGCATCTATATCAAGTTCATTTGACAAGAAACTTTGTCATGAGAGTAATGCTTCATTAGAAACAGATTTTTTCGTATGCAAATTTCAGTGTTCAAATGAGTAAAGCCAATGGAAAATTTATGACATCCAAACCAATTGCAGCATTTCTTGAAATTAATCAACAAAATACTGTAAGTTTATGCTACTTCATTTATCTCAGCTTATTTCATTTTTTTTTTCATTTACTCTTAGATCAAATCAATATTTTTAAAGAGAAAAAGAATTTTACACATATATAAGGAGAGGTAACAAAAAATCTGAAAAGAATGATTTCACATGCAATAGTAAAGTTTTAAGTTTTAATTGAGTGGTATGAATAAAATTTTTAGGAAGAAGATGAGAATTATTGCTACAGTTGCACAGAAAATTTAAGTGACACTACCGAAGATTGCTTAGAATCAAAAACTGTCCAATGTCCCATTTCAAAAATTACCGGACGAAGTCATATGTGTATCACCAAACAATTGCATATAGCAAGTGATAGTTTGATTTCAATTTTATTTCGTTTTGTGGTACATTTATTAAAAGTGATGCTTTATCTCATAGAAATTTATAATTTTGTTGTGGACTGAACGAGTATGGAATATTCAATTTGTGATAACACATATCAAATTTGAATAAAATTTGAAAATTAAATGAAAATAGCTTTTTTTGTTAATTTACTTTTCTATTTTTAAGAGACGAAATTTTGCAATCGATTCCATCTAACACATTTTACTATTATATATTTATTTTTTACCGTTATATTTCTTCATAATTTTTTTCCCATTTTTCAGATTCATATAAATTGGAAAAAAGGTGTAGCACTGATATTGAAGAAAGTGAAGTTACATTTGACGAGATATCACTACGGAAGATTATTTGTATGATAGCAATGGATTCATCTCAGACTTTTTGTTTATGTTTAGGACATTTTTGTAACAAAGATAGTTTGTTGGAACAAACTGGAAAAGTAACTCAAAGGTTATCATATTATCGCATTTTCTTACTGCTGATAAGATTACAATTGTGATTAGGATTAAAAGCAGAATGTTCTATCAGAAATGAAATCAATATCCAAAATGATTCAAAAATATCCGATATTTTAATACAGCATTACTGATAACAACATCACAATAATTATCATGATTATTATAGCTGTCACAATGTTATCATGATTCTAGTAATTTCACAGCACGGTTTATCAACATTTCACTGTTGCTCCAAAGTTTCACTTTTTTTGATATAGTGATAAGCACAATTATTTGCCAAATGATAACACAATAATTTTGCAGAAATAATGGAAGCCGTTCACTTATAAATTCGATATTTAATAGAAATCCTAATTCGATTATTTCATCAACTATTGTAGCAAGTAGTGTAAGTTTAAATATAAATATTAAAACTATGAATTCGAATAAAATCAACTCTTAAAAACTGTCAAAATGAGTAAAAAAATTTTTGTCCTATTTTCAGCATATCGAACTTGCAACAATGTCGTATGGCATATCATCATTGCAAAATTTCGCTAACAAATCTGATATCTGGTAAAATATTTATTAAATTATAATAATAAATTTAATAGCACAAGATCAATCAATCCATTATGTGTTTCAAGACAGTATCATAATAATTTTGATAATTTAGAAGTATGGCGATACTCAATCTTTATTTATTCTCATTGATACTTATATAACATGCGTAACTAATAAATAATATAATTTAAAAATAACTTTTAAAATATTAGCAAAAATATTTAATTTTCCTTCGGAAATCCTTTTATTGCAATATTTAAAATTTTAAAAATTTTCAGGAAATTAAATGAAATGGAAGATTTGAATTATCTAAAGAATAATGATGAAAGCAGTATTGCTTCTAGAAATTTATTCATATATCTTCCCATAACCGTAATCATTGTATTATCATTTTTGTCTTATTAAATGAAGTTCATTACTGATATATTTTTGTGACAGGAAAGAAATTATGTAGAAGAAATATATTAAAAAAAAAAAATAATCGATATATTTATATATTTTCATTCCGCATCTTGAATTAGTAAAAATGTATTTTGATTATATATTTCCATTTAATATATTAATTTCGATATTAATCAATTTTAAATACGATTTAAAAAATTAATAATGATATAAATATAGATTAAAGTTAATTTGCAACTCATTTTCCTAAATATACATATCAAACTTTTATTACTTATTAATTTATTCTCAATTAAATATTTCTGATTTCAATAGCATTATATCTTCTATTCTGCTACCTATTATTATTATCAAACATAACATATGACATTTTTTTTATTGTCAATTACTATCATACCTTCTATTTCGAATATGATTATCAGTATGATTTGATAATTAAAAAATAATATTATCATATTAGATTAGTACATTATTATCATGATATTATATCACTGCATACCGAGAACATGACACAAGCATGATTTAATTGATAAATCAGAAGTTTTATATTTATCTCTTTTTGCAAAATATAATCAAAATTTGGGCGATTTTCAATTTTCAACTGCGAGATAAAATATGCAGAAAGTTTATTATAAAAAGCTAAAATATTCAAAAAATTTCTCAGTTTTTCCTTTTATGAATTCAATCATTTTTCATAATTTTTCCATTTTTTTTTTGCATATTGTAATTTTACTCTAAAAATAATAATAATAATAATAATAAATGAAAAATTTGGCATAATTACAAGAAAATAAAAAAATTAGTTCCGGGTTCGATAAGGGTTACACGATGTGCTCATTGCCAACAAACATAAAGCATTTTGTTTGCAAACATTCAACAACAACGATCCAATCGGAAGGTACGTACCATTCATCTCGAGCATCTTCAAAAATCTCATCATTTATCCTGAATATGCAAAATTGTCTAATTATCCTTATTCTTCATCACCATTCTATAACTATCATTTATTTGACGAATGAAATAGTTACTTCGGTTATTCATTATCATTTTATGGCTACTATTTATTTAACTACTTTAGAATTGTTTAAGAATGATTCTTGCTATCATTTTGCAGATGATATTTATTTATATCTTATCATGTAAAATAAATTTTTCTAACTTAATTTTTTTGAATAGTGATATTACTGAATGATTTGAATAAATTATGATTGTAGGATTTCACGTGAAAAATATTAGTGATGTTGATATTACTTGCATCCTATGCGAACATTTTATTAAGTAACTCAGGAAAATAATTTTGCATTTATAAATTTTTTCCATCCTTATCACTCCTTATCATGCTTGATCATTAACAATTACTGGTGATAATGATAATAATAATCAAATTAATAATGAAAGGTTCTTCCGTATCAAGTTATTAATGATAATAATAGTAAGAACAATAATGATAAATATTAATAACAATGATGAATGATGCTAATGATGACGAAAAACTTGCTGTATACAGCACGAAAGTTCTAGAAGAAAAAGCATGAGATAGATGAAAATAATTCGATAAAATATTTATTCATATTTAAAACTTTGCTCTTAGCATAAATATATTCATCAACATGTGAACTAAATAAAAAGAAAACTTTTTGTAAAATTTTGAGGAAAAATTAATAATGCGGAATATTATTCATTCTCGAATAACATTTATTCTTCGTAGAGATATTCCAGAAAAGAGAAAATTTGAAAATCTTTATCTAACACATGCTTATCTTTCTGATAATGTTTATTTCGAAATGCTGCTATAAATACTATTCATAAAACACATGCAGATGAATTTAATCGTCGATTAATTTTTCAAAATTTAAGTTACAATCTAATCCTTATATCCATTAAATGGCAAAAGTTTCATCTTGTTTATTTCAATTATTCATCTTTTCTTGCTGAATTTACGAAATTAAAACAAAATCAAAGATTAACTGGAAAAAATTTTAGAAAGATTTGAAATATTTTGTATTGGATATGAATGAATTTTATACATATATATGCCAGTTTGATAATTTCATGATATAATAATCCAATATTATCATAGTGATATGGCAAAAGATAACATAAAATAATAAGATTTAATTAATAAATATATCAAATTTTTAAAAATTCTGTTTTAATTATCTTTACTTTCTCTTCTTCGCCATTTTCCTTATTTTCCGTGAAATTGAATTGACTTATTGCAAGGTATTATAATCTAGGTGATATATTATTATTGCACGAATAACCTGAATTTAAAAGAAATTTTATGTCCCTCAAATTTTACATGGATTATTTAAAGAATGTTACATCCCGCATTAAATGTGTACATGAATGGTATATTCCATATTTAAAAGAAAATCTATTTAAATAAATTTTTCACCTTTCTGCAATATTTCATAAATGAAATAAGAAAAAAAAAACGAAGTTTGTAAAATAATCAATAAGTATTTATCGCTGATAACAATAATAACTTTAAGTATCGTTTTTTAAACTATCAATTTCAACGATCGATCCTTGTATACTAAATTTGATGAAATGATGACGGAAAAAAGTGAGACGAGAACGGGGGACAGGGAAAATTGATTGGTAAAGGATAGGGTAAAAGGTAAAAATCTCGAATGGCACTGACAGGACCGCCACAGCCTAGCACGCATTTCTCTTCCAGAAGAACTAAATGTCATCATCCGCTCATACCTTTCTATTCAATCTCGAGTCAATCAGCTCATTCAGTATTTTCTTTTTTTATTCAAATATAAAATACCGAAGAAAGCGGAAATGAAATGGGAGAAAGATCAGAAGGAAGAAGAGAGAGAGAGAAATAAAAGAATGGAAATGATTTTAATCAAAGGGAGAGAACTAAATTTGGTTGACATATTTATTAAATTAGTTAAAAATTATTATTCCTTCTTATTACTTAATTCTTTTATGTATTGATGGATTAAGGGATATCATTTTAAATTTCAGATATATAAAGTTTTCTGATATTCGTACAATAATCGAAGATTTGGTTTGATTTGTTGAAGTGATGATCTAGTATAAATTTAAATTTTATATTCGCGATTTGAACAATAATTGCGAATTTGATTTGATTGATTGATAAATTGACCGATCGATCGATGAATCAGATGACTGAAGAAATTTTAATCCAGAATATATTTATATTCTATTTACTATTATTAGTTTGCTAATTAAACCATCATATAGATCTAATAATTAAATTTAATAATTATTATTTATTTGCTAATTTAACCATCATATTTTTCACTTAAACGATCAAACTGGCCATAAATTGATTAATTTTTTAAATTGAATTTAACATTTGAATCACATGTAAATAATAAATTATTTAATTACTTGTTATATAGATGCACTTTTTTCTTTTTCATATTTTTCCTTTTTATTACCTTTTTTTGTTATCAATTACAATGCTTGCTTGCTGTTCTTTACCGTTTTGCTTATTAATAATTAAATCATTTGTTAGCAGAAATGTATAAAATGATAAAAGCAATAGGATATTTCACAGTTCGATCAATTTAAATTATAATACAACAGTTTTTATAAATAAAAATTATAAGATAATCGAATAGAACTAAACATATCGCTAATAATTTAAAAGAAATGTAGAAATCGGTTAAAATAAGCACAAATTCATTTCATTGGAAAAATAATTTTTTTTCGAATTTTATTCTATAAAACTAATTTGAAATAACTCTCACTTATAATCTGTTATTTTGATTTCCATATCTTCTAAAATTTTGAATAATTTTACAAAATTATTTTGGTTTTTGATACCTTTTCTTTTTTTAAAGTTTTAAGAAATTTTCAATAATTTTTACTACTTTTGTCAATCTTTTTTTCTTTAGTCCGAAATTATTTAGTCCGAAAAATTTCCATTTTTTCAGCTAACAGAAGCTTAAAAGAAATGGATAACGAAGATGAAATGATGCATCCGATCGATGCTGCCGAATTACTTAGTTCAGAAGAAGAGTTTGACTATCCTTCCAATTCACGACCATCAACTTCATTTTTTCCTACTTCTAATTTATTTCTAAATTCTTGTCGATACCGAAATTCATACAACAATTTGCTTCATCCCAAATGCCACAATCAACGATTGAATTAGCATTGCAATATCTTACAGAACCATTGATACAATTAATCGGAAACGAAGTATCGATTGATTCTCAAATAATTTTGTCCGAATATTCTAAATTAATTAAATCTTCATCTCTACAGTCATTATCAATTGCATCGCATTTTACCAGAATTATTAAATTCTTTAGCTTGGGATCAATGGCTTTCCTCTTTGGCCATATCATTAACTCCAGCTCAATGGCAACTGTATTGGATGAATTATTTGACGCTTTTTGGAACTTTAGGCTTACCGCAACATCTCGTCAACTTTTTTTCTACGGCTGCTATTTCTAATTTTTCTTCTTCACCGCATTTACCATCATCGTTGCAAACCAATGCTAATTGGATGATTTTTCGACAACAGTTTTATGGTATGTATTTTCTCACTTTTGTCAATTTTTTTCAAATTTCATTTGTTTATCAAAATATTAACATAGTAATAATATTTTTATTAGGAATAAGTATGAATAAATTAGTCGGTAGTGAAGAAGAAAAAAATGGTTTATGAGAACAATAAATTTTTTTAAGCAGTTTTACAGTGAATCTGAATTGAATTTAAATGAATCGTTTGAATTAAAAATCAAATTGAATCGTTCTTTTTTATCGTTCAATTTGGATCTTTTCTTTCGAATTTTCTGAAAAAATTGAAGCGAATTTCCATATTTATAAATGATCTTTCTCATTTTAACATGGAACTGCCATCTATCAAAAATAAATTACTTATTATAAGGTTATTAGTAATAAATGATGTTTTCAATCATTTTATATTCTTTTCTTCTTCTTCTTGTCATAAAATCATTTTGAAGTAAAATGGGTTTTACGAAAAAAGTGAAACTGTATGTGTCTACACCTGGAATTAAACTTAAGAATCAAAATAGAATATTTGCATCAATGCTTTTCATTAATTATCAACCTTTTCCTTAAAATTTCAAGATTATTTCATCCAAAATTTGCATTATTTTATTTGATCATGTAGTTTTAAGTTAGTAAGCATTCTGGATTTTATCATAAGTTTTGAAATATTATTTCTATTTTTTCCTTCTCTTATTTCCTTTCATCTTCATTTCCTCTTTCTCTCTCTCATTCTCTCTATGTTGTTCAAGTGATTTTTTTTAAAATAAATCCTTTATCCAGCATTTCAAATATTTATAATGTGAATGAATTTAAACAATTTTTTTCTTAAATGAAATATCGATTTATTTGATAAGTTTAAAGTTGGAGAATTTGTTATCAAAAATTATATGAATATATTTTGTAAAAGATGTACATTAATATATTAAGGACCTCAAACTTAGCATAATATTTATGTCAGCTTTTCATAACAGATGAAATCAATTCCAATTCTAGTTCAATCCCTAAATCTTACACGTTTCTATAAAGTCACGTCATTCATATTATAATTCGAATGAACTTTAATATCTGTGATATTGTTCGGTAATGATGAAAGATCATATCATTACTCAACTTAATAAATTTCTCATATTTATCAAATATCATTATCAGGAATATTATAATTAGAAGCACGAGAAAATGGCATATTGAATATTTAATTAAACATCTACATTCATTAATGATATGCATGTGATACAGGTAAATGAATTATCAAATTGCTTCATTAGCAACAAATTTTTATCTCGTCAAGATTTCATGAAATATTTTAAGAATTTTTCTCATTTTTCATATCAAAATTTTTAGCTATTCATTTTTTACAAATGATGTCTTTGAATAATTATTTATTATTGTAAATGATAATCAGATTTAATTGGCTATATATCGGCATGAAAGCACTGAATTATCATTGAATATTATAAATTATTATTTGCATTAATCTTAATTTTCTTTTGCAAGAGTATTTTAGTTAAATCATTTGAAAAATTGAGTGAAATTAATTTCAAGAAATGTACTATGCAATAAAAGTTATGTGTTATTTTTTTAATAATCATTTTTATATAAGAAATGCATAAATAAATTATTTTTGAGACTTATTTATTTTCTATATATTAATTAATAATGAATGAGAAGTATAACACAAAAGCATATATGAATCGAATAATATGCCGAGAAAATGCATCTAATTAAAAATATAATAAAATATTTTATTGAAAATATTTTGTGAAAAGAATTATTTAGAATTTAACTATGCTTTATAAGTCTATTCAAATGATGAATATTTTTTAAAGAAAACTTAAGCACAGTTTGATTATTATCAAATAACATTATGATTGCCTTTAAATTTGTCAGCCTGAGCTTCCACTTTTTCTTTCTTTAAATTTTTTTTTAGAATATTTTAAAAAAAAATTATTTTTCGATTTTTTTTGAAAACTTTTAAAGAAAGACAGAATTTTTTTACTATCCAATATTACTCGAAAATTGGTATTTCTTCTTTACTAAAATTCTTATTTTTTTCAACTTTTTACAGATAAATTGCAAAAAAATATGTGAAAAAAGACCAAAATTAACAGTATAGCGAAAAAGATACGAATTATTAATTCATCATAATGTATATTATGAAATAACCAATTTAAATTTTAAGTGAAAGAAAAATGATTCAAATTTTAGGATTAAATTCTTAAAATTTTAATCACGAAAAAACAAATAAGGAATTAGTAATATGAAATTAATGGTTCGAAAGACAACTGTAAAAATAGAATTTAAGAAATTATTCAATTTGTTGCTCAAAATCCTTGAAACTTTTATCTAATAAAGAAATATTTCCAAAAATTTTTGGTTTTTCAAAATGATATAATGAAAATTATTTTGCTCCCTCATTATCTTATCATAAAAATTGTTATTATCAAATTTATTACTAAAATATTATTGTTAAGCTTCCTCCGATGAAACATTAATAACAAACGAACAAACAAAAAAGAAACAACGAGAAGGATATTTCAAAATAAAAAATTGATTGTTATTTCTAATCATATTTAACCTGCAATGTTTCAATTCTTGATCGCTAAATTTAAGTCTTAGTCAAAATACTTATGCAATTATAAATAGTATTAATTGATTAGCCATTTTGAAATTTAGTTGGAAAAATAAAAAAGCTTTATGAATTATTCGTAACAATCTTATTATTTTTATTTTATTCAAACACTTTTAACAGTCATTTATCTCAGCTCATTTCATTTACAAATTTTGTTAAATATATGTTTATTTATTGAACTACTTATTTCTTCAATCAGTACTGATAGGTATATATCGATGATGATGATGATAATAATAATGATAATATTACTACTATTATTGTTGGATATACTAATAACAGTAGCAAATAGTATTAACAATAATAATAGTAAAAATGATAATAGTAATAACAATAATAATAATACTTTAAATATCGATTATTGATAAATAACAGCGACTAGATAATAATAATGACAAATCACATCTGTGCTGTTATTGCTGCTTATTATTATTGATTAGCAGTGATAATGGCAATATTAATGTTAATGTATTTTTTAAATGATTTCTTATGTATCAATTGTCATCATCAAATATGTACGGAGGAATGAATGAAAGAAATGAAAAAAAGGCATGAGTGGATGACTGGAAGGAATGAATGAATGAAAGGCATGAATGAATGAATGAATGAAATGAATGAATGAAAGGAATGATAAATAAAAGGCATAGGTGAATCACTGGAAGGAATGTATGAATAAAAGGATGAATAATGAATGAAGGAAATGAATGAATTAATGAAAGGAATGAATGAATAAAAGGCATGAGTGAATGACTGGAAGAAATGAATGAATAAAAGTCATGAGTGAATCACTGGAAGGAATGTATGAATGAATGAAAGAAATGAATGAATGGAAGGAATGAATGAATTAAGGACTGGAATGAAATGGAATGAATTAAGGAATGTTATCATCATAAAGAAATAACAGATATGTGACGTAATAGAGCTATCTATTTATTTAAGATACGCACATCTAACAAGCATACACAACTTGAGATTACATCTTAAGGCTGAAAAACGAAACGAATAAGATCCTTCTGCTTTTCTTCCTCCTCCTTCTCCTCCTCCTCCTGCTCATTCTCCTACTCCTTCTCCTCCTCTTCCTCCTCTTCCTCCTGCTCTTTCTCCTACTCCTCCTCCTCCCTCCTTCTCCTCCTCTTCCCCTCTTCCTCCTGCTCTTTCTCCTACTCCTCCTCCTCCCTCCTTCTCCTCCTCTTCCCCCTCTTCCTCCTCCTCTTCCTGCTCTTTCTCCTACTCCTCCTCCTTCTCCTCCTCCTCCTCCTGCTCCTTCTCCTTCTCCTTCTCTTTCTCCTCCTCCTCCTCCTCCCTTTCTTCCTCTTTCTCCTTCTTCTTTTTTGTTCCTCTTCATTCTTCTTCTTTGAAATTTGAAATAAGCTAGGCTAAGCCAACTAACTAACCAAGAATGTAAGTAAGTAAGTAAGTAAATAAATGAGTAAAAGTGAATGGTGAGTGAGTGAGTGAATGGTGAGTGAGTGAGTGAATGGTGAGTGAGTGAGTGAGTGAGTGAGTGAGTGAGTGAGTGAGTGAGTGGGTGAGTGAGTGAGTGAGTGAGTGAGTGAGTGAGTGAGTGAGTGAGTGAGTGAGTTGAGTGAGTGAGTGAGTGAGTGAGTGAGTGAGTGAGTGAGTGAGTGAGTGAGTGTGAGTGAGTGAGTGAGTGAGTGAGTGAGTGAGTGAGTGAGTGAGTGAGTGTGAGTGAGTGAGTGAGTGAGAGTGAGTGAGTGAGTGAGTGAGTGAGTGAGTGAGTGAGTGAGTGAGTGAGTGAGTGAGTGAGTGAGTGAGTGAGTGAGTGAATGACTGAATGAGTAAGTGAGTGAGTGAGTGAGTGATTAATTGATGATCGTGTTATCATCGGATCTTAGAAGTTGAAGGATGAAATCAAAACAGCACGAAGTGAAGCATTTTAAAATCGCTGCAGCATTCCTTTCCTCTTAATAATTCCTCTTCTTTTTTTTCCACACTTTTTTGGTTTTGTTTTTGTTTATCAATGCGATGATAATCATTACATGAGAAATTATCATTTATTTATTTCCTATTTCAAATATACTTACGCTTTCTTGTCTTAATTTTTAATCACATCGCATTTTAGGAAAATATGATTAAAAAGAGTTTATTATTAGAAAAATATTATTTAGAAAAATATTTGTAATTATTATTATTATTATCATTATTATCATTATTATCATATTATTATTATTATTATTATTATTATTATTATTATTATTATTATTATTATTATTATATTATTATTATTACTATTATTATTATTATTATTATTATTATTATTATTATTATTATTATTATTATTATTATTATTATTATTATTATTATTATTATTAATTATTATTATTATTATATATTATTAATTATTATTATTATTATTATTATTGTTATTATTATTAAATTATTTGGGTGTTATGCATGGAAATAGAATTAAATTTACTTACTGAAATTATTAATTATACATTAAATATTTAAAATACTTTATTTCTCTTCTTTACTTCTTAGTTACATTATATTAAAAAAAAATATTTATAATAATAATACTTATGTTTTTTATTATGAAAACTGGATTAAATCCACTTAAAATATTAGAAATTAATTTTGAAACGTTTTGTTCTATTTCCATGCATAACATACAAATAATTTAATTTTTAATTATATTATATTTGCAATTTTGATTGCAATTCTTATATTATATTTTGAGAATTTTTATGGTTACTATTATTGTTTTTATTATATATGAAAATATAATTAAATTTAAGTTAGTGAAATTCTGGAAATTGACTGCTGATAAGCACTGATGAAAAAAGAAATTTTTTTTCAATTCTTTTTCAAGATGTAACAGTTATAACGCATCAGTAATTAGGTTGCTGAAATTTTTGATCAATAAATTCAAGAATACATGTGTAATAGTATTTGCTGAAATTTCGATCTATTACAACCAAATTTTTGGAATCTGATATACAAAACAAATGTGTTCAGTGGAATTTCAATCATTTACGATTAGATTTTTGAAATTTGGTCTATTACAAATGTGTGCATGAAATTTCGATTCAAATAGATTGTTAAAATTTTGATTTATTAAATCAAATATGCCATGAAATCTCGATTTACCGCTGTTAGATAATTGCAACTGTTACTTTTACTTATCATCGATTGACATAATTTATAAACAAAATTATCGTATTAACTTAAAAGATTCAGTATATACCAGAAAATAATTTAGCCTGATAAATAAGCCATCAATAAAACGAAAAACGAATTGCACATTAAAACATGAATTTCATTGTTTTGTACATTTCTTTATGATGTTTTGACCTAATTCAAGGTTACTTAGATTTAATATCGTTATTGCGCATTCCTCAGAATTTTAAAATTCTTACCTTAGTTCCATAAATCTATAGCTTAGATTTGCAGGAGTCTTTTTGCTTGGGGAACAATTGTGTGCAATCATTTGATCCTATTATTCTTCGAGATTCTATCTATTTCTTTGAAAGTCACAAAATTGACTGCTATCTAATTTTGCTATCATTTAAATTCCAATCTCGATTAAGTTCTTTCAAATCTTCCAATAAATTTTTAATAAATCAACCCATTACTATTATTGCAAATAAAATTTGCAAATGGGCAATTCAGCGACAACCCAATCGTCGAGGTCATCTTGTCGCCGATTGAAACAACAAAATCAAAATCATCTAGCACATGCCAATAGTGAAAAAGGTTAGTAATAGTTTGTTCAAAATTTTGCTAAACTAATAATAGGCTTAATTATTCGACAAATAAATAAATTTAATTGCCATTTATTGGCTTGAATACATATCTAAAGTGACATCTATCTGGTGATTTATGCCTCACATCATTTAGACATTCTTTCCATTCAATTTATATCTGCTGTACAGCTATCTTTTTAGTGATCTTTGGATCAGTGTTTGAAATTATTTGTGAAGTAAACCTCCTAATCAATAATTATAATGAAAATTATTGGTTCAATAAATATGAGTGCTTATTGCAAATTAATAACTGTCTTTGAATGTTGTGCAATTTTCTCTGCTGTAAAATTTGTGTTGCTTGCTTATACAATAATTTGATTTGCACGGTAAATATTCAATATTTGTTCGATTTTTGAAAAAACGTGAAATTAAAATTTTTCAAATGACGTTCTTGATGAAATATGAAAATTATTTAGCACGCTGTCTTAAATTTGACGAATAAAACTTTTTCAAAATGACGAAAGTAACACTTTTCCTACCGAAGTAGCAATATGTTCAAAATTAGGTCATAATTAAACAATAGATAACGTAAATCAATGGGGAAAAAAGATTGTGAAGTTTTGCTTATAACAGATGATAAAATTTGTAAAATGTGAGGATCAGTCTTATGAAATGAAATTTTATTTGCAAAATAAGTGAAAATTATTTCCCAAATAGTAAATCCTCATAGATCATTCATTTCATATATGAATTTTATTTAGAAGAAGCAAAAATTATTGATGATCTTTGCTTTAGTTTCATCTATACTACAAGTATCACTTATCATATTTTTCCGCTTTGCCGAATTAATTAATTCATCTCCTTTCAAAAATTAGTATTCGATCAATTAAATGTTAATATTTAATTATCATTATCATAGCAGAATCGATTCTACTATGATAATCAACGTAATAAAAAAAATTGAGGCAGCAATTTTAACAAGCAAAAAATGAAATAATTAATTATTAGCAATATTTTATTGAATTAAACGATGAATCAAATAGGTTCGAATAATATTTTTTTAGATAATTCTTTTTTCTACAATTTTCTTGAAATTCCCTTATTCAAATAACAGTCATAAATTTTTTTTAAAATATTTGATAATATTTTGGGTATTTTGGAATTTGCGGTTTTAGAACATTCCCAAAATTTCATGAGTTTGTGTGATATACTAAAAGTTTGAAATGAATTGTAAGGTTTGTAACAATTGAGGTGTTAAATTCTTCTGGACAGTTGGTAAGCATAAAATTTTCACTTTGAAAAAAATTTTTACATGTTATCAAATTATCAAAGATTCTCAATATTATCACTATAACTTTTTCATTTATAATCATTAATATTACAAATAATTGCTTGAAGATACAATAGCCAATGTTTTTTTCATAAAATGATTATCTAAATGATTTTTTTTATTTCACATTTTTTTCAAATTTTGCTTCACACTTTTTGAAAATCTAATCAATAAATGATACTTTGCATATATTATTCTTCGAAAAATAAAACGAATGTTTCATCAAAATTAGGAGTAAATATAAGTTTTCTTTTTTACGCATTTAAATTTATAACATTCTTTCCCTTTTCTGTCCATATTCCTTTGTCTCTTTATTTTTTCAAAAAACTTTTTTTTTCTTTTCATTCTTTTTATCCTTATGTTTCACTTTGGTTATGAACTTATCCAACTAAAATATATATCTTTTTTTTTCATTTTCGAAAAATCCAAATTGTTTTATGATCGTATGCCTCATAAAAACAAATTTAATTCCAATATTTTTATCTTTTTGCTTTTTCTTTTCGATTATTTTGTTTGTTCAAATAAAATTATTTTAAAAATAAATGATAAAAGCAAAGAAGAAAAAAAAAGCTTTTATTAGTTTAATAATGTCAAATTTGAACTTTTTTGAATAAACGATCAAATTTAAGAAATGGATAATAATGATAAGCAAGATTTATATACTGATAAATATTTATATTAAATGTTTATTTTCTCATACATATATTTTATAAAATTATTTTTTCTATACTTTTTAAATCCTCTTTTTTCTCTTTTCATTCTTTTCTTTCATCATATTTATAATCATTATTTTATTCTTTCTTCTTCTTCGGTTATCAGTTTTCTATCAGATTTCATTCATTCATTATTTCAACTTTCTCTTATTCTATAACTTAAATTATGCATTACAGTTGCATTTTCATCATATTCACATAAATTGTTGTATTTAAAAAGTGTTGGGATAACTTTTTATTGTCTTTCATCGATATCATTTCATATGTTTCAATTTTCTATCAGACATTCATTTTATCAGTTTTTATCAGTTTGTCATTCATATAAAATTATTAATAGATTAAATCTCCTACAAATAATAATAGGTTTATAAATTTTTTCCCGAAATGGAGCAAATCAGATTACCTATTCTCCAACAGTAATAAGTCAAATCTTTGCCCAAATCCACTTGAATCAGAATTAATTTCAATTTGCAATATTGAAATGTTAAATTTCGATTTATTTATATTATTTACATCATTTCCTTAATATTAAAAAAATAAATATATTTTTTTCATTGAGAAAATTTGTTTTTAAATTATTTCTCATTGTTTTCCATACTCTTAATTACAACAAAAAGATTTCCTTTTTTTTCGCTTCGGTTGAAACTATTTTCAATTCATATTCCAATTTTCTGCCAGTTTAATTTTTCTTTCAATTTATATTATCAAATTTTTGTTTCTTTGATGAAAAATTTCTGTTTTTCATTTGTTTTTAAATTTTCATATAATATATTTGAATATTTGGATATTAAAATGATAATAAGAAATTATATGTTAACTATACGAAAGGATAAGCTGTTATTTATAGTAAATAAATTTTGAATTGAAGGAAATATTTGTAATATTTAGAAACAATTGACCGAGAAAAAGTTTGACAATGTTTGATAATATTAGAAATATCAATTAACTGAAATATTTTTTAATATTTAAACATAAAATAATACCCGAAAATTTGCGACCAGCAGTTCAGTTTCTAGAATGAAAAAAAATCAATTCTTACTGTTTACTTAACACCCACATTACACAATATTCATATTTGACAATGTTTACTTAACAGTACAGGTATGATTATTGGAAAAGAAAAAAGAGTACAATATGAAGGGAATACTTTTCAATCATCGATATGAGCGATATTTTATTTAAAATATTTATTACTGAAATTATTTTTATTCGTGATAGTAGCTGTTGCAAACAAACCAAAACTGTAGCTTTATCTTTTTTTGTTATAAGTTATCAGCTAGCAAAATAGTAAAATATAATATTGAGAGAGTATTAGTATGTTATGTTAAAAGAAAATTAGAAATATAACAGCAAATGTGTTTTAAAGGAAAAATTTATAAAGTTTGTCTAGGAAAATAGAGAAAATATTAACTCGGAATGAAATATCCTCAAAATTCTATAAAATTATTGAATAAATCAATTAGTATAGGAAGTTTTTTGCGAAGGAATAGGATAATACTTTTTTTTTAGTTTGAATTTAGATGTCTCCTTTTCTTTTTAATTTATTTTATTTTGGAATTATTAAAAATGGAAGAAATAGATTTTACTAAATAATTTAGCTATTACTTAAAGGAAGCAATAAATAATTACCTATGTAAAGTGGTACTAACAAAAGATAGTAATTATTTAATTACTTACTTTCTTATTCATATTGCTATGGTAGTGAACATACTGATAATCTTATATAAAAATAGACTAGCTCATGATATATTTCAAATTTTTTAAATACACTTGTCATATAATTATACCTTTACCAGAAATTAATGACTATACCTTTATTAAAAATTACGATCATCATATAAGCAACATTAGGAATTGATCTGATCATTAAATCAGAAAGAAATTAAATTAAATATGCTGAAGGCGAGTTAAAATTAAGCATTAGCTAATTTGATTGTTAAGTTGACAGTTTTAGAAAAAAATCTAAAATTGAAATTGAGTTAAATATTACTTTCTCTCTCTTAGTTTTAAAATTACTTTAAAAATCGATAATTAAAATTTATTTTCTAATTTAAAAAATACTTTCCGGAATTCCTCTATCCTTTTTTTTTTAAATACCAAAATTCTTTTAAAATGAGTTTATAAAAACAGAAAGGTTTTTTTTTAAAAAAAAAATGAAATATTACAATAGAATATATATTATTTACCAAACTACTATTTTTAATAATTTTCCAGCTAAAAATAAAGAAGCGTCTAGATCGAACAACTGTTAAATTCTAAAGAATAATTTTTTTTTGTTTACTCTTAAATGATAGATTGGTATTGATTTTTTTCTCAATTATAATTTATCATTTTTGTGATATTATGAAAATATATTAGTATTCAACCAAAATAACATATTTAGTGTCAAAACTGTTTTAAGCATTTAAGCGTATTTTGAGATAATGAATGAATTATAAGAAATAAAGGAACCGAATTTAAAAATAAAAGTTAGCTGAATTAAATTAATAAAGATATAAATTATTAATTGTTGTCAATTTGTACCTCAACAACTAACAACTCTTTTTTTCAACCGATGAAGAATATGCAAATGAATCAAAATATCATATGTGTTTGATAAACTTACATATTTTTCTTTTTTATCTTTTTCTTATTGAATTAATTTGAAAATTTTTTCTAAACTTTGCTTGAACTTCATTAAATTATTTAATTTGCTAGTAATTAAACTAAACTAAATCATTCGATTTTTTGCATATAACTAATGTTTTTTTCTTAACTGTTTATTAATTATTTTTTATCTTTATTCCTTATTTCATCTTTACTCAATTGCAGTCCAATTTTTGCTTACCTTTTAATAAACTCTTTCATTTTCTATTTCTTGCATTTTATTTCGTATGTTTCGTTTCAATTGTCTTTCAATTTCAATTTCCGATATTTTATTTTTTATATTCCTTTATACCTTCTCCTTTTTATTCTTCTACTTCTGTAAACCGTAATATATTTGTTAAGTATGATAGAAAAGAATTTTTTTGCTGAAAAATTTGATTTTTTAAGTGTTCCAACAAAATGAACTTTTTAATAAATAATGTAAAGAAGAGAAGTTTTTTCCTTATTTTTGAATTTTCTTTTCTCTCTGAAAATGATTTTTTCTTAAAAAAATTTCCATGATAGTATGGTGATAAAGCAAGATATGAAGTTGGGAAAAGGTAAATAAATGATAATTTTAATTTCTATTGCTGTAATTTTACTTCATAAAAAACTAATTATGACTTCGATACTATGTCCATCCATATAATTTAAATTTTATATAACTAATATTTCTTGTCAGATGTGATCTGATAATTATTCAAGTTTAAGAGATTTATAGTTACCAGTCATAAATCACATATAAAGTTATTCATTCTTTGTGCTTCTTTTACCAATTATTAATATTTTAAGAATTTGATAAAGTCAAAAATATTCAAATTATATTTTAATCCTCTATAATATTAATATGCATTATCATTATCATGCTGAGCATACGAAATTATGTCACATGATTTTATTATAGTTGAAATTACGTCACATGATTACATTGTCTGCTTACAAAAATGACATGATCCAAAATTTAACTGAAAAGATAACAAAGTAATATTTTATGGATTGATTCGACGATTTCTTATTTCAATTAAAAACCAATGCGATTATTAAAAATAAGAAATTTCGATTAAAAATTAATAATAAAGTTAGATTAAGCGTTGCTGACGAATCATTGCATTGATTTTTGATTGAAGAAATCGTTCTGTATTCACAATCAATTTTGTTCAATTTTTGTTCGAGAAAAAAAATTTTTGTTCGATCACCTCAATTTTGTTCGAGAAAATCAAATTGGACAAAATGAAAACAGCTGTTAAGTAGTTTGGGTCAATGTTTAAGTTTCATAACATAACAATGAGAAGGGACGATTTAATCAAAACGTCGGAAAATGTATCTAAAAAATTGTTGGCAATATTCAAGAAAAAAGTTTAATTCATTGGGATCAATCCGAATGAATTAATAATAATGTTTTTTAATCAGTGATCTGTTGAACATGAAGAGATCAATCGAAGAGTTAAACAAATATTCAACGAATTAACGGATTTGTTATGTGAACAATTGGGTCAACAAATATGAGTGCTTGTAAGGGAATTGATCAAATTAGGAATAAAAGCTTTCTTAGAATTCCTATGTTTTTGTATTCAATTTATTTTATTAAAATCTTTTCCGACAAATTTTTATTTGTCGCATGCTAGGATATAACATATTAGAAAGTTTGCAAAGGATGTGAAGATTTGATAAAGAGAATGATCATCAAATGACTCTCGATGAGGCCAGAAGAAAAATTGGTCGATTTCAGTGCAGAGTAATGATAAACAAAAGGGAAATATTAAAAATGATGAAAAAAATGGAAAGAAAGAAGCAGTAATAACTTTAATGATATGCAAGGAAATATGATGATTATTTCTGAAATATCTAAGACGAACAAATTTGTAAAATCTCGAGATACAAGATACATACGAAGATACATACGAATTAATACAATAGACACGAAACTTGACAGTGCATAGTCAAATGATTCGACTTTTCCTAATTGTCATTATCCAAATTCAACAATTGATCTAAAGATATGATGATGGCAATTTTTAAGTTTTGTAGAGATAAATATCTTATCACTGTTCAGATTCAGCAATAATTTGAAATCGAAGAATAGGATTACGGCTCTAGAATTATTAATAAATAAAAAATCAATATTTTCAAATATTCAGAAATCCAATCTTCTTTACTATTTGAAGAGCAACATATCAAGCGACATTCGAAAAAGCTATTAGTCAGAAAATTATAGCATTATTACTTTTTAATTACAGAACTTCTGTTTTTTAAAGCTTACAAAATAAACTTTGGAATTTCATTACTAATTAAAAAGTTCAAAAATTGCAAATGAGTGACTATAAGAGCAAAAATTAAAAATGGATATTGCTTTGAAACTATGAGAGAGAATATCGGACCTTTCAAAAATTTTTTCCGATTGGCAAAGAATATTAGAACGTATCCTTTATCCATTTCTATGAACAACTGTTTAATGAATTTAATTTCAAATGTGGCAATTAATTTTAAATATGAAGGTGTATGAGAAATGTTCAGATATGTTTAAGTGATTGTTCGAATGTTTGATGCAAAAGAATTTTTATTATTCTTTAATTCACAAAAATCTATAAATAAATTGCTAAGTCTAGAACTTAACAAAAAATCGAACGACAGGAATTGAATTTAAGCACAAAAAATCGAACAAACAGAAACCAAATTTAAACATCATAAAATCAAATAAATAATAATCGAATTCATGATAGTTCTGTTGTATTTTAATTTGAAACATAATTTAAGTGAAATTGTTCGTGGCAACTTTTTTAGCAAATTTAGTAAGAGAAAATAAATTATTATAAGAAAATTTTTGCAAAATTTATTTGGAAATTAAAAAAAGAAAAAGGAAATGAAAATTTTAAAGAATAAACTTTTTCCATTTTCTTTTTTAGCCGATTTTCTTGGATATATTTGATGGCATGATAATCAATGTTATAGCGAAAAATTTCTTCTTAAAAACATCGTAAAATATCGATGATTTTCTAAGTTATTATTTTATCCCCAAGGCTTTTTGACTATTTATTTTGCTGTTACAATTATTTTATTACTTACTTTTCATGATATTTAAATCTTTTTTCTTCATATGTATCAGATGTTTAATGGCTAATTAAACATCTCCTCTCTCTTATCATTTACTTCAGATAAATCTTGAAAAGGTATGGGAAGAGTGATAAACAATTGACTTTAAGCTTAAACATAACTTCAATTTAGTCAATTAGACAATAGCTTCATATAATTCGCTATTTTACTGCTTGTTTTAAATAAACTTTAGGATGGGATAAACGAAGATAAGACTCATGATGATTAATTAAGAGAGATAAGAATGATAGTAATCAGTTGATAAGCTTAGATCAAATTTAATGAGATAGGATAAAAAGCTAATTCCATATAAATCGTGTTTTTATCCTATAAGAAATGGCTCTTCTCTTATCGAATTTATTTCATTCCATTATGATAGTACGCTATTATTAATTTTTTTTTTTTGTAAAACTTCTTAGTTTGCGAAAAGTACTGCGACATTTTTGGCTAATTCATATATAACAGTAATAAAATTGTGTAAAATTTAAATCAAAACAAATCCATTTCATAAGTAGGTAGTCGCTGATTTTTATAGCATTTTTTTTTTCATTAAACTATAGTTTTTTTCATATCAATATAAAAAAACTTCAACATTTTATGTATTCTGTTATTCCATAAACAATTTTTTTAAATTTTAGGAATTTCATAGTACAATCGTTTGGACAAAAATCTTTAAGGTTTATTCGCACTTCCTTTCTAATATTAACAGGTAGATGGTTTTTGTTTAAATCATTCATAGCCATCTCTTATAATAATACCGTTGCCATTTACTTGGCATGCCTCAATTGATGTTTGATTTATTTGTTTACTATTTGCTAATTGACACACCTGTATTTGTTTATTACTTTCTGCTGATCGATTTTCATATGAATTTCGCTCAATTCTTTCAAACTTTTTATTCAAATATTTCAGTGAATACAATATTTCGTTTCATCCTTTTTATTTAACTTTTTTTTTCATACCCTTCTATCGTAATAATTTCGATCTTATCTTTTTGTTGCTTATCATAACGACATATACATATGTATAGATGTCAACATATCATTTTCAATTCTTCCTTTATCAAATTTACTATGAATGAATTCATATAAGCAATTCATATTTTCCAATAAAAGTTACAGTTAAAAAGGAAGCCATTCTTACAACAAAAATTATATTTCTGTTGAAAAGTACGTAATAATATATCAAATAATTTTATAGTTAATCCTTATAAGCGATATAATTTTTAACATTCTGATATCTTCGAAAATATTCATGACCACTCTGAAGTCTAGAAAGTGTTAGCACTTTCAAAATGATATCAGATATCATTCGTTATCCACATATACAGTGATATCTGATGTTGCTGTGTTGCATTTATATTTTTGTTAAGTCTTATTTTCATCTCATATGTTATGAAATAACAAACATTGATAATTCCATTTTAATTGATCTATCTAAATGATTTAAATTAAAAAAAAATTTTCCAATTTTTCTATATCCAAACCTACCAATAGCACACTTTGTTTATTGAGCATAGATGGTTTGTTAATTGAAAAATTTAACAATAACAGATAATCAATAAATATATTTGTTTCTTTTTTTATAAATTTCAATTTTGTTTAAATTTCACTTTAAATTTATCTCATCCAATTGAAGTTAGTACGCTTCAGCATTTAATGTGATAAGTGTATTAATACATATTTATGAAAATGATTCATTTCTTAACAGATTTTTTCTTTTATGATCATTTTACTCATCCTTAACAGAATTTTATCAAATATATTTATTTTTTGATTTAATTCTTCACCTAAACTACTTCAAGTTCTTCCCTTGTTTTTTATTTTTTAAAAATTAAAATAAATTTAATTTAAGGCATCTTCAATTTTTGCAGAATTTTTTTCTCTCATGTTTTCAGCGGATTTCGATGTCTTTTTTGATTTCTTTTTTCTTAAATTATTAAATGATAAATAATAACTTTGTTGATACATGGAGATGTAATTACTATAAGCATACAAAATAAGCTTAATTGGTAAGTGAAATTATTTTCCAAAACAAAATATTAGTTATCATTTATCATTTACCAAAAAGTAACATTCCATTAATTATCAATAATTAGATACTGTTCCTTTTTTTTTCTAGCAAAATCATATCTTGAAATTATCGACTTTCGATCTAACAATTTCCTTGCAATAATTGATTGCAGTTTATTCAAATGAATTCGATAAATAACAGTATTGTTTCCGTTGATATTAGTAGAATTTATTAAGCGAATATTCAGATTGTTAATATCATTTGATATTACTATCACTGTAACAGCAATAACAATAATCAACAAAAACAACAGCAGCAACAACAACAACAACAACTACTACTATTGCTGTTATTATTATTACTATTACTGTTATTATTGACTGCAATAATAATCATTAATAATTTTGTGATATTATTTATCATTTTGTTAAATCATAACTTTGCTTTGAAACTAAAATACGAGAAAAAACAAACAAACAAACAAGCGATTGATTTTCGACAAGTCCTTTGCGAATATTCTTGAAATTAAAAAATTTTGCAAATTTAAATGCGACGGCTCAAAAATTTTTGCTCGTCATCATATGAATTTTTAACAGATTTATTTCATACACGCCAGGTTTGTTATGTGCATATATATCTTAATATATATATATATATATATTTGTTTATATTTACAAGTTTTTTTAAATTTAAAAAAATAAGAGATAAGTTTGAAATTTTCTTTTCAAAATATCGTTGCTGTAATTATCTCCGTTAATTTCCATACGAATTATTCGTAATTATAAAGCGAAAAAGCTTAGCAGTCAATTTGCTAACAACAATAAGCCAATTATTATTATAAGGCAATTATTGATAAGGATATTTTATAATGATTCTATTCTTATTCTTTTCATCAATATTATTCTATTTCCTTTTTGTCAAGGAGATTCTTGCTTATTTGTTCTGATTCCTGCCCAGTAATGCTATTATTTTTATTCCTTATTATATCATTCTAATTAATTTTCCATGGATATTATTCTGATTTCTTCCCATCGATACTATCATTTACTATCAATTTGCACTCACTGCAACAATATATTGCTGATAATCGTTGTATATGTAGCCAAGGAATGCTTTCAAACTTTTCACGATCAATTTGAACAATGGAAGAAGACTATTAATCTTCTATCAAATTACAAAATGAAAAATTTCTTCCGGAGATTCGTTGACATTATTTTATCCAAAAATTTCCAATGTTTATAGTCATTTTATGGAAATACAATCCATGAATTCAATTCCCTCTCTTCTTTTTCTCTTTTCTAAAAGAATCTTTTCATATTTTTCTGACATACTGAATGAGTGATATTATCAATTTTGTAAATTATTGAGTCAACTGATTAAAATGTATTCGACCAATATATTTGGTACCAGTTAATTATCTTGAAGCAATTTTTGAAATAAATCCATCCAATACTTCGTAGAAAAAAGAGAATGTTCAAAGAAGAAGAGGGAAACATGGTAAAAGAAGAGGGAAAAATGGTTTAAATGGTAAAGGAAGAAAGATGAGAAGAAGGAGAAAGATGAAAGAAAATGAAATTAAATCAAGTTAGTGAATTCCTAATTAAACTTCCTAATATTCAAATTATTCGAGATATTTTTGGAAAAATATTAAACTTTGTTGGGATAAATTTGCAAAGAAATGATAAAATTGGAGTTTTTCATATCAAATTAATGATAGCAGAGTTACTAACGACGTATTATTTTGAAAGAAATGGTGACGTCGTATTTTACGAATGATGACGTAACGTGGATGGAATTTGTTTGAAATGTCAGCGTTTCATTATTATTATTTCATTTATTTGTGAAAAAAATAAAAAAATAACCGGTAAATCCGTCATTATTGATTTGCTCTATGTCTCGAGCATACATGTAAGTTTGGTTTGTCAACTTTGTTGACGACATAATCAATAATAATGCTCTTGAAATAGGATGGATGGATGTTGAAGGAAAGATGTGGAGAGTATCGAGAAAATGTATTTACAAATGCATTGGTAAATAAGCGTATCATGTTCTGCGTCACATACATACACATATACACACACACATACGCACATACATACACATGCATATAATTCACACACACACACACACGCACAAACACATGCAGACATACACATGCATATTATTATATATGCATAAACATACGTATACGCACACAAATGCAAGTCGTGCATATAACACGCATGCATGCATTTATTTCTGTTTCGATCACAACTTGTATTACATTTTTATTAAAGAATGAAATATTTTTGTGATAAATGTTGAAAAATTCATAATCTTATAGTAAATAGGAATATTCTTAATTAATAATAATGAAATATTCGTTTTAGGTGGAGTAATATATTTAAAATTGTAGGTGAAATATTTTAAGGAAAAAATTTGAAAAATGAATAAATGAAATATTCAGATAGATTGATAATCAATTATTTATTCAATATGTTGGTTATTAATTATTTAGCAAGTTAACAAAATTCTTCTCTTCCTGTTTTCTTTTTTTAATCGTATTTATATTAAAGACAAATTTTGACAAATATTTCTGCATATTATTCTTCTGAATTATACTATTTTAAAACGAAATATTGTTATCTTATTATAATTATAGGAATAATTATAATTAATACTATGAAATACTTTCTTTCAATTTTTTATGTAGTAAAGTGCAACTTAAATTATAAACACAATATAATATAATATATGAATAGAAATACTTATAATTGATTCAGTGAAATATTCTTCTTCAATCTTTTTTTTTGCTTTTTATCTTATCATTATTATCATCATTGTTAATTAATTGATGTCACTGTAATTGTCTATTTCTAATATTTAAAAGAGAAAAAAACGAGTTTTTTCTTTTTTCTCATGATAATTCGATAGCTGGATGCACATGAAGATGAGACAAGAGGACATAGCTATGTTTGGAAGAGTTGACAAAGAGACAACATTATTTCAATTTTAAAAAAGTTGAAATAATAAAAGCAGAAAGAGAGAGAGAAAGAAAGAGCGAGAGGGAGGGAGAGAGAGAAAGGATGAGGAGAAAGAAAAGAAATGTAAAGAATAAATGAAATTTGGACAGATGGATAGGATGATTAAGTGCATTTTGCTTGCAAATTCTTCAACTCTTTCATTCTTTATTTCAATGTTATGCCAAGTCATTTCATCATAATCTCTAAATTATTACCTTCCTTTCTATAAAAAGGAAAAAAATTAATTAATTGATTAATTAATTAATTAAAGCTTTAAGTCTAAAAATGAAAATGAAAGAAAAAAGACAGCAAAATTTTTGATTGTATTATTATTGGTTATTGCAATGGATAATATTAATGTGAATGTTATAATAGCTATTCATTTGTCGTATAAATTATTCGCTTAATATTAAATGGATTTATTCTTTAAGACAAATTATTAATTAATACGTCCAATAAGTTTACTGCATTAATTTATTTCGCATACTTCATTTCTAGTTTTAGACCTTTTTCAGTAGCAATTACATATTTGAGTTATCAATAGATTGATATAAGCTGATCATTTTAATTTTTAATTTATTACCTAATTTTAATGGCAGTTAATTATCAAATTTTTCGTTTAGAGATCCAAGAGTAATCTCCTTCTATTCAACTGTAACTTTGTATCGAAAATGACAAATTAAAAAGTTGGAACAATTCAGAGACCAAGACCATAAGTTAAGCAGTTGATCTTAAAATAAAATTTGTGCTTCATAAGAGGGCTTTAATTTTTATTTTATAATCATTTTCTTGTAATGAATTGATCTAATCAAATGAGGACAAGTTATTTAAAATTCCATTTACATCTCATAAAATTAAGCCAAGAGCAGTAGCATAATAATAATGGTGATGATGATAATAACAATTATCTAATAATAATAATAACGATAATAATAATAATATTGGAATAATTCACTGTAATGATATTCAAATCGCTTTTTTACCTGTCTAATGTAATGAAAAAGTCAAACTGTTCGATATATTTTTTGGAAGGACATCCAATTAAAATTAATTTAATTATTACTAATTTCATTAAACAAAATCAGTAATCTCTGAGTTTTCTAAATATCGTTCTCAATCATTTTTCGATAATCTAGTTATCATATCAAGTTTTTGCTAATTTCTTGAAACAAACTTATCATTTACAACACCTTTTATTGAAATAACTCCATTCCACTCTATTCACTAAATGGAGTAATCAAATAATATTTTTTTTTCACAGCCAGTTTTTTGTATGATTGAAACCGTCAAGTGCATCATAACAAATTACGAAAAACATTTTTTTTTTTTTTTTTGCTAACAGATTTAGAATATTTTTGCACTTTCACAATTCATTAGCAAATATTTGTAGAATGAAAATAAAAATAAAAAAATTTTGGCAATTGCCAGGAATACAATGGAAAAAGTAAAATTCATAATAACGATAGTAAGTGATAATAATAGTAATAATAATAATGATGAAGATAGTGATAATTTCATTAGATTAACTTGCTTCTTTACAGATATTAATATTATCACACAAACGCGTCATTATTTTCACGCTAAGATCCGCACTATATCTACGTAAATGTATCATTGTTCCGAATAAATTTTATTATTAACTTTGATTATTCTTACTGAAATCGACATTTTAGCAATTATTTAATGTATAATAAGAGGAAAAAGTCAACAAGGATTTTTTTTTAAAGTAACTTAATGTTTATTTTTTATTTTCTAATATTATCATTGATTTCAGTATCTAATGATTATTTAGTGATTTAATGCAATATACGATAGATTTAATTGGATGAAAATTCTTTGCAACCAAATAGTTTATGACCTTTTTCGTTTAATTCGTCCATTACTCTGTCATCCATTCGAATTGGTTGATTTTCTTCGAGATACATTCTCAATGTATCTCGAAGAAAATTGAGAAAGAAGGAGCAATTCACGAAAATAAAATAAAATCATTAGAAGTTTTAAGCAAATTGACTGCAAATGTCCTAACTAATTAATGAAAAAATGAATCATTCTCGACTTTTTTCTCTTTTTCTTCTCTCTTGTTTTCTTTTTGAGTTCAAAACTAGATGAAAAAATAATTTAAATACAAATTTTATGTATAAATTCAAGGATAACATCATATTAAATCGATTTCTTTTTCTTTTTTTTACTTATTTTAAATGATAAGTGATATTACATGACATTGATAAATGTCATTTATTCTTGCCTAATTTTCATTCCTATGTTATTTTTTAAACTTTTATTTTGAAATATTTAGACATAATTGAATTGACATACAATGATTGATTAGTAATTACTTGCATCTATCATAATAATATTATCCCTTCGGAATAGCTTTTTTTTGTTCTTTTGAAAAAGCAAATAATTTTGAAATTTTCATTTATTTGTAATTTAGGCTTTCTTCAATTTTTTCATCTTTTTTCAAATTTACTTTTTTATTTTTTATTTTTTGCTTTACTTTTTCTTAAAAAAAATCGTCTGCTGCATTTAATTTTTAAAATTTTTCTCATCCGACAGTTTGATTGATTTTTTTTTGAAATTCTCTTTTTGAAAAGGTAAATAGAGAGAGGGAGAGAGGAGAGAGAGGAAGAGAGAGAATGTAAGAAAGAAAGAATGAAATAAGTTGGGAAATAAATGAGGGTGAGGGGAAAAGTTAAAAAGAAATTGAAGCAGAAGATAAAAAAATCGCTGTTAAATATGATTTATTTTAAGCATTTCACTTTTACTTTTCCTTCCTTCCGAACTTTGCTAATTTCTTTTTCAAATTTTATAGCTTTTTTTTATTTCTCAAGCAATAATGCATCATTTCTTTTTACTTTAAATGACATTTGTGCTTACATTTAATTACACTATATCACTTTTACCATAAATAAATCAGAGGATGATATTTGATATTTTTAAATTAAAAAAATTTGAACGAAAATTTTCTCAATTAAATAAGTTCCAAAAGAGTTTAAAATAACGTACTGCAGTAAATAAAATTATAAGTTGTACTTTTTCATCGGAATTTTTCATCATATTAAATAATCATGTTAAATACGAAAAACTATCGAATGAAATATATAATATATCGATTATCTTTAAGTAGTAATCATAAGTTATTAAAAACAATAATTAATATCAAATTTGTTAAGTGATAACGATGTTAATATTTTGATGAATGTAAATATTTTGATAAAAATCACATTTAAAACTTTTGTTTCTGGATAAAACTTTCGAAAATTGTCTAATAATATTTTTATTCCTCGCTGTTAATGCATTGGATTAAAAATTATTATGGATTTGACAAGTAAAAAAAAGATGGGTTCCTTTCATGGACATTTTTCTGCCTGTAAAGATAGAATAATTGAAGTAATTAAGAATTCAATAACTATAATTTATTTTCGAACTTTCACATTGATTACAGCTGTAATTACTGCTATATGTTAAACCCTGTGAGTTAATTAATTCCTGGATGCACTGATTGGCATGTCTCGATACATCTACCGGTGATTCACTCATCAGTTATCAACCAGGAAACGTTAGCATCTGGTGTTAATAAATATAGGCCTTCTCGTCAAATTATGCATAAGAAATACGATGCCAGTATTACCTCACAATTTTATGGTTACACTACAATCAATTTCATTTACTTCTACCTTCTTACATCCATTCCACGCTCAATTTATTCCTCCACCCACATTGTCTTGATTCATTCCTCCACCCACATTCATTTTGATTAATTCCTCCACCCACTCATTTAGTTTATAGTTCCACTTAGCTGCTCACTCTCTTTCCTTTCATCACCCCACTCCCACAATGTTTTTTGAAATTTTCTATTTTTCTCAACAGGCCTTATACACTATGTCAAAATAGTATTTGTGGCTTTTTATTTAAATTTCAAACCAAAAATCAATGTTGGAGGTCGATTATAACAAAAGTATTATTAAATCACAAACATAGAAATTGAAATTACTATTTTCTTGTTTTTTTAAAACTTTTGGAAAGCTAATGTAATCTAAAAACCTCAAGAAATCCATGATGGATGAATGAAAAAATAATACTGGAAAAAACAAAACAAGAAAATTCGAAACATTTAAAGTTCAACAAATTTCAAAATTTTTTTATTTATTTTCGTTGAAAAAAAATAGTTAAGAAAAAAAACGCAAATATATTTATTCCTGGAAAAACATTTTTCCTTTTTTTCATCTTAAGCTATCTATCATCTATCTGTCATTTTCAATTTTATCCGAGCATATATTATCAATCCTCAGAGTTATACTAAAGAAAAGTAAAAAAAAAAAAAATTATTAAATCACAAACATAGAAATTGAAATTACTATTTTCTTGTTTTTTTAAAACTTTTGGAAAGCTAAAGAATAAACAAGAGAAGGCAAAAAGCAATTAGTATTTTCAAATGATGATTGCATCTACTGATAGCTGCTGGGCGATTTAATTTTTTTTGATTACTGCTGGTTGATTAATTTTTTGATTTTCTCTTCTATTGGCTTTTTTATTCTTTTTGTGTAAAGTCAATATCTTATATGACATCCATTCTATCAATCAATATCTTATATGACATCCATTCTATCCAACTCATATCTTATATGACATCCATTCTATCCAACTCAATATCTTATATGACATCCATTCTATCCAACTCAATATCTTATATGACATCCATTCTATCCAACTCAATATCTTATATGACATCCATTCTATCCAACTCAATATCTTATATGACATCCATTCTATCCAACTCAATATCTTATATGACATCCATTCTATCCAACTCAATATCTTATATGACATCCATTCTATCCAACTCAATATCTTATATGACATCCATTCTATCCAACTCAATATCTTATATGACATCCATTCTATCCAACTCAATATCTTATATGACATCCATTTCTATCCAACTCAATATCTTATATGACATCCATTCTATCCAACTCAATATCTTATATGACATCCATTCTATCCAACTCAATATCTTATATGACATCCATTCTATCCTTCTTTTTGACAATATATCTGTTTCTTTTTTTTCATTAAAACTTAATAAAAATTGTTGAAAAGTACAAAAATGATGTTATCCATCATTTTCGTATCATTTAAATAAAATCAAAAAATAAAGAATACCATATGTTTTTCCTCTTTTATTGCTGCTTTTTTTGAAAATTAGTAGAAACATGGAATGTATTTCATTAAAAATTTCAATATGACTTATTTATGCTAAATGTCGTTATTAATGTAAAATAATTTGCTTTGCACTTTCTTTTTAAGAATGTTTAATTTATGATATAGCTAAAATTCATGTAACAAAATTATTTTATTTGACGTATTTTTCAATACTATTCCATATAATTTAAATTTTATTTTTAATGAATAGTATATTCTAATCTTTTGGTAAAACGAAATATATCACTACTAATGGATAGCATAATTAAATATATCAGTAATATATGGATAGCATAATTAAATATATCACTAATATATGGATATTGATAATAATAATAATAACAATAATAATTTATGCATTTTGAAATTGAAAAATTTAGTTCTGCTATCTTTATCTTAAATTTTTTATTAATTTCTAGAAATTTATGTTTATTCTATAGAAGCATAAATTTAAGGAGCGATAAAAACCAGTAATTGAAGAAAATAGAAAATTTCATGATTATGCGGGAAGAAAAAGCAATTCAAAAATTTATATTGTATAAAAATATTTCTTTTAAAATATTTTAAAAATAATGTTACTGCTTTATTTTATTCTAAGAAATTAAATTACCCTCTATTATCATTGTACATATTTAGCATAAATTTGTTAAGGCTGCTGTTTTCAGTTCATAATTAATTTACAAATCAACTATATGTTATTTTCTCTTCCCTTTTGTTTATTTTCATATTTTTTATTACTAAATGATAAATAATCAATGATTGATATTTTTTGCTAAATGATAAATAATCTAATGATTGGTTATTAATGATTATGGAAATGAAATAATTATTTTGATCAAAAATTAGTGCCATCTGTTCACGTAGCATAACATGAAATGATAGTATTATTTGCAAGCGTGGAATTAATAAGCAAATTGAAATTGCTGGAGGAAATAGTTAAAAGTAATATTAAGTAAAATTAGAAAATTATCGGAAAACTCTTTTTTGCTTGCAAAAAAAACAAAATATAAATTCAAAAAAATTGGCATTTCTTATGCTGAATATAAGTTAACTAAAATATGCATTACTATTATTATAAAATATGGTTAAGTTTATTTTTTCATTATAAAATGTAGCTAAATTTATTTCTCCATTTATTTTATCAAAAGTAGAGAATTTAATATCTATAATTTTCATTTTATCATTATCATATTTGATATCTCTTAAGTTGATACTAATCGATTGTATAAATTAGCTATACGGTAACTAGTAATTTTTAATGAATCGATAATAATAATTTTCCATAAAATTCTCATTTGATAATATCATTTTTGTTTTGAATCATATATATTTTTCCCTTTGCTTTGAATATTTCTTTGCAACTATTAGAGCGATAGATTATTACAGTATGATTATGCATTGATATTTTTGAAATATGTTTCGATTACAACCATTTTTTTCTTATTATTATCATATACGAACAATTGAGATTATCGAAATATATTATCATAATATTCGGAATATTTAAATCATAATTCGCAATATATTATAAATTGATAATCCGAAATATATTATTATTGATTAAAACAATAGCAAAACGATAATTTTGCCATATATATATATTATATATTTGTGTCACATTCATATTAAACTTTATTTAGCTGAAAATTTGACCAAAAAATTATCAAATTTTTTTTTTTTTATTGATTTTATTAATAAAGGTTAATAATTATCATCTTATCTGTCACTATGTTTGCTTTTTTCTCCAAAAGTCTTTCACAGTTTTTCTTTTTTGTTTCGATTATTCTTCAAATTTCATTTCACTTTCATAAATTATAATAGCAGTGTTAATACAAGAATTTCTCTAAGTATTTGATTATATTAGCATTCTTTAAATTTAAATCAAAAAAATAATAATAATAAGTTGTAGTCTAAATTTATCATTTAATTATTGCTTATTTATCAATCGTAATCAATTCGTGATGTTTTTTCTTTCCGCTTCATCGATTTTAATTTTATAACTCAGCACAATCTCTTTCCCTCTTTCGTTTTATTTCCTTTCTTCTTCAAACTTGAATAATTCAATGATTCTTTCTCGTTTCCTTATTTGTTTATTAATTTGATCTTCAGAAGAGACAAGAACGAAATGGACAAATAAAAAAGAACAAAAACGAAAAATAATTTTATGGACTATCGTTTTTTATTCTTTCTTTTCAACAATTATTATTTTATTTATAAAGGCTAAATTCATCATTTTGAAGTTTCTATTTTCAAATGGTTTTTTCTTTTCGATGAAACAATTTAAGTGCTTCTCTCACTTCACATATATACATATTTGATATATTCATGTATACTAAATGAAATTATTGTGTATCAAATCAAAAATTACATATTCAATTAATGGATTTCATTTCCTTACTTCATTCTATTAATTGATCATTTTATCGTTTTTTTTTCATTTTCTAATTTTAATTTTTATTTTAATTTCATTCTTCCGCTCCTAAATTTATTTAAAAAATGTCCTTTTTAGCTTCTATTCTTTCTAATTTTCCTTCATATTCCTTCTTACTATTTCATCATCATCCATTTATCATTTCATTTAACAGAAAATTGACGATATGTTGGTGATAATGAAAGAGAAAGACGAAAAAAGTAAAAATTTTACTAGAAAAATAGATTGCTAATGAGATAAAATAAAAAAGAAAGAAAGAAAAGATGAAAAAATAAAAGTAAAAATTTTTAATAGCCAAATGAATGAACTGAAAATGAAGAAAGAACGTCAAAGAGTCAGAAGAAAAAAAAAACAATTAATTTCTATGCTTTTATATCTTATTTTCCCTTTTCCCCCAATTTTCCTACATTTATATTATGAATAAAATATTCATTACGTCATTTTATAAAATTGCCCAATTTTTCGGCTATTTTATTTTCCATCCAAATATAACGAATTTTTTCCAATTTTCATTTTTTTGGCTCCAATTTTAAAAAATTACTGTTCTATTTGTTTGTTGTCGTTTATTTTTAAAAAAATATTTTCAGTTCATTCAGAATTATTATATCCTAACACTTATCTTTTTTCTATTTGTAAAAAAAGCGAATATTTAAAAATATTTTAAAATTTATTAAAATATTTTGCATTTGTTTAACTTTCAAGCATTGTGGATTAATTTATTCCATACAAAAGCAGTATTGTTATTTGTATTCATTCTTAAAAATGAGCAAATTAAATTAGTATTTTGATTTCATATGTATTACGCCATATTTCAGACTAAGTATTTAACTGATAACTTTGTTTACTAATTGTTTCGCCTACTAAAACTATATTGTTTGTCTGATATAGGTATCAATCACTCATGTTTGATAAACAATATGGTTGATTATTAATCATCCGCTGTTTAATACATTATTATTCAAACATTCCAATCTTCCCCTGCTTATTTGCATATTTACTACTTCTAACCTTCTTATTTGTTATTAAAACTATTTATGTATACATACATAGGAAAAAATTTCATTATTTAAATTCTATTGTATAATTTACCAAAATTCGCAGGAAGATATGCTGTTTAATAACCAGCCATTATAAATGATAACAATGATAAGATTGAATGTTTAATGATAATATTATTAGGAAATCAATAAAGATAAGTAGTTAATATAGTACCATAATATACATATATATATATATATATATGTTATACCCGATCTTTAATATTATGGGCATAGACAATAAAATATTTTTGGTATTTGGTCCAAAAAAAAGAAAAAATAAATGATAAATAAATGGAAATGAATCGTTTTATTGATTATTTTTATAATTTTAAATAATTACTTAATTAAATAAATTTTTCAGCTTTGTATGGCAGATTACTTAATTACTTAATTAAAATTTCAGCTTTATATATGTTATGTATGGCAGAGATATCAGTAATTAATTGTCATTTTATAATACTGACATATTTCATAGCACCACTTATTATTGATTGTTTTTGATAATATTATTTATTGATAATATGCTACTTAAGATTTTGCATTTTTTGCCTATATGCTTATGTATTAGTCCATTTTTTCTTTCGAAAAAAATGAAAATATTGCAAGTTTATTTTTAAATTCTATCCGAATAGTTAGACTAAGCTCCACCAGTGCTCTTCTTATTTTAGTATAATCATTAAATAATTCATATCAGATGGTTATTGATTAAAAAAACTTTTTAATCTATATAATCTCCAAGAGTTTGCAAACTATTATTGATTGATTTTGTCAGTCATGGGCTTATAGCTGATGCCTTTCCTGGGCTATTTATTATTTATGAACATGGCAATAAATCCATTCTACTTCATTCCCAGGATTCTAGCTAGTTGTTATCCGCTTGCTACTTTTTCTTTTTCTACTTTTAGCACTTTTGGCAGTTTGTCAACTTTCACATATTTAATTTTTATTTTGAAAATTGATTTATCAGTTAATTAATTTTTTAAAACTCAAAAAAATTAGCTAAATTTTCGTACCTTCGCTTAAAATGGTGTATCACAACTGAATTTCAAATCTAAATAATAAATTTTGATTGATAGTCATATTTAACTATATCATCAACTAACGATATAATAAATATAAAATAATAACGAAATAATACTAACTGATTATAATCGACAAATCTTCCAATCGCAATCGAAATCATATTTTATCAACATCACATTTTTAATTATCTCATCTTCTGATACTACCAGATTACGTCTCGCTGTTCTTCACTGGCTAGCAATAGATGAAAAATGTTATCCATTCAATTTAGAAATAATTTCTTTTTAAAAAAATTTTTAAGGAAAAAACTTTTGCAGAAATAAATTAAAAATATTTTGTGATTCAAATGTTCAATTTCTTACAGTCAATTTACTTTTTTTAAAGAAATTAAATAACGAAAAAATTTCCACTTCAAGTTTTTTGTATACCCAAAGTTTTTGTCATTCAAAAAAATTTCCGAAATAGAATTTTGTCAGCCGTAAATTTTAATTTCATCCAAATTTAATTTCTCCAAATATCATACACCCTTCTTGGCTAATTCTGTCTCTTTGCTTATTAAACAAAAATTTAAACGGCTTTTTATATCACAAATTAGCGTAATTTTCGGTATATAATTGTTTTTTTATTTGATTTCTTTTCTTCATCTTCTGCCTATATTCTTCAAATAAATAATAAATTGAATATTCGGAAACATTGAAACTATTTTAATTTTAATTTGTCTAAACTAATAATACTAATTATTAATATGGCAACTAGCAAATTTTGAATGATTCGCAATATTTGCTCATTTGATTTGATTAAAATAATCACAAACGTTTAACATTTTTATCTATCCTATGATTTCTAAAATTATGTCAATTAATGGTAGAATTTTATAATTAATCTATTATTATGTCTGTGCCTTTTGCTATTTTTATCATCATTTATTGCATGAGATATCTGAATTATATAATATTATGTTTTATACCTTCGAAAAAGCTATCACTGAAATGACGAATTTGTAAAGTTTAAAATTAGAGACAAAGAAATGTTCAATTATTACAAGTGCCAGTAAAAAAAACGAAAAGAAATAAAGGTGAAAATTGATAATTTAATTTTACAAATATTAATTAAATCAGTGTTTTCAATTAGTAGTAATAAAATTTGGAATTTTTTTTAATTTTAAATAATAAACAATAAATAAATAACAGTGTAATTTTTGGTAAAAAGAAATGCGAATTTCATAAACATGTAAAAGTTAAAACTTTCAGATCTTTTGTTTTTGCATTTTTTCATATAAAAATTATTTTATTGTTTATATAAGAAATAAGAAAAGAAAAAATAGATGTATAAATTATTTAAGTGATTAATTAATATTTTATGATTTTATTTAATAGTATATATGGAAAATTATATATTATTATAAATATACGATGTTTTACCTAGCATGTCGAAAGTATAGAAAAGAAAATTTCTTAAAATAGAAGAGAAAAATTGTAAAATATAAATTTATTTTTTCGATATTATAATCTTAGATAATTCATTATTTAATTCCCTCTATCTTATTATCTAATTGATAATAATATTTAAAAGAGAATACCGCCCAATATTTCTTTGATTCATTTCATTACGCATTAACAGTTTTCAATTTTTTCTTATTTAAGTTACACTTGATATTGGAGAATATCATATTAAATAGAAAATAGCTATAAGTGAATCAATTAATTAAGAGAATGATTAGGAGGAATTAAAAGATGTAAAGTTAAAGAAATACCAGTGAATGTATAAGGAAAATTGGAAGATAGAGAAGCTGGTTTTCATGATCGCAGATCGCTATTATACATTTTTATTCTTTTCTCTCTGATCTGAACTACTCTTTTCATCATTTCTCGATTAATTTTGTTGACATTTAATTTTATTACTGAACAAAAAAGGGAAAAAAAGAGAAGTGAATTGATATATAGATAGAGCATTACTTATTTTTTTCTTTATCATCTGAATTATGATAATTCAATCATTAAAATAGGTATAGTTTATATCGATATATCAATGAGATGATAAATTTTCATAAATTATTTCCTTATTTTAAATTACTTCACAAATAGTCGCGGACAAATTGATCAGTGTTATACAAATATTTATAGATAACTTGATTATTTATATTTCAGTATGTAAATTAACGTTATTATATAATTTATCAATTTTTCGAAATTACTTTACAAATATTTATAGATCAATCGTTATAGTATAATTTTAAGCTGGTTAAATTGTCTTCTTCTTTTTGAAATTACCAATAGATGTATGTTAGCATTTAAATTATTTTTTTTTTTTTTGAAATTGCTCTTACACATATAGACTTAATCAATAGAAACTAATTTACGTATTGATATGCCATAAATTAACTTCCATTTTAAAATCATTTCGCAGATACTGAGAGTTTAATCAATATATGGTATAATTTGCGTCAGCATAGAAAATGAATAAGTTCTGGAAGCAATTTCTGTTTTGCATAAATTAAAAATGGATTTTCCTAAGCAAATAATACTTCGTTTGAGATGGAATTTTTTTGTTTGAAATTGCTAGACATAAATACTTTTTTAATACTTTTTATATCAATCGATAGGGAAGAAATTTTTATGAAATTAGTTGAAAATGACTCGAATAGATCAGATTTTTTTCCCTAAAAAAAAGATAAGAAAGAGCTTGATCGTTAAAGGAAAAATGGAAAAATTATATCCGCCATTAGTCGCTTCAGTGCATTCAACTAGGCTTAGTATACCATTTCTAGTCTCAATTTTATCCAATAACTAAAAAAATGAAAAATGAAAAAAGAAAAACGAGAAAATGGAAGATGGCAGTTTTAAGAGTTTTTTTCTGTCATTTTTCTTTTGCTTTCTTTTCTTATTTGAAATTTTCTAAACTATGAAACTTCTACAAAAATGGAATCTCATCTCTTTTTTCTTTCTTCTTTTTGGCATTTATTTCCTTCAAAAAATATTATCTATTTAGGTGAATGCTTAATTCCTTTTTTTTCTTTTCTTTAAAATTCTTAAATCATTTTTTATTTATAATTATTATATATATTTCTGAAGCTTATCCAAATCAATTTTTTTTCTCGTTTCGATACTAAAAAAATAATGTATAAAATACAAAAAATATGTAATTCATGGGAGAGAGAAAAAGAAAATCGTTTATTAAAAAAAATTGAATAAATTCTTAGAAACAAAAGCATATTTATAGAACTGTCTGAATAAATTAATTTGATTAATTTGTTTTTTTATTAATAAAAATTCAACTTATTTAGTTAAAAAATTTTTTATAAAATATCATAAATAATTGATAGATCATAACCTTAACTATACTAAAAGGGAAATATTGATAAAAAATTATCATAAAATCATAACATTTATTATACTAAAAAGGAAACATTGATAAAATTATTCATAAATTATATAAGAGGTTACTAAATGAAAGATTGATAAGAAATTTATCTTTAGAATATACAATAGTTTAAATGAAAATAAAATTGTTAAATTAGTTATAATTAATAGTTTTGCGTAACTTGCATTTGACATACATTTCATCATCGTACATTCATTTCAATATATTATTTTTTACTTTGAAAACGATTCCATTTCTTTCTAACTTTTAGTTTCATTTTTCTCTTTCGTACAAGAAAGCAACAGTATTGATAAGATTTTTTATTGCAAATAAGAAATAAGACATTGATAAAGAAATGGTGAGAAGAAAGTTTATATAGACTCACTATGCCATTAATATCTTATGCTGATAACAAGAATGAAATCATTACACCTTATGTGACATCGCTTTTTTATTTCTGAATTATTAAATTTCTCAATTTCTCAATTTTATCTATTAATTTCTGCGAATAATTTTTCACGTATTTTATAGCTAGCTGTGCCTTCGTATAATCGAAATATAGTAATACTTAATTGTAAACGAAAAGAATTATTGAAATTAATAAATTAATTTTAAACACCTTTCATTTAGATATATTTTTTATTGACACACAAGAGAAAAAAGCCATTCATTAGTTAGCGAATAATTATTTATTTTATGATTTTTCTAATCCCTTATCATTATCATTATTAATTTGGCTACACAATTATTAATCATTGTTGTTATCAGACTATCATCATTTTTGATCACTTTTTTGTTGCTATCTAATTCTTTCACTTTTTTATTTAATAGGCGAATTCAATATATATTAATTATTTCTTTTAATGATTTCAATCTGTTTATTACTTTTACTTTTGCAAATATTATTATTATTTTACTTTATGCCATATTTTGCTATTTTTTTTGAACAAATAACAATAATTAATTACTGATTGAATTTCCCAGTAATTATGAACAACCAATCATTGGATAATTGTTAACATTCTAAAACTATATGGATAGTCAAACTTACAACTAATTATACATTTAAAATTAGAAATTTTTTTTATCATTATTTTTTATCATTCATCAATTAATGATTATCATTACCACTTGCCATAAATAATATTATTATCATTATTTTAGGCATGCTTATACTCACTCTTATCATTTTTATTAATAACAATCTTTACTAATCATTATTATTATGATGTTGTTCATCATCATCCATTATTATTCTAACTTGTTATTGCTCAAGCGTAAAATATTATTTCTTTGTTATTCTTACAATAATCGCTTGGTAATCATAATTGTTGTCATGAAGATGGTCATCATTGTCGGCGTTATATCCTCAATATTTTTATTGATAATAATCATCGATAATCATTTTATTATTATCATGATGACAACGACTATGATCATTATTATCATCATCATTGCTCTGTATATCACATTTGTTAAATTATATGATAAGAATATATTCGATATTATTAAGTTTGATGAATGATTTAGTCTTTCTTTAAATAAATAATAGTAATAGAATAGTATTAATAATAATAACAATAATAATAATAAAATAACAATAATAATGATAATAATGATAATGATAATGATAATAGTGATAACAATAATAAAAATAATAATAATAACCTAATAAATAATAATAGTAGTAATAAAAAAAATGAATCATGAAATGAAATTATATAATTGATATTAAGAAAGGATCAGAATTAATTCTATTGGAATATTTCATTTGATTTTATCACATTGCCTCTTCAATATTTCTTACTACTGCTATTACCGTTGCTACTACTGCTGTTATTCTCTGCTCGAGAATATTTCCTAAACTTATTTCAATCAGTAATAGGAAAGGTTTTTTTTATTAAAAGAAAATGAAGAAATTGGGGAAAAAAGCGAAAGAAAAATATTCGATCAGTTTTTTCGAAAAATATCCATTAGGAATAAATTGACAAGCAAGAACGAATGCTTTTTTTGAATTTCTTTCATTCAAAATATATTTATTCGTGAAATCTAATATTTGTTATTAATTTTAAAATTTCAATCTAAAATTATATTTAAAGTTGATATGGTTTTATCCATATATAATTTATTATAACATCTATATCTTAGTTATAATTTTTGTGTCATGACGTGATTTAATTTTAAGGTAAAGTTATATTCAACACTAGAAGTTATAAGTATATACTAATTGCAGGTAGAAAAAGACTTTCGATATATTGAATGATTTTTTTGGATTTGACGCATAATTAATTTTAAGGTTAAACAAATAATTTGAACCTTAGTTAGCAGAAATTTCATTTATTTTAAACACACATTTTATTATTATCATCATCATTGCTCTTCATATCACATTTGTTAAATTATATGGTAAGAATATATTCGATATTATATATTGATATGACACAATATGGAGTGTATATGGAGACCAAAATTATCCGAGAATCGATGATATTTTATATTATACTATTTTATATGTTGAATTCTTTAGTTTTTCTTACTGCCAATATAGACGGTCATAATTAAAGTTTATAATAGTTGCAAAGTATGTCCTATCAAAAATCTTGTCATCGATTCTCGGATAATTTTGGTAATAAGAAATATGAAATCATTGTAACGTTATTTCATTAACCATAATAATATTTGATCCAGAAAGAATAAAATAAAGTTGATTTTCGTCTGACCCTGTTATTATTTTGCGAGAACCTTTCTCATTGGCCAGGAATTCACTTTAAAATAAGCAATATATTCTAGGCTTGCTTTCTAGAACTATATTTTACATATCTCTGATAATGTATTATCCTCAAGATTTCTAAAATATTCTATATATATTTATCTAACTACTGTAAAAGAACTTTGAATTGAATTACCGAATAGTTGCGGCAATCATTAGTTCTAATAATACCATAGTCGTAAATTTAAATATTATTCACTCGTAGAATCGTCAGAGGATTTTTTAATTAGTTTTTTGATGATTACTTTTAACTAATTGCAAATCGTAATTTGGGATTTTTAGCGAATATTAATGAAATTTATATATTTCAACAAATCATACGCTTCCGTAACATAAATTATAACTTCAATTTATGAGTTAAATTAAGTAGGTATAATTACCGAATGAGATTGCCAGATACCAAGTGTCATTATCTTCACAGATCTTATCACATATAAAGCTGATTGATCTATTTATATATTTGTTTTTTCTTTCTCTTTCTTTAGTCATTAAATTATGGCGTTAACGGATTTGAAAGTGTTTTAGATTCTACAATTCTAAAATTTATAAGTTATTTTTTTCTACATTTCATTTGATCATGCAAGTTCTACTCTGTGTTGAGTCATATCAGCAATTATTTAACGTAAAACACGAACAAATATTTTATACATATTTATTTATGTATGAATTTACGTATTGTATGCACGTATTTTACGTCAAACAATTCACTCTTAGATGTATATATCAGTGATACAAAGTGAAAATAAAACGGTCTAGATCAATTTGTTTATTATGAGATAATGATTAATGAATGGCTATTTTGACTCGAAACTATCATTTATCAATTTGTAGAATTCACACGGAAAAAATTGGCTTAATTGAAATTTATTATTAAATCTCTAAAAACTTTAAAAAATAAATTTGCAAAAAAGCAAAAAATCTTTATATATCCTATTTAAAAATAGCATGCTTGTAATAGAATTTTATATTTTTCAAAAATATTCGGAATTAAAAACCTGAAATGCAATGAAGTGTTAATATAAAATTTGAAGCATAAAGTTATAGTAAGCTTGAAATAGATTTTTTTAATTCCATACTTTATTAATTGCTTTGTAAATTAGCATAATTATAAATTAAAATCATAATTTTATCCTCAAAATTTTTTTCAGAATTTTGAATAATTATCCTAGAAAATGTTTGTTGTTGTCCAAATAATTTTTATCAATTTTAAAAATTGCTTACCATATTGTAGTAGTTGTTATAAGGTAGCTATCTTTCACGTTACGTCTTAACGCATGCGCAGACGTAAGTAAGAACAGACGTGCTTTAATTATATTTACAAATATGTGCGTGTACATATAATATAGGGTCATGTCATTATATTGGAAAGTTATCTGAGCAACAAATATTCCCAAGATAATTATTCCAACCTTTTTTTAGGATATAGGGAAAAATGTTTATCTAAGTATTTTTGCTAATGTGTGAATATATATGGAGTTCTAGTATACGTAGTTTGATGATTATCCTGGGAATAGTTTCTTACATATTTTGAATATATTGAATTGCATAAATACAGGGATAGCTTATAAGTCTGTATTATAAATGTCTACCGGATTGGCTGTGTAGAGGTGAATGATTGAATGCATGGAAGAATAACTATGACTGATAAGCTGATAAGCTGTTCATTTATTTCTCCCAGTTCGAGAAATTATCAAATGATCTTTGTCCCTCATTTACCTAATATATCCTAACGTGTAATTATTTGATTTCATCCACCCAAATAAATAATAATTAATCAAAATATTCATTTCAAACATTCAATTAATCATTCATTTATTGTTATTTAATTGATCATTTATTGCTCCAGATCATGTCATTCAATTATTGATTCATTTTCTTTTTTTAATTTCCTACATAATCTTAAAAGTCTGTTTCTTCTATTTCTGTCTTCTCAATTCTGTTAAATTATTAATCATTAAAAACTGATTATCTTATCTATCTTCCCTTCATCTTATCCATCCATTTTGTCTTTTCCAAAAGAAGAAAAAAAAAAAACTTTCTCCAATATCAAACCTTGAAATAGCACTAGTAGGGTTTGAAATTGCATATTTTAAATCCAAATTTACTTTTATCATCGGATTTGTTATTTTATCAAAATATTAAATACGAAAAATTTTGACGAATCCAATTGAATGGTTTAGAATATTTTGTTTCGATTAAAATTGTCAGAAGTTTAATTTTGTAAATCTCATATTTGGAATTAAAAATTTTTCTTCTCTTCCTTACTGATTTCATTATACTTTTATTAATCAGGTTTATTACCTAATAACTTACATATACGCTAGACTCTTTTGTCCGTGTTTCAAGACAGGTCAGATAAATGATTAACGCTAATTCACATTGAGATATAACTTTATATACATATAAATGCATATTTGCACAGAATATTATAAATTTATCATCATCTATATGATATGAAATGAAATTAAAAACTTTGTTATTTCTTTTTTCGTCTCTTTTTTTACTTTTCTTTCCTCTTGAAATTAGTGATGAAGAATTAACTGTCAAAATTAGCGATGCATTGTTCAGGGAGCGTTCCATCCGATCTGAAATATTTGATTAATTGTCTATTGAGATAACCTATTCTTTTCTATTCAAAAGATTTTGTGAAAGAAATTGAGAGGAAACAAATTTATTCTCTCAGTCAAATATTTCATACATTTCATTTTTTATCTTTTTTGTCACAATAGCGAAGCGAAACTCTTCCTAACTTTTAATTAATAGTCTTTATAAGATAGTAGTAAAACTTCTAAATATCATATGCAAATGATGTTTATCAATAATATAATGATTAACAATTTGCTTAATTTAGAAATTTATATTTTGAAATAAATTTTTACTATTTCAATAGAACGAAAAAGCTGTGAAATAATTTCATTTAAATAAATCCCTTTTTGATAATATTTTTCATTTGTTTTTACAAATTATCTAACTAATTATTGCATGAGAAGTAAAAATTCTAATTTTCAAATTAATGCCACATCTTTACAGATTAGATATATTTCTAATAATTAGTCTATTACTCATACTGTAATCAATATATTAGACATAGAAATTTGTTTTTAAAATTTAATTTTTAATATTTCAATAAGAAAAAAAATTAATGAATTAGACGCATTTCTATACAAATACAAATTGATCCATGTCCGTGCTGGAAATTTTATAAATTTTTTTTTATTTCTATGATAAAATTTTATAATAATTGAATAACAATCAATCAAACCAGATATCTATTGATACGTCATCTCTACGTATAGTGTATACGTGTATATTTGTATATATATATATATTACTACTTGAGACAGTACTGGTCCGGTTACGGTTACGGAAATTGGACGATCTCAGGTGAAGCAAAGCCATACTGAAGCTTCCATCTGCACCACGCAATTTCCGGTTTATCATTCAACTGATTATTTTGTTCATTTCAAATTTTTTTCATTTAATTTATTTCTATTCTTCAATTTTCAATAATTCAATTTCTGCCTGTATTCTATTCCTCAATCTATATATTATTTTACTACTATTGCTACCTGAATTATTTCAAATCTTTTGACAGCGTTAGATAAATTGGCATATATCATAACGAAGAACGAAATTGGTTGAAAAATTTTATTGCGAGAAATTTTTTTTCACTACTGTGAAGAATTCCCTAAATGCTGAAATTTTTAAAGAAAAGTACAGAGGATCAATCGAGCAGTAAGGATAAGTCAGGGACTTGTAAGTTTAATTTTTCAAATCTTTAAAAATTTCATTTAATAGTTTTTTTTCCAACATTTTCCTATAAAAGAAGTACAAGAGCAAGATTTATCATTTAACTGATAATTTAGAAGAAAACTTTTATCATTGAACTGATGATTTAGAAGAGTTTATCATTTGACCGGTAACTTAGAGAACTAAGTTTACCAGCCGAATAAATGACTCTTTTTTCAAGTTTTAAAATTCGCTTTGAACTGTTCAGTTTTGCTAAAGTTATTTGCGAATACTTTTTTAGTATTTGATAAATCATATAGAAATAGTTATATGATACTCAGTTTGGTTTATTAAATTAATGCTTTTACGATGATGCAAAAATTACACATACATATTGTCCTAACTAATTATTATAATTAATTATACCTAATAAGGCATTAATTGGCAGAAAGTTCTTTTCCTATTCTTTTTTCTCTATTAATGAATAATTTCAATAATCGATAAATAAACTTTCTATTTCATATACTTTCTATTTCTCAAACAATCTTCCATTACTTTTATATAAAACTTCTGCAATTAATTATTACATTTCTGTAATTAATTATTTATGCTATCTGCTATCGATGATGGATCTATTTCTTTTATAAATGCACAATTTAGTGGAACAAACATTTACTTTTAATTTCAAGATATTATTTTTCGTCTTCTAATTTGAATTGTTGTGATTTTTTCTGTCAAAATATTAGTTTTCTTTTACATTTTAATTAGTATTATATTATAAAGCGTTTTGAATTATTGATTAATTAAGTAGCAATTTCATAATTTGAACCTTCCTTTCAAATATTCAAAATGTTTCCTTAATTATTGTGAAGATAATTCTGAAATTATTATTATTTAGTTTTATTATTAAATATAATTTTTATTCAGTCTTCTTCTTCTTTAATATTTACAACTTATTTTTGTCAATTATTACTTTTTTAAAAGGAAATTATAAGCAAAATATATTAAAAATTATTTATCATGATTTTTAAAAAATATGATCAAATATCAGATACTGTTATTTTCTATTCTTTATCATATCATCACCGTAGTAATTTTTATTCCATCATTACATTTTTTCGGTAATATCATTATCATAGCAACCTTCAATTTATTATTAATTAAAACATTTCTATCATTTTTTTATCTAACTAAAAATGTCGTAATTTTTGTTTTATATTAAATAGTATGTTGTTAATAGTATAATAATAAGTTATGATAGGGAAATAAATAAGGTAAATTTTCTGAAAATAACCTCGGAATATCAGTTTGATCAAGTATGATCGTTCTAATTAATCGATTTAATTTATTTCCCTGAAAGACCAAAATTAATGACATATTCTTGATGGCGATAGCAAATAAATATTGAATAATAAATTAAATTTTGAAGAGCATTTTCCAGTACAACGAAGAAATTTTATCCATCCTTATCAATTTAATCAAAAGATATTTTTTCAAAATTCTAAACTGTTGCTTTTTTCTAAAAAATTTGAAAAAATTTTTTAAGTATTAATTTTTGATGTGATAGGCAAGAAATAAAAAAGCGAATTGAACTTATCTATTTATTATATATTCTTTTAAAAATAAAATTTAATGCAACTTTCGAAATTTTATAATATACCTTTTCTTTTCATCTATTATTTTCAAAAAATATACTTTTCAATCTTTTCAAATTACTCAATTCTTTCAAATTATGAGCAATAAAATGAAATTGCCAATATATTGAATAATATATAAATGGGAAAAAATAGTACAGATATTGCGATTTCCGAGTTTGAACTAATTTTTTTCAAGCATAAATAATCTTTTTCGAATATACTTTTTTTGTTTATTACTAATTAGTTCTCATAAATATGTGATTATTATAAGCAAATAATTGGATAAATTTGTTTTTTTTTCATTCGAGATTTTTTATTCAAACGTAAATAATCGATTTTTTATTATATTTATTAGAATTATGGTAAGGAAATTTACATCTTTATTTATCGCTTATTAGTAAAGAAAATTGATTCGAAATAATTATATGACTACTGTAAACAAATAAATAAGTTCATTTTGTTTTTCGGATGTTTTGTGCATGAATATTTTATTTACTTATTGGGTATCGAATATAAGTTATTTTCAAATCATTTTTCACTCAATTAAAATAATTTATTTGTAAACTTTTGTCAACAAACTAATAGTTAATACAATTTATTTTCATTTATATTTAAAAAATAACAAGCAAAACAAAAGCAAAAAGGAAAAAAAAATCGAAATCCGTTGTAATCATAACTTTGTAATCGTTGTAATCGTTGTAGTGACTGTATTCTATTAGTGTTTAATTTAAACTTTCAATATTAGCTAGTAAATGATTCATTCTTACTCTTCCTTTCCCTTCTTTTAAATTTAATTTCATTTTGGATCCTAAAAGTTATGTCTTTTTAAATATTTATTTAATTCTTTTTAAAATCAATTCTGATTCAAATTTTTCACGTACCGAACGGAAAAAGTCGTCTTTTTTCCTCTTTATTTTTTATAAACCAATCAATTTCAATTCAAATTCCTAAAAATTATTCCTTCTCATATATTTTTTAAAATTAGTTTAAAAAAATTTATGCCATGTATGCATGGCGGAAATCAAAAGTTTTGATAGATTCATTATTAGAGAGAAATGAACAAGAATTAATTGAAGATAATCTTTTCATTCGATCTCTTCTTTCTTTTTTTAATTTCAAAATTATTTTGATTTTTAAAGAAAAAAATTTTTCCAACGGTTCATGCAATATGATAAATCTATGAGTCAATATTTTAGAATGTTTAGATTGATTAATCTTAATTTCATTGGGTTTGATTTCGTAAACATAATTTGATTTATGCTTTGTGGGGAGAAAATTTGTTCATTTGAAGTTATTGGCAAAAATTTTATATTTCTCTGTAAATGTTTGGTCCGACAAAATTCAATCACTACAGCATGAGAATTTCATAGTTTGTTATTCAACAGCCATTTCCTTTAAGTTATCGCGGGGAGAAGAGCCCGGGGGAATTGCCGACAAGGGAACGAATAATAACTGTTAAATTTTTTCTAATAAAAAGATATGTATCACGAAAAGATCTAGAAGATGAAAAATAGGGCAGATACTAATTTAACAATTATTCAGTCGTTCACATCGAATATTTTATGCTTTTTAATCAATAAATTTTCCGCATTTATTTCAAGTCAATAAGTCTATATGATCTTTTTTTATTTGAAAATTATTTCATGGGGAAATTTCCCGATTTAAATTTGATTAACAGCATTTAGCTGATAATAAAGATAAAATTACAAATACATTTCTCATACATGACTGTTAATATACTAATCATTTTTCAATAGCAATAATTTTTAGTTCTTCTTTCTTTCAAATAATTTAAAATTGAAAGCCACGATTCCATGTTATTATGGAACGGAAAAATAAATTCGGAAAACAGTAAAAGAAAAAATAATGCATTTAGATTAAAAATCAAATTTATCCGATTAAACTTCTTATTTCTTCTTTTTATCACCATTCATCTAATCAATATTTCCATTCCGAAAAAATCATAAGCAAAATTCATTTGATCATTTATTCCCCTTATCATTGATCATTGAATAGAAATAGGATGGAATTAAGTTGCGTGCCTTTTAATTAAATTTTGTTTATTACCGTAATCTCTTTTTTGCTGTAGTTTTACGTTTTTGCTTAAATCCATTTTTCCTTTCTTTCTTTCTCAGCAAAATTTAGAGAAAAAAAAGGCAATATTTATTATTAAATTATCGAAACAAACGGTGTGAAAGATAAAAAAAAATTAAAACAATTTGAATTTCATTACGGAATTGTTTTGACTTTTCTAAAAAATAAAATGAAATGAGAAAAGAGTTTTTTGCTTTCTTCGACAAAGAAAAATATGGAAAATGAGAATGTTGAAATAAAAAAATGAAGAACGGGAAAGAGAGAAGGAGAGGGAAAAGACAAGAAAGTTTTCATAAATAACTGTTTTAGAATGAAGTCTTCCTTTCGAATATTTTAAAATTATTTGAAAACAATTTATCCTAAATGTCTGTCAATGATTGGAATAAGTGCTGATAGAGTTTGTCTAATTAATTTTTCAAACATAATTGGTTAATTAATCGAAAAAATTTCTTAAAGTTTTTACTTATTTAAAAAGATATAAATAACTGTTTGGAAAGGAATAAAGCATGAAAGAACGAAAGAAAAAGACAAAAATATCGATAATTCAAAAATGATCGGAATTTTCAAATTTTCATTTGAAATTTTTAAAATTCGAAATTCAAAAAAGACAAAATTTCATTTTTATTCTGTGACAAATGCTATCTAAGTATGATGTGAAGAGACGCAGCTATTAATTATATGGTAAATGAGAAAATTGATCAGTGATGACAACATAAATATCTTAAAATTAAGCAATGATTCATCCGATGTCATCATATTAGACTTTGAGTTGACCATCAGTTGTGACGTCGTCTATTGCTTTTTTCTCTTTTTGTTCCTATTCTATTCCACGTTATTCAATCTTTTATTTGAATGTTAATAGCTAAATTTATTAAATTTATTGATCTAATTTTCTATCCAGTCGATACGTTATCTTTCTGTTCATTATTCTTTTGCATAACCATTAAGCTTGATCGATCATTTGATCTTTTTTCCCTCTTGTTTTTATTATTTTTTTTTGAATGATCTTCTGTTTGTCTTTAGCCATCCATGATCTTCGTGATCTTTAATCCTATCCTATCTAATCTTTTATCTTTTTAGAATTCTTTTTAGAATTCAATATTCTATATTACATACTCAAGAATTTTCCAGAATTTTCTCTAATATTCTATCTCTCTGCCAGATTTCTTTTAATTGGACAGTTTAGCTTATTTAAGCGACAATTTATTGCTTAACTTTCTTCTCATTTATGATGTTCTTAATTTAAAAAATTATTCGAAAATAGGATTTTACGCTTAAGCTTAGAATTTTTAGCTATTCGTTCCACAACCACTTGATTGTATTGAGTGATTTGTTTATTGACTTGGCCAAGTTTATTCAGTGCTAAAGGATAGGCAAACAAATATGTTAAAAGATGTATATTTGTCTGTCTGTAAATTATTTTCTTATCTGATGAATATTGCATGTTACTTTCCGGCCTTTGCTCCAGATATTTTTCTCAAAATTCAAATTTTATCGTTATCAATTTAGGCTGAGATAGATTGTTCTTAGCTTCATTATTTTACGTATTCACTTAGCATTAAGTAAAAGAAAATACTAACTGATAATATTGTTACTTTGCCCATTACAACTGTCTATTCATTATCATTTTTTCTTCCTGTAATTTCACTTTTTTTTTATTTAGCTTATGCAACTAAAATTGCTAACAGGAAAGCAAGACTATTGCTTTATGCATATATCATACTATTTTCCGTTGATTCTATTCATGATACACCTATATATGTTTGGACGAAAAAAGAAAGCATAAATTGGAAAATGATTGAATAAAATGCTTTATGGATAACATAAAATGCTTAGATTATTACAATGGATGTTTAATCTAATTTTTTTTCCAAGTTTTGCACCGTAATATGATACGGAGGAAAAGCACTTTTATTCCTCCTAATTTAAGATTTTAAATTTGAAGAGAAAAAAACGAAGAAATAAACAAAAAAAAAACATATGAGTTTACACATGCGTGCATATCAAAGTATGAATGCAATTGTTCAACATACATTTGCAACTAAAATGATTGCACACCTAGTGGATGTATTGTTTGCATGCATTTTATAATAGATTATTGTTTGCATGCATTTTGTAATGGTTGTATTGCTTGCATATAGTAAACTTATATCTCTACGTAAAATTATTACGTTTTATTTATCTGATAGATTATATTTTATTCTAATTAATTAATCATTACTAATTGATCAGACGTCACTGTCTGTTACTAGTTAATCGAGAATGATTATCTATGTTCATTTTCATGGGTCATATGTTTGCACTTATTGCTCAAAAGTCACATATCTATATTTACTGGTCTTGAATCAAGAAATGTCTATATACATTTAGTCAAAAAGAACATACCTGGACATATTAGTCAGGAGTCATGTATATGTACTTATTGGTCATTGGTCATATATATTTGTAAATTAGATTGTTAGTCAGAGGTCACATATACGTACTTAGCCATGGTTATATGTGTTTATTAGTCAAAAGTTATCTGTCTGTACTAGATTACTGTCATATATAATAATATATTTACTGGTAAAGGGTCATATGTGTGTACTATTTAAATAATTTGATATTATGTTCTATGTAATCGTAAATAGGTTGGAAAATGTTGGAGAAATTTTTATAGAAACATGAAAAGGAAGCAGACCTCTTTTTCCTTCTTCATTCTCATTATTAAATCTCATACTATTTCTCCTCCTGTCAATAGATCAATCAAGAAATGTCAGAAGTTTTAAATCATTTCACGTAATAAGAAGCAGGGAAAAAGAGATTTAGTAAAATCTTCATAATTCTAGGCGGAAAGGTTAAAAAAGAAAAAAAGACGATGAAAAATCAGAGATGAAAAGAACTTATGAATTTAGGATAGATATATAAAGAATTCAATCTTATTTATAATATAGAGAGATAAATGAAGAGAGAGAAAGAAAAAGGAAAGAAGATAGACAGAAATAAAAGTGAGAGAGGGAACAATTAATATTTTTCAAATTGACTTTAATTTTTGGTTGAAATAATATAATAATGAAATATTATCGATGTATGTGAAAGAATAAAATGCTGAAATATTGTCGATGTTCGTTGCTTCGTAATGTTTTAGTCTTTTTTATATTTTAGTTAATCAGTTAATTAATTAGTTGATTAACTAAGATTTATTATTTAATAAACGAAGGAAGCTAGAAATCTTTATTAGCTTTATTTGCTGAGTCATTATTAATCGTCGTTATCCATTATCACAATCGTCTTCATTGTGGTTCATCGTACTAATTATCATCATCATCAGCATTCATCGAAGATTCATATTTATTTCCTTTGTTTAATTTGCGGTGCGAATATGATATGGATGAAAAAAGTTTTTTTTTTTTTTATAGAAACAGGGAAAGAATATTGAAGATAAAATTGTGCAATTTATACCGACAACAACAACAACAACAACAACAACAGTAGCAATAACAATAACAGTTACAAAAGCAACGACAATAAGAAAAGTAGCGAAATAAAAAAAGCAAAAGAAAAAGGAACGGAATGATGTGCAAGAATCGATAGAAATACATATGCATATGCAATATCAGTATTAGCATTGTTTAAAAATATTCAACCAGTTAAATAATATTTTATCATTACGTCATTATCATCACTGTCATCATTATTATTATCATTCTCATCATCATTGCCGTCACTATCATCATTATTGGCACAGTTGTATTGGTAATAGTAGAAGAAGCAATAGTAATATTGTCAATAACATTACTACAACATCAACAACGACAGCAACAATCATCATCATTATCATCAAAATAAGCACCCGAATGATTAATTTTAACATTTCATTTCTGCAACAACAATATCATACATTACTGAAAGCAAGCAGCAGCTGTCTCTGTCCTCTATTAAAATGCTGCAGTTTTGACCGTATTGTTGCGAAGGTTTTTTCTTTCAATCAGAGTTTACATTTACAACGGTGCTGTCAGAACACAAGCTATCGTAGTATTATTGTAACATATACTTACAATACATCATTCTATCGTTTCATTCATTCATATTACTATCATATCAATTGTTTATCAATCGCTAAACGATACAATTTCTTTCGCAACATTTCATCACTGTTATGTGATAATCCTGCAAAAGGTATCAACTCTTTCTATATTCGTATATTTTCTACAAATTCTGACACATTTTTATCGATAAATTATTGGAATTTAATATCTGTTAATTTAGATTTTTTTTTCCTTGCAAATTCTCACGTATTCCACGTATTATTCATAATTTTGATAATATTTTACGTGCCATACATTCAAATGTTCCGATCATTCCATTGCTTCCCACCGCACAAAATTCATTTTTGAGGTATTATCATCCAACATTTTTTACCTCACAAAATATTTTATCAAATTTATTGTGCCATCAACATTTGCAATGTCAAAATCGTAGTATTATTACTATTACTACTACTGCTATTACTACGACTACTACTACAATTACTACTACTGCTACTACTACTACTACTACCATTACCACTACTGCTCCTATTACTGCTACAGTTTCTAATAATACAGTTACAAATAATACTATTATTACTACAGCAGTTACTCCTATTATTACATCGACTACTACAACAGCATTTATTAACCTTTTGATCCAATCATCTCAAAAACAACTAAATTATTCGCAATTAGCTAAAATGTCATGCCATATAAATTGGACAGTATTGTACAGGGAAGAAAGATGATAATAATGTTACATTTCACTTATACGGTACAAATATACCAGTAAAGAGAAGCTTTAACAAATACGGATGATAATACAGCAACTGTTGTTATTGGGCATAAATCACCAGATAGTTTTAATATTAATGTTCGTAATACCAATAATAGTATTGGTAAAAAAAATAATTCACGATCATCATCAATATCAATCAAAATCAGTGCCAATGCCAATATCATCATCATTAGCATCAGTTAGCTATGATAATCATAATTATGAAGTTAATTTCGACGCATCCGTTTCAGCATCTGTTGTATTATCCAAGAAACGTAGTATATCCAGTAGTAAAGTTAACGATGGTGATCAGATACAGGCCAATTATTGTAAGTTACTTTTTTTTAAAAAATACTCTTCTTCCATTCAATACATTTTCATTTTTTGATTTAACATTTTTTTTCACTCTCTTTTTTTTGGATTTTTTTTAATATTTTACAAACGGTTATTTTATTTATTTCCCAGTTTTCAATAATATAATATTATAATTGTTTTACTTTGTTTTAATTTCTTTGGATATCACTTTTTTTAGATTTGAATATTATTTACACAAATTATAGTTTATTTATTCATATCGACAAACTTTATTTACATTAATAAATGTAAATACAAAAAAATGAACACTGTAATATTCAATGTAATAAAGTTATATTGCAAAATTATTGGGTTAAAATGTTCAATTACATTCGTTTTTGATCTATCAACTAAAAAGAAAAATCTTAATTTGTCATAAACCCAGACTATATTAAATATGCATTTTATTTTCATTAAATTAAAATTCGTATAAACACAGATCATTAATATATAAATATTTGAAACAATGTGAAATACAATAAAAATTGCAAATATCAGTGATAAGAAAACAATTTTTTGAAGACAGAATAAGTAATTTTTTGTCGTATCATTCATATGATCTCTTCCCTTTCAGCAAAATAGATCATTTTTTTTATTGTTTTAAGAGATTTGAAAATTACCTGGGTAATATTCTATTTTAACAAATATTTTTTGAAGTTAGTTTTCATTTTCTTCCCTTTTCTTTCTTTTACCTCTTTTATCTCTTTTCGTATGTTCATTCCTTTTTTTAACTTTTCCTTTTTCAGTTTTTAATTTTAAATAGACCCATTTAATTTGAAAGTTTAGCAAAATTGATTTGGGTAATTGTCAATCCGTTTTAGTCTGTTCAACCATCTTTTTGTTTATTCTTTTTTTTCTACCTTTCAATTTTAGAAATATCTTCTTTTCAACAACTGTTTCGACAGTTTTCTCTTCCCTCCTCTTATCTTTTCCCAAATTATTTAAAATCTTATAAAAAGTTAAAAATTTTTTGAAAAAAACTAGTCGAAATATTTTTGTGTAATGTATGAATTAACAACTGCTGTTTACTCTTTGCTTCCAATATTTGCTACTTATTGCAAAGTTTAGAAAAGAGAAAAAAAAAGATTGTTTTCTCATTGTTTCATAAAAAAAAAATAAAAAGTTTCATAAACTTTTCGTTTTTTTTCTTTCTTCGACTTTTTTTTACAATAAATTTGTTTTTTATTAATAATTTTTGGTAGATTGCGGCAAGTGATAATAAATTGATATGGTAACTGATATTACACTTTTTTTTGTTCAAATGACATTTTTGTTTATTTAAATCATCCTATGATATATTTTTTATTCTGTGATCGAATGCCATACTTTTATGCATAACTGTAGAATTAGATTATCAATGAAATAAGATGAAAGCGTTTGAGAGAGTCATTAAACGTCATTTGTTTTGATAATTCGAATGACAAAAGTTTAAATTTAAATGTTCCCATAATTATAAAATAAGTTTCATGTTATTTTTCGTCTTCTTCCTATAATCATTGTATTATCGATTTTTGTTTCTTCTTGACATATTTTTATTTATTTAAATAATGATTGCTTAAAATCATGCTAAACAATAAGATTATTTCGATTTTTACTTTTTTCATTATTATATATCCATTTTTATTTTGTTTAAATAATAATGATTATGCCAAACAATAAGAATTTGTCTCGCTTATGTCAAGCAGTAAGATATTTTCAATAACATTTAAATTGATGCTAAATATATAAAGTATCATAGCAATAAATTAATCTGTTATCCTCTATATCTATCACTGAAACTTATTTTATCATTGATAAGTTTGGATGAAGTCATATGGCTGAAATAATTTTCATATGCAAAGAAAGGAAAGAAAAGACAAAGACAGGAGAATGCAAAAAATGATAGCTGATTTTTTCTTGCTTTTTTTTCCCGCGCTATCATTTATCAGAAATCATTATTTATTTTTTCTAGTATTAAATGATAATTGAATATTTTGATTATAATTAAAACTTTCAACGACTCTTTTTCTTTTTCTCTATTGTCATCACTACTGTCTTATCTTTTATCGATATTCGTTCCAAAGCTCTCTTTCTTCATTTCTTTTCTGTGATCACTATTGCTATCTAAAAAAGGAAAAAAATAAATCTTAACTCATATTTCTTTATGACGATGCTACAAATTCACATAAAATACGGAGAATAAGAAAAAGGAAAAATAGTAAGAAAACGACAAAATTGAAAAATTGAAAAAGATGAAGGAGAAAGAAGAGAAAATAAAAACCTTCTACATTATACATTAGAAAAAAAAGAATGGAAAGAGAAAACAGAAATTTTTATATTTTATGTAGAAAGATAAAAATAAAAAGATAAGAAAAATAAGAGCCTTTACATTTTATTTTAGAAAGAAAGATGAAGAGAAAAAGGAAAAGAAAACGAAAACTTCATATTTTGATTAGATAAAAAAGATGAACAGAAATAAGAAAGAAAATAGAGATCTTTGTATTTCATTTAGAAGAAAAAGAAGGAGAGAAAGAAAAAAGAAAGTTAAGGCCTGTATTGTTGATTTTAGAATTTCACTATAACTAAGCTTACCACTTGGATTATGTAAGAAGAAAAAATATTGAACATTTAGAAAAATGAGAGAAAGAAAGAAATAGAAATTAGCAAAATATTAATGATAAATTGTTCGGTAAGAGTAAAAGGATGATAGAAGAGAATAAGAAAAAGAGCCTATAAGCTTTGGAGGGATAGAATTTTTTCTCCTTTTTTTATCATAGCTAAAGCATCAGTCAATATTAGGCCTAGCAACTATGAGTAAGCCTTATCGCTACTTTCTTCATATTTTTGCCATGTTTTTATCCTTTTTTCCGTTTTTTTGATATTGCTATGATTTAATAAATGTTGTAGTTGGTGATTATTTTCATTTTAACTTCTCCCTTCTTTGACTTGGCCTATTATGTGTAACTACTTAGCAGCTTTCTTTTTTTTCTTCTCTTATTTCATATTTAAAAATGCTGCTATATTTTTATGAAAAAAAGACATGTAGAAATTGGAATGGACATTTACAGTGGGACTAATAATATCGCATTTCTTCTTTTTTTACAATAAAAAACGAATAGAAAAAGATTTTGACGAAAAAAGTTTTTTAAAGGTTTTTATAAAGTTTTTTTCGTCTTTATTATTAAAATTATCTTAAAATAAGCACTTCTCCTTCTGTTACAAATGTGATGTAAATTTAAAAAACGAATGATTTTTTCATTCTTATTATATTTAGAAGAAATTTGCATACAGGTATATGCCTGGAATTAATTTAATTTAATCAGGATATTTTTTAGGCTAACTTCATTGTTTATTTTTATTTTTTTTTCATTTGAATGTATAATATGTATAGGTAAGATTTAAGTATAAGACAGAAAAGAAGAAGAGAAGTAGGAAAAATGGAGAAAAGGGAGAAAAGCATTAGAGAGAGAGAGGCAGAAAGTTTTTGTTCATGAAAAATGTTTGTTGTATGTAGTTCGGAAGCAATAGCAGTGGCTATAACATTTGGTCGGTTAGTTAGTTAGTTAATTGGATATAATAATGTCATTCATTTTCATTTAAAACATTTCAAATAGTACATATTTATGTTTCTGCTTATCTCTGCTTGTATATATCATTTTAATCATTAATCAAACAATTCATTACTTAACATACTTACTATTGCGACTGTTTCTTATTAAAAATTTCATTCCTTTTATATATCAACATTTGTAAAAAAAAAGCAGAAAGAAATGATATTTAATATTTTTACTTATTATCTAGCTTTATCATTTATTGCTATGAATTTTATTCCTATAAATTTGCGAAAAAATTCCAAAAAAAGGAATGAAATAAGTATCTCATTAGGTTATTTTTGTTTTCAATAAATTTATATTTAATTTTTAGTAATGAATAATATTACCTTATCCGTTAGCAACAGTACTTATCTATGCAAAATATATATACCGAAAGAGGAGGTGATTATGTATAATTCATAAAATCGGATCATATTATCTAAGTTATTGGCGATCCGCTTTTATTTCATTTTTCTCTCTCCCTCTTCTTTGTTTCCCTTTTCTCTCTCTCTCCCTCCCCCTCTCACCTTTACTCTTTTACTATTGAAATTTTTCCTTCTTTATCGAAACAATCAGGTCACAATGTCGATCAATCAAAAACTACGACAAAAATATTGTAAGTTTCTTTTAGCTTCCGTTTGATTACTTGTTTATTATCGTTATTGTTGTTGTTTACTGTTTTTTTATTATTATTATCGTGTTTACTGATATTAGATGATTAATTACTAACATTGACATGGATTTTTTTGGTAATTTAGACGAGTGTCTCGAGATCAAAAGAAAGATATTTACATCATCGTTTATGAGATTGATTAACTATTTTTTTGAGGATTTCAATTTATCTCAAATGACAAAAATATCTTGTAAAACGTTAGGAATTTTTCTTGTTAACATTTAATATATTTAATGGAAATTATTGACTTTTAATTCCAAAAATATCAAAGAATTAGCCGTTTTGGAATTAATTCTCAGCATGCTTTATTACTGTAATAATGAATAATATGATATATTGGAATAAATTTTACTTATAATTTGAGAATATTTCCTCTTTTTTGCTAAGTACTTTTGGATTTTCTAAAGATTTTCACTGAATTTTTCAACTTCACGATTTATGATATGTACAATAATATGATGTTGATGTTGTTAGAATAAATATAATATGTGTATGTTTGATTTCTGTTATCCTTTTTTTAATTTTAATAATTCCTCTTTCTTCTTTTACTTTCATAACAATGCTAAATTAATATCAAAAACAAATTTTAAAACATTTGAATGTCTGTTTTATATCGATTATCATTTTTCTAAATCTCAATATATTTGTATATTTTAATTTATGACTTAACATAATTAATTGAGTTAAAATAAAAATATATTAGCCTATAACAATCGTAACTGTTAGTTTGAGTAATATCCAAACTGTCCTGTTAATGAATCGGATTTTAATTTAGTTCTAAAATAAATGATGTCATTTGTTTAAATGAAATGAGACATATCTGTGACATTTTTTGGTTCTTTTTCTCAATTTCATTTTCTGCCACGTTACTTCTGGCAAATTAAATATTTTTGGAAAAATTCATTAAGGAACAATTAGGCTTTTTCAGGCTTAAAATAAATTTGTTTATTTGAGGAAGAAGAAGAAGAAGAAAGAATAGGAAATTAAGTTGCTTCGTCAAAACTTTTTCGGAAATAAAGCATTTTCCATTAAAGTATTCGAATTATGAATCGATTTCCCATAAATGAAATGTTTTATTACTATAAGAATTTCAATATTACTTGAGAATGAATTCATTTGAATTGGAAAATATAGAATTATCTGATTAATAATCTTATAAAATCATACTTTGAAAGATATTTAATTGTATAAAATTGCACTTTTTGATACTTTATACGAGAACATTGTATTTTTGATTTGGATAAATCAAAATGAACTTTTATATTTATGGTGTTAGAATATATTGATTTACTTATAATTTGATTAATTTCTGTAATAGTAAAATTCTAGGTATTCAAATATTATTAATTAATACTACATCATTCATAATACAATACATTATACTTTTGGAATTTAGGGTTAAAACAAATTCATCATTAAGTTGCATCATATTATTTTCTTCAAACAAAAATAAAAAGATAATTTAGATTATAGTTTCGATTTCCTATTATTGTTTTAACCTTAGATATATTATTATTCGGTGTCTGCCTCCAATTATTTAACTCAAATAATCTGATGATTAATTAACCTGTTAATCAGTTAAATATAAATTGTTATTTGATTTATATCATCGCTAGACATTTTTTATATCAACACTTACTTTTGAAAAAAATTAAATTAAAGGTAAGTTTGCTATGTATTGGATCATAATTTTTTTTCTATTGCATTCCTTTTCTTTATCATTTTTTCTTAATCTGCTTGAGCCTAACCATGTTAATCGTTAAATATAAATTGTTATTTGATTTATATCATCACTAGACATTTTATACCAACACTTACTTTTGAAAATTAAATTTAAGGCAAATTTGCTATATATTGGATCATAATTTTCTATTATTGCATTCCTTTTCTTTATCATTTTCTGAATAATCTGCTAGCTTAACATAATTTATGCAATTGCACTTTTTTTTACTTCGTGGCTAAACGAAAATTTAGTCTCTGTATGGTAAAGTGTATATTAAAATACAGCATAAAGTTTAAAACTTTAAATTGTAATGTTCATCATCAAACATATGACCATTTAATCATTATAATTAGTACAACCAATGTTTTTAAAAAGTTGAAATTATTGGGGCAATAAATTATTCGAAAGTGTTTTAAATTCGAAGTTGAAATAGTTGAGGCAATAAATTGTTTGCAAATTATTAGAGTAATTAATTTTTTGAAAGCATTTTTTTGAATTCAAAAACATTTCAAGAGTTAGATTACATTTTTTCATAATTAATCTTATACGGATAAATAGATTATTAAATATCTGTCTTATGATATCATGAAAAAAATGGAATACATTAACGAGAATAGAATTCATTTTAAAATTATCCATCCTTTACCAATTAGCTACGAAAATTAGTCATTAGTTTTTTTATTCAGAATATTTCATGATTTAATAATAAATTAAAATTTTTTTACAGAATAGGTTGATTACTCAATCCGGTCATTTCTAAGTACTAAAAAAAAATTCCAAAAGTTTTCTTTTAATTTTATATTTAATTTTTTTTAAATAACTAAAAATTATTTTATTTATAAAATTTTAAGAAATCCTTTTTCTTTTACATGTTTAGAAAAACAAATAAAGAAATCTAATGTCTGGTAAGTTACAAATGGTTGATTCAATGACAAACATTTTTCCTGTAAATTTCAATTTTTGTATGAAATCATTTCAAATGATGCGCTAACTTTTACTGGCGTAATTTTTTTTTTCAAAATTTCAGTTAAGGAATTCTTGGAACGAGCTCGAGAAGATTTCAAACAACGATGGGAAAATCCTACACACGTATTTTTCAATCTTTTTTCTTAATTCATCCCATTATTGAAGTCAAAAAAAAAAATTAAAAAAAGTTTTGATTTTCAAATGCTGTTTACTCGGGTGAAGTTTAAAAATTTTCGGTTTGTTGAAATATAGACATTAAACAAATAAGTTTTTATTATGCATAACAAAATTGCTAAATTTAACTTTCATTCATTTCTATTTTGCCTTTATTTCAATTAAAAAAAAAAGGCAAATAGGAGGCGAAACGATTGGATGTGATTTTTTATGGATATAATTAAATGAATAAAATTTTCATGTAAACTTATAAAAAAGGATATGAAATTTCTAATAATTCATTATATTATATATTTCCAATTTTAATAATATTGAGAAAATGAATGAATTGGTTTTTTTGTTTTTTCTTTTTTTTGGCTAAAATTTGCTAAAAATATTTTCGTTTTAAAATTTGAAATAACTAAGCTAAAAATTATTAAAATATCTTTCCGCTGCTTGTATCTGCGCCTTTTATCGATTGGTATTTGTATCAACTTTTGATAGATACTTTTGCACTTTTACGTTTCCAACAAAGATGATGCCAATTTACGAATTTCAATTTAAATGAAATCCTAAATGTTATTGCAAAGTTTCTGTCTTTTCTTGCTATTATTTCATTTTAGTGAAAAAGTTCATAGCACAAATTGGTTTACATTCTATAAAAAAAAAAATATTTCAAATTTTGAAGTTGTTTTTTATGCAAAATAATTCTTTCGAAAAAAGGAAGGATAAGAAAATGAAAATAGAAAAAAGCAACAAACATTACATATTTGATATGATACTATACTTTTTTCCTTTTCCGTTGATTAAAAATTGTTTGTTAAAAAAAAATCTAATTTTTTATTTTTTTAAACTGCTATGAATTAAATATATGTATTGCTTGAAATGTCAAATTTTGGAAATAAAATAAAATTTTTACTCTGAAAATTTATCACACTTTTTTTTTATTTGAATATATTTTTGAAACATTATTATTTAAATATTTCTGCACCAGTAACATTTATTGCTAGAATTTTGCATCAAAAAATTCTCTATGACGATATGATATATATTTATCAGAAATTTCAAACAAGATAGGAATGATGATTAAGCTTATGCGAAATGATAAAAATAAGATAAAACTGATGATAATCTAATTAAAGGGTAGTTTATCCTTCACTAGCAATATCGAAGCAAAACAAAAATTGAATCTGCAATCCAATATTACTTATGCAATAAACAATAAAAAAATTACATATATATATGTAATTTCATCAATTTAATTTAATCATATATATATATAATGTCGTCTTTAATAAAGTTTGTTATATTAAATAAATGATATTAGGATTTCATCACATAATTTCTTTCATTTAAATGAATACTCGATATATTTGTACTGTTTAGAATACGGCACAATTGGAGGATTTCGACCGTATCAAAACTCTCGGTACAGGATCATTTGGGCGTGTAATGTTGGTAAAACATAAACAGAACGGGTCGTATTATGCAATGAAAATTTTGGATAAACAAAAAGTGGTAAAATTGAAACAAGTTGAGCATACGCTTAACGAAAAGCGCATACTTCAAGCAGTTGACTTCCCATTTTTAGTTAATATGGAATATTCTTTCAAAGTATGCCTTTTTCTAGTGAAAAATAAAAAATTATTTGGTATTTTTAACTAACTCTTTTTAGCAAAATTTAATTGTATTAAATATACGAATTTCTTTGTTAAATTTTCATTTGAAAAGAATGCATAAAAATTAAAGTTAATAATTTTTTATACGAAAAATATTCTTAAAGAATTTTCCTTTCATAAGTTTTGTTTAAACAAAAGTAATGTAAAAGATTTAATCAAATAAAATATGAATTAGTGTGGATTTTTTAAGGATAAATAAGAATCGAAAAAATATTTTTGGATATTTACATTTCATCATTTTCAATTTGCTAAATAATTGCATTATCACTAAGAGATGTTGTGCAGGGCCGTTCTTATTTGTAGACTGATTTGTCTGGTTTATTACGAGCGAGACTCTAGCCTACTAAATAGTTACTGGATAATTTTATCCAGATAACTTCTTAGAGGGACAAGGGATGTTTAGTCCATATGAAGTTGAGCAGTAACAGGTCTATGATACCTTTAGATGTCCAGGGCTGCACGCTCGCCATATTGTAATCAGTTATGCTATTTATTAAAATATAAAAAAGAAATACCTTTTCGAAATTAATAAAGATAATATCATTAACTTAGTAATTTGTTGAAAAAAAATTTTGATTTATTTAGAACATTTTTTCCAATTTTTTTAAATCATTTATATAGGGTAATATTTTTGATATAAATAACAAAGAACGCAAGTCATTTTATTATAATGAAAATAATAAAATGACTTGCACGCTTATTTTTTCTTATGATAATAACTTATTTATAGTAGCAAAAATTACTATTTATGTTTTTATTTTTCACGATAGTGAATTCTCAAATAATAAAGAAATTCAGATAATTGATTATTGACTATTGCTTTAATTAATTAAACGAGTAATTTTAACTTCAAAATAATTTTAAATTTTATTACTACTTGTTAATCGTTTTGGAATTATAGAAAAGTATGAAAAAAGAAGGTAAACTTAATGATGAAAAAAATAGATGATGATAAGGGAGAAAAATTTATTGATAATTTGAAAATTGGAGAAGGCTTTATGGAATTTTTTTTCTTTTAGGATAATTCAAACTTATATATGGTGCTCGAATTTATTGGTGGTGGTGAAATGTTTTCACATTTACGACGAATTGGTCGTTTCAGTGAGCCGCATTCTCGATTTTATGCGGCACAAATTGTGCTTGCATTCGAGTATCTTCATTCACTCGACCTCATTTATCGAGATCTCAAACCTGAGAATCTTCTTATCGACAATGCAGGCTATATCAAAGTTTATCATTATTAGTTAATTAAATAATATAGTGATAGATCGTTAATTTATAAAAGCGTAAAAATTTTTGATGAAAATCTTCGATTTTGCTTCAAATTTAAAGAAATAATAAAGTTATGAGATTTTAAAATAGAAAATATAATATTGAAATGTAAATTTATTCTTCCTTTGCTTCAAATTCTTTGCATTCTATATATTAAAAAAAAGAAAAGAAAAAAGTTTTTTTTAGATGAAATCTTTTATGACATATTGTAAATAATAAACTTGAAAATGTTCGTTTCGTGCAAATATATCAAAAAAAAAAATCTTGTTTGGAAAAGTTGTGAATAAGCAATTATTACAAATGTAATTTTTTGGTTTTTTACTGTTCAAAGAATTTTGAAAATTTCTTTTTTCGTTCACATGTTTGAAATATTTATTCTGATTTATTCATAGCAATTATACAAATTTTTTATTTGTTTTTTTTCAGATTACGGATTTTGGCTTTGCAAAACGTGTAAAAGGACGAACGTGGACGTTATGCGGAACACCTGAATATCTTGCACCAGAAATTATATTAAGCAAAGTGATCTTTCATTCAAAAAAAAAAAATTTTATGAAAATCGGATTTGATATTTTGGTGGAAAATTGATGATGCAGAAGGAAAAATTGAATTTTAATCAGAAATCTGGAAATACTTTTCGAAATATTAATTTCAGTAATTCATTCGAAATATTTTAAATAAATAATCGATTATCGATTAATGATTGCTTATAAGGAATTTTGCTCAATATTTCTAGGGTTACAATAAAGCAGTAGATTGGTGGGCATTAGGTGTACTCATCTATGAAATGGCTGCTGGTTATCCGCCATTTTTCGCTGATCAACCGATACAAATTTATGAAAAAATTGTTTCTGGAAAAGTAAGTTGATGACTAAAGGTTATATACATGTTCTCATTAGAAGCTTCTAGACAGAAAGAAAGTCCAATGACATGTGAAAACAGATGAGAATACTTATTTTATTCACTTTTTACCTAGATATTTATAACTCGAAATACCCAATTTTATAATTAGTTAATTTAGTAATAAGATCTTATCATTTTTGTTTTAAGCTGTCAAAAAAGAATTTTTATACTTAAATAATGAATTTTTAAAAATGAATTGTGAGAGGTAAAAAAAAAGCGTATATTTTTTTGAACCACCATTGTGCCAATTATTGTTTAATTAATTCTTACTTTTAAAAGTAGATAATGATTGAATGCAGTTGCTTATTAATAAATCCATTCTGATCAACAAAGGAAACAAAGAAAGTTTTCTTTTTAGGTTAAATTTCCATCGTATTTTTCAAATGAACTAAAAGATTTATTGAAAAATTTATTACAAGTTGATTTGACAAAAAGATATGGCAATTTGAAAAATGGTGTTGCCGATATTAAAAATCATAAGTGGTTCAGTTCAACAGATTGGATCGCTGTTTACCAAAGAAAGGTTAAAGTTTAAATTATAGTTACAGTAAATTATACTTTATAAAATTTTTATATTTTCCCAAAAATATTCATAAAAATATAACATATGAAATTTTTAAAAATTTTAAATTATTTGGGAAATGATAAATTTTATTACTGCATTAATATATTATGGAATACAGATAAAGAAATAGTTTATTGATCAATTTTAATTATTTTTTTTTCATCCATTATTTCCTTATTTAATATTATTTATTAATCATTTTCTGTTGGGTAAAATTATTGTTGCTATATGTTTACTATTGTTATTCAAATAATAACTATGCATGAATTTGTATTCTTAATTTTCAGTTTTATAATGCAATAAGCATAAATAGAATAGCGATTGTTGTTATTATAACTATTATTATTGTTGTTGAAGAATTATTGTTAATTGTTTTTTTTTGTTATATGTTATTGATATATTTTTATATTGCATAATGCAACCTCTTTTTCCTTTGTAATTTTTTAAAATTACTTCAAATTACAAAACTAATTATAATCTATTTCTTTGAGTTTCTTTATTAGTAATTTTTTTACAATTTTTAGATAGATGCGCCGTTTTTACCCAAAAATCGTGGCGCTGGTGATGCATCTAATTTCGACGATTATGAAGAAGAACCGTTACGGATTTCGGGTACCGAAAAATGTGCGAAGGAATTTGCCGATTTTTAGAAAATAATTTGAATAATAATTAATGCGAAAAAAAGGAAGGAAATTTTTTTCAAATCGGAAGAAAAAGAAAAGTAACATATCATTCTTTCATCTCTTGTCTTTTCTTTTTTTTCCTCTTCCTTTTGTTCATAAATATTTGGATCTTTTCAATTATGATACGGATAATTAGTAGCATTAAATCGAGCAAAAGCAAGTAATCAAATCGATCAATTAAGCAAGCAAAAAGATTAATGAATCAATCGATCAGCATGATTCATGAATGAATTTTTTGCAAACATTGGTAAATCATCTTAAATGGCATGGACGGACTGTGTATTTTTTTCACATTATGAGATAAAAATGGGTTCATTTTTCCTTTAGTTTCTTGTATATTTCTCTTTTATTGAATTTTATTTTCATTTTGATGAAATAGCTCTGTACAAAGTTTATTTTAATTTGACTGAATTGATATTTCATCAATTATCATATTGTATAATTGTTTGATTTCTTAAAAAAGTTGAATAGAAATTTTATCTATCCGTTGGTTGACCTTTTTTCTTTCATATAACAAATTATCATTCTATTTGATAAATTTTTCAATTTTTATCTTTCTTGGACATGGATAATAATGATAATATAGGATATAATCGTAGTTTCGTTTTTCTTTTATTCAATAAAAATGAAATTATAATGATAGAAAATCAATAGGAAGAAATAAAATATGATTTGTGAAATGTCTTTTTTAAAGGAAAGAAATATGAAAATAAAGCAGTAAAAAAATGGCTAAAGTTTATAAATACTTTTTTCACCAAGCTATATTATTATTTTTTTTCCTAAAAAGGAAATTAGTGATACTTTTTTCAGTTGTGCTTTACTTTAATTTCTACTTTCAATAAATTCAACTCATTGAAATTTTTCAAGAAATGACTTCTTTCTGCTTCTCGCTTCTTTCTCTTCCTCCCCAATCTTTTTTGCTTAAAATTTGATTAAAAAGGATAGTAAGAGTGATTTTTACATCTAATACATAAATGATATTATTTTTCTAGTCGTTTCAGTAATACATTAATTGATGGTAATGCTTCATTTTATTATTATTATTCTTATTTATTATTATTATTATCATCATTTTTACTATTATTATTATTATTATTATATTACTGTTATTACCATTATTATTAATATTATTATTATCACTATTACTAATAATAATATTATTATTGTTATAATTGTCATTTTTATTATTCGTGAAAATGGTATCTTGAAATTCTTAAGAGTAAGAGGTGAATTGGACTAATCCTATGTTATTGTTGTTTATGTTGGTTATATAGTTTGTTGCATATTTTAAATTTTCGAAACTATTCAGAATAAATGATACCATTAGTCAAGAAAATATATTTGACAGCAACATATGCTGGTACCGTAGATTTATGCTGTAACTTACTATAGCATACGATATATGTTTATTGGATCAATTCCACATATTTACTTCCACCGGAATATGGTGGCTATTTAGCATATCTGTATCGGATATAAATAAATAAATAAGTTCTGTACATTGTAATGCTTAAAATCTTTTGATCTATAAATTTGTACATTAACTGAAATAATTTCATTTTTTATTGCAGTTATTATTAACTATTAATAATAATATAATGATTGTAATAATAATAATATAATAATAATAATAATAATAGGATTAATAGTAATAATAATAACAACTGTAATAATAATAATAATAATAATGATAATATTAATAAACAATAATAATAACGATAAATAATAACAATAGTAATGATGATAATAATGCAATAATAATAATAACATAGCAATAACAGTGTAATAGTAATAACAATTATAAAAATCGAATAGCTATAATTTAGCATGAAGCAACGATACATTAATGTTTATCCATTTTGTTAGACTTTACTTGCTGATTTAAATTTCTGATTTGACTGAATTTTTACCTTCAATTTTTTTATTTTAATATGTAATTTTTATTGATATATTAATCATTTCATGATTATTTCCAAAATTTTCTTTAGCACTTCCTGTTTTTTACAGATGCAATAAAATTTCTAGATATCAATGAACAATTCTTTCCAAATTTTATTATTTTTGCCTATAGTCTGTCACACTGACAAAATTGATAGATTATATTAACAAGTTGAAATTTTTATATGACACATTTGTTTTTATATATCTTTGCATACTTTCAGGGAATTGAAATAAATTTTTTGTATTGGTAATTCTTTTGAATTAATCAAAAATTCAAGTTATTTAGTTGTAATTTTCATAGAGACAGAAACTCAAAATAAAACTAAGAGGTTGATATATTTTCGAGAATTTTATGGTTGAATACATGAATGATCCATGCCAATCACTTGGTTGCTAATTAAGAAATGAAAAGTTTTATCTGATATGATGATAATAGAACATACGGTTTCCAGCTATTCAAATTGTTATAACTTTCTCTTATTCAAATTTCTATTTTCCATAAATGATTTGATTCAGAATAACTTTTTCTCTCATTAAAATTGTTCGCTTTACTGATAATTTGACTAGGATTCATAAAAACTATTCAGTTTGTTTATTTGTTGATTAAAATTTAAAAATCACTGAAATAATTAACATTTATTAATACTTCTTTCTTCCTTATCCTTCCTATTCCTTCAGTATTATCTCTTTTGTAATCATTTCATTATTATATCGATTATCATCGTTATTATGATCACTATTATAATTATTTAAAAAATGTTAGCTTTTAACGGCCAAATACTGCTGCTTTTATACCTAGTGATTGAATCGCTTCGTATATGATCCTTTTTTGTTAATATGCGTATAAATATATATCATATAAATGGTTCGATCTAGAAATTTAGTACAAACTTAATTTTTGACGGGTGTTTCATGAAAATAGGTGTAGAATTTGGAAAATTTTCGATAGATTTATGATAAAGAGCTTCATCGAGATTTCCGATGAAACAGTTATTTAAATAAAAATTAGTAAAGCAAATAATATGCTAATAACTTGCTTTTGTCTTATATTGTCATATGCATCCATGGATGTTTCTAATTAGAAATGCTTTTCATTTGACAAACATTTTATTGAACAAATTTTATTCTTATATATATATATGTTGATTTATGATGATAATGATGATTTTTACTATTATTGTTATTACTATTACTATCATTATTATTATCATTATTATTTTTAGGCTTTCTGACTCATCTGTTTTAAAATTTTCATCATTCATGATTTTTATATATTATAATTAGTGTATATGATCAAAATTTTGTTTTCATTCGAAACTTTTTCTTATTTATATAAATTTGATATTGGATTCCATGTTTGGTTATTTATTATCGATTCGAAAGAATATTTTTCGTCTTTATCGATTCAGTTGAAAATTAATTAGAAACAAAAAAGGATATACATATGTATGTTTGTATAAAATGAATGAATTAATTATATTTTTATGTTTTCTTTTAAGTTGCTTTGCTGTAATTCTTTTTTGTTTAATTATTTTGGATTTGTTCTATTCAAATTGGCTTTAATTTTTTATTAAAATACAATAAATATATTGTAAATGTAATGTGTTTTGTTGAAATACAAATGAATTAAAAATCAATACACATTTAAAATTGACCTTAGTTATTAGCATTAATGACCTTTAATCAGATTAAATAATCTCAACATGCATTAAGCAAAAACTTCGGAAAAGACTATTAAATAATCATTAAAAAAAAGAACAATATGAAATAAACTCAAGAAAACGAAGAACAATAATGAATTATTATTATTATTATTATTGTTGTCATCAATTTAGCAAAGCTAATAGAAATAACAAAAAGAAATTAAAATAAAATTTCTGGATAATAGTTTCAAACTTATTATCATAAAGTTTAGACCTAACACATATATAGATGAGAGATGAATCCTTAGATCAAATGGGATTTGAAACTATTATCCAGAAATTTTATTTAAATTTCTTTTGTTATTTCTATTAGCTTTGCTAAATTAACTCCACTGAATCAAAATCAAACAACAATAATAATAATAATAACAATAATAATAAATAATAATAACAATAATGATAATGATAATAATAATGATATTAATGAAACTAATTGGTAAAAATAAACGAAGTCTAAAGAAGTGAGATATAAAAAAGTTACATAGAATAAGAGACGATGAACTACAAAAGAAAAAAAATAATAATAATAATAATAATTGAATCAATTAAATAAGTGCAAATGATCAACTCTCTCTCAATGATTTTTATTTATCATAAAGAGTGAGTTTTTTTTTTTAATGATAATATCTGATATAGGCTGAAGGACCTAGATTAATTTCATATATAAATAGACATACTATCATATTATTATTATTATTATTATTATTATTATTATTATTATTATTATTATATTATTGTTATTATTATTATTATTATTATTATATTATTATTATTATTATTATTATTATTTTATTATTATTATTATTATTATTATTATTATTATTATTATTATTATTATTATTATTATTATTATTATTATTATTATTATTATTATTATTATTATTATTATTATTATTATTATTATTATTATTTTATTATTATTATTATTATTATTATTATTATTATTATTATTATTATTATTATTATTATTATTATTATTATATTATTATTATTATTATTATTTTATTATTATTATTATTATTATTATTATTATTATTATTTTATTATTATTATTATTATATTATTATTATTATTATTATATTATTATTATTATTATTTTATTATTATTTTATTATTATTATTATTATTATTATTATTATTATTATATTATTATTATTATTATTATTATTATTATTATTATATTATTATTATTATTATTATTATTATTATTATTATTATTATTATTATTATTATTATTATTATTATTATTATTATTATTATTATATATTATTATTAATGTTTCATTACTTTTCCTCTCGCATAACGTGAAATATATGTTAGTTAGGTCTAAATTTTATGATAATAAGTTAATTCTTATTCATCATAGATTAATGCGTATACTACAAAACTCTTTTAAATTTTTACTGTCATATTTAAATTTCAGCATTTCTACAATGATTTTGATTAAATAGTCGAAAATATGCAATGAAAATGTTTTCATATAATTTTGATTAAATGATTGATCATATCTTTGGGACACTGTAGCTTGTAGTAATGAGAATTATCAATTTTAAAAGAATTGAATTTTTTTTTCAATTCGTGGGGAAGAATTATTTAATTATAACTGCTATAAGAAAATCTTACAGTAGAACTAATATCTGTTCCACATCCATTATACTCACAATTCATATATGTCTCTTAATAAGAATTAACAAATTCTAATATAAAGATTATAATTTAAAAATTTTCTATGGCGACAATCTTGAAAAAAATTTAAAAAAAATTTTGAATGATTCAGTCATTCGATCGATTGATATTTATAGCTTTTGATTTCATTGAACTTAATTTTTCGGCAACTTTGCTATTACAATTTTTGGATATTTTCTGAATATCATTTCTCAACGTCATCTATTTCTTTTATAATAATTAATTAATTTCATTGGTACTAGACAAACTAATATCTGTTCCATATCCAGTATACTCACAACTCGTTAGTATGAATAATAGTGAAAAACTGAACATACCATTGATTTAAGGCATAAACTAATAAAAAGCATTAGTAATCTAAATTTTTGAAGGAATGATCAAAATACTTCGTTTAATTAACAGCAGTAAAACTATTCGATTATTTAGCAAAGATTATTACTTGTAATACTCTGAAGACGTAAATAGTTCCACGAGAATTATTTATATAATAAATTATATCGCTGATTTCAGATTATTTATATTGTTTGAATGGCCGATTTCACGTAAGAAAAGACGTTTTGTTAATTCCAGTCTTCACGTACAATTACCTATTGTATATATGTATAAAGGAACGTGAAGATAGTTTATGTAATACGATTATATTGCTGATTTAAGCCGTTTATACTATTTAAACAATCGATTTCACGTAAAAAAATCATAATCTTGGTAATCTCACTATTGCATATTTTGTTAATTAATTTAGAAAATGTTCACAAATTAATTCCGGATAAATTATCAAGACCAAAGCTCAGTTACGTGATTTCCTAATTTATATCAACAAATATCTCGTCCTATCATTGTATCACTCGTCTTTGCTCGCTTTGTCTATTTTATAAATTTCACAAAGGAATCCATTTGATGACCGAATTTCTTTTCCGTTTCAAATAAATTAATTCGAATTCATACCATTTATCATTCATTGAGCACATTCTTTGTTTCTTTTAATAGTTAATTATTAGATGATATTTAATTTTTCCTTTCAAATTTCTCCAAAAAGATTAATTTAAATGAAAATATAAAATCCAACTCTGATCATCAAAATTGCTTCCATTCCTTCTATATCTAATTGAAATAAAATTAAAAGCGTACTTATTATGAAGAAGTAAGCATTATTGCAATCACTCAACCTCTACCAGATAATGAATTTTAAATTCATTTAAAAAACTAAGTCAAAAATCGATTTGACATTTCACCAAATTCATTGGAAATTTAATAGATGTAAGGAATTGATATGTCAAAATTTTAAAATATATGTTTAAATATATTTTTTAAAGGCCAAATCATTTAATACTCAAATATTCTTTATTTATTTCGATTCCTAGTTTTTCATTTAAAATGTTAACTCGTATTAGAGAAGAATTTTATTCTGAAGTTTGAATTTTTAATTTATTAATTATTTCCATTTTCAGGATTCCAATGCTTTCATTAACGATTGTGATAATTTGCATTTATTGGTTACACTTAACTATCCAACTCCAACAACAAGAACATGATAAGATTAATTTTAGCAATAATCCACCTTTTGCAAAGTCATTACCGCAAAAAAAATTAGACAATGAATATAATAGCAGTATCGAAACAAACCCAATACATCATTCGATGATGATGACGAATAGTCAACAAATTACAGAATTAATTACTAACATACATAATTCACCGTTATATCATCGTAAACAACAACATTACTACATACATAATTCACCGTTATATCATCGTAAACAAACAACAACAACAACAACAACAACAACAACAACAACAACAACAACAACAACAACAACAACAACAACAACAACAACAACAACAACAACAACAACAACAACAACAACAACAACAACAACAACAACAACACAACAACAACAACAACAACAACAACAACAACAACAACAACAACAACAACAGCAGCAACGACAACAACGACAACAATTTCCGCATTATATCAATTCATTATTACAACAACGCTTTTCACCTGGAATTGAAGCAATTACTATTATTCAACCACCGTTTAATTTTCAAAACATATCCTTAGAAAATATCGCTAATCAACAAGTTTATCAAAAACGAAAATCTGTTATCCCCAATAAGATAATAAATGTTGTTGAACAGATCAAGTCCGATCAACTTTTTCCACTTTGGAAACCCTATCAGTTAATTAATCCATCAATATCAAATGCTGAAAAACGTCTTAAAAAATGCTGCTCCAGGCTGAATAGTGCAGATTCAGAATGCAAAAAACGTTTCTGTAGTTTCGATGCATTAAAACCTCGAACGGTTTCTATTTTCTCAATAAAAATTCATATATTTAATCATTTCTATAATTATAAGGCTATAAAAAGTGAAGGGAACGGAAAAAAGAAATAAGAGAAAAATCTTTCCACTTTTTATTTTTTACCATTCGAAATATTACAAATTAGATTTTTTTGTTTATTAATGAAGATAATAGAAGTTCAGGAGAAGTACATCTAATCTCTGATCTCTAAATTATTAAGACCAAAAAAATTAATAAATAAATATATAACAAAAACATTTGTATTGAATTCAAAATAAAAAGATCGATACTGTTCACAGGTCCTATCTTATTTGGCAATTTGTCAACCACGAGGTCCAACAATTGGTCAAATGTGGGATTGTGCTTCATCGAAACAAAATCATACAAACTGTTGTATTCAAAAAGGAGTACTTACCATTTTGTCAAGTTTATTGCGAAGCAACTAATGGAGTTCCGGCGGATTACAGCAAATATCTGTTGTGCTTGAACAATTTTCGTCAGATACGTGACTGTTTCCGAGAGCACTTAGAAACGCATCATAATTTGTACGGTGACTGGTAACTGGTTGTTCATATAAATTTCCTAACAGAAATTATTTTGAAATTTTAATTTCCTTATCTAAATCAATAGATTAATAAGGAATATTTTCAAAAAAATCTTACTTTTCAGTTGCTTTTTTGATAGAAATTTACATTATTCCCAATTATCTTCCTTTTTTGATTATGAAAATACCATTTACCATTGTATAATTCCACTTCATCAAACATAAACAACGGTCGGATTATAATTACAAATCAAGAGACGGGTTATGTAGGCATTTAACTGAAGATATATTAATAACAATAAACCATTTTCTTTGATATATCTGATCGATTTCTTTTGACTTTCAGCATATTCTTTTACATAATAAAATTCTAAGCTTTTCACATCTTTTATGCGTCGGATGATCCATCTCTATTATTCCATTAAAATTTGCACTACATTATGTAAATTTTAGTGCAAGTGATAAAATATAGATCATACGAGAGTTTTAGCCTGGCATATCAAAAGTCCCGTCTAGTGATAATGTATAATATTGATAATTGGTAGGATAAATTTCCGTACCTGTTTATTTTGCAGATTGAATAAAAACAGTATTGTGAATATAACCGATACTATTTTAATCATGATCAACACTTGGAAAAAACAAAAACAAAAAAATCGAAGAGCAAGTTTTGACACACGATAATTGTAAGTAGCAAAAAGAAAAACTCTCAGCAATCAGAAAATTATGTAGATATCATAATTTTTAGATATTCTAAATTATGGGACAAAATCTGCTGTTTTACTTTTCAAATTAAGTACAATTCATCCAGTAAATTAGACAAAAAGAAAAGAGGTCAACTATTAGTAAAAAAATTAAATTAGTGCTACAGCTTCGCTTATCTATTAATTTCTAATATTGTCCACGATATCAAATAACCTACTCAATCCTCTGTAACTTACACACATACATTGGACCGCAGTTAGAAGGCAAAAAAGGAAGTATGAGGAAACCTCTGCGAGGCTTATCACTGAACTGATATATTTTTTTGAAATTTGATACCATTTGTGATAACGATAATTCCACTACCTGTAATGAAAACGCAATGACTTATTCATTAATCTTCCATTCTTTTTTTATTCGGAATTGGAAAAGACGGCAATTCCTTGTGATTTATAAATATTTTACTTTTATTCCAAAATGTTCATCTGCTATTGCTACAGCATTTTCAATAACACCATCATTTTGTACAGGAGATAGGGCACATGTTGAATAGACAATACAGCCACCAACTCGAGCGGATCGTAAAGCATTACTGAAAAAAAAAAAAAAAAAATCGCGAAAAATTATACAGCAATATCATTACAGATCATCTGATTATTATGCTAAATTGTAATGACAAAATAATATATTTGAATGTCCATATGCAAGAACATTGTAAAAATAAATAAAACCCCAAACGTCAAATTGCATAGCATAATTTATCGAATATTAAGCTGCACATGTATAAGCGTTAACATTCGCCCAACATGCGTAAAACTTCCGAGAATATATTTTGATATGCTTTAACAAATGTAGTAACTATCAATCCCGTATCATAATGCAACAGCTAAATTTACTGCTAAATGTTAAAAAAATCGCTCCAAATTGATACAAAAAGCACAATAATATAGCTATTTTAAGAATGGCTATCAACTTCAAACTTACATAAGCATTCGTGTTTGTATATGAGGTAAATTTAAGCGTTGCTCAGTCAGCTGCACAGAATATAAATTACCATCATCTCTGTTCACTGAAAGACGATCCGATGTGCAAGGTACATCTACCAGAACCTTAATACATACACAATACCATATAAATTTTCAATCAAATAACTGCGATACTTAAGTAATTTAGTATTTTATTGCAGAAAAAAAGAATTTAATTCAATAAAAAAAAATAAGTTGATCATACATTCTTTATAAAAAATTAATGCAATGATTTAATGCAATGATATAAATAATAAAAAGCAATAGCGAATATACGTTAGTCCTTACTCTATCGTAAACGCTGCATTCATCCCAATTATCCAGTGCTGATGCATCTTTTCTTTTTAATATTATCTTATCAGCAACTTCTGAATTTGCCGGTATATATTGTCCTAATGCTCGATGCAACTGACCCAAGCGACTTTGTTTATTATCATTGCATATCAGCTTTGCTTTTAAAAAATGTATATAAGCAAAAATATTAAAAAACAATAGCTAATTTATCAAAATTCTCGAAAAAATACATATTATCTTTAAGTTAATGAAATCATTGAAAAGAATTTGCGGGGATATGTGATATACATAATGTAACGATAATGACATTTCTGGAGAAGATATGAAAAATTTAATTTGCGTTAAAAGACTGAATAAAGCAAAATAACTAACCCATCAAATTACTTTGCACGATTAGCAGGCTTTTTCCACCTGGTGCAGCACACATATCTAAAATATTTGACTCTTCGGTTGAACCCAAAGCTAGCACAGGTGCAACTGAGCCACCATCAAGAAGCCACCAGCCTAAAACAGATATTATGCAATAAGTGTCCACATATATTTATTTATACAGAAATGTGCCAAAACAGAAATAAAAACAACGTTCAGAGCAGAAAATCAAAAAATTTCAATAAAAGATGTCAAAAAATCTCAATAAAAGATGTCAAAAAACTTAACATACTGAAATCCCACCTGGAGTTCCAACTTCATCTTTGGGAGGAAAAGGATAATCGGATAAATCGCCTTTTGGAAAAGAATATATTGCCAATTCAGTTGGATATATCAACGTATGATTTTTTTTTGGCAATTCAGCATATTGTCCTTCGAAACCAGTGATACTCAAACATATTAAGTTATTTTAAATCAGATTTAAGCGTAAAATTTGGTAATGAAACATAAAGTGTTAACGCACAAATTTAATATTTAGATATAAGATTTAATTAATTATCACATGATCAAATACTATAATGGAATATTCAACAGCAAAATTTAACAGAAAAATATTCAAACATATTATCAAACAAATGTCAGATAAATATTCAAAAAAAAAAACAAACAGGTAATGATAATTAAAAATAGGTTTTACTTAATTTTTTTGATATTTACACTATTCGATGATCGAGCTTTTAAACGTGCACGTTCTTCTAACGAAGCAATTTCACCAGACTGTCGAAACTGTCCCAGTCCTCCTTCACCGCGCATATATATAGAATCCAATTCGTTTTCAATCTTTATTTAAATGGAAATTTAACTTCTCCAATAATAAATATTTCAGTATAAAAAATCTAATAAACATTAGATGCTTAAAGTGAAATAATACAAAACTTTTTTAACGGTTTATAAAATCTGAAAGTTTTAAACATAATAAGTTTAAAACTTCATAAATAAACCTTTTGTGCAATTATCGAATTCTTATCCTTCAATACATCGTCTGATGGTGCCGGTTTTTCGTATTCCGCATGTGTATTACCCATTTCGGTAAATTGATGTTGGACTGCCTCCAAAATATTAAATGCACCGAGGCCTTTTAACAGTGCCTCATTTTCCTTTCGATTTCTATACAAAAAAACTGCATGAAACTTGAATTCCTACATTTCATTCATTGAAAGAAGCATTTACTTAAAATTTTGGGTAAACTTTGAAAGTTTTCAATTCTTTCAGAAAAAATTGCAATTGATTTACTTTGCAAATTTATTAAGGACAGCAAAATATTTATTTGGCGTAAGTAATCCTAAACGTATTGATGGCCATTGTTTATCATAAACTGGCCCATAATAGAAATCGAAATTATCCAGGGCAACCATCGTTGGAGTTTTGAATGGTCGTACTTTCGCACACTTTTCTTTGAACATTTTTGAAGCAAATCCTCTTTTCAACGTCACCTTTGCTGACACGTGTAATGGTGACGTTACGTCAATGATCCACTGACCGATCATAATGTAGCACTTTCCTGAAAATGATAATAGCATTCATTTTTAATAGACAAGTTATATTTTCTGGAAAAAAATGCATAAAACAAAAAATGGTTTCAATATATTAAAAACTCTTCAATTTCTACCAAAATTTTTCCATATTCCATATGAAATGAAGCTAGACCACTCCATAAAACATCTCGAAATTTTATATAAAGTACTTTCGAATCTAACAAGATACCGAGAATTTTTGCAAATCTTCCCGGAACTTCACGTGAAATTTTAAAATTAATGATAAATTTTATTAATGAAATAATGTTAACTCCAGAAATTCCAACACATCAAAGAAAGGCAACTACTGTTCAGTATTATTTTATATCTCCTCTTTTTACTCCCGAGAATTTTGTTGATGAAATCTGAGAAGTATTTGCTATATTATTTAGTCCAATATTGACTGTTTGATCAAATTTGACCGCATATAAAGATAATTAATTATTCACCCAATGAAATAATAATCCGACCTTGACTTCTTCAAAATTCCTATTCCTATGTTATATCAAGAGATAAAGGAGTAAAAAGAAAAAGAGAAAGGAAGTGATATGGATAAGAGAATCGGGAACAAAAACCGGTTTTCATACCTGAAGGCCGGCCAGTATTTCACGGTTAATAAAAATCCCGATTAATAAATTGAAGGGGTGGTATACTTTTCCTTATATATGAAAGTTTAGGTTTTTTTATAATTACACCATATGTAATTTACGAAATGTTGTCGTTTTAAAATTCGACAAACGTATTATAACCGCTTAACAAGTCTCAATAATTTATCACATATGGTTTGTCTTTGGAAATTATACTACAAAATAATTTCAGTCTTCACTTATGTGAACAGCGCAATGATATAAGTTGGAATTTACGTAGTTAATGTGAAGTATAAAATTTTGGAAATCCTTTGCATGTCACATAGTTGAGTGCTAGTTAATATATTAATTAATCTAATGTATATGTAAGTACTGAATTCCTACACTGATTTTTTACATTTCCTTTCGTTGTTATCATCAGTGATAAATAAACGTTTTTTGAATGATATTTCTGAAATCTATTTATTTATATTTCATTTTTAGAACATTCGTATACATATATAGATTATACATTATGATCATGAAATGGAAATTTGTCGCGAAAATTATTGAAATTTTAAATTCAGTTTTATGAGTTTTGTAAACTGCATATATTTTTTAAGCGATTATATGGCATTCTATTATATTTCAGAAAACAAAATTTTCTACGATGACCTCAGATCTATCGCAATATAATCTGAAAAGTACTGGTAAGAAGTTTCCTTTTTTGTTTTTCTTTTTCTTAAAATGGTTTTATCCTACAAATTAAATAATTCTAGATACGAAACATATCCATTATTCAACAAAATTTGTAGTATAGGCGTAAAACTAAACAGAAACGAAATTTATAATAAACAAATTGCTCTTGATGATAGTTGCTTAATATAAATGATGATGAACATAGATCATACTTATTTCGATTTGAGATTTGTATGAAATTTCTGAAATCAAATATTTGTAAACCTTGTTTTCCTGCATTACTAATAAATTATATTGGTCGTTTATTAGTTCTTTCAAACATTTACTTATTTTTCCTTAACAAACCCGTAAATAAATGACGATTTAATATTAACTTAATCTTCATTAATTTGAAAATTAATGAAGATTAAGTTAGCAAATAATCAATAAATGGCCCTATTGATAACTCAGAGCAGAAAATAATTCTCATAGTTTCTGAGATTTTGACTTATTATATTGTAATTGTTTGGAAAGTTGTCATCGTATTTTCATTTGAAATTTAGTGAAAAGAGTATATTGTTGCAGGTGTGAAAAGATTAATGAAAGAAGCCGCCGAATTACGCAGTCCAACGGATATGTACTATGCTCAACCACTTGAAGTAAGTATATAATGAAATGAGGATTAAAGAGAATTATAGACATTTTTATTCATCTTTCGATTAGTTTTTCAAGTGTAATTTGGATTAAAATAATTGCAATATTGGCACTATTTTCAAATAATTAGTCCAAATAAACTAATGCTTCTGTACTCAATCGATGTATAGTATTTGGTATGAAGTGCTGTAAACTTACATCAGCGATAAGCGAAAATAATTCGTCGTGTTATTTCAGTTTTTATCATTTCCAGATATTTTATAGCATCATTTTAAAATCGAAAAAATTAATTTCAAGATAATATCTTTGAGTGATTTCAGGATAATCTCTTCGAATGGCATTTTACTGTTCGTGGACCGAAGGATACAGATTTTGAGGGTGGTATTTATCATGGACGAATACTTTTGCCAGTAGATTATCCAATGAAACCACCAAGTGTTATATTACTTACGGTAAATTTCCAAGTTCCGAATTTCCGAATCATTTGTAAAATTTGATGTTCAATTTTTCGAAATCTGTTATTGTGTTTTGTCCACATTGTTCAGATTCTACTCTGTCTGATGTTTTTGGCAAAGAAATTTCTTGCACAACATACTGAGAAATATTTCTTTTGAAAAAATACTGAAAAAAAGCATGCGATATTTATAGCTCGTCTATACTTTCTCTGAACTTTTAAAAAGGTTTATTTGTAGCCAAATGGTCGCTTTCAGTTAAATCAAAAGATATGTCTTAGCATATCAGGTCATCATCCCGAATCCTGGCAACCGTCATGGTCTAGTAACTGTTTCATATCATTTCATATCAGTATTTATTAAACGCATATAGCGTATACATATAGAATGCTAAACAATTTTTAATTTTTTATGAAAGTTTTAAATATTGTAGTTGATAATGAATCTTATAATTCTTTTTTGATGAATTTTCAGTTCGCACAGCACTTTTGGCTATTATTGGTTTTATGCCAACACATGCAGCTGGTGCATTAGGTTCATTGGAATATCCACCAGAAGAACGTCGAAAACTTGCTAAAATGTATAGATTTTTTTCTATTTATTTTGTAAAATTCTTTCATTTGGAATTGGAAGCAGAAATCGTAATATCTGTTTGATATTGTTTATCTCATTTGATTTTGTTGATAGATAGATGCAATGTTTTAAAGTAGCCGTGGTGCCATAAGTTGATGCATTTTCACGAATTTTAGGAGTCATGATTGGGTTTGTAAAGAATGTGGTTTATGTATGCGAAATGCATTAGCATGTGAAACAGTGTTATGATAATAATACAGATGCCATGGAAGCACGTCGTCTGGTTACGCAGATTTCAATTAAAGTTAGCAAATATTTTACGAACATTAAAACATCAAACAGTATCTATCAAATCTTATGTGAATTGTTACATTTAAAAGCACTGTAACTTTTTATGTTACTAAAGATTCATATATTATTTTCTTTATTGATTTTATAAATTATAATCATTGATAACTTAACGAACATGCAAATTTAAAAAGCAGGAGTTCGACTAGCTTCGTAAATTTGTTTTGGTAATCAAATTTATGTTCATATATAGGTTACTTTTACATCAGATAATTCTACTGTAATTGCAATTCTTTTCATAATTTTGTTTTCAATGTGTAGTGATGCATCGAAGTTAAGTAACAATGAAGACATTTCTTGCAGGATGAGAGGGAAATAGAAAAACGAGAAGCTATAAATGATCAAAATTTATTCATCACAGATGATTTGGCGCTGAGAAATGATATTATTTCGGACATTCCTGCTGTTATGCCTGAAACTCTTCGTCATAGGCGGCCACTGTCTCAGTCACGCAGGACATCCACTACTTCCATCCATACCGATGATTTAGAGTTTGCGTCACATGGTTATTCTTGGGAATTAATTTTTATTTGGTTTTTTTCTGTTATTATCATAGGTTTGATTTTAAGAAGAATGTTTTTTAAACAAAATGGCGCAATAGTTTAATTTAGTCTGAAAATTAATTGTTATATCGATGTATGGAGTCTAAAAAACATTTTTTCGTTTTTCCTAACTTTTAATTTGAATTTATTAGTATTAACAAAAATTTACTTTATTTCAGGCTTTTTTTATTTTATATTCTCTGTAGGAATATATACGTATATCATTGAATGAGAACTGGGCTCCTAGGCTAATGCAAGTTTTCCGTTCTTACCTTGACTGGTTGCGATTGATGGTTAATAAATTTACCTTGAAAAAATTAGAATGTTCAGTGCGGGCTATATGTATATATATCTATATATGTAGTAAGAAAAATTATGCTTACTGTTTTATTTGTACATATAAATTTATCGAAATTTCTAATGATTTATATTACTTGATTTGGCTGTAGACAAGATGATCATACATGCACTAAGTTATGATTATTTCTAATTATTCTGTGCCTATTTCGGTTGATTTTTGAGAATTTTAATTTTATTTTCCAAACTTAAAAACTGAAAAAAAAGATATATTAAAGAACAAAATTAGAATTAAATAATAGTGAAAAAAGAATTTTTGTTAAGTAAACGGTCAGTTAATAGAATAAAATGAATGTTAAATAGTTTGAACCGTCATATGATTATAAAATGGAATATGTTTTTGTTGCTTAGTTTTGCAATTCTGATTACTATAATTATATGGAAAAACATTTTCTGATGAATTTGAAGATGCATCATTTGCTAAGCATTTTAATTCGTTTTATTCTTTCATAAGATTTTAATTTGATTTAGAATGTTCGTTGTTAATTAATCAAGAATGGTGAGGAATCGCTGAGAAAAATCTGATATCTAATGGCTTTTTTTAGTAGAAAAGAAAGAGAGAAATAAGTAAAAAAGAAAGAGAGAAAAAATACAATACTTTTATTGCCTGTTTAATGTTACAGAGAAATTTAAAAGCGACTAATTATGAAACATAAGTAGGAGCATTTTGCAACATAAGTGATTCGGTTTAAACAATTAAAAATTTAAAAAGCATTTTCTCTTTTGATTTCTGAGTAAGAAAGAAACAAATTTAAGCAAAAGAACAGGAAAAAAATCATTACTTTTCCGCATTCTTTAAATGCTCAAATTATTTTCATTAAAATTAATTTCTCGGAATTTCATACTGTCTTCTCTTCTAAAGAAATGAATACATTCCAATTGAATGTTTCCACGAACTTGTTTTAGGTTACCATCACACTGTTGTGGCTTCTAACGTATAATAGGAATTCAGTGAATAATTTATAATTGAAAAATATATAATTGTAAACAGTCCCCTACTGCTTTTCTTTACAACTTAGTAATTTCTTTTCTTTTTTTTTCATTCACATAGCAATATAATGCTTGCAATATGATAATCAATAAAATCTCTTCAAGTACTTAATTAATAGCAAAGCATCATTCTGATGAACCGTTTCGATCTAGTTGTTCATCTTTTCTTTTTTCGAAGGAAGTTTAAAATATTTGTCGGTTAAGTATAACAAACTCATTCATTCTTTTTTAAAAGCATATAAAATGAAAAGATGCTTATTTTTTATGACTTTTCTCATCGATATATATAAATTTATAATATAATAATCGAGCAATCAATTTCCGTTTTTCTTTCCTTTTTTTTAATTTTCTTAATATTTCATCAAAACCATTTTCTCTTTGATTTCTTCATAGTATTCAGAATTTTTAATCATTCAGAGAAAATTAAACATAATAAAATTTTAAACCGATTTAATGCTTTGCAATTTTTTTTTATATATGTAAACCTATCATTTAACAATAATATAATCTGCTTGTTACATCAGAAATAATCTATCGCCTAATTCCGAGTTAATAAAAACAAAGGTGAGATAAAATTCGAATTTGATTGATTACTATGGTTGGAATTAATTCGTTAATATTTTTCATGTCAAATTACATTCTTTATCAACTATTACTGCGAAGATCACTCTTTCCACTTATTTTTTGCATCTGGAAAATCTTAGAGAATTCCATCTAAATTAATCATTTTTAATGTTGGAAGTCAAAATTCCGTAATGAAATTATCACAACTTCTTTAAAAATAAAAGAGTACAAGAAAATTCTAAAGACACGAGAACTTATTAGTTTTCTCTTACAACTTTGAAATAAGTAATATTAAAAGACAGTATTGCCTTATAGTTTTGTTGAAAATCATGAAAACTCAAATTTGTATTTGATCAAAATTTTAAGTTAAATTTAAAATTAATTCAAATTCACATGATTCAGTGAGTAAGATAACTGACACAATAAAACTACTGTTAGTGTTTCTTGACTTCCTTCCTTAGCTGAGAAAGTAACACAAATGCGTCACAGTGATTACATAAAAGTAGAATATCACAATAAGAAATCACTGCAACCATCACTGAAAAATGTTTACAATGCTAAGTCATGAAATTTAAAATTTGCAATTTGAACAGAAGAATGGAAACAGAAATGATTTCACTTATTAATAATGCTTAAATTTGTTTCAGTTATAAAATGCAATATATTCATTTGTCATTAGCATACAATTACTGTGGCAATAACTTCGTATAACATAAAAACAAAAACATATATTATAATATGAATTAAGTTTAATAATATCAATACCATCTAATTCGATTTTAAATCTCATCCAATCTGTTCAGTTAAATCCATAGTTGATTTTACAATCTTTTATGAACTTATTACTGACATCGTAAAATCAAATGGATTCTGACATCTTATCTTTGACCAATTATCATTTAACTCAAATTTTCCTGGTGGATATTGTCAACATTTTCAATTGCATTTTTCTGTCCCTCGATATCATCTTTGTTTTCCATACTATTATCAATGATGCCTTTTCTTCTCGGAATTACATCAAGAAATGACTTCTTCCATGATTGATTTTCCGTGTAGCGTAATAAAATTTCGAAAACTTGATTAATTGTCAGTATCTGAAATAAACGATAATACAATGATATATATCAAATATTTAAGAAATTTAAACTTCTTTTTATGAGTAACTAGGATTTTCTATCAGTCAAAAATAGTTTTTCTTTTAGTCTTAAATTTTTTGAAAGAAAATTAGTATTAATTTTGTATAGCAATTTATCTCAAGAAATTCTCTTTACGAGAGTGCAATTGTTCAGCGAAATAAGTTTAAATTATATTGTAAATCGCAACTGCATACCGGAAGATACAAGTATAAGCCACTGAATGACATCATCTGTTTTGCTATTATTTATTTCATTAAATGGAACTATATTCAGTAATAATGATTGCTCGAGTTTTGTTAGCTAGAACCAGCAATTGCAGTTCTCAAGAGCAAACATGCTATTCTTCAACAATATTCAAGCATTAACATAATGTTACCAGATGAAATTATACAATTATCATTAAAAGAGATATGGCCATAAAGCATTTCTGTCACAGACTGATAGAAAGATAAATAATGAAATTTTATCACCTTTCTTGTTTGCAACATAATATATTCAGCAATAGGTAATCGAGCATGCGCATATCCCTTTTCTTTTGCTAATTTTAAGCAATGTCCTTTAAGTGAATTATGATCTAGCAAACCACCAATAACATATCTAAATATACTTCTATTTGATAGTAATGAGAAATTAAAAAGAAATAAAACATTTCAGTATTGTTAAGGATGAAATGAGAATCAAAAACATCAAGATTAAATTAGTATCCAGAACTTCCCTACTAATCCGAGGACTTCAATACGCAAGCATTAGAGATGAACCTAATAAGTGAAGGTCGTTCATTGATATTTCATCATATTCAAAAAAAAGGAGAGACAAAAGATTAAAATCAAATTTATGAGAACCGAAAATATTTATTTGTTACTGCATGCTAATTCAAAACGAAAAGAGATTCACCTACACTTTTGAACTGTCGAGTGTTTGCAATGAATTTTCCGAATCTGCTGTCAGGTAGACAATCTCATTTTTTTCAAATACTGCATCCAGAGGTTGTTCTTCGAATACAACGTCCCAATGATGATTATTTGGATTATCAAAAAACAGCTGAAAATAAAATTTTTGTTCCAAATTAGCAAAAAAAAATTTTTCAAACTTTCATATAATATCAGTGAATAGTAGTAATAGTAGCAATAATAATAATAATAATGATAATGATAATAATAACAATGATAACAATAATAATAATATTGATAATAATGATGATAACAATGATGATAATGATGACAATAATAATAATAATAATTAATAATAATAATAATAACAATAATAGTAATAGTAATAAATAATAACAATAATAATAACCTTATTTTGAGGCCCAGAAAAGCTGACAACGCTGAATTGCAAAGGATTTTTAGCTCGGCGATTTACGGCATATGCATGAGCCAGTTGAACAAAAAGATGACGAATGTCTTTTGGCCGCATCAAACATTCAAATTGCATATCAACAGCAACTCGTTGCTTACATTTCGAATCTTCCATTCGACTAAAATTAGGAACGAATATTAAAAACAATATTAATTAAAACGTTGAATTTCAAATTTTAAACAAAAAAATCGTACATTAAACGAAATTAAATTTTTGAACTGTCAAAAAATATAGAAAATAATTTCTAACCATAAGTTACCTTATATGTCTCCGTTTAGGTTTTACATAGCCAGTTTCACTTTGCGCAGCACGTTTCATTTTTTTCATCATCTTTTCTTTAGCTCGTTTGTCCTTTCTGCGGGATAATTTTTCCTGCTCTTTTCTCAATCTGAGAAATCAAAATTATAACATCTATCAAACTATAATCAATTAATTAAATGCAACAAATATATTCTATACACATCAGTATAAAACCGATGACTCAAAATGGCATGTGATGACTTTACGTATCATCAATATTAATGAATTGACCTCAAATTCCATTATATTCTTCGCTTATTAGTTAAATATTAAGTTCTTGAATAGAAAACAAAACATTTACAACAAAATTCCAACTAACTGTCTAATTTGTTTCTTAGATAGACACTTCTCCATATGAGCAACGCCTCCCTCACCCGAAACTCGGTCCGCATCCACATTGCCGTTCCCCGCCTTCTGTATCACAGCATTTTCATCTGCTTGTGCTTCTTTTATTCTATTAACGATTCCCAATTTGTCTTCCACTATGCAGCTTTCTGAATCAGCCATTCAAAATACCTATGAATGTAATTAATATCTAATTTGAAAAAGTATGAATTTAATTCAATAAAAAAAGAAAAAAAAAGTAATCCAGCAACGATTTCTCTCAATTGATGTTAATTCGTTTTTCGTCGCTGTCACTCATTCTACAACTCCCAAAAATTTTAGCACGATAAAAAGAAAATAAAAGTGATATAGTATAACAAATGATACCACTGAAATTAAGATATTTTTAAATTTTTTTTTTTTTTTTAAATAGAAATTTGTTTTTCTGCAGTTGACACTTTTAGATGTAAACAAAAATAGTGACATGTTGAATGGCCAAAAGATGCATATCAGAAATTATTTATTCTCTCGAAATGTTAGCTTCTGATCAAACTGAATCTTAATTTAACAAAGATCAGCTTGAAAGATCTGAAATGTACAGAGCTGGCACATAAAACTACAGTTTACATAGTTTATAACATAAATAAGGTAAAATCGTTTAGAAAATACAAAAATTAAGAAAACTTTGGCAAAAATCTTCAATAATTCCAAATTGTTTAAATAATTCCATAACTTTCGATAGCATAGCAAGACAAAAAAAATGGCTCAACTAGGAAAAATAATACTAATTTTTGCTAGAAAATTTCTACCACTGCCTAAAGTTATTTACACAAATATATCATCAGAAAGCTGACATTACAAAGGCAAATATATGTCAATACAATCATACACATCCTAAACCTAATTTACCATTTTTTTTAACCGCTGTGTTGTGACTTGTATCAACTTCCTTGCTTTTTGACCGACAACTGATTCTGATTCCAATTCTTTGACTATTTTATCATGATGCGGATTTTCTTCACCACTTGCCAATCGTTTAACCAGATCAAGCTCAAATTTATACTTTTCCGGTACTGGTTTGACACTTTCTTCAATTTCTTGTTGCTTTCTGAAATTAAATAGCTATGGAGTTAATTTAACATTAGCTTCCTTACATATTTCAACAATCTCAAATCCCTTTAAAACAACCAAGAAAAACATTAAAAAACAAGATACATAGAATGTCTTCAACTCCACAACCAATCACACTTCATTCCATCTTTTTCAAAACTCGTAAACATGTAAAGTACTAAAACAAAAACGTAACAAATCATTTGCTCAAACTGCAAACTGTAAGTCAGTGAAAACAACATATACATCAAACCTGCATGCTTCATTTAAATCGAAACCAAACCAATCAGCTTCTTCTACTGGTATTACAAACTTTGCATATTTCTGTTTTATAAAATTATGCCGTTCCGGATCATCTGGATAATAAGTGCCTTTTGCCAAAACAAGTAGAATTTCACGCTTGAGTTTATTGCCTAGTCTAGAAAATATTATTTAGATAACCTTATAATGAATTGAAAACTTTTAATGAAAAAGCTCAGTTCACGATTATAAAAATGGATAATCAAATCCGAATTACAAACAACTATTTGTTTATCTACAACAATTGACAAATTCAAAAATGGTTAATGAAAGATTAAATTTAGTAAGCATTGACATGTGGTTTCAAAAAAAAATCACACTTTGAAGCGATATCAATTTCGGGTGTTTCTAACAAATATAAGTCAAATCCAAAATGTTGGTCGATCAGGCGACATGTACGTTCCGTTACAGTAATTTTCATATGTTTGTTCAGAACTTCCGAATATGTAATAACATTTTTCAAACGAGGAAAGAAAAAATGCGGCACCCAGTGCCTTGGTAAAATCTGAAGTATGAATTTATTATTTAAACAGTAGAATGAAAAAAAAAATTTTTTTGCAAAGATATTTTACATTTCTGATTAATTAATACCTTTTTTTTCGTATAAGGACGCGACTGTATGTAACCTTTTACTACCATTTCGCCACCCCACAGTCCTTTATCGGCTTCTGGTGGGTGAAAAGCAGTTAATGGATAATCCTGCAAAAAAATATTCTCTTTTTTCATTTATAATGTAAATAAAAAGCTAAAGAAAAGAGAAAAACAGAACTGAAAAGCAATGCTGAGCTAATAATATTAACGTCGAAATTGTACGTTTATTATTCTTTTTATCATTAAAATTAAATAGCTGAAGTATTAAGTTAAATGGCATGATGTGTATGCTTTTAACTTTTATATTCTTTCATTAGTTGAACATAATCTTATGCCAGCTATGCCATAATTAGATATCTTAAATCCATCAGACGTTCCAAAACTCATTGAAATAAACTACTTAGAAAGGATAGATTTAGTGAAAGCTTATAACCAAATAAAAATTAATTACAAATAACTTTCAAAATTATTTATTTTTTTCCTTATTTTTTTAGTTATTTCACTGGAATATCAACTAAAATTAAAATTGAATGAAATAACAGATAAATGTTAAATTTTCATCTATAATAATTCACCTCAGTTTCTACCATTATACGACGTTTAGTATCCCATTCATATCGGGATGTCGGTTTTCGATAGTGTACAGGTTTTGCTTGGCTAAGCACAAACTGAAAGCATCAAAAATTATCCATTTTCAATCAATAATTGTAAATATTTCGTGACATAATATTCCAATATTTCATTTGGAAAAGGACAAAAAATATATAATGGGTGTTTATGTCTTTACATATTTATTGTATTTTCTATTTACGAAGTTCTATTTTATATTATCATTATAAGGATTCACGAGTTTTATTGATATTTCAGTAACTTTTTGCTCAGGCATAACATAGACTACATGAATCTGCCCATTTTTTTATTAATATATTTTAGTCTTCTACTTTATTTTGCATAAGTCTTTCTTTTCTTAACATTTTATTTCTTTTCAAAAAAAGCACTAAACAATACCTCCCAATATCTTTTTTTATAATGCTGAGGTAAGCGGTGTACAATAGAATTCTTATTGTCCCAAATCTCTTTATTCCGTCGGATACGCTCTGCTCGATCCCAAGTAATTACCGGAACGGATGCCAAATTTGTCGCAGCTTTTAAATTTTTTGTCAAACATGCGGTTGTCATTCCGAACTCTGAAATTCCATTATTTTGAAATAAATCTCAAAAGTCGTTTAAATCAAAAAATTTGGATGAAATATTAATTTCATCGAAAGATGATAAACACAAAAATAATTCATCAAGTAAGTAATTCTTAAATCTTAAATTAACGTTTCAAGTTTCACGTTCATAGCTTATACATATATGGCAATACTGCAGCTACCAATTTATTTAGATTTACTTCGAGCAAATTCATTACATTCACATCCTGTATGTAGTTAAATAACTTTTAAATTTGAAAACGAATAAATATTTAACAAATGACTTTTTAGATAGTTCCATCCTTTGAAAAACATATCTTAAATTCACATCTAATACGTTAGCATCTTATAGCTTATAAATATTAATAAATTACTGAATATTTCTCCATACAATCAAAATTAACATAGACTTTGATAAATATCTTAGAATATTTATTTAACATTAGCCATCCCAATGAAATTTTTTAATGTCTTACACGCAATCGCAACTCGTGCGTGTGCCCGAACGTTTCATTTTGTTTTAGCAATGGATTGACTGTTTGAGTCTGCAAAAGATGTTTTCGTGCGATCTTATTTTTATCATTTCTTCGGTGGTAGTTTTACTTTATTGTTCTCAGTCTATCGAAATATCTGTCCATGACTTCTTTTTCACTAACTTCTTCCATTATTCCAACGGTGACATCTTTTTCTCTATTCGCACTTTCCTTGGTACTCATTATTTATGATTATTAAGGCACTAGTCATCAATGAAAACACTTTTTTACTCCCAGTCTTTCTTGCAGCCACTCCAATAATTTTCATTGTCATATACCATTGTTTATCTTGTCACATTCTCTACCAGCAGTATCTAATCGTTCTTCATTTATGTCTTCATTTTTGTCCTTCATTTATTCATTTATGTGGTTACCTAATATTGCTTATTTATGATTATTAAGGCATTGTAATTGACCTTATCTTATTTGTGATCGAATATCTGCAACTAATGATCCAGGTAAGTGATTATAATAATAGAACGAATGATCGATATTACCATTGCAAAAAGAATTAAGTTCAAATTCAAAAATTCAATTAATTAATTAATATCAAATTAAATATCTTATTTTTTAAACTCATTTAACTTGACCAGCAAAATAATTTCATTGACGGCTGAAAAAAAATATTATGCAAGAATTAAGTTCCAAGTTTAAAAATTCAATAATTTGATGTGTGAGATATTTGAAATTTTAGATTTATCAAATTGAAATACTTCAAACAACGAATGCCAATTCCAATTTTATACGTTAGAACAAGTAAGAAATAAGAAAGAAATTGGTAGATTTTTTTTTAATTTCAAAAAGAGGGTTTCAGTTTAATTAGTTTAAAAAAAAAAACAAACAGATAAGAAAACGTTTGTTTGTACATGATTTTTTTTTTGTATTTTATTTTTATTTTATTTTCGAACAAACATATGAATCATCACGACATAATATTATGGTCATCCACCGTAACTATTTCTTGTCCTAGTAAATTTTAGTATTATTAATGAGAATATTGTAGGTATTGTAGTATTACTATGATAATTGTATGAAAATTTTCCAATAATATATCACAGTTGTTGATGATATCATGTTTTGGCAAATGCCTTGATAGATTTTATAAAAATTACAAATACTGAAAGCATTTATAAAGACATCGATACAATAGTCTGAAAAGCAACAGAGATTAAGCATATACATATATATATATATATTTAGACTTAAGCTTAGGCTGAGGTTTAGGCTATATATTATATATGAAAATTAATAACTGAAAAGCGAATAATTAAAATATATTATATGCTTTGATTTTGAGATATAAACATATATAAGGTGATAAATAAAAATATAGACTTTTATACTATTAATTATTGTACGAGAAAATAATTATAGTTAGAAAAAATGTATTGAAATAAATGAAAGTCAAAAAAGATGTGATAAAATCAATGAATAAAAATAAAGGTTAACAAATACAAAGGGGAAGTATGTCCGAAACTTTTATATAATTATTATAATATTAACTCATTTGGTAAATTTTTATAAGCTCTGAAAATATCATGAAAGATTTAAAATTTTAATGATTTCGATAATATTAGAAAAGATGATAAAATTGTTTGGGTTAAAAATTATTGCAAATTTTTTTAAAAATCATTTTGCTAAACAATTCAATGTTTGATTAAAGTACGGATAGTTCTAATTTCGATCTAATGATATATAATGGAATAAAAATGCTGATTAAAATTGTCCATCGGTTTGAATTTCTTATAGTAATACGAATATTTCTGGTAATGTCTGGGAAGATTATTGGCAGTAAAACTTGTTAAAACACGATGCAGGAAATTTTCACTAGAATATTCTAAATAATTTTGAAAATTTTTCTATTCTTTTGAATAAATTTTTTTATAAAATTCTTTTTTTTCCTCTTCCGATTTTACCTAAATTATTATTATTGGTATTATTTGATTTATTCAAGTTTTATTCAAGTTATTTAAGTTTTCAAGAATTAATTGCTACAAAGAAGTTTTTAATATTTTTAAATTGGAAATTTGATATAAAATTGTTTCTTTAAATCAATATGATTCTTTAAAGTAGAGATAATTTTACGAAATAATTTTTATTTCGCAGTAGGTACAGTCAAGAATTTTTATATATGTGATTAATCTTGAATCAGATCAAATATTTTGCTAAGGTCATTAATCTTGTACTCATAACGCTACTGGCAATAGGCTATGGAATTACTTGCATTATGACGATATTTACCAGGCGAGTTTTATGAACATAAATCGAGAAAGTAAAATTCAGTGTCTTGGTGAAGTTTTGAAATCGAAATATATATTTATATTTATTTATACAATTAAAATCATCCCAACGTTATATTCAAGGAAAAAGAAAAATTATGTAATTTATACAAAAAAATATGTAAGCATATAAAATTCACATCTCTAATGAAATTAAAAAATTTTAAACTTTGCACAATTTTTTAGATTTATGCTTGTGCATAATTAAGGGAAGAACGGCATATATGATATAAATAAAATATTAAAATAGAAAAAATGATATTATCAATCTTAGTATAATATTTTCCATTTTAAATTTCATGTAATAGAAATGAATAAATCAGTTAAAATTTCTAAACTTTGAACTCTGATAAACAATTTTTGTTAAATGAATAATAATAATAAATTTCTGATGGCAGATTGTAATAGTCTTTTGCCATTATCAGATTCGATGAACTATTAATGCTGTATCCATAGTAATGATATTATCAAAAATATTGTATTTATCAGGACTTTATTTATTTATTATTTATTAATGATTGGGTTATTTGTGGGTGTTATTTTATTAATTAATGACTGGAAACATCATTAAGCCAAATACTTTTCCGTTTTAACTCTCTTCCGAGAAAACAAATTGATTTTTCTGAGTTAGCCATCGCGTAACAGATTAGCTTCAAATCGGCGGTTACTTCCTATTTTTCCGTTTTCAAATTTGTGGAATCCTATATACATATGCATACATATAGGAATTAGAATTGTTTCTTTTAATTACCGAACAAGTTAAATAAATCCTTGCCGAGTTTTCCCTTTTATAATTTTTAAATTAAAATAGAATTTTAATTTTTTTTAATTCTTAGATTAAAAATGTAGTTTGAATGAATAATAAGTCGAGAAAATATCATTTAATAGCTATTTTATTATATAATTACTTACCATATCTTTTCAATATTTTCTCATTTGATTTCTTGCATTAATTTTTGCTCTTTCTCTCAATTTTTGCAATAATTTCATATTTTCCTTTTATTTCTCCTTTATTATATGTTATTGCTTTTAATCTTTGTTTTGATATTTTATTATTTCTTATTCTATTTCCGTAACATGAATAATATTTTCGCACTTTTGTCCTCAACTGGCATTTTTTTTGAAAAATCAATCAATGTTTTGTTCTTCCCTTAAAGTGTTCTATTTCACACCCACTTATTGTTTCCATTTTTGCCATAAAAAAATTTAAAACTCATAATTCATTCATCCCGTACAATGCCAGAATTCTATTAGTATATTTCAAGTATATCTGAAAGTATTAAAGCATCTATTGTATTATTTTTTGACTTTAAGTAAGTACAAAAAGATGGCAAATTGATGATCCCAAGCTTCACATTGAATTATTTCAGGGATGGTTTTTAAAAATTTCTGATGATATAGCTTAATAATGAATGATTCAAACAAACATTTGATTAGAAGCCCAACATGGAAAAATCCTCGTGATGTTATTAAGAAAGGAATTCAAAGAAACAGGTATTTACTTGTGAGATTTATCAGAAAAGTTTTATGAATTTGAAGTTGCAGAAAAAAAATGGTAGGTTCTTTTGGTGATGTTGAGTGCTTCAACATTAATTACGAATTTTTTGTTAGCAAAGTTTTTATTGTTGCTGCTTCATCAGGAACTTAAATATAAATTAAATAATTTCTAATAATTTCAGGCGAGGGTTATCAGTCTCATCTTCATCATCGTCATCATCATCATTAAAACAATTATCCATTGATAATGAAATAGATGAAGGTTTCTCAATATTTTCGGCAAGAGTATCGCATGGAGCTGATTCAGTTATCATAAATCCATTTCGAGTATTTTTCATTTATTGTTTTTATTCCGTTTTTATTTTATTTTATTTATCTTTTTGCACATGTATTAATTCTGTTTTCTAAGAAAGTTTTGTTATTAAATAATTTTGTCAAACATTTTTACAATTAATTTAAGTTTGGAAAGCTAATGAAAATAATGTGCTGTGCTTATTTTTCTTATCAGCTTCTCGTGAAATAAATTGTGAATTTTGAATTTGCAGAAATAGATAGTGGTTCTTTTGATGATGTTGACTACTTCAACTTTAATTATGAATTTTTTTTTAAGCAGAGTTTTTATTTTTCACATATTAGTTCACTCTAAACTATGATTTATCATTTGGTTAAGCAAATTAATAATAATATTTGCCAAACCATATATTTTAGTTTTGGTAGATATCATGAATATCCAATATTATAACAATATGATTTGCAGCGATCATCCTGCAAAAGATTGTTCAGTCAAAATCCTATCCCGGAGAAAATTGATGATGATAAGAATGATATTTCATCGACAATTGATTTAATCACAGATAGTAATGCGTTGCAGGAATTCCCATCAGGCGTTTTCGATAAGGTAAGGGAAATTTCTATACCTAAAGAAACGGAAGCTGTATGTTACAATAGTTACATTTATTTATTTGAAATTAATAATATTTATAAGAATACAAATTTTAATGTAGTCTTTCCTTTCAATAATTTTATTCTTTTAAAGATTGAATATTCATTCAGTCATTTTTTCTCCCGGAATACTCAAACTATTTCCAGAAACTGATTTACATGTCGTGAAGAGCAATTATTGCAGATATCATTGGTGAAGGTTTCACATTTCTAAGAAATAATGTTTTATTTCTGACATCGACGTCTATATATTGCAGAAAGACACCATTATTACCGTTAACGCTGTCAGTACCTCCACTACAGAATCACTTCCAGTTGATTTCTCAACAATTGACGAATTTAGTTGTTCAACGCCAAAAAAGAAAGCCTTTAGAACAGAGGAATCGAAGACAAAAGTAGATTCACTTCCAGTTGATCTCCGACTTGGTTTTAAATTACGTTTAGAATCACCGAAACGTTTCTTCTGGTTAGAAAAATCGAAAGGAATTGGTAAGAGTTTTTAAAAAAACCAATTACGTGCATGAATAAAACGTTTTCTCTAAAAATTTAAAATATTATGGAGTTGATATTTAACTTCATGGTAATTAAGTGATTGCTAAATATTCGATTTTTTCAATTGATTACAGCAGATATTTTGTTACATTTTTTCGATAAAAAAGTTTATGAAAGAGAAGAGAATTTTTAAACTTGATAAAATAGAACAAAAAAGGTTTATGAAGTGATTCGCGGTATCTATTTTTTTCTGCTATGATTTTTTTCAGTTGTCTAATTTTATTTTCCATATTTCAGCAGATTATGATGATGCAATCAAATTGTTTTGTTCCTTGCAGGCTGGAAATAATGAAGTAAGGAAACTCAAAGATATAAAAAGTCCAAAAAAACTACGTTTAGCAAGTTAAGCAATAAAGTATCGAGTATTATATTTAGCAATTTTGAATATTTAACATGTATAGATCATCATAAGTTACATAATGTCTATCTCTTAAGCAGTTTCAAATGTATTATAAGACGAATATTGACATCGTATTCGGACCGAAGCTGATGTTGATCAATTATGCATGGTTAATTTTACTGGAATAAAATACATTTCAACAAATATAACTTTTCAGATATCTTTGGAAACAACTGGAAGATCGGTTAACGATGTATCGAAATTTCTAGCTTGCACTCTTTATTGGCAATTTCCAGATCTAGCTTGGCAGCCATCATTTCCACGTCTAGATGACGATTCTCGTCTGGTAACTATGCGAAATTCTACTTTACCAAGTTTACATACACTTGGTGATCCACTGGTCCAAGCACTAACGATGCAATGGTACGTTGACAGCAATTATTAGCAAAAAATTTTCAAATCTTAATCAGTTTTTGCTCTATTTATATGTGAAATTTCATTTAACTGAGTTTTATAATTCAACAGGTTTTTATCACTTGAACAACTCTACCATTCCTGGAGATTCGGAAAGCGATCGTATTTTTACGCTTGCTGTCCAGCATATACAATCTTATTTTGGAAAACTTCTAAAGGCATCGTTGAAGTGAATGGAAATTCAAGTAAAAGCGGCGAAAAATATAATTTCCGAGTTGTTATAACACCTACATCGTATAGTTTCCGTCAACAGTTACGAGAAGATGGTAGCATTTTTTGAATTTTCTATTATATAACTTTAAGACTCATGTTATGGCATTTTCGACGTTGAAAATTTTGCTAGAAAAAATTTCAAAATCCTTATGATTTTGTTATTATTGGAATGAATACTGTATGGATTAATACATATGTTTCATTATGCTATAGGTGAATTTGAAAAGTGAAGTTTTTATTTACTATTTAATTTGGAATTTCTTAGGATTCTAATATTATTGCTTGATTAAGTTGACTTATAATAATTGACTTTGCTTGCTTTATTCAAGAATTTGCGGTCTTTCGGCATTATATCCAAATTTCTCAGCAAATATTCTGATGTTGTAAATACTTTTTGCAGCTTAGTTTGAGTGGGAAACCGACTCATTAATTGTGGTCTATCATTATTGCATGAATCCTTAAATCAGTCAATTATCGGAATTTTAAAATCATATACATCCTCACAGATGCATTCATTTCCAAACATTTTAAATGAAAAACAATTCTTAGAAGACATCAATTTATCCTAACGAAAATTTTTTGATTGAAGCGAAATAAAATAAAATAGAATAATTCTAAATATGATGATAAAAGTAAGAGCAGTCAATTAGTTTTTTTAGAACGATATATGATTATAGTACGAATAATATATATCAAATGAAAAAAAAAAGTTTTTTTGAAAAATTAAACAATTGGTTAAAGTTTTTAATATCTGAAATTTGAAATATTATTTGACATGTATGTTTTCTTTTAGTTGTCTAGAGATGACCATGTTGAATATGCGTACAATTCAGTAAGGCTACTATTTTTAGGTGTAAAATATTCGATGCCATTTCGTCATTCACGAAATTCATCATCCAGACATTCTTTTCTAAATTACAATTGTTTTCTGGATGTAACTCAAAGTCAGCCACCAATGATGTCTGATAACAAGAAGGAACAGTCATGGATATCATCAGACAGTTCATTTTCTGGAAAGCGTGATGATTTATTCTAATGTGTGATTCAAAAGAAAATCAGATTGAAAGTGAAGATGGACGAGGGATAAAGAAAAAAAATGACAAAGGAGACGAAAGGTTGGTAATAAAGCATCGCTGATTTGATTTCTTTATCTTAATTGTGATTAGCAGTTCTGTAATGTTTTTTTATTCCCTAATTAGTCCAAATTAACAGTTTTTTGGAATTTTTTTTTGTTTTTTTCCTTCGGAATGATGCATTGCTTAAACAAATAAGTACTGTCATTAATTGAAATCTCTTGGCAAATTTTTATAATAATAGTATTTGCTGGAAATTACAGCATTTATTCACGTAATACCTATCAGTTTATTGTTGTCTGCTAACATTATAACTTTCTTATTTTATCAGCAGTTAATTGTCTTTTATTTAGTTACAACATTTTTGTAAGCTTTATTTCAGTTCGGATGATTTGAATAGTTCGAATGATACGGACAATGATGAATGGCTAAGAGGAATAGGTATATCTCCAAGGAAAACTCTAAAGATTACACGAAAGTAAATGAAATTTGTGATATTGACGATAATATTTGATAATCGATTATTTTAAAGTGCTATTCAAAAGAAAATCAAATTAAAAGCGATGATTTATCAAACTCTTTAAGTAAAATCGAAAAATTGATTTTTCGAAAGAAAAGAACTATTTTCTATAATTTCAAAAAATTCATATCTTTAATAGCGCTAAGAAATTTAATCTGTATTTGAGTAAATCGGCAATGTCAACCCAGTCTTTGGATTATGAACGTTCATTATCGTTGGACCCAGATTTTATGAATGAAAACAGGAAAAGTGCAATAGTGATAAGCGATTTAGATAGTATTGCGGTAACTTTAACTTCAACTTTCTTTTGTTGTGCTGTCCATTCCGAAAAGTTCGGGAATATTCATGCGTTTTTATTAGCATACTTTTAAGGCTCTTTATAATATGATGACTACATCGAATTTCGGACGTGTTGCAACTGGTCCACAGGCCGGTTTTCCACCTACGCTTTTAGCTAGACAGCCGTTTCTAAATGCAGTATTGAAGAATTTGAAAGTAAGTGTATTTATTTATCTTTTTTTATCTCACGATTTTCAAAACATTTAGAAATTTTCATTCTGTAGTTGTAATTTTCCAGTGTCATTATCGAGAGTTTACGAAAGGTGGTGCTGATTTTTATGTCTGCGAGTGGGAGAATGGTCCTATTATGCCTCATATGCTTTCAATGGTAGTCATTCATAATCTCCATAATTGTTAGTAATCTTGGTGCAACTTTGAGGAAGAAAGTGGAAATAATATTATAAATATATTATCTGCACTGCAAATTCATTTTTAAATTCATTACTGTAAGTTAGCATGTACAATACATTTTCTAATAACCTTACTTACAGTTGGAAAATTTTCTTCGACATAGCTCAAAGTCCGACCAAGAAAACTCCATCGCAGGTCGAATAAGTGGTCGTTTCAAATGTCCGGGAATGAATGATGCAATTGGTCTTGGTGCAATGGCAAATTTCAGCAGTTTTGAATTTCATCTTGGTTCTTTCTTCAAATCATGATGTTTGCTTTTTAACTATGTCTGTCTTATGTCTTTCATCAATTAAATTTGTTGCAGAACGGAGCTGCGCATGAATATATTGATGTCGAATGATATTATCACTAGTTGGTATACATCACACTGAATAATATTGATTTTTTTTTTAAAATTAATTTAATAAATAGCAACTGTCAAATGCGTATTACAGTTACACTTCTGCATACTTATTTTGTCACCAAATGATCATTTAATCCTTACTGTATCATTCTCCTATAATAACTAATCTTTTTTCGAATGGTATTGAATTCACCATCAATCTTTTTATTTTTATCAAATAGAATTAGTCCAATTTCTAAAAAAGTCATGTAGCAATAAAGTAGGAGTTAAAATGGCAAACTTGAAGTAATTTCTCTTTGTTATTTTCATTTTCCAGTTATCTTAATATAGACATATGTCCATTTGGTCGCACTGTTATTCGAGTGATCAGTAATGATTACTTGAATATTTATATGCTTTTGTCAATTCTTTTTTCTGTTTCAATTTTTTCGGAAAAGTTTTACATTTCTTTTTCAAATTTTGTTTTTGATACGGGTGAATGGTACGTGATGTTTGCTGTTTAAAAGTATCATTCATATTGTTGTTGTATTTGAATTGCAAAAAACTTCCATGCAATTATGATTGTATTTATGGGATATTTTGTTCTTGAAGCATAATGTTTAATTTTTTATTGGCTGTTGTATATTTCTGTTCCTCTGATATATTTCTTTCTTAACTATTATATGATTGTTGGGAAGTATATATGCATCGTGCAAGTTTCATTTGTTTCAGATTATATTCGTTTTTGTCATTTCAGTAAAATTCTTCCAATTGACGGATATTACGAATATTTCGTCATTACATTGTTCAACTATTTGCTTTTTACTGTTCAAAAAAAAGAGAAAAAATTTTGCGAATATATTTAAACTATGAAAAGAAGAGGCACGTGACTGTTACCAGTAATGAGAAAAAATATCAAGGAACTGATAAGTATATTCATGAAAAATTTAGAAGGATAATTTAAGTGTCGCTTGTTATACCTTATGAGATTTAATTACATTAGTTTCAAATTCCAACGTTCCATCGTCCTCTGAAATATGTCGATTTGCAGTGGAGCAGTGCTTGTTGCAATTACAGTTTTATTTCTGCACTATCGGTAGTGATCGGAATTGAAAAATTATTTTTTCACTTCATAACATTCAATAATCAAGATGATTATATCTCAGAAAATAATTTTAATTTCTGCAGATTAGAAAGTCATATATTTGATGAATTATGTTTCTGAATAATTCTATACTTTTTCTAGTCCACGATATTCAAATATCGATAATAGCACAGCAGACAAATATACAAATAAATGAAAGATAATTTAAGTCATATAAATAATTATAATTTGTGCTTTTTTTGATATTTCACTATTCATTAATGTAATGCAAACGCAATAATTGCATGCAAAAGTGATAATGCTGTTGCATCGATCTGAAAGTAACCAGACAGAGAGAGTTTGCAATTAATAAAAGATTTTTGGATCTTAAATACATTCAAATAATATTACAGTACTTACTCCAGCAAATGTCCACTTTTCACTCGAACGTAAAAATGAATAATCTATGGAGTGATGGAATTCAGTAACGGCGCAAATTCCAGCGAGTAATGAGCATATAACAGCGGTTGGCATTTCCTGATAAGATATTTGAAAATTTAAATTTCTTCCTCTGAGAATTAGTTAAGAAATTATAAATTGGGCTATTTTTTCATTCTTGAAGTGCGTTAAATAACTTCAAATTTTCAACTATAGACTGGATCAAGCTGAATAATAAATGTGCTAAAATGTTATTTACTCCTTCTGCAACATCTACAAGCAATCATATCATGTTGGACAACTTTTGCTACTATGGAATTTGTTATTCTAATTTTGAAATTGAAATTTTTTATTAATTCATTAAAAATAAAAATGTAATACTACTGTATCATCCTCATATTCAACTAATTTAATTCCAATATTGGTTCAAAAACCGCAAAAAATAATGAACAATTAATGCAATAAATTCCTTTCATTTCAACATTCCTTTTTTCATATTTTATTCTTGAATTATTCAGAAAAAAGAAACGAAATGAAACTTACAAATCTACTATATGTTGCTCTAATTTCGGATTTTTTAAACATCGAATTAGCAAGTAACCAAATGAGTGATAATAATAAGATAAGCAATGCCATACACATCACAAACAGTTCGAATGTTTTATAATTATTAGCTGAATCATTTTCACTTTCTTCTCTTATCTTATCTTCAATATTTTTTATGATTTGTACTTGTTCCTGAAATCAGAAATCATTACATAAGTGATAATCATTCATAATGATAATAAACAAATTGCAGGGGAAAAAAGATTGTGATTATCAGAAATGTAGTCTGTTATTTCTATGAATGTTAGCAAATGGAATATTTTATTTTCTTTAACTATAAATCACTACAAACTTAAATACTTTTATATCCCTACAGAAATATATTTCTCAGTTTTTCCCTTGGCTTCATAAAATCCTTCAAAGTTAAACTTTCTGATACGGATCGAAATCGTACATATATACAGATGGTGTGAATTTACAGATAAACATAAACAATACGGAATTGCGTTGGATAGATAGCAGTTTGCATTTGTCTTAGATTTAATTTAAAAAAATAATGTTTGTCGTATATATTATAGTGCAATAAATATTCTAAATTATCCCTTTATAATGGTATAAATATTATTTAGTTTTACATCAAGATTAACTAAATCGTTTGAAAAGAATAATTTACTACAATAACTTACCTTACATATTAAATGACTGTAATCTGTATCTTATAAATGTATTCAGCGTATTAGATATATTTAATCTATGATTAATTCATAATGATAATGAATTTAAGACATGATTATAGTGATGATAAAACAAACTAGTAGAAATAACCTGAGGATAATGATGATTTTTGGTAAACCATAATGCCCAGCAATTTAAATAGTAACAATAAATTCCTGAATAATAACATAGCAAAAGTGATAAAACCTATAAATTAAATATCAGTTATAATACAGCTATTTTCATTATAATATATCCATTACCTTAAGAAATTCCAAAAAATAGTTACATTTATTTGCTGAATAGAGTAATTAAAATTTTAGTCTCATTTAACTGATTATTGTTAATTATTTAATAATTCTTGTTTACATAATTTTATGATAATAACTAAGACATGTACCATTCATATGAATAATCATTTCTGTTTTTGCCTCAATACTTATTAAATCTTTTTTTATAATTAAAATCATTACAAAATCGTTAAAGATGATAACCTTTTATCTTAATAGCTTAAATGCTGCTATTCAGCTTAATCTGTTAATCTAAGCTCACAGTATGCTAGCTATCTTAAAATAAAAATAATTTTCATATTATTTAATTTTTGATATTTTTATGATTAAATAAATAAATATACTAGTTATCATTATTTCTACAATAAAATTCAATTTATTCATTGTGATATATACTTTCTAATATTTTTATTAAACAATTAAATTTAAAGAAGCTTAATCAGTGCAATGATACTGGATCATATCATTTAGAGCATTTCAATAATTTAATTAAACACATCATTAATTTCCTGAAAATATTTCAAGCACTGGCCTTCAAAAATTACCCATTTTTCCTATTGTTTAACATTCTCAGTTTTTCATGACAAACATTTCATGCTATTATTTAAAATGAGGGAAAAATAATGAATCAATCTAATCGATTATGTTAATAAAAGAGAAATATATGCTACGAATACAACAAATTATATTTAACAACCAATCATAAAATTTTATACTAAATGTAAATGTTTTTTCAAAAAATTGTTTACTAATTAAATAGGAAAATATTTTTATTGCTATTTTAGTAATATATCTTAGATCATTGCTAAATACACAGAAAATATAAATAATTTAAATATTAGAAAAATAGCTTTGAAAGAAATAGTCGGATTGAGCGGAGGATGTTATATAAACAATAAATTTGTTCAAATTCGCACTTAATATTTCCACACTAGCAATGTTTAGTTTTTACTAATAATAACAAAAATCATCGATATAATCCCAATCTTTCAAATTTAAATTTTGAAACAAAGTCCTTGGTTTGGTTTGATCTATCGAACACTCGTTGCATTCGTTATTAATTTCAAATTAAACTCTATTATTTTCTTAATATATAGTAATAAAAACTATTTTACATATAAATATTTGTTACGTTGACGAGCCTAATTAGTGTTAGTATTTTGCAAGTCTAATTTATGCAAACCTTAATATTACTTCTGAATTTTTAATCTTAAGTTTGTAAGATATGCCTTTTTGATTTGATTTTTTAGTTTTTTTTTGAATTTCATTTCAAATCATTTTTTTAAATATATTATTTTTTAAATAAAATATTCTTTTTTTCTTAAAATATATGCATAATACATGGGATTATAAAAGTCCTTTTTCAAAAGTTCTTGCACGAATTTTTTAAAAATTGTTAATTTCGAGACTATAAATAGTAACAGGCATTTTTTCAAATATTTAGAATTTCAATAATTATGCCACAATAATGCTCGATTATAGAGAGTTTCATAAAAATGCATACTTGACTAATGACTACGAAAGTTTTTATTCAGCCAAAGTAAAATATTTCAAGTTTAAACAAAGCATCTAATATTTAGCAAAATAATTTTCTAATTATATTGTTATCGTTAACATATTTTTAATATTCTTAAAATATACAGACATTATCATCTCTTTATTACTGCTAATGAAATATAACAGACATTATCAGCTCTTTATTATTGCTATTGTAAAATTTAGCATCGATGCTATCATAAAATATTATAAGTAGCATTATATTTAATATTATTACTTAGACTATTGTTAGCAGTTATGTAATGAACATGTTAGTATTATTCTTATCATTACAATTATTGTATATAGTATTATTATTGATGTTATGTTATATTATTATTATCATTACTATTAATATAGTTATCTACTTTTTCGTTCTCATTAGGCCAATCAATAATTAACTTACCATTGAAATGAAATATAAGAAGAGAAGAAATTTTTCTCTTGTCCGAGTCAACATTGTTTAAAATTAAAGCCTATATTTTGATTGATGAAGTTGGAGATTAGCTCGAAGAGCTTAAATATTAGATGATATTTATTTTGTATCCATGGCGATGATTACATTTCTGAAGTAAAGGCATATTATCTACACCGAATTAAGTATTATATGCCTCATTAATGTACCGCATTCAAATGTGAACAATTAAAGATTAAATAATCAGATTTATAAATTAGGAATTAATTCATATTCAAATAATTAATAAAATGGAAATAACTAGCAGTATATACTATTACCGTTCTAAATTATTTAATATTAAGTAAATTTTCAACACTATTTTTGCTCAAACAAAAAATCTTGATTGCAAATGTTTTTGACTTTGTCCAAATATTGTTGCTGTTATGATAAAAAATCAATAAACTAGTCACTTCTAATATCATCGTATTCTGTTTTTATCAAGACTTGAAGATAAAATTTAATTAAAAATGAAATATAAATATTTAAATTTCATCTACTGATTTGTCAACTAATATTTTTCCTTACTTTTATTTCTCCCAGTTGTCCAAATTAAAATTTTTTTCTTTCCTTACCCATCTTGTTTCTCCTTCTGATTTCGATATAACAAAATTTTTATTCATAATTATATTTCCATTTAGATGCCCAATAATTATTTATTCTGTTGCAACTTTTTTTTATTAAGGAAAAATTAAAAAATAGAAATGTAAATAAAAGAAATAAAGCTTTAGAAAACCAAAAAGGAAGTCTCGAATAACTTTGTTGATTAATTATTTCAAAAGAAACGAAAAATTTTGATCAAATCAACAAAATTTCTTAGAATCAACTGTAAGATTGTTTTGAATGATAAGATATTTTTTCTATATGAAAATTTTTGAAAGTACTTTTTATTTTTTCAAAATTGTATGATTTGTTTAACAACAGCGAAATCTATGAATCATGTAAAATGTAAATGTTTAAGATTGTTTTATAATAAAAAAATTTTTTTTTAAAAAGTAGTGGAAAAGTTTTTGAGCAATAAATTGAACATCGAACGAATGGATAATCAATCCATGTCATAATCTTAAGGCTTTTTTCTTAATTGCCTATTTATTAATTGTTTTTCTTATTCAATTTTTTTTTTCGTTTTTCTTCTTAAATTTATGCCATAAATGTGTTGAAATATTGGAAATTTTTATTTCTTCTTTTCGCTTTATATTTCTTCCACAAACTTTGTTTTAAAAATGTAGTATTTTTATTTTTTTAAAATAAAATTCGTATTCAAATATTTCATTCCATTTTTTCTAAAGAAGAGTTCTAACGAATAATAAAGTTATGGTTGAACAAGAAATATAAATAAATATAAATTGGCCATAGAAATGAAATGGTAAATTGATACACGAAAAGCTATCCATAAAATTTTAGCGTATAGCGAATTATTATGGAATAATTTTGTTATCATATCTTATATCATTAACTTGCAGTATCAGTACAAAAATTTAACGATCGTCAAATGCAAACATTCATATTAGTGAAAAAAGTAAATCTTTTTGAACGAATTAAAATGGATTTTCAATTTTTAATAAATTTCTCAAAATTTTATTTTCTAAAAATTTTATATTCTAAAAATTTTATAAAAATGAAAGAATTTCACATTAAATTGAAGGAAATATGGGAATAAGCAAAGCAAAAAGAACTGGGAGCTATGTATTGTTGTTGGCTGTTATACCATGAAAATGGGAATTTCGAAAGATTGCATTAGTCGATACAGGGCGGTACATATGGCATTACATAGCATTACATATTCGAGCCTTAAGGCATGAATGGCTTCGGTTAGAATTAGGGATTAAGGAGGCCTAGTTGCAATATCTTGAAATATTAGAACTGATTGTGAAAAAATAATAATGAGGAAGGTATACTGGAATATTCGACGATAAACAATTCTTTGCATTCGTTCACAGTATTTATCAAAATTCACCGAATAATATTAGTGTGGATGAATGAGTGAAAATAATGCGGCCAAATTTTTTAATTTAAAAATTTTTTAAAAAAAGGAAAGATTCGATTGTCAATTAAAATTCACATTAAAACCCAGATATTTTTTTAAAAAAAAAAGAAATATTATCAATTTTACAAGTTACAGTGGAGATTTTATTTCTAATTTTTAATCATTTTCATTGTATTTGGCTCATATATTAATTAAGTATTTGGTAACCATGCAATTATTAATATATATATTAACTGTTCGTCATTTAAAATTAATTTTCTATGATTTAAACTTTTAATTGTTTTGCATTATAATTATATTTATCTGATATTGATGATAAAGACTATTTGGCAAATTTTTGTAGCTGAAAAATGAAACTTTTCCATAAAAAATCGATAAATTGTTTAAAATTTTCAGCAATATAAAGTTGATTTCTAACGATTTGTAAATACAACCATAATTTAATTAATAATTTGTGATTATTTCGCAGTTATTAAATATTGTACAGAGCAAAAATAATGTTGGATTAAAGTCAAAAATTAAAGCAATCAAAAATCATCATTAAAATTTAAATGCTAATTTTCGATTGAAATTTAAACAATAATAGCTACATTATAGTAATAGTTTTAACTTTCGTTTTGAAAAATATATTAATTACTTTTTAATATTTAAACTCACATATACTTCCATGAGTTAAAATTTTGTTTTTGCATTCAAAAATGGAAGGAAAATCAAATCATAAAATAAACAGCTGCGTTTTACAATGAAGTTAATGTTTAATGTAATCTTAAAATATTTCATATATACTACATTTTGTTTCTTTACAATCACATAGAATTAAATATTATTAAATTTTAAAATAACTAAAATTAGGAACGATTTTATGGCAGAGAAGTTGCCTTTAACATTCTTTTAAAACACTGAAATCATCAGTGTTGTTCTGAATTTTATTTTGTATAGGTACCATCCTTTGAATAAGTTTTTGGTAATAGTCAATGAATGGTGTAAACAAAATTAGATCTCATCAAAAAAAGGAGGTCAAGGATTATAAACATGACCCTACTTTTTTTATTAGCTTTCATTATCTAATTTAATTATTCACGCGATCAGATATTTCAGGATTTTAATAAATGATAATTAAATGTTGAGCCTACACCATAGATAATAAAGCAAAGTTTTAAAATCCTTCATTTACTTACATTTTTATCTTGCAAACTTTTTGATAAGTGCTAATTAGTCTTTTTTAACATCATATTTTCAAATTCTTTTCTGTATTTTCAAAATTTTATCATCTAATTTTTCACATGAAATTCGAGATCAAAAATCTCAAATGTCGATATTGGAACAATTCCTAATGCATTGTAATACCGAGGTGAAATACGTATTACGATTGGCTCAAGCGAAGCATTCAAAATGAGCATAAAAATTATTGAAATCTTCAAGCCATGCATAAGAAATTGTGATATAAAGCTTTGAAAAAATAGATAAAGAAGAAAATCGATTAATAGCCAACATTAATTTACTTGTAATTTATTTGTGCATATAAATGAAATTTAGCATTCCTCTTATTCCTTCTTTAAATTTTTGAAATTTACAGACTCTTTTCTAATAGTTTTATCATAAAGATTTGTTTCCAATGTTCAGCTTTAAATTAATTTTGATAAAATTTACAAATTATTTTGCTATAAATTAGACTTAATTAAATAGATGAAGCAAGCAATGTAATAACGATTCTCAGTACCCTTTTCATATATAACGTTGACATTTTTTTGTTCCTTTCTATAACATACGATTAGGTGATTCCGATTTATGTAATTCTATAATTAAAAAAGTACACTAATATGGATTTAATGACCTTTCAATACATTCACCGATTATTGATAAATCAAAAATTACTTGAAAGGAACGCATAATGTACATATATGAAAAGAATGCGTAATATCTATATTTATATATATATGAAGCAGTAGAAATCAAGCTAGATAAGATCAAAATATTAAGGTCAGAATATTAAGGTCAAAATAGTTAATATTTTCCTTTATGTTTTTGAAATTATTTTAATCTCTTAAAATGAATGTAGAAGCTATTGCTAAAAATCGTTACTTTTATAAACTATCCAGTTTTGTATTCAATAAGTTTTATGATTAATAACATTTAAGTAATATTTAAATAACAAATAACTGTCCTTATATGTTATGCAATATGATAACTTTACTGAAATTATTTCGGCATCATTTATAGTGCAATTATTATAACAATCTTTCACTGCTGCTGCAATTTGTATATTAAAATGATACGAGTGAATGGATGAAATTCTTTTCCCTCTCTTTCGTTCTTCATTCTTTTTTAAGTTCAAGTTCAGTGTTTAAATAAAGATGTTGGTGCATCGCCGAGTTATAGCAATAATAATAATAAGAGCATTAAAAACGATAATTATATGTAGTGATTGATCAATATTCCGCACCGGAAATACGGTTCATCATTTTATAAAATGTAATGATGCTATTCATAGATAGATCAATTGCGTCCCGTTTTAGAATGAATACGGCAAAAATTTAATTGAAAACTGATCAATTATTACTGTTATTATTATTAATAGTGGCATTGTTATTATTATTACTTTTATTATTATTATTACCAAATGATATCATGAGGTAATTAATGATTGATTAATTAACATACGATTAAAACTAATAGGTTATGATTAAAAATGAAAAAATTTAGGTAAGAATAGTTTATGATTATATGAAATATTAATTTTAAGTCCATAATCATTTAAATTATAAGATTGATGCAAAACACGCAAGAATATATGATCTATAATTAAAAAGACAGAATTAAAAAGGATGATGATGATAATAGCGATGATTGTGATGATGATGGTGGTGATGATGATAATGATAAAAGGAATGTTTGCTTATTGAAAATGAAAACTATACTTTCATGAATTGAAGTGAAGTAGAAAATTTGATGAAAAAGTTCAGGGTCGTGTTTCACTGGATAATCATTTATAAATGAGTTAAATATTATTTAAAATATATTTTTAAATATTTCAAGTCAAATTTGCAAATAACTTAAAGAACAGATTTAAATTAAACACATCAACACTTTTTTTTTTAATCTCAAATGACTCTCGTAGAATACAATTATTTATCGTTGGTTTCTATTTATTAATTAAGATGGAAATTAACTTGTATTAATCCTAATTAAACGAAAAATTTTATGAACCATTTATTCTTTTCTGACTTCGATACTCAGCGTCGCTCATTTTAATAAAACATAAGAAAATTTAATAATAAATATAACTTTTTCATCCTTTTCTAATTTTCAAAAATTTTAAATTTTCTTGAAATGCAAATGATAATTTAAATCAAAAAATTTGTATAAGCCAATATTGTGATATAATTTTTTTCGCTTTTTTTCCTGCAATAAAGTAGGAAATTTTATTTTTCATCTGTATTGTTGCTTGCTTTTCTCCTAATTTGTTAGTTTTATCATAAAATATGTGTGAAATGAAAAATATTATAGAGGTACAGCTTTGTTTATTACTACTAACACTCGAAAATAAAAAAAAAGGTCCATTTCTCTAGTTTTTTTATTTTTTGATACTTTTTTTTCGATGGACACATTTTATCCTGGAGACTCTGTGCGGAAACTTTTATTCCAGAAACATTACAATGAATTATTACTAGTTCATTTTTTAAAAAACCTCAAAGTTGAATTTTCTGAAAATAAAATTCGAGAATAAAAGAATGATTTTAAAACATTATTCTTTATTTTTCTCGCCAACATTTATACATAATCTTGTCACAAAAAAAAATATTTGTTCGTTGCTTAACGTTGCATATATTTTGCATGGCAATAAATATGATCGTAAATTAAGCACTATCATATCGAAGCATTTCAAAAGTTTTTAGATTGATGAGAAAGCGATACATTATATTCCGATGCTTTGGTCACTTCTGTTATTAAATGAGTTTTTCTTATTGCAACAGACGTGATCGTAGTTTATTTATTAGAAATATTAGAAATGCTCTGATCAAAGAGTAAATCATTATCAAAAAATGATTTATAAAAAAGTTTTCCGTACGAGCAATTTAAATTCGATTGAATTGAAAGGAAGAAAAAACCTATTTTCAGTTATTATCATAATATTGCTATTAGCGGAAATGAATCAGATGGATGTTTAGGCTCTGCGATTGAGCAAATTGTCAAATCGGATATTCCATGGATATGTCACAAAATGTTTGAAGGCGGAGTTGACCGAGCATCATCGGTCGCTGTGCAGTACATTGTTAATTGTAGCAGTATCGAGCAAACTGTAATGATTGGAGCATTTAAATTTGTAATTTGAAGTTTTGCTTCGTTCCACTGTTTGAGGAAAATATTTTAAACTTTTTGTATGGAAAATCATTTTTTTTGATTTTTGATATTTACATAAAATGAAAAATAACAATTTTTTTATGTGATTAGTCCAACAATCGATAATTTAAGTTGATTACGACCTTTAATTAATTAACTTTTATGTCAAAAGTTATCGCTTAATTCACTTTTATTCATATTATTGCTATACAGAATTGTTTTATTTATTAATTTTAGGATGTGTAAAATTGATCTTATCATCATCTATTTGTATAATTAAACTAACTTATTTTAGCATAATTATATTACCGTGATTTCATTATAGCATTGCAGCATACTAACAAGGTCAAGAACACATTGAGAAATCTTTCAAAAAAAAACAACTTTTTTTGCAAAATTGTATGAAAAGGTTTTATTAGAATTACATGGAAAATTTGCGAAAGAATGAAATTAAAAAGAAAAAGTCGCAAAAAAATCTGTCTAATTTTATAAAAAATGAACTTCAACTCTAAATTTCTGATTGGCATCTAAACACAGTAATTTTGATTAAATTTTTCATCAAGCAAAGGTCATTTGTTTAAATAGAAAAAATATGTCAATTATATGTATTGCATCAATTAGTTCATTTAAATTTCATGTATTGGTAATATTTCAAAAAAATTTCAAAATCAAAATTACTATTAAAAATGACATATTGTTTAACTCATATAAATATTTTAATAAGTAATTATGTTTGTGACATTCAGCAAATATATCTATTTCCTTATATTTCATGACTACTGAATAAAAAGAAAAACAAAAACAAACAAAAGTCAAAGGTAACTAAAATTGTATTTCAATTTGAACGCAAAAAGAATAAGTCAAGAATTAGTGATTAGTTCGTCATTGATGTCTTTTAATAAATTCCGATAAGTATATAATATCAATAAATCATTAATAAATGAAATACCATTCAATATTTTTAGTATATACTTTGTTTTTTATAAATTTTTGGAATAGATATTTTATTTAATTACTGTAATTAAGATATCTAAAATATCATAAAAATCGTCTATTTTCTGACAGATGCTAACATTCCATATGTTATCTTTTTCTCCTGTTAGTAATGTTTTCGTTTCTGTGTTATTGGAAAGTTCAAGAATTACCTAAGTTTACTTTATCTACTTAGCATTTTTAAATTACCAAATGAAATAGCGTAACTATTGGTATTTATTTGCTCTTTTTAAATTGGATGGATATTTAAATTAATTCGTTGCATGAAAACTAATATAATGTTTTCATTATACATTTTAACTTATTTGTTTGAATCTGACCTTGAGGTCATGCTAATCTTGTTTATATTAGTTGCCAGTAATCCTTTTTTCCTAGAGCTCAATTTGATGTTATCAGACTATCTTCATATTTCTTTCTTTAGGTTTCTTTGATATTTCGTACTGATGCTGTAATCTTAATATTCTCAAATTGTTTCCATCAAAAATTAAAATTTCCAATTTCAAAATTTATTCGAATTGTTTCTATTAAAATTTCCAATTTCAAAACACTAAAAAATATAAATAAAAAAATTTTCCTCTTAAAATAGCTTGTGAATGAAATTGGCTATTTTGATAAATAAAAAAAGAAAATCTACGAAAGTATGATAATTTTATTAAGGCAAATAATAAATAATTTTAAACATTTTCAATTTTTTAAAATAAAACTCAAATTTTGTTACCACTGTTATTCATTATTATCTCTATTATATTTTACTGCTTTAAATATTTATGATGAAATTCAAAATTTTGAATTAAGTAGTTCTAAGTGACCGTTATGTCTGATAAACATTTATGCAAATTTAAACTTATCAATCGAAATTTAATGCACTTTTGCAAAATTAAGAGTTCAAATAACTCCGCAATATTAAATTATCATAAATTACTAACATGAGTAGTATTACCACCGACGACAACTACTATTATGGTCAATGTCGGAAATCAACGACTAATGAATTAAATTAGTCGAATGTTTTAATGGACAATTGTAATCTTTGATGATATTTGGAATATTTATCATTAAATTAAACGTCTCATCATCTTTAATTTTTCATTATAGTTTTTTTTTGTTTCATAAAATTAATTTTCTAATTTAATTCACTTCTTTAATTTCAAATTCAGCAATAACTATTATTAATAAAAAATATTTATCGGACTTAACAATAAATAATAAGTAAATATATACTTGCTAAATGATTATATCGAAAATTTTAAATAACCTTTTTAAAATATGTCAACAAAAACGAAAATTTTCATTTCGAAGATTATGAAAAATGAAAACTTTTGCCTAAATGATATAATAATAGTTTCGCTTGGCAACATTTTTTTGAATAAAAAAGGTATGAAAAATTAAGATGTCATAAAATTCTTGCCTAAAATTTAAAACATAATAATTTCCTTATTACTTCAGGCAAATCATTACCGATTAAGTTTATGAACATTTCTAATACTAGTACTAGATAAAAGTTTTCAGAAAGTAAAATCTTCTCGAAATTAAAATCAGGTATACTAAAGTGATTATTTAATATTTCATTTACAGATTTTAATCAATTTTATATTCCTTTACTTTTGTTTATGTTCGCTTATGAAATGCTTGCTAAATGAATATTAGATAAACAAATCAGACATGAAGAAAAAACGAAAAATTTATTACTTGTCAGAAGACCGTATTTATTTTTACAGCAACAATCAAAAAACTGAAAATAATTACAAAATAATAATAATAGTTTTACCGTTTTAGATATAATTAATGTTAATTGTACATATCATTATGAATATTATTTGGACATAGAAAAAATATAAAAAATGTAGGCTGCATTTTGAATAAAATAAAGATTCAATTCAAATGAATCAAAAAAATGACATTTCAATAATTTTCAATAAATGTTTGAAAACATTAAATCGCTTTTTTTACACATAAAAAATGAATGGGAAAAAATTTTTTTTAGTATTTTTATTATTAATACCTATAATATAACTCCAAGCAAAATAACAAATATTTACAAACAATATTTTCACCCACTTTTATTTATAAAACACCACATCATAGTAGTAGTTTTATCATAGTTATTATTAGTAGTAAATTAACTATTACAAGCAGTAAATAGTAGTAAATTAAGTCATCATAATTATTATTGAATTTAATAAAGGATAACAAACCTTAAATTATATTTCGTTTTGTTTTCTAATTTCTTACTTAATAGTCTTGAACCTTAACTACTCCCTGATAATCTTCAATTGTTACTGATCGCAAAAATATAATCTAATAAATATATAGAAATTATTATACTGATCTATTTCCTTTTCTGTCCATCTTAAAAATTTTAGTTCTATCTGAGAAATTTTTCGTAAATTTGTCTCTTTTAATCTATTATTAAATAAAAATGTTCCAAAACAATTTATAGAATTCATTTTTACTTTCTTTTTTTCCTTTTTTTTCATTAATGTAATCGAAAATTTAATTTTTGAACAATTTTCCTAAAAATTTATCAAACGAATTCAAACAAATCAATTTGTTTGTCTGTTAATGATTTAATCGATAAATTATTATATGAAGTTTAATTAAATTAAACTGTAATGGAATCATAAATTTTAATTTTTCATAAAAATCTACTCGAATTAATTTAAATACATCAGTTTACTTATCCATTAACAATTTAATCGACAAATTAAGCGTATTACATATAGGATTTAATTAGGTTGTAATAGAATCGCAAACTTCACAGTATTATACAATGGATCGTGATGATTTTAAAATACTGCATTCGAATAATTTGAGTAGTATGCTTTATTTTAGTATTTATTACCTATTACTTATGAATGACCAGTTTTGGTCAGCGGTGATGCAACAACAACAACAACAACAACAGCAACAATAACAACAACAACAGGCTGTGGCATTAGCGCATTGAGAAGTTTATCATCAATCGGGTTTACATTTAAGATCCACAATCTACGAGGATAGCTCAGTGACCGCTAAGGACTCTTCAGATGTCTATTGTCAACATAAATTTCTATATTTTGTAAGTGAAAGTACACTTAGAAGGTCATTTCAAGGTCCACTTTCATATTCAAACACTCTCTGTCTTTTAATGGTAAAATTCTTATGTAATAGTTGCTTAAAAATAAGTGTAACTATAATTGCAATATAAATAATTGAATAAATTGACAAAATAAACTTTGTGCTTTTCATATAAAAAATCTGAATCATAATATTTACCACATCAGATGAAGAAAGAAATGCAGTGATGAAGATAAACTAGGTATGAAACAATTTGGGAACGAAAAAAAGGAAAAATTGCTAATTAAAATATAGTAAAAATTCAGTTTCAAATGAAAGCATTTATTTTTGTTTCTGAAATTAAACAGAAAAAACTTTTAAAATTTTAAAAGAATTTGAGTAAATAATCTTTAAATTATTTATTTGTTTGTGCAAATCTATTGCTTAAAAGAAGATCAGTTTAATTTAATTTATAGCAAATGTTTGAATTTTTCCAAACAAAATTATTGATAGGAATTTCATTTAATTTTTTTTCCAAAAACAACTGAAAATAGATGAAGCAAACAATGCTAATAGCAATTTTAGATTTTTAACATTGCTACGGAAACGAATAATTTGCGGTACGTTAACGAATGAAGTGCATTGTACCCGAATATCACCAATTCAGGGTAATACAGCAAATATGGATGATTCCGGAAAAGGAATTCAGGAAATTAGTACAACTGTTGCTGACTTAACACTTAAAGAAACATTATGTCTTAATTTCTCGGTATGAAAAAAAGAAAAATTCCCTTACAGTTTCTCGATATAATCAAAAAAGAATTAAACCGAAAATCTTTACTGAATTTCTAACAAAATATCAAAATCTATAAAAATTTGCTGTTTTAAGGATTGCGAATTTAATTTCCTTTCTTCAACTTTCCAATTAATTATCAAAAATTCTAAAAAAAGTATAATACTAATAAAGGATGGAATGAGAACAGAAATTCATACGATTGAATATGTTCGAATGGAGCAACAATTCCCAATATCTGCATCTTATAAATTTGGAATTCCACTAATTACAACAGCATGTATTTGTGATTGCGCTGGCGCTGAAGAATATTGTAGTGTGGATGATTATAAATATAAGTAATATATTAAAATAAAATAATTCCTTTTTCATTCATTGAACTTACGGAAAGTATTAAATTTTTTTTACAAATCGATCTAAATTATGATTCAACTTTTAATCGTATTAAACTATTAATTATTAATGTGATAATAAGTTTTAGGCTAAATTACCACATATTAAAATGCGAAAATTATAAGCATATGAATTAATAGGAAATTCGATTTAGTTTTATTAAATATTTGATCATTAACAAGAAAAATGATTATATGATAAAAATGGACTAGATCGAATGTGTTAATTAAATTAGATATTTCAAAAGCGAAAACAAATATTTGAGTACTGAAAACAGGAATTGTACGAAGAATTACGTTTGCTACCGAACTTATCATGCTCATCAATCAAGTAGCGGTTGCTTAATGTCATCGAAAAGTGAAGTATGTTGCGAAGTGGCAATCGAACCATATGGGGTATTGCTTTAAAAAAACCATTCATTATCAATTCAAATGATTTATGTATTTCGATTCTTGATTTGCTTGTTTTATATACATACCTATACTTTTACTCATTCTACTTATATATTTTACTCATATATTAATCAGATGTCCAATATCATTATCTAATTCTTTCGGTTTAATTGCTACTTTTATTAAAATGAATCAATATATATTTGCCCTTTCTTTATTTATATTTTTTATTTCACCTAGATGTATTTATACTTAAACCTATTTATAACATCTATTTTACTTATAATATATATATTTAATATATTGCATTTATTGCTATTATTATTATTGTCCTGACCTTTTTATAATGAGTTATTTATACGTATACATTTTTTTATAGTGAGTTATTTATACGTATACATTTTTTTATAGTGAGTTATTTATACGTATACATTTTTTTATAGTGAGTTATTTATACGTATACATTTTTTTATAGTGAGTTATTTATACGTATACATTTTTTTATAGTGAGTTATTTATACGTATACATTTTTTTATAGTGAGTTATTTATACGTATACATTTTTTATAGTGAGTTATTTATACGTATACATTTTTTTATAGTGAGTTATTTATACGTATACATTTTTTTATAGTGAGTTATTTATACGTAAAAATTTTCTCACTTATTTCTTGTACTTAAACTTAATTTTTTAAATATTTATTTTCGAAAAAAAGAATGAATCAAAATATATCTTTGTTACTGCAAACAATTAACTTACAAATATGTGAAAATTCTTTCTTGGACGAATGATAGTAAATTATCTTCAATAAATTTGTTAAAATTTAATATCCTAAAACATTGCACGTGATCTTTCAAGTTTAAGAGTTTGTAGGTATATGTCTTTTCTTATAATATTATGCCTGTATGCCAGTTTTATTTCTTTTATAGGGAAAAACTTATACGGCCGTAAAACTAACTCAACCAGATACTGTAATTATTCTGCGACATCGAATTTATGAAAAAGTATCGAATCGATGGACTGAAGTAGCTTCTGAAGAATTTGAAGCAGTTGTTAACAAGGGGTCTGCTAAAGTAGAAACAATTGATAAGCGACAGGTTTAATTCAATTTTTAATTAAGTATTGTTCCGGATTTCTTTTTGATGATAGAACTGACTGATGTTTGGAAGTATTATATTAATTGAAAATATTGATAAAGCACAATTTAAAAAATATTCAATACCAGATAATTTTCTCATATTCAAATATATTTTAAATATATGTAATGTAGCTGAAAAACTAAAAAATTTCTTTTACTTTAACATTTTCTTGATTATCAAATATTTTTTATAGATGGAGATACGAACTACAGCAGGTAGAGTAATTCGTGAATTGTTAAGTGGAATGTATTATTTTTCGAATGATAATCGAATATTGATGATGGGTATACGATTAAATGAACCTACCGAAAGTGACATTCATAAATTGGGTTGGTTGCGAAGAAATGATAATTCATGGTTGATACGTAATGGAATTATAAAAATTACTGATTCTCAGGTATATCAACTAATTCATATTAGAAAAAATTAAATAAAAATAAAATTTCAAAATGAAGAAATTTTTTTGAATTCGAAAATAAAAATTTTCTTATTCGAATAAAAGAAATTTTTTCACGATTTTATTATTTATAGCATATAACAATAGAAAATTGTAAAGGACAACGTTATTTAACTCGATATAATGCGGAATATTTTATAACTTATGGTGATCGTATCACTGATCTTGATCTTGGCTATCCAGTAGATGAACAGAATTGGATTGAAGGAGTAGAAATTTTAACTGATAATCGAGCAGTACGAATTATTCACGCTGAAGGCACCGTAATACATATTAGCGTCAGTAGTGGTAGCAGGTAAAAACATTCTGTAATACAGAATACTATGAATTAACTTTATCAAAAATATGCATATATTAGTAAGCTTATTTCTAAATTTATCACTCTTATAAATTTTCATTCTCTTTTCCATCAAATATAATTTAATTATTGTAATTCAGTTTTATTTGCTTGATTGTAAAGTACACACACAAACTGCTTGAATTTTCAAATTATTTTAAAAATATAGAACACTGGTTTTTTAATTTTTAATTATTGATATAATTACTGTAGATCGGTTCTTAATAAGTCATAAGCATATACATCAAATTTGTTTCAATCATAATCTTTAATAATGTATTTATGATAACTAATAACAGATGTTTATGTTTGTTAAGACCTCTTATTTTACGACATGGTTCACATTTGTTGACATTCAATGGAACAATCCGCATGGATGAACAATCAAATCGTTTCTTGAATCTTACTATATTAGTAAGTTATTAGCATGATTAATTAATCGATTAGAAATTGATAAAATAAAACAACAAATTTTTTTTAGCTAATAAATATTCCTAACTAAACTCTTGCTAAAAGAAATTACATAAGTAAATCAAGTACCTCACATAATCCTAGAGTTTCGTTATTGTTCTGATTCATTACTAATTAAATCTTAGTTTAATTCTCATTTTTTATGGGAATAATTCATAAATTATTGAGATATTTCGATGTATTTTTTCTTAAGATTTCTTTTTTATTACTTAGAAACTTACATAATATCAAAAAAAACCTAACAATGACAAACATTTTTGTTTTCTCAAATTATCGATCATTTTAATTTTTAAATCATTATTCAAAACATGTCAGCTATTTTAACAAAAATTTAGAAATTTTTTAAAATTTAATTTTTTATAGGGTGGTAAAGGAACATTAATTGGCTATGTACATCGATCCGAAGATAAATCAATTACGATTGGAGTTTCAGTATAGAAATTGGTACAGCAACAAGAACAAAATTTACAGCAACAATAGGTGGCATTCCGCCGGGAATAACTTCGGATCGATATGTATGTTTACAACCAGCTGGTGATGCAAATGCTGAGCAATGTAAATGGTTAAAGTAAGTAAACATTAAAAAAATAAAGTTAATTGTAATTTATATTGAAAGAAGAAATGAATTTGGATTTTATTTCACTAAATTTTTTCCTTGTCAATCAAAAATTTGTTTTATCATATATCAGATGTACATATCTATCATACGTTTATGTATTTTATCAATAATTTTTTTCCTAGCGAATTTATATTTTTTTACATACATACTTAATAATTTAATATTTCTAATTTTTTATTTTATAATTTATATTCAAAAGCTGAATTATTTACTACGTATGATTTAGATATGAAGCATCACCGTTACGGGAACGACACATGGCACATCGTTGGCAAGCAGGAATTGGTAATTGTCCGGGATGTAATGAGCGTGGTATAGAAAATTTTTTACTTAAACTTGATCCGCGAGAATGGTTTAATGGTTTAAATTCAACTACCGAAGCAGTTACATGTGCATTAGAAATAGCTCTTATTATAGTAAGCATTTTAGCTACCGTATTAATATGCACAAAATGTATTATTCCATTAGCCAGATGTACAATTTCATTAAGTAAACCACCAAAAAAGTAATTTTCAATTTGCAATAATAAATTAATTTTTTAATTCAGTTTTATTTCGAAAGATTAACATATATTTTGTAAAAATCTTTGATCTTTCGCAAATAATTTAAAAACATTTTTTGTTATAAAACTTTCATTATAATGTGCCTTATTGATCAATAATTGATATCGATATATCATTTTATCTTTTGCTAGTTACATTTTGCACGCATATTATCATCAGTATTTCACTTAATTATATCAAAGTTTTATAAAAATTGCATATTATCCATCACATCTCAGTTTATTCATTTGCTCAAATGACATTTGATCATCAATCATCGTAATTTTCGCGTAATTTTATTCAGAAATTTTCGAATTTTGAAATTCAGATTTTTTTATAAAATTAATGATCAAAAGTCATAATTTTGCAGTAATTAGTGACAATTCCTGGTGATATTAATACATTTTGATCGGCCCTTTAAAAAATTTCTGTGATTTATTGAATTTTCCAACAGCATGATACTGTATAATTTTGACAGTATCTATTACCTGCAGTACTGTATCAGTGCGTTATTTGCTATGCTTTCAGTGACAACAATGAAGAATTTGTTTCAATAAAATTTTGAAATAAAGCACTGCGAATCAAAAATCTTATTGCTGCATAACTTCCTTTTTTGGGACAAATAAATAATTTTTCCTAAACATAAAAATTATGAATTAATTTCTTATCTAAGAACAAAATTATTATTTCATTTTTGAAAAACTCTTTGTTTGACCGAAAAATTTTCGCTATTTTTTATAAAATTTTCTGTGATAAACAAGATTTGAAACCTTTTCAAAATTCAAAACTTTTATTCTTATCAAGATTACTGTTAAATTTTTTAGTATCATTTTTAAGCATAAACAAAATATTAGTAGTTTTAATTTTTCCATGATAAATAAAATTTCAACTTTTTGAAAGTTTTTCGTCACGAGTTCTTTAAAAATATTGCTATCATTAACTGGAAAATAGGTAAATTATTATTGATCGTTAAATAAAAAAGAAATGAAGAATTTAAATTACAAAAAAATCAAAAATCAAAATAAAAATCATGGCGTAAAAGTAAATTCTAAAAAAATTTAATCAAATTTAATTGAAAGAATCATTTATTTATACCATTTTCCCTATCACCTTTCTCATTGTTTTTGCATATTAATAAAAATTTTTGAGTACTTCCACATATTATATTTAATAATAAAGAAATTTGAATAATTAATAATTTCCAATTATTGCAGTGCGATATCATTTCTGTTATATGCCAAAATGCATAGCTTGCAATATTTAGTTGAATTCAATTATTTATTTAATTGATGAAACTTGATTGTTTTTTACATAAGAGATTTCTCATGGTTACCTGTTGCAGCATGTATACTAAAAAATTCCTCATCAGTTGTAATATTTTTATTTTTCATATTTAATTTTTCCTTCGGTGTTGCGTTACCTTTTTCTATTGGACTTTCCTAGAAAATGAAATTAATTAGACATTTCTTTTCTAAATATCAAACGTATGCAATAAAAGGAATGAATTTGTCAAGTAAGTTTCCTAATAAATTACAAATATTAATAAATTACAAATATAATCTTACAACGTTATATGATTTTAATATTATGCGAAAGCGTGGTCTAATAATTCAGAAATAAAACCATTAGATTATTTTTATAGAAATATTTTTATTATTATAAAACTTTTGTTTACCAGAATTTTTCTAATCCTCACTTTTTATTAATATTCCTTGCAAATTGTTCGATAAAGATTGTATCCAATTCCACAATATTTATCAAATTAAAAATGGTTGATATATTGTGAATTACATGTTATTTTGAATTATTCGTAATAAATGGAATATTAAGAATTTCATATTACAATGGTATTTATATCAATAGTACATTACCATTATTATTGATAATATTAATATCATTATTACTAGCATTATTATTATCAGTATTATTATTACTATTGGTACTATTATTAAAAGATATAGAAAATATTTGATGACAAAACATGCACTTTTTGTTTTTTACGATTAAAATCTTTAATTTATTAGGATTCTACTTCAGAATTTTTATAATTTAAAAGGATTTATAAGGATTTTTATGATTACCAAAGTTTTGATAGAATGCATTAAATTTTGAATGAGATAAATTCTTTAATTTATTGAAATTTTAGCACGGGATTTTTTTTAAATTAATACCATTATTTTTCAACATATGACGGTGCGTCAGCAAAATATAAACTATCCAAGATAAGCGTTTGATAGTAAATCATATTATTTATGCTTATTATTTTTTATCATCACAAAGACCAAAATAGAACGGATTATGCAAATTGCAATAATTTCCAAAAGCACACAGAAAAACATTATTTGTATTGTCTAAATGAAAAGAGAGAATATGTTTGAAATAATTTAAAAATTTTTAAAATGTAATTTCATGAACAAATTAAAGTATTTTAGAACAAAATTAATTTGCAATTCATTTTTTAAGATAATACGGATTGATAAAATAAATTAAAACTTTCAAATGAATCAAAATTTATTATTTATGAGACAAACAAATCAGAATTCTTTTATTGATAAAAACCTCATAATTTAAACATATTTTTTTGATAAGCAAAGAATATGGATATATATGATCAAAAAAGATAATATTAATCGAATCTGAATGATAAAATAAATGATCAATTATTGAAATGTTAGTATTTTAATTAATTAATTTTATTGAGCTATTTGTATATTTTTTAAAACATATTATGATATTATCGAGTGTAAATCATTAATTTAATAAAGTATAAAGTGCAAACTTATTGTTCAACAACTTGATGCTCTGCAATATAATACATTTCGTTTGAAGAAAATTGACAACCGTTTAGATCATAAAATAATTTCACTGAGTGAAATTGGCAAGAATGCATTAATTTGAAGAAAAAAAACGATATTTGTAATTTAAAATTTTATCAAACTTTGTTATTAAATTCGTAATTTTTCCATCCCAGTTTTTTTGCTTCAATTAATTGAAAAATATTAAAATTTATATACAATTTGGTTCGCATCGCACTTTTGAACAGCTCCTTACAAAAAAATTTAAATCGTTTTTATATAAATTTCAAATTTTAATAAAATATTAATTCAAGCATTCAAGTTGGAATATTGAAGTGAATTTCGTTGAAGGAAGGTAAAGAATATTATCAATATCAGTATTCCATTAAAAAACACAAATTTCGTGCCACTGATATTTTCAAGTGAAAAAAAAAATTTGCATCGCTGAAATTTTTAAATTCAGAAAAAAGTTATGAATAGCTAATTTCCATGTCTACGGATTCATATTAAGAATTAATTTTTCTAGCTTTTTTTTGGATTCAATTTGGATTCCAACATATTGTCTGAAAATTCAAAAAATAATATTTTTTTTTTCGTGTTATAAATACGATGAAATAAGCAATAAATTTTATATGGTAGAAATCGCTTACCCAAATCCCAATGCAAATCTTTGTGTCCCATCTTTCGATCTGCTTATTAGCAAGCTTGTATGACATTAATTCACAGTACATTTATAACACAATATTTTTTAATATGTTTCTACATGTTTGAAATATTGTCTATCCGTCTTTCTTTGTTCTGATAACTAAATTCTTCGTATATTCGTAGTAAGCCATCTTTCAATATAAAGGTCAAAGATCATCGATACAAAAGGAAACTTCTCACAGTTAACTGATTATTGTTTTGAAGTGTTATTACAAACAATGGTCACTAGTCGTTCAATTCAATTGATAAACAATACCTTTCATTTTAATCCAATTAATTTGCATGAAGTCCATCTCTAGTACAACCAAATGATCAATTTTAATCATGATATTATCTTAATCCATGTCATTTTTCAACTAGCGTAGAAGAATAAATAAAGCTTTCATACATAAAACCTACCTCATTAAGATTCGTTTGTACCATATCTCAAAACTTTCCCAACACGTATTGAAAATCCAGTGTTTCTTCAATGTAGGAGATGGATAAAAATTGACAGAAAGTGAATGCATATCTGATAATATTTTGCTGTATGGCACCAGAATTATCATTCATGCTTAGATTACCAGTTTATCATTTATTTTTATTGATTAAAATGAAAACAGTGTTTCTTTTTTACAATTTTTTCCTGTTTATAAAACAAACTTCTAGCTTATACCATTCCTATTTGCACCCAAACTTTTTTTTTTTCTTGCCTGACGCATTTTATTAAATTCTTTTTGTAATGTTTTTGTCGAATGGAAAAAATGGATACAAACGATGAAAAAAATATAACGAATTTCAGACGCTTTATCTAACACTGACCGATTCGTTCATTTCAATTTGTCTATTTCCTTCCATATGAGGTCAATGCACTTTTTTCATATTTTTCTTCTGTTTCTTTAATTTTTACAAAATTCCCTTCTTTTTCCTGCTTCTTTCAATATGAAAGTATTTTTTATTTTTAAAACAAAATTTTATTAAATACATGCATTGATTCCAATGAATTAATTTCGCTAAATTGTAACTATAAATACGACGCTCTTATTAATGAAAAATATTTGCTGATAAAATTTGAAATTAATTAATTATTTAAATGAAATGAAAAACCAAATTCTGATGTTAAAAAAATTTGATAAAATAAGAAAAAATTTTAATTTGAGTAAGCTCAAATTTGCCATGTCCCCTTTAAATACAAAAATTTTCGGTTTTGCAAAAAGATTAATTCAAATTATGATTGCAAGCATAAAAAAGGCAATAATTAAGAAAAACTAAGAACTCGAAAATTGGACGAAAGGAATCGTTCCAATATATTTAAAATGTTGTTGTTATTGGAAGATAATTTTTTGTTTTTTTTTTGTTTATTTTATCAGCATATCAAGCCTATTGCACGAATGAACATATCAGTTGTTCATTAATACAGCAAATTTTCTTTCCGAACTTATTTTTCTATTGCTTATGTTTTTATTACTTCTATATCTCATATTATTCACTTATTTATATTTATATTCACTTATTTATATGCATTCTTACTGAACAATTTCTTTTTTTGTTTTTTGTTCCGAAACAAAATTATTTATTCGAAGTGTAAAAAGTTATTCTAAAGGAAAGCAGAAATTTAAAATCATGGCCAGTATAAAATGTTATAGTTAATTACAAATTGATAACTGTTTCGGTCATACATCAATAGACACATTTCGCGAGATATTTTCCGCAGACGATAAATAGCAGGGTTTCGTGAAATTAGTTGATGCTATTTCGATCACGGAAAAATACGTTGTAGCCATGCCAAAGGTTATCGATATCACTATAATTGTATAAAATAATTATTATTAAAATGTATTTGTATTATTAAGAAATATTTCAAAATCATATTTATAAATGCTGAATTGATTTTAACAATATGATAATGATCATTTATCTAAGAAATTAACAATCTGAGACAGGTCACTAATTAAATTTCCATATTTTCTAATTTAAATGACATAATTTGTTCATAAAATTCAAAATGCTCATAACTTCACAACACTTCATAACAAAGGTAAACACTATGCTTACCAGTAACAGTAAAATCGATCAATAATTTGCTTTTCGAATTACGTTGAAGTACTCTAAATAATCAAAAAGTTTAAACCTCATTTGCATAACACAATAATCATAATAGTAAATTCTCATTAGATTTTTAAAGCTTCAAAAAATGATATAGAGTATTTTTTGAAAACTATCATTATAAATACTTTATAATGATAAAAGTTAAATAGAACAGGTAAACGAATAATATCTAGCGTAGTATTTTTTGTAAAAAATCCGTCATAGGAAAGAGAAAAAATAAAAAAGAAAATTAATCGATAATTCATACTGCATAAATGTTGGTCGTATATCAGTATCAGTCGTCGAATCATGTGCCGATGCATTTAGGTAATTGTTAAAAAGAAGTGGTAATAAAGCTGATGTTAGACCAACTGTACTACCACCAATTACGTTTAGAACTGGACCGAATTTGGGTATTGTTTCAGCAACAAATAAAACTGTTAAAATAACAACTGTACGAATGATAACACGATGCCAACCAAAATCTATAAATACTTTATAATGATAAAATTAAATAACAGTTTGTAAATAAACAATTATTAAAATGATTGAAAATAGCACTGATTATAATGATAATGAAATATAACAATTATGATAATTGTTGCTCCTGAACGATTTATTAAAAAAAGAGGAATTATTCATATTTAATCTTTTATATATATATACATATATATAGAAGTATAAATGTTGAAATGATGTTGAATGACCTGAATATATGTCACGATAATATCCTCATCGAAACATATTTGGAATTTGTTCAAAAATCAATTTTAATAGTTTAAGTTATCACTTAGCACTATATTAAACGATAATAATTATAATAACTATTTAATTGAAATAAGACAATGATCATGAAACAACGTAATAAAATTAAACAATGATAATGTAGTTGAGTATCTAACCATTTTATTCAACTTTTTCCTGAATATAAATAAAAAAAAGCCGAAAAAGCATACGATGAGGAGCATTGACTAAATTTTCCATTTCTTGATTCAGTGGATTTATTACTATGATAAATGTTAAAGTGCAGTGTACTGCTATTAACAAATTAGCACATTGTCGAATCCATCCAGTCTAAAAATAAGTAAATATTTAGAAATCAAAAACGAAAAATAAAATGGTTTATTTCGTTTCATTCAAAAATTTTTTCATATTTGAAACGCGCTGAAAAATTATTCTCAAAGATTATTTTATTATTAAATGAAATCCCTAAATGATATATTAACAAACGAATTAAAATTGTTCATCCCTAATTTTACAACCATTTTTGATCTTAATAAGATTATCAAACTTAATATTAAAAAGATTTTCGAAAAAAAAATTCAGTATTTTGATTATCAAATTTCAGTTGTGTTTGAAATTATCTTTGTTTTATTTTTTGCATTGCTTTTCAGCTTTCAATGAACTTAAATTTCAGATTTCAACATTGTAAGAAAAGTTTAGCGATGAAGTACAATATGCTACTGTAATATTTAATTAATACTAAATTATTACAGATAAGTTTACATCTTTTAAAGTGAATTAGTACTTGCTAATTATGGAAAGTAATATAAGGAAAAGATGAAAACACGCAATCAAATAAAAGAAATATTCAAAAATTTAACTTATTGATTGAATATTCTAAAACTGAATAAAATTTGAAATTGGAAACCTGTATGGAACTGATAACAGAATCATGGAGTGAATTACCATATGCTGCATTACTAGGTAACGATACTGATAAATATATTAATACCACTGCTATAATTCATATACTTATAAATCTATTATGAATTATTAAATGCACAAAATGAATTAACATTAGCAACCAATTTAAAAATCATTAATATTAATTCTGATCAAATCAATCCATCTGTCAATCAATATTTTTCATTGCTCATCATTACTAAATTATAGATTAAAATTTATTATCAATTTTTTTGATAACATGAATTTTTCAAGAAACAGAAATATTAATATAAAAAAGGAATAATGTATTAACTTTCTTTTCTTAAAGAGAATTTTTGAAAAATAATTTTCTTTTTGTTTCACTAGCATATTCTTACAACAATCAGCCGAAAATTTGCAAGGTTTTAAATGGCTCAATATGATTTTCATAGACTTATTATCAATAATATTGAATTTTAAGATGATAGCAGATGCGTTGAAAATAAAAAATTTGGTTTATAAATTTTTCACTTAAGCAAAAAAAAAAGTTTTCAGTTTATCTGTTTAAAAAAATATGATGTTTTCTTTCTTTAAAAAAATAATCAAAATAAATTAATTGTTTTTTCATTTTTACTTTAAAAAAAAGTGAATTCTTTTTTCACTTTATTAATATGAAAATGAATGTATCTCCACAACTATATTTAGTTTTCCAGTATACATCAGGAAAAGTCTTTAAAACAAACCGGTAAAGGCAAAAACTACGGAACGCTTAAACTGTTTCGGATATTTCATATCGTGTTGTATACTGGGAAATACGACATGTCCGCCAAGACCAAACATAAATGTCCCCAACGATGCGACAACAGCATCAAAATGAATCGGTCTACTACCGGATACGGTATTAGTATTATATTTACCGAAGTCTAACCATGAACCACCGATGATAAGTATTGCCGAAAATGATGTTGTTAACATAGCTAGTACAGCTGCCCACCTATGAAATATATAGTATTAATTAAAGGGATTAATTGAAATTCTTTTTTACCATTAATAAGGTAAATTTTGAATAGCAAATAATATGTATTTTTCGTTTTTTTAAATCATTGATTAATCTATATTATTTCTTGGTAAGAACGAAATTATCAATAAAAAATTAAACGTATTTTTGACAAATAATCAATCGATCAATTATTAATATCCTTCTAATGTTATTTTTTCTAATTATTTGTTAGTAGTTGTTTATGGAATATTTTGGTCAGTTTAATATTCCATGATGCATTTGAAGTAGATTTAAAAAACGAAGGAAAAAATTTTTTCCAATTTTTTTTTTGCAATATAAGAATGAATCAAATATAATTTGTTTGATAAGTCACCAGAAATCTTGTGGTGATCGTAGTAATGTGACCGGATAAATAGCTAACGTAACGAATAATAATACATAACAAAAGCCGATATCGTAATTAGCAATTGAAATGATAAAATCATTAATGATATATGATGCTAATAAGCAAAAAACGACAGCAACACCAAAAAAGATAATATTTAGAATGAATGAACAAAGTGATCTGAAAAATGAGGAATTTTTAATAAAGCATTCAATAAAATCCTTTTTTATAAAAAGCATATTTTTTATTAGAAACTGAAATGAACATGCAAATAAATGCACTGAAATAGTTTTTTATTGTAAATTAGGAAAAAATGCAAAAAATATGCGAAAAAATGAAATAGAATGATTTAAAGAAAAATTTTATTTCTCTTTAATCTATGTCTTGTTCTTGCCAAGCAATTTGTCCGACACTTTTTATAAATGGCAAAAGAATAAAATAAAATATAATGAACAGATTGAAAAAAAGACCTTGCCTTGCTTTTGTGCCTATTGCGCGATATGCCATTTCCGGATACGGTTTTCGACAATGTTTAGAATAAACGGACCAACGACTACACATCATAACCCAATTATTGGAAAGTATGCATGCTGTATAACAGAATGCAATTGCTAATAATATTATAGCAATTGTACCACCAAAAATACCTACAATATTTATAATACTATTATTTAATAAGTTATAATAACTATAATTGATTTAATGAGTACGTAAATCATTCAACTATTAATAATTAGCGATACTTATTAATTTTATACTTTATAAAATTAAAAAAAACGAATCATTAATTCGTTAAATGAATTCATATATTATGGACCCTCTTTTACTAGATGTAGAAAGTAATAATATTTTTAGTAAATCATTTAATTTATGAGATATTTTTATCAGATTCATTTAATTAAAATTTCTCTAATGTAGGCAAGAATAAATTGCATTATCAAAATTTCAAAATTCTTTTTCCTTTATTTTATTATTGTTCGGAATACAATACAATCAAGTTTTGAATTTAATTAATTGACTTCGAAATATTGTAGCAAAAAGATTTATTTACGATGATTTTTGACCTTAAACCTTTACCAGTAATACTTTAAAGTTTATTTTAATCGTCATACGTAACAATTTAATTATCAAATTGATTTAATGTTATTAAGGATAATGCTATGAAATCCTTTCTTTACCGGCTCGAGCCATTGCAACTGGAAATGCGACAATACCGTCACCAGCCAAATCAGCGATAAGAAATAATGCGGCGGTAAACCAATGAAGACCATTTGGTTTTCCAAAATTTATCGTTGGTTCCTTAAGATCTAATGAAGAAGCAACAGTGGCCATATCTAAATAATTAAATGATGAATTTCACCTGAAATTAACGAAAAATCTGAGAAATTTTATTATATTTATTTCGATGAATACAACAATTTTAAATTATAAAAAACTCGATAATTTCTTCGAAATTTACGAAGTATAGGTTATAAATATCGATCAAAATTGACTAATTGAGCATTATAAATAGCATACCAATACCAATAAATAGGAAAATGTAAAAGCAATCAATTTATTTGAAATATTTAAGTAAGGAAATAAAATGGTTGAATATTCAATATTCGAAAAAAATATTCGAAAAAACATAAAAATGTAACACTTGAAACGAATTAATAATGATAATAAAGATTATTAGTTTTAACAATAATATTAGTAATTAGCGATAATAGCAATATTAAAAATCATAATAAGAGAGAACATTGCAATCGAATGAATTATAAAAAATTATTGATCGATTGAGTTTTTTATCAAAAAAACTTATCAAAAAAATAATGAAATAAAAATACAAATCAAATAATATTGGAAGTATTAATTTAATCAATCTTTTTTATTCCTACTAATTCAGAATTTATTGATAAGAATAAGTGTAAAAAAAAGGATAATTTCAATAATTATTGTAAAATTTTGTTTAAAGAATTAGTAATTATTTCGTGAATTTGTATACACATATTTTAAGTAAAAAATGATAGCGTTGAAATCGGATGAATTATAAATAAAAGGAAATGTTAGTGAAAAGGATGAGAGCAAAATTAATATATTCGAAACAACTAAACGGAACAGTTAAATTACTTAAGTTCCTACTAATAAACCGGATTTGTTCACTTCTTCCAGAATGATTAATGATTAATTGAAACTAAAAATTAATTACAAATTAAGAAGGCTTATATAAAAAAACACTTAGTTTTCTGTTCACATTTATTATTGACAAATTAATGATGGCGATGGTTTAAACAAACGAAATAAATGTTCCGTCCAATGAAGAAATGGAAAATGTATATGTACTTTTCTTTTTCACATTTCTATTTTGATTTAACAACCAATATTTGATAAAACTTCTGATATTCAGAAAAATTAAAGAGGTTGTGAACTATCAATTCGAAAATAATTATTTCAGGGATGAATATTTGTCAAAAGTTTCTTTTACATCATTACATTATTATTATTTTATCATTTGTAGTGAAATAGTGTAATAATTCTACATCTTGTTACAAAACTGATAATAAATTGATATTATTACATATCATTAATGCATTGTTAGTTATGAAATTGATGTACATTTTTTTATTACTAATCTATGCTACTTATAATTTGCAAAATTGTCATCAATATTTTGATAATATTGTCAATCTATTTATGCAATTGACGAAACTTTGTTGATGCTACTATATTACCAATAACATGTTGCCAGTCATGACTTAATAAATTGGCAACACTTATTACAAAAATGATTACATCCATGCATAGCTGTTTGATCAATTGTTTTGATTACTTGATTAAGCATACTGTATCAGAATTATTGCATATCAAACAAGCATAATCATGTCTAATAAAAGACAACATATAATACTGATTTTGTCCATAAATTATTAATGATCTACTACACTCCATATTCTTACTAAGAATAATAATTTAGCAAAAAATATGGTGTAATTATTTCTTCATTTGAAGTTATAAAATTATTTCTTTCTATTTCCTCTTATCATTATACGTAGATTGAAAAAAATGACTTAAACAATCAAAACAGGAGAATTTCACGTGTTTTCATTAAGGGAAAAGCAAAAAAAAATTTCCTCTTTATAGACATTCTGTTGCAAACTGATGTGAATAAATACTTTTATTTAGAATTACATTCTACGGGATACAAACAAAACGATCATAATAAAATCTTAAATTGAAACAAAAAAATCTCACATGACATAAATAATTCGATGATAATAAAATGTTAAAATTTAAAAACGTTACACGGAATACTCTTTTTTTTATGAATGATAATATAAAGACAAACTGAAGAACTACATAAAAAAGATTCATCGTAATTGATAATTTTAAAATTTAAAAAAATTTTTTTAGATAATAAAAGCACAGAGATAAAAGCAGAAAGATGTTATTTTCTCCATAGTTGAATTTAATTAACATATTTCCTTCTTCCTGCAGAATATGAATGTATGAATTTCACAAATTTAAAACAATTTAAATTTTAGCCTTCTTAATTGAAGGATAAATTAAAATCAATATTTAATTATCTTTTGCAGTGTTGATAACTTTTCACTGGAAAACATATTTATAATCAAATAAAAAGAACCATATCAATTAATAATTACGGAGCGAAAACAAATCAGCTTATTTTTCTATCATCGTTTTGGTCCCCTCTGCATCATTCGGCCACGACGGTATTTGCATCTTCCTCGTTTCCAGTGTTTGAACGGATCATACGTATCGGATATCGCTACAGCATTTTCTACAAATACACCATTCATAAATTGAAAAAAAATCAGATCTTCAAATAAAAACATCATCAAGGAATTAAACAAATAACTGTAACTTAAAATTTTAAACTTATAGCAATTAAACTGACAATTGTTATTTGAAATTTCAAACCCATACCTCATAATTTAATAAAAATAATTTTCATTAAAAACAACTAATTCGAAATGAATTGCAAAAATTTGGATTTGGAATTTAAAAATTCTAATAAGAATAAAGTCGTTTATATTCATATAAATGAATGATACTGTTGAAAATTTCCGGATCAAAGGCAGCATAGTCAACCCGCTGATCACAATTTTCTACTGCGTTAGTCCAGTTATTTTTCCGACTTCGCTTTCTTACGACGTATTGATCATCTTTTTGCATCTTACTTGCATCCTGCGTCGTTGGGATATCAATTTCACGCTTTCCCTACAATGTTTCAGCAAGTATTCTCTTTTAAATATTTACTAAGAACCTAAAAATATTCAAAATCTGCTAGAAAACAGAATAAAATGACAATGAACAAAATATAAGTAGAAATACTACTCGTTTCCTCTTTTTCTTTAATTCTTTCTTTGTTAAAGTCATTTCTTCGTAGATATTCATCCCTCTTTCAGCATTTTTCCTCTGTTCACTTTCTAGTTGCAATTCACTAGCTGCTACCTATAATACGATCACAATGATGAATATATATTTCAAAAAAAAGTAAAAAAAAATAAATCTTTTTAATAAATAAGTAAATTACCAGCTCAATTATTTTCTATACTTTTCATTTCGTCTCAATTAAACAACTTTTGTCTTGAGAAAAAACTAATTAAGAAAAAGAACTGCAATAATAATACAGATGCTATTAAAGATCGCATCGAAAAGTTTAGAATGCATCCAAAAACTCACCAGTAAAATAGATATCTGTAAAAAAAAAAAGAAAAGGACCAGGAAAAAACAAGCATAATTCATGTGAAAGAAAATTGACATGTAAAAATGACTTTTTGTTCAATAAATCCAGGTTTATTTGTAGCGGAATCGAGATGCGACCATAATTTCTTTTCCTTTGAAGTGCCTTGCCCATTTTTTGTTGTATTGCATTTTTTTTCTTTGCTCTACAATAAAATTACTCTCTGATTTGCTCATGGTGGGGTTTTTTGAAATTTTATTAAAAATTATTTAGAAAAAAATTCAACACAAAAATTAATTTTTGTTAACAAAATTATCAAATAATTTCTTTTGATTAAGCACTTCGAAATACAGTTTCCTTTAATAGCTTTGAAAACAGCAAAGCAATGGTACTTCGATATTTGCTTTCGAACTTTGCTCAATTATAGCAATTCGATAACATTCATACGGCGTTGCCCAATCTTCTAATTTTTCCATGACCTTCTTTAAACGTTCACTTTTCTTTTCATCTTCTTCACCAATTGTATAAAGCTCTGTGGCAAGAAAACTATCATCACTAACTGTTGTTGCATCATCTTCACATACTATTTTGCTAACTTCATGCGTAATAATGTCACGAATTTCTTCATTATATTTGGTTGATGAAAAATCCAAATGACAGCTGAAAAAAATATGACTGAAACGTAAAAAATTATTGTCAAATAAAATATGAAAAAAAAAAAAAGAATAAACAAGATTTTATAACGAAAGTCTTAGTTAAAATCAGAATCTTCGCAACTTTACACAGATAGCAAAGGTGTCTTGCATATATAATGAACTGAATTTTTCTAACTGAAATTTTAATTGCCAAAAATGAATATTCATTATTCTCATGCCAACCTCAACATAGCTTTAACTGCATTCATTTTATTCAACTGAGATGTGACACCTTCTAAAGTTAATGCACCAATATTTGGTGCATAGATTGGGCGTTTTAGGAGCGGTTGATCGCGAGATGTATTAATGATTTGATGTAAAACATGTAACTCCTGTTTGACATGCAGCGGAACAGGACTACAACAAGCCAGAATGCCTTGCATCTCCCGAGGAAGTACCTGAAATAACGAGAATGAACAGCGAACTATTACCGGAAATCATGTTTATTGATTAAAGAAAATTATTGTTAATAGCAAAACGAGATATAATATCATTAATTCCCATTTTTTTTTATTAAGTGCAAAAGGAGATATAATATCATTAATTCCCATTTTTTTACTAATGATAGAAAAATTAAATAATGAAAAAACTTCAGCAATCTGCAGCATCATGTGACATGGCAGGACATACTGCGGACTTTCATCATCCGCTCTTGCACGTTCATCACGCCATTTCCACAAAGCTGCTAAAGCGAAATGTTGACGAGAATTCAAAGACTTTCTTCCTACCAATAATTTTTCATACCCATCACTTTCAAACGTCGGTTTTTTGTAAACCTTTGAATAGAAAAAACTGTAAGAGAGAACTAAACTAAAATATATTTCTCCAAAAATATAAAAACACTAATGATATCAGGTCTCCCAATGCAAGAGAAGCTATAACCTAGCTTATATGACATAAGGAATTGTTATGATTAAAATGTAGATATTTTTTGATATTAATCTTCGAATACAGCATAAAAAATAACAAAAACTGACAATAAGACAAGTTTGAGCAGATTCACTGTAAACAAATTGAAGGAGATTGTTAGCAGCATCTCCTTGATCGAGAAGTCTTTTACGGAGTTGATCATAACAATATAACAAATAATGAGTATCACTTCTAGCATAAGTTTTATGAGCTCCCGTAAGTGGTCTAAAATGAAAAAAATATCAGGCTTTATTGGAAAGACAATTTCAGAACTTAAGTAAAATATATTAAAAAATTTTTGCAGATAAGAATTTTGAATTCACAGAAAAAAGTAAATTTGAAACCATAATTAATTAGAAGGGAAACTAACTAAAAACGAAATTAATGAATTTTATTAAAATCAAAACGAAATTGTACCTTAGACGCCAATCAGCTTTTTGGAATGTTTTATCTAATGTGTGACTGCAACAAGTTTGAACCAAATGTTGATAAGAAAATTTTGAATAATTAAGCACTCTCATTGCTTTATATGTGTCAAACATATTAACAACATAAATGCCAAAATCCCGCTGCAACCAAGCAATATCCGAATCTGCTCCATGAAAAACCTGGAAAATAGATGGTTTTTCTCACAAATTAAAATATGTAAGAAATGGTTTCGATTTAATGAAGCAAATGCTGATATTTGCATCTTGTTGTTATATTATTGGACATTACTCTGCTTCGATGTTCTAACAGTAGATTTATAATAGTGCTGTTAAAATTGGACATATTACTCAACTAAATTTTTGAAGTTTGTTAAAATAATACTTTCAAAAACTAGTGTTTTAAATGAAATACCTTTAATATGTTTGGATCTGTAAAAGGTTCGTTTAAGATATTCATATCATTCCATAACGGAAAAGGATCGATGATATAATCCGTTTGACGTGTTGAAATTTGCATCAAGCATGTTAACCCAAGGAATGAACGCTGCGCATTATGCTGCAAAATATCAAAAAACTCTTTTGCAAAGCATCCTGTTGCTTCAAAAAAGTTTACAACTCCTAAAAAATTTTTAGAATTAAAATTCAGAGCTCCACATATGAAACAAAAGAATTAAAATATGGAATAAACCACTTCCGACAGTCAATATAACTTGTCGTTGAATAATAAAATAATCGATACTTCAAGATCTACGCTGAATTCTTGCTGTTTGTTTAATGTATCTCGCAAAGTTTTCAATTTCTCTACCGTATCGATGTATATCAGTTCAGTGTCTGATAATGTTTTTAATGGTTCAGTTATTCCGACAGTTAACTGTCTTTCAGGAACCTAAAAAAAATCAAATGATTAAAAGAAATTAATGTGTTTGGTGCTAGCAATTATTCGTAGATAAAAGATATTTGAAAGGAAAAAAAATATTTTGGAGTTAAGGAAAAAATTAACCTTAAAATGATTTAATTCCTTATAATAAGGATGCAAACTCTTTGCTTCATCGCTGCTCCATGTGCTACTCTTATTGTAATCATTATCACTGTCAACGATTTGCAAATTCCTTGCAAGATTTTCCATAGTATGATGTTTTTCCTTTAACTTCGGCTTGAATTCCGCAAAGCTGTTATCAACTTTAATCCCAAAAACTACTTGTGGTTTTTCTTTTGGTGTCTAAAAAAATTGATCAAATTCAAATTTCTTTTGTCAAACATTTTTACTTACTCTAAAAAATTATAAAAAATTTCGGAAATAAAATCTATAAGACAAAAATTCGAAACAGATATCATAGGGATTTCAGAAAATCTAATAAATGAAAAATCCAAAACTGCCCCAACTTTTTAAAAATACCAGTATTTAACAAGTCCATGCTTAATATACCAGTATTTAACAAGTCCATGCTTAAATCGATAAAATTATATTACACATGATACAGTATCTCAGTTTTTCAGATTCGAATTAAAAAATTTGCTCGAGCAATTCTTGTCTATTTATAATTTAAAGAGCTCGTTATATGTAAAATATCTGGCACAACTAACAGTATTATATGCGTAATACATACATAATAAAAATTAAAAATAAACTTACAAGCAAAGGAACAGCAGAAGCTGATGGAAATATTTTATTTTTATATCCAGGTAAACGTCGCAAAAGTGCAGCGTAACGTCCCTGTCTCTCAAACAGTGTTTGTTCCGATGCAGCCGTACTTTCAGCATCGAGAATCTGATGTGGCACAACCACTTCTTCCAGACATTTAGCTTTTTGCAGCAAATCAAGTAGAATACCCTGCAGTAAATCAAACCAATAATTGACTTCAACATCTGGCAAAAATTTTGCACAATCCTTTAATACAGTTAATAAATAACATACAGCTCGTTCGCAAATACTATCATTTGCCTCAACAATTCGATCCAAGAATTCATCAAGATCATTAATATTTGCTGGTACTGAAATTCGACAACCGGAATTCTGTAATATCTCACGCAGTCTGAAAATGAAGAGTTTACTCATGAAGTAGGAGTGGAAAAGCTGTTAGATGTGAATGGATATCAAGCTTACATGGCGGTAATCCTTCTTTGTTGTTCTATCATAAGATTGGCATACACTGGAAAGCTAGCATACAATTCATACCCTTCAGTATGCTTCGGTAAAGCATTTGCTTCCCCAACAGCTCGAACTGTACATAATTTCACATTCTGTAGTTTTAAAATTGATTAGATGGACAGTATGAAATGCAGTAAATATTGATGTTAATAATTTTAGAACTTGAACCACAAAAGTAAACTAAAATTATATCGCACAGCTGAATTATTATGCATGACAATGTTAATATTATTATTGCTGCAAACGGCACTGATAGCAAAAATTTTGCAAATCTTTGAATCGATAAAGATATTCCTAGCAGAAAACTATTAAGTAATAACATAAAGCTAGAGCAGAAACTGTTTCTTATACATGCACAAATAATGATCGACAGACATTATTAACAATATAAATGAAAATTCCGGGAGATCTTCCACTAATAATTTTGCACCACAAAATACAAAATTTCTTAAAATTTTGAAAAAATTAATAAGATCAGTAAAATGCATTTTGCAACAATTATTTTGAGGTTTTTTATAAAATAAATCTATACTTTTACTGCATCCAATATGTCATTTGGATTGCTGGTTGACTGCTGGTCACTCATTCTCGAAGACCACAATTTGTAAACTGCAAATTTTCATAATAATAACAGTATTCATGTTAATAATAATAATGATAATAGTAATAAGTACATATTCTCATTATTTTGTTCGTACACAATATGTAGCCCTACATAAATGGTTAAGAACATATGAAAAAAATTCAAATTTAATTCTCTACAAAATTAGCAGGTACTTATTTTCAATATGATTAATTTAATTCTGGTAAGATTAAACAAAATAAATAACCTATACGATCCAAATATTTGATGAGCAATACTTATCCAAATATTTATATTACTGAAATATCTAATTCATACTTTTTCTATATTACTTCTAAAATATTCGAAAAAGAAATATCATACGTGGACTATCCGAAAAATTAATTCCAGCGTCATAATTTTCCCTATTAAAACATTACATATCTCTTGTTTTAGTAAGATACTAAGTAGTAAACTGGATTTAAATTATGAATTAATTTAGATTAACAATATTAGATGTGCATCACAATATCTATCAAAGTAGAAATTATCGCTGATAAGAATATCTTTGACATTACTGTAATCTAGTAGTTTTATACAGAAAAAAAAACTTGCCGTTTAATTTTATACTTCGCTAAAATGTCAAAAATTTTAATGCAATTTTTGATAAACAATACTGGCGTGACTCATAATTTATCGACAAAAAATAAACCTGAATGAATCTTATGTTTATTAAATACTTTTCAATCTAGAACGTAAAAACCCTAATTCTACTTCCCATTAAACTTAACTCCACAGAAGCACTAAATTACATTATGCCGGCAATCCTCGAAACAACGGTTTTCATTTTCCAACGGTGCAGCGTTCATAACGGACGGTTTATGCAACAATCTCATCCTTTAAACAGTTATCGTTCAAAATTTTTTTTTCTTTTTCCGTGAATTCATGATTTTTATTTTCATTTCCCAGGATGATAATCTATCAAAAAAGTTCTTAAAAACTTTTCTTAAGAACTTTTTCCTCTTGTTAATTCCTCCCGAACTGCATCACATGTAATAATTGTATTTTTAAAACTATTTCCGGTCTTTTTTTAGATAATATTTTAGTGCTTGCAAAAAAAGTTAAATGAATTAAGAAATAAAATTTAGCATTAAAATTATTACAATGCATTTGAATTAAAGTTGTTGGGAACTTTTTTAAGATTTTATAAAAATAATTCATAATTATTAAGCAAAAGAAGGTAAAACAATAATAATAGAATTACCTCTCGAAATATTTATTTCCAATTTTGATTAAATAAAAGATAATATTCATTTATCATCTTTTTCTTTTTTTTTTGTTTATTATTCCATTAATATTTTGTTTTGCGAATCATACAGATTTTTTAAAAAGATGTACGTAGATATTTTTATTGACCTACGTAATTTATGTTATATATAGCATTATGACAAAGAAGAATCTATCACTGATGGAAAGAACATCCAGTCAAATAGTAATACAAAAATATCAATCAGGAACAGATGGCTCATCGACGGATGAACAACCATTTCCACTATCACCGCTGCAAGCTAATATTCTTTGGAATTATCCAACATTGGATTCATTTTCTAAACTTTACATACCCGGAGGACAAATGGATTTGGAATGGCGCCCATCGATTGTAACAGTTTTTAATGTTAGTTAAGTTTTTAAATTTCTGGAAAATCACAATTTTTTTATAGCAATTTTCAAGCTAAAAAGTTTTTTTTGTTGTTGTTTGTTTATTTTTGTGAAAAATTAAAGTATTTTCAAGCAATAGTTTTTTTGAAATAAATTTGAAATTTTCTCCTTTAGTTCCTAAAATTTTAACTTTCTTAATTAAACGAAGTTTTTTCTGAATTTTTTTTAGTATCATATCAAATATATATATACTTTCGCTTTTTTTTAATAAAAATCGAAGTCAATTGGTAAAAAAAGATAAAAAACATACTTATACTAACCATTATTAAGAAAAACAGAGTATTAAAATGATTTAACAGGTTGCCTTCATGAATCTGTTTTACAAAAGTCCATTATACCATTCTTATTCAAATTTATTTATATGGGATTTTTCCCATATTAGTCAGGAAGTTTGTTATGTTTAAAAATGAATGAATTATTTTATTGTTCTATGTTATATTTTTTATAAAGTAATTTGATTTTGAAATGTTATTAATAACACTAATTGAAGCATTATAAACAAAAAGTCTTCATTATTAGTGAAAAAGTTCCGTCGAAATCTGAACATAGAATAAATTTTTCAGATTATATTTTCCTTCCGCATTTCTGCTGCAATGTGGAGCATAATAAGCGATTGTGATGAAGTATACAATTATTGGGAACCTCTTCATTTATTTCTTTATGGTACCGGTTTTCAGACTTGGGAATACTCGCCACTTTATGCTATACGGTTCGTTCTTGCATTCAGATTAGCAAAAATTGAAAAAAAATTACTCAAATTAATAGTTCTTGATGTCACATTCTAGTAGTCGAAAATACTGGATTTTTAACATTGCTATAAATGGGATTCGTAGATAATCATTTCTTTTTTTCTGTTTTAAAATCTATGAATATTATTCAGTCCTCGACAGAACTTGCTCACTTCATGCCAAAAGTAAAATGTTAATGGTCTAAATAATATGGCTTGTCGGAAATTACTAGTGACGTTATATATATAAGGTAACTTATTTGTGTTTTATCATCCATTTTCTCTTTCTTCTAGTCTTTAGTACTGCCAGCAGTCACTTGTGTCAATCCCTTTTCTAGTATTGATAAAAGCTGTAGCATATGATTGTTAGCGTTTCTTTATCTGCTGGACAATAAATAGCGTAGGACAGTTTCTCCTTTTTCAATTAAAATCCCTTTTCTTTTTTTTGAATGTCCGCTGAAAACACATCATCATCGTGACAGATATCACAATCGGATTTAGAGACTTCTTCTTCCAATCTTATAATATTCGATGTTTGAGCCACTCTTCAAGTTTTCAAATTTGTCTTTTAAGAATTCTATTAAATAAGAATTCCTACCTTTAAAATATAGAATTGAACAGTTTACTAAATAATGATAAAAGCTGTAGAATATGATTATTGGCGTTTCTTTATCTGTGACAATAAATAGCGTAAGGCAGTTTCTCCTTTTTCAATTAAGATCAATTATTGGTAGTATTTTTATCCCGTATTTTGATATTCTCAAAAGTATTCATGTTAAGTTACAGTACTCTCAAATTATGATTAATTCCCCAGATCATATCCATAACGTCGTGAAGTTCATCCCGATGAATGACGTTGCTTTAATTAATATTTAAAAAATATTATTCCATAATTAGATATTTTCGTCAATTATTTCTAACTTCCTTTTTTTAGCGATTATCACTGTTTATTTGCACTATTTTGAAGGAAAAAATTAGCTGAAATATTTCTCAAGACACCTTGAATTTCAGATCATATTTATACATATTATTACATTATGGGCCAGCTGTAATACTGAAAAGAATATTTTTCACCAATAAATTTGATGTTTTCATTACAATGCGTTGTATATTGGGATTATTAAACGTAAGTGCTGAAATTAAAATGTATAGAGCACTTTGTTCACGTTTCGGAAACGGTATCGCTCGAATATATGTTGTGTTGACGTCACTTTCATCTGGAATGTTCATCGCCAGGTTTCATTTTTTATTTATCTAAAAGATTTGGTTTTTGGATTATTTATTCCAAGCTTTTTTCTTCATTATAATATTTGATTGTTTTTTTTAATTTATCTTTTAAGCACAAATAAATTTCAAATTATTTGAAGTCGCAGAAATTATGGAAATAAACCTGAGTCAAGTTTTCATTTCAATTTCGAAATCAAAATAAAGCATATTTATTAGTATATAGCAAAGTAATTTCTAACTGAGATTTAATAAATGTCCGATTGAATCTAACATTAGTTGCTTATATAATGTAACAGCCTTCAAAACATTTTCTTGATATTGTTTTCTTCAAAAATTTAGATAATGCGTAAGTATAAAATTTTAAGTTGAAACGATTTCACTCATACGCCTTGTATGCATAGTAATTCATTTAAAAATATATCATTTCAGCTGTGCATTCCTTCCGTCGTCATTTAGTATGTCAGCGAATTTATTCGCTATAGCAGCATATATCAATGAAGAATGGTTCTTTTTCTTTTAGTTTATAATTTAATATTTCTTCAGAAATATCATATTTTATGAAAAGAAAAACTTTTGAATTAAATTTATAAATTAAAGTTTACCGCAAGTTCAATTCTAATGTTATATGTGGTTTTTGCTTATTTGTTAGGAAGAAATAGTTATATCTCGATCTAAAATCTAACCTGAAGTTTAAAATCATCTCGAGTGTCACAATTAATATACCATATTGCCTCGATATTCATCAAAAAATGTGCAAATTCCTGTTTCAGGTTTATAGCAATATTTTTTACCGCATTGAGTGCATTAGTTAGTTGGCCATTTGCAGCCACACTTGGTTTACCGATTGTGCTCGAAATGCTAATTGTCCAGCCTCGCAAATTAGCTCTTAAATTTTGTAGCTATGCATTAGTTTCTGGTTCTGCTATCATCATAACATTGATTATCGTTGATTCGCATTATTTTGGTAAAATCGTTCTGGTGAGTTCAGTTTTGGGATTTTAATGGAATTGAGTTAGAATCTTTGTAATTATAAAAAAAGTATATTACATGAATTTGTCTGTTGTTTTTATAAAGCGTAATATTTTGCTTTGGTATCTTTCTCAATAAAAAGGATTATTTATGTGAACGGATATATGAGATTTTTTAGTCTGCATATATTTATCCGAATAGACGTAACCAATCTAATATGCATTGCAAACAATCATTGTTTTACTTTTATTCATGCAATTTTTCAAAGCTCTGCCTTGAAAATCATCCATTTTTAAAACATTCCAGAAAGTACTGAACATTCTGCAGCTATTTTTGATATCATTTTTAGGCTCCATTGAACATCATTCTATATAATGTATTTTCATCACATGGACCAAATCTCTACGGTGTTGAAGATGTGAAATTTTATATAAAAAATTTATTACTTAATTGGAATGCCGTTATTGTTCTTTTCCCTTTTGCGGTACCATTTAGCGGATTGGCATACATCTGGACACGTTCATCTCAGCATCTGGTGCATTCCGTAGCTCAAGGTCATTTCGGCTAATTATTTTTAATAGTTGATTTTTTATTAATTTTTTTGTTAATTTCTAACAATGCCAATTTAAATTTTGCTCGATTTATTGAAATTATTTAAAATTGTCATTTGAAATTTCATTCAATTAATTTTTTCTGGCTATTGTATCGTTATTTCGTCAAATAACTTAAACACCTTTTCCCTTTCGCATAAAATCTGAATGAATTTAGTTCATTTTTTATAGAGTTATCGCTGGTTTATTGGAAACGTTTCTTACCGATCCTTTTTATTTTCCTGTCAATCATAGTATGGTTTGCAATATTTTTCTGGCAACCTCATAAAGAGGAACGGTTTTTTATTTCCAGTTTATCCTCTTTTAGCTGTTTTAGCTGCAGTTACGCTTGATGCTTTACCTCGATAAGTTTTTTGTCTGGTACTACATTATGAATTTTCTATTTATTTCGCTTTCTGTTTTTTTGTACTCTTTATTTGCTTTCTTATTTATCTTTCAAACTTCAACTTCTTTTCTAAATCATTTGTAAATGCATTGTATTTAATAATTATTTCAGGATTGGCATTTATCTGCTTAGTGGAACATCACGAGGCTTTTGGCAGGCATGCATTATTGGATGTTTATTGATCTTTTCGGTATTATCTGTTTCTCGATCAACTGCAATATATCGAAATTTTTTTTCTCCAATGGAAATTTACAAAGTGCTCAATGAACATGTAATTAATTATAGTAATCACAACGAATTACATTCTGTTAAAAATGTATGCTTTTGATAATTCATGACATTTTTTTCAAGATATCAAGTTTCAAATATTTAAATATAGAATATCAGTTTTTTCTTATATAGAAGTGTTAAAAAAATTTTATAAATGAAGTCGTTAATAATCATCAACGAAATTTCCTAGAAATGAACTTCGCAAGATTTTTTATAATTGTTCCCTAGTCAGTCATTTTCTTTGAGTGTTGTGCTTATAGAATACCATAGTGATACATATTTGTATCGGTAAAGAATGGCATCGATTCCCATCTTCTTTTTTTCTACCATCCGATATAAAAAACAATAAAGATCAAGTATTGGTAACGGAATTGAACTTTATAAAAAAACAAATTTGCTGGTTTGTTACCAAAACCATACATAAAAGGTTCTTTACCAGAAATTACACGTGTTATTCCAACAGGAATGAATGATCTTAATCGAGAAGAAATTAGTCGGTTAGTAGTATTATATTCTTGACAAAAGTTTCAAATTTATTCTCAGATTTATATTTCAAAGATCTTTTTCACTTTTGAGCAATCATTGTGGTACAATAAGAAGTTTAAGCATTAGGAAAACATAACTAAATAGATTCGAACAAACCGATGATATGCTATCGTTTACAGTTGTAGTGTTGTGTAGTATCTTTTATGATTGGCTTCTTCGTACATATTTCCTTAATCTATAGCCAATAATTTTTTTTAGTAATTCTCAAAAGTTCTATCAAATTTTTGTTTATACCAATATATTTGATAATCTTTAAAATTTTCATTTTATTTGACAAATTTGTTTGTAGTACTTAAAAAAATGTTGAATGTTTTCAGATATATTAATATTAAGCGGTGTGATTTTTTGATCGATTTAGAAACTTCAGATGCCACTAAACTTGAGCCCAATTATGCGAAACAAGTATGAATTTTGTATTTTCATTACTTTTGTTTCTCTAATCGATATTTATTATATCTAGTCCACGCATGACTTTTAATTATTAGCTGTAATTATGGTTAATTGATTTTAACAGTATTCATTAATTTTGGTATTTATAATTTCCTATCATTTTTGTCATAAAACGAATCGTAAATAGAATTGCATATACAACTTTTGTCTTGTTTAAATAGACTTCTGTTTCAATCTTAGAATTTAGCATTTATTTTGGTTGGAATCATAAGAAATGTTCGGATAATTTTTTTTCCATTCGTCTTGATTGCATTTGTATTCATTGTTTCCATTAATTTATAGACAAACATTTGGCGTTCGGTAATGAAAAAGAAGTTTCTGCTGACATCCCATTCTCATCCGATTTATCGCTCATTTTATATCCCGTTTGTAACTGATTCTAATGTCTATGGAGATTATCATCTCCTCGAGAGAATCCATGATATTCGTAACAACACAGCATTGTATCAGTATTAATGGATTTTTAAATTTATTTAGTATTTTGTTCAGGAATAAAACTATTTCATATAATTTCAGCACTATTTATAGCATGCTTTTAAGAATAATATTTTATAATATTACATATTTGAGTTTCTGCTTTATTCGTTTCTCTATTTGTATTTTCGTTTAATTATTTGACGGTAATTAAGAAAAGCTTTAACTATATTTTTTTTCTCAAAGTATTAGTTTTTAGGCAATTTTAAGCACATAATACACAGTGTTTTGTAAAATTTAATATTGTCACGATTATATAATTCAACGTTGTTTGTTATACTTCTCGCTTGATATCCATTATGCTATTCATAGATCAGTCCAATAGCCAACGTATCTCAAATATAAGTCTTGAAACTGAATAGAGTGACCGGTTCAATGAAATATAATTTCAAAATTCTGGGAGAATTACGAGTATTTGCAAATCAGTTATTTCAGAAATATTGCACCGAATTTTTTTCTATCTTCAAAATTTTTTTGATTGTAGCATTGTATTATTAATTAGATTCTTCTGTCCTTCTGTCCTTATTAGTTAGGATCATTTATCGAAATTTTTATTTTTGTTTTGTGTTATGTAGTCATTTTAATGACTAATTGCTCATATTATATAATGAAATGCACTGAAAGCTTCTATGCCTACATTCCAATGTTTTAGAGTTAGTCAGTGATTGATAATACAACTTGATATCAGTACTATCAAATATAATGCTTGACAATTAAGATATTCATTTTAATTTTTTTTTAATATTGAATAATCGTTTATATTTCTAATTACATAATCGTTTATATTTCTAATCAATTCTAATTACAAAAACTGTGCAATTTTATTCTATTTCATTTCGCCTTTTTCTTCTAATCATACAAATCAATTTATAAATTTATTTTGTTTATTTTGCTTCTTATTTCAATGGTATTAAAAAAAATCATCTATAAATATTTTTATAGCTCTTTTTATTTTTTTGCTTTCGAAATTTAATTCACCATTTATATTTCATATATAATATAATCACATATAATTATTTGTCCATTATCATAAATTTTTGCTTTATTATCATTTATTATTTTTGATATTTTTCCAAGAATTATCTACATATATAATATATACATATATATACATATATATATTTTGCTTTAAAAAGATAAATAATGCTGAAATAAAAATTTTAATTTCCAAACTTTGTTTCAAAATTGACATAAAAGAGAAACAAAAAAAGCATCGTATATTTTAGAAATTTAAAATATCGTATTAAAATAATATTGGCCGGTATAGATTTAGCGGATGTAGAATTTTTTGATTTATATCAGAATTGATGAAATCTTAAATGATATATTACTTACTATATTTATTTTGAGCAATTTAAGGTTGCAACAACTCATAATTTAAAGAGATTTAATCGGTAAAGAAGAATAGAAATAACTTTCGTTTTATTTTCTTTGTAGTCGTTATCGATTAGGGATAAATTATCGGTGTATCATCAATATTATAATTGTCGCTGTGTCACCAATATTATCTGTAATATTTTCATCGAAGCTTGAATCTAATCTAAAATATTCTGAAAATATTATATCATTTTTAGTGCTACAGAAATCAGAAAATTCATTTATATATGAATAGGTGGTGTGGTGGAATTATTGCTGAACATTTAATAATAATGGATAATTTAAAAAAAATGATTCAGGAAATTTATTAGTTTTTATGCTTAAACATAAAAAGTCAATAGAGGAGAGATAAATTTTTTTTACCTGCAGTTTGAGTTCAAATAGACTTCTTTCGAATACAAACTGATAACGGATTTATAAAAAATTGCGAATATGGGAGATTTTAAAATATAATGGACAGGCTTTTCACTTAGGAATTATTAATCAGGAAGTTAGATTAGTTATAAACATCATAATTTTGATATATTTCAAATGTAATAAATCGAATAAGTTAATGAAAAGTGAGTTGCGAAAGGTCAAAATTAAGTAGCCGATCTTAGTGATTATAAATGCTTAATTTTTCGAGAAAATCCATGATGCAGTGAAATTCAATATAAGCATTTGTACCGTGAGAATAACATTTATCATCAAATAATTAATAGCTTTAGAATAGAATATAAAGTGTTTTTCCTGACCAACTGTTTTGCTTTTCATGAAAATTGAGGATATTATTGAGAATTAGTAGTGAAGATGATTTTTCTCCAAAGAGTTCGAATTAAAAGAGAAAGACAAACTTGAAAAACCATTTTTTTTCTCAAGAAAAAGATTCATGAAAATAAATTATGAGATTATTATAATAGCAAATTTTGTGTGATAGCAAATTTTACCAATAATGCTGATCGAGATATGACGCCAATTGTTATTAGTAGCATGGCTTTAGAGTTGGATTACTCATTAATTAAATAACGATGGATTTTAAGTTCCTTTCCAACTGGCTGTATTAGGTCAGAAGTTTGTTTTATTATATTACAATTGATTTCCTTATTAAATAATAGAATTTTTTTTTGTTCATATTTAATATCAGAAATATGAGGATAGAGAATGAAATATCAAGGAATTAAAATATTGCATTAGGTTCCATTTCCTCTTCATTCTCAGTTTTTTTGAATCATTAATTGATCATTATCATTATTTCGATAATGATACTGTTACTATAATTTTGCAGAACTTTTGACATAAATTTTCCTATGAAAGAATAAAAGAAGAAATAATAGCAAATGCTGTCTGCAATTCAAAAAAAACCTTAAAATAATTTTTGTTTTAAAAGCTATGGGAACTGCAAAATTTCTGCAAAATTTTTTTTTATGAGAACTACAAAATTTCAAATATTAAATTATTAGTAGTTGCACATATTCTCAACCGATGCCGATGTCTTTTATTTTTCAATGTTATTATGCCTATTAGTACTTTGATAATTCCAATCGTTACTTCATCATATTATTTGCTTCAGTTTGCTCAAATTGTTTAGGTTTAAGAGAAAGATCTGATAATTCTTGCGAATTTTTCTTTTCATCTTACCAATCAAAAAAAAAGTAATAATCAAAATTACTTAAATAATGATAAATATGATACATTGATTTTCTAACTCTTCCAACAATATATCATGCATTTATTATGCTGCACTGTTGCAGTGAAGATTCTTGTATTTATTTTTCTTTACATATGCAATTGATCAAACATTTGCAATAGCTATGAGTTTTTTTTTTTCGATTTAACTTACTTTTTCCTGAAAATCCTTGGAAAAAAAAAACAATTCTTTTCTGAAATATTTTAATTTAATATATATGCATATATATAACTCAATCATACAATAAGCATAATTCGAAATTATTCAGATACACTTTCTTCTCTATAATGATTTTGTCAATAATTATAGTTTTTTTAAAGAAGAATTTATTTTTGAAAAATAAATATATATCTTGTAGAAGATAAATAATGTATTCAGATGCTGAAATCGATTCACAACACTGCCATCACTTATAGCAATTTATGTTGTTCATCTTTTTGCTTCTGTAAATTGGAATGTTATCTATAGCATATCTTTTAAATATATCTAATCTATTAAAAAGTATGTTTTATTTTGGGAAATTTCAAAGAAAAAAAAAATTGTACATCTAGTCCACAAGACTGTATGATCCACTGGATTCTTTTGAACTTTTTTCAGTTCACTTTAGCTAGGCACTAATTAAGATATACTTAAAATATCAATCTTTAAAACTAATTAATTTTACTCATTCATCTTCCATCTGTTCTTAATTCAAAATCAAATATTTGTTGCTAATACGATTAATAGTAAACACTATCTGTCAAGTTCAGATTTTCAAATTTATCGAAAATCAAGTTGTTTATAGATTTAAAATTAAAGCTTTATTCTGAGGAAAAGATTTAACATTAGCCGATTTGGAAGCATTTCATATATCAAATGAAATAATAGATAAAAGCAGTGATCAGTTTTTTTTTGCTTTAGTTTTAGCAACAGATTTGAGTTTAATTATGCAACAAGAGATAAAATTGCTTCAGATTCAAGTTACTGCTACTATTTGGATCTCATAATTCTGATACTATTGCTCGTTATTTCTATGTTTGTCAAAAATTTATTTCTAACTGTCCTGCGAACTCATTATTCAAGTTTTAATTTCACCACTTTTTAGTTTAATGTTATTATTTCAGTTTATCACTCCAACATTATTTAATCCATTTCAAATGTCTTTCCTTTCGTATTATCTTTCCTAAAACACAATGGATGCAATATGCATAGAAATTTGACTCAAGACTTTCAATATTTAGAATAAATTTTAGTACTTCAGATTCGTTTCGTTAAATATGAAAATACTGGCACTCATTTCAGCGGCCATTAAAAGTAATCATGCAGAAGATAATGCTATCTCAAATATTATCGTAAGTCTTTTTCAAATGCAGAGAAATATTAGTAAATAAGAAAAATAATACAGCTGCACATTTTAAAAAACACTCCAATAATCGATGTGGATTATTGATGATAACATTCCACCGTAAAATAAAAATTTATGATCAGGATGCTATAATGAAATGTATTTTAAATATTGCCATTTTCATCGACAAATATTGCAGCCCAGTTTCACAACTGGTCCATCAACTGCTTAGCTAATTGTAGAATCATAAGAATGTTCATTCATTCTATTACGGTTTTGAATTTTACTGATGCAGCTGTATGCGAAATTCAAACAAAACAAATGATTTAACAAATATATTTTGTCCTAATTAGTTTTTTAGTAAAAACTGGCAAATTATTAGCTTTATTTTTTTTAAAATTGTAATAAAGCTACACATCATATTCATTAACTACTATTAATTCTATCAGCAATTTCTATTTTATGAAATTGATAAACTAGAATGACCAAAACGAAATGCAATAATATTCAATCCATAAGGGTAATGAATGAAATGATTTAATACTTTCTGTGTAATCCTTGGTCTTCTTAGCGCTTGATGGGACAATTCATTTCCATTGTTTCTTTAATATATAAATTGATTTTTCTACTATTCGTTCATTGGAATAATAGACTTTCATAGTTAAGTAGAATGAGATATGCATGACTAAATTCCAATTACCTTGACGGAATATTATGACACTAATAGTCACTTTGATATTACTTATTTCATATTCGAAGAAATTTATATACTAACGTTGCCAGGAAGCATATGTACAAGACTTGTGTTTATTACGTAAATTAAAAAAGATGGAAAAGCAAAGAAGAAATAAAAAAAAGATATCTTATATTCCCATTTCTTAATGATGTAAAATCAAATCTGTTTTGAAATGATCTAATAAGTATTCATATGAATCTTTTAATAATAAATGATAAACCATTTGTAACTCAATAATCACTGATCTTATTTGTAATACACATTTTATTTGTATGTATAGTTTTAGTCATGTAAAAATTCCTGCATAACAAATAACAGTACACTGTTCTATATTTTATTATCTTCTATATCCTATCGCTTTTTCCCTTTGTGTGATTTTTTATCCATTTTTTGCATCTGTTCAACGGCTTCAAATGAACCTCGTACCACACGTACATCATAAGTTCCAGCCATTTCACCAAGTGGTCCTTCTGAACTTGCAAAACTTTCTTTATCTATTCTCGAAATATGCTGCAATAATTTTGATATATGAAAATTATTATTCAGTTTATTATCCAAAAATTAAATTAAGAAATGAATTTTATAACTTTAAAATTGGTTCAAAAAAGTGAGTAAAAAGAATATTTTAATATTTTACCTCATTTTCATCTTTTCCACTTTTTATTCCCCTACTAACCGCACTTCCATTATTCTTAATTTCTTCTTTTCTTTGCATTGCCATTATCAAGTCATATATTATGGCTTCACAATCCACATTTTCTTTCGCATATTGCTACAAAAATCACACTGAAATTATATATATATATGCATTTAGTATATATATATATATACCTGTAATATTTCTATATCGTCTGCATCTTTCATTTGGCAACTCCTTGCTTCGTCTGAGAAAACCGCTTTAATTAGACGTACTAAATTTGCTGCATCTTCAGTTCTAAAATGAAGCGCAAATAAAATCATGTAGCGATATTTCAGAATAATGCAAACAAAATTAAAAGAAATATCACCTTTTCTCGACTGCATAATAATTTAGCAGAGGTGAAAATTTGTTATTCAATACGAGATAGAAGACGAAAGGACCAAAATGCCTGGTAGAATGAAGATTTGCAAATTTATTTTTATCTACTGTGCGATCAAATATCGTGTGACAAAGCTAAAATTTGCAAAAATTTTAGATTTTTCCTAGCAAAAAACAGAAAAAGTAAATTTAAAAATGTGTTAAAAAAAAAAACTTGGATTTTTTCTCTGAATTTTTGTTTTATACTTAATTTTACTCTATTAATATTAAAAAAAAAGAAGCTTTGAAAAATTAGCGACTTTCGTTACAAATATGAAATATGAAAAGAAATATACGATCACTTTAAATTATAGTCCACCTTTACTAAATAATTGGCAGTCGACATTGCTGATTTGAAAGATATGTTTACACTAACCTTGATAAAAGTTGGGTCATTTGGTAAATAATAATGACAAGCCCAATCGAGGACATATTCGTGATCATCTTTGTCCAACGCCATCTAAAATACTTTATTACCTAAAAGAAATATATGCAACTGCTGATGTCGTATAGAATTTTAATACTGCTTCCTAAATTGTTTACCATTACAAAAGCGACCTGTAAATATGGATCTTTGAACAGTGGTGGCTCATATACTGGTCGATAAGGATGACCTTTGTAAACCCTTGTCATTCGATCTCGCTCTTCCGGTGTTGCACTTCGTAATGTACCACTGCATCTGTTTCACGTACAACAACTGAGCGTACCTGTATAAATTTGTAGTTGTTTTATAATGATAAAAATTACATTATTCGAAAAAAAAACACAAATGAATGCTTTCACCTGAACTCCTAGACCAAAAGAAAGATCTGTGAAAACATATTTACTGTTGTCAAAGCCTTTAATTTCTGGATCACTAGCTAGAACAACTGGTACACTAGAACGTGGTTCCAATACTGGCACAAACTGCAGAAAATTCATCCCGATTTCCTCCATATTTTTTACTGTCTGAAGTAATTTCAGCATATTTCAATTAAATTTTCTGTAACATTAAATTAATTTGCAATGAGAAAAAAAAAAAATCAACTACAATGTATAAGAAAATCAATGGAAGTATGTAATTATGATTACTAGACTTTAATAGTAGACCTAGCAGAAAACTGGCTAATTTAATACAATTGTCGGAAGATTTATATATCATAAAAAATTGCAAAACTTGAAAATTCGAAAGGATTACCTTCTCATAAGCTTCATCTGTCATCAGGGCGTAGTGTGCACGTTGAGGTTGAGTGATTTGCCGATTACTAAATAATTTCTCTCGAAGATTTAATCCTGTAAGACGTTTCAATAAACTCTGAATATCACTTCTTGTAAAAAGACGTTCCACATCAATACTGCTACTACCACCTGCTTGCTGCGTTTCAGCCTTTCTGTAAAACATATTCAGCATTCCAGTCGAAAAAAAAAGTTTTCATGTGAAATTAAATAATATCGTAAAGTAATGTTTGAAATCTGGAAAAATTCCAATTTTTATTCGCGCTTTTCCAAGAAAAGTTGTTATGATAGGTTTTAAAAATTTTATCAGAACAAAATTTAAAAAATTCATTAGATTAGGGTAGTTGATTCCTTACATTTATATTTAGGATTCATCTATACATTATTTTCCTATAAAAAATATCTCGCTTTGAAACTATTACTCTTACTCCTTTCTTGTATCATAATCTTAAGCAAGATAAATTTTATTCTGTACTAGATAAAGCTGCAATCTTATTTAAAATTAATAAGTTCTCCTTACGCAACACATTAACTTATTATATAATACTATGAATTTATCGAAACAAACAACCTATTCTCATTTCTCATGACTTTTACTTTATTTTAATTATTATCAGCGTAATCTTACTTTGCACATTTGATCCAAGCAGAATAAAAACTTTTCCGGATTGTCATGTGATTGTAATTTTTCGATTTCATAAATAATTTCCATAAATTTCTGGTAATAACCATATTTTAGACAGAGAAAAACAGTTAATCAGATCTGAAACAAAAATACAAAAATTATCACAGAAGCAATTAATTCAAGTCAAGTAAATTCTAGCTAATCCATTAGAATATACTAAATTAACAAACAACAAAAACAAGTCCCACTTTTTCCAAAAATCACTATAAGGCTCACATTTTAATTATAATAATAGATCAGTTTTGTGAAAATAATCTATTCATATTTTATAAGTTTCTGCGAAATTATCAATCTCAAATATTATCTAATTATAAGTAAACATTCTTATAGTAATGTCCGACAAATCAGAAATGCCTCATGCAAATGAGAAATTGGTAGAAAAATTTCATGATAGTTGGGATGCACAGATCATTTAGCGACCCATATCGTAACATAGTTTGTAGCCTGGTGATAAAATGAGGCTCTTGTTGACACATATGTGTAAAGGGATTGGTGAAGATGGGTTGTTTATGTTGACATCACGTGGTTGTCTTGTTACGCTGAAGTTTTGTAAGTTTTGTCATCATCTTGCATGTAGTACGTAAGGAGTAATGCTATGAAAAGAGTACCTGTAGTTCATTATAATAATAAGTGGAATAATTAATTATGGTTATTACCAAAGTAATTTGATTAATTCTGAGAATGTAAAAATATCGTAATTTAGTAGTATGATGCATATAATAGGAACAGACAACTGGAAAATAATTCGATGATAAAATTTTATTACCAAGATACCGTACCGCTTACAGTTTGGATGTAGAGATACTAAAACCAATGTTGAGATTTCATGATACTAAAATTCTAGTAATTTGAGCAATTTTCTGTGGCCATTTCTTTATCAGTTCTTTGAATTCCTCATACTTTCCATTAATAGTTAGGATATTTTTCATTATCCTTAAATGAAAAGAGTTAAAATATTTTTGTACTAAACGCTCAGCTGTTAATATATTTATTTCTGTTTGGTTACGGTAAAAATATTAATATTTATATTTTGTAACAGTGATATTAGCATAGTTCTACGCTAGATAAAATACAATATATATTGATTTTGGAAATTTTAATCTTAAAACATTAGCTGTTCATTACAGGTTTTTGTATACCTTATATTCGTATGCATTTATAGCAAAAAAGAGTTATTCTGTCACTTTTTATTAGAAAAAAAAATTTTTCCTACAAACCATAACAAATTCATAAGTTCGAATATATTTTATTATTGAGGTTAATTAACCAAAGCAAAAAATTGAAATCATTAATTTCAGGATTTCGATGAATGAATGCATAGAAAATCATATTTCTTCATTTTTTTATCTGAAATTTGAACTATAACATATTCATTTAGCCATCTCTGATAACGTGTCAACTGAATGTATTACATTGGGCCACTTGATGATAACTATTTGATAAATTCGGGAAAAGTATTTCATGTTATAAAATTTAATGGAAGAAAATAAATGCATGATACTAACAGAGAAACGAAGAACATATTGATAAGATATATTGACAGTTTAACATGGATTCATTCATACACTGTGTGAAATGTAAGAAACTGGTCCTACTAATGGAACAGTTTCTCTGTGAACAGTGTGAAGTGTATGAAAAGTACATTACGCGCTTAGAGTGATGTTAAACGTTGTCTGCGTTATGATAAAAAAATCACCTTGCAGATTTTCTGCACTGCTTTTGAGAAAGCCATATTCTGAAATGTCCACTGTTGTTACTGCTGATTCAAACCAATTAAATTTCAATCCGTCATGGTCAGTCATTTGATACAGTGACTTGTAGTTTAGTTTTCTCTTTCCTGTTTTGTGAACATAAAGATGATGTATCTGCTGAATCAGATTATCGATATTACATAAGATTCAACAACCAAAATATATTATTTCAAACAAATGATCATATAGAATGAGTATGCATATATACGTTGTCCCTTTTTTATATATATTTCAGGATGCGTCCCGTTTCTATGCCGGTATCGGTTGGGGGCGGAAACAGTAGCGGTAATCGTACGGAACCACTATTTGCAGCTGAAAATGTGTGTTGTAAAATTTCAAACTTTGTTAAAATTAAGATCGCTAATGTTCAGTAAACAATTTCGTCATTTCATTTTACGGCCAGGTGTGTTCCAAGTAGTTAACCAACTGTCCGTTTGGAGGCTAACCACTTTCCCTACTTTTAAAAATCATTGACATTGTAACTGGATTCAAGCTGATAAAGCTTATAATTTAATGATATTGCTGCGGAAATAAATAAGCAAAAATTTTCTAGTTGGTTCCTTTATCTCCAAGTTACTAGAATTTGTATTACTGTATAGATAAACAAGATAATTTAATAACGGAATGCTGGGGCTCTTGGAAAATATATTTGTATATGATTACATTCAGCGTGCATTCATTTTATGATCAAACTGTGTATTGCAGTGAATAAAAAAAATTTTAATGGTCGTTCTAAAATAAAACATTATCTAATTTTATAGCTATTTTTGTTATTTTAAATATAATGTGGTTACAGATACATTTATTTTGATTTTTATTTTTTAGCCCACTATCGATTATCCCATAGCGGATCCAATTTTCGTGAAAAATCGTTATGGTCGGGAGGATTTGCTCGCTCTTCTTTCCAAAGATGTGCATCCACCAGATGGTCTTGATAAATGTCAATTTTATGTGCCTGCTGTTCAGAAACCAATTGTATTAATGCCGCTTTCGGATACCGAGACGGTATTTTCATGCTATTAATGTTGTAAAAAAATTAGAAAATATTTCAAAACGTTTAAATATTGCAATGATACTTTTTATAGCTGAGAAGTGGATTTTGGGAACGTTTTGGGCATGATTTTTCTAAAAACTGAATATATTTGTAGCGACTGCAGCATAACATAAATTCAAGCAAAGCGATGAGTTTACTAAGTCATGCGGATCGAGCAACCATTGCTTCTGGTGGCATGATTGGTGGCCCAATTATTCCATCACAGTTGAGAGCAGGCCAAGAAAATCGTTCATTTTCGTGGATATCTGCATCCGGTATACATGTTTATTGCGAAATTTTTTGTTTTTTGATCCACGTTTTTTGCAAGTGCTATAAAATGATGAGATTATTTCAAAATTCTGTGGAATCTTTCTGAACTTGGTTTGTTTTTTTTTTCAAACTACATATTTTGTCAGAGAAATGAATTGCTAACTGAAATAATTTCTCCTTTATTGAGCCAAGAGAGATTATTTTCTTGCTTCTGAAATTAAAGAAGTTTTGGTTTAAACAAAAAAAATTTTATCTGCTTGAAATGATTTTTTACAGGAATTGGGAATGGTGGTTTGGAAGAGGGAACTTACAGTTTGGTCGTGCCACATTTGGAAGTTCACATCGTGGGCGTGGTGTGACGCCGACAAATTCTGCTAATCCATCTGAACCAGTAGTGATTGGACGGATTAGTTAGTTTACTGACTGTGATAATGAATTATCTATTCATTAGGTTATACTAATATATTAATTAACATATTACATCAATATATTAATTAATATTGATATAATATGTATATGTTTGTGCAGGTGCTAGTCGAAATAACCGTACTGGTATACCTGGTTTTGGCCGAGGAAGTAGCACCATTCAACCGTTTAATGCACGAGCCCAAGGTTTATATGATCCTCGAGATCCACGTGATCGTCCGAGACAACGCGTTCGTAGCATATCTGATGATACACCAAATCCATCGTTCGGTAGTGCCGCTGATGATTCGTCTGCACCTTTGAATAGCGGTTGGACCCAAGTGGGGCGGGCTGCCGCACCATGGAGTAAGAGAATGCAGGTTAATATAAATGCAGCGATACAACAATCACAAGCGAATGTCGAATTTAGCGGTCAGTCACAACTGCCAGAATGGATGAGTGATGAACAAGAGAGGTTACTTTATCTTTCAAAGACATTGATGTTATAATATCTACGCGACTTCGGATATAGTTTAATTTTTTATTTAGAGGAAAAAATTCAAATCTGGAAGAAACTGGTTCATTTGATGATAGTGGCCAGTTTCAAACATCAGCAGTCGCTCAACAAATGGGAACGTCGTTGGATTTAATACAAAATTCCGCATCAAATATAGCACTGGATATTCCGGAAAGGTTTCTTTAATCTTTTCTTTTTTAGCAAAACTTTAATTTGTTAGTATATCCTTCGATTTTCTTCCAATCGGTTTTTAAGTGCACGATATGATATGACATTACCGCATCATTTCTTTTATGTGAATTCCTTTGAACGGCATGAAGACTACAAAAATAATATGACATTGCCTTTTTATTGAGAAGAAAATTTGGTGTTTTAACGTAGAAAATATAGAAGTCGTGCATTTTCAGACAAAGGTCACATCAAGAAAAGGAAAAGTCAGCTTTAGCCTCAGCTGTGCCTGTTACTGTTCCGAATACTTGGTCTATGTTGTCCAATAGTCTCGAGCAGCCACAAAAAAATAGAACAGCCAAACAATATATTGAGGTCAAATATTGGTTTGAATTTATTTAGATGACATGATAAAATTCAATTATATCTCTCAGAATTGTTTTATTAGAGTTGGTGGTGATTTACTGACTTCATAGATTTAATTAAGCGTTGTTTTAAAATTTATAATTTGATGCTTTTTGATTCCAAAAATGGAATGACATTGTGTCTCTATCAACTTGATACAGAAATAGTTAGAAAGCTTATAAATGAAATTTAAAAATTGCATTAACCGTACAAAACTTATTGTCTCAAGTTTCAGGAATAAATAAAGAAGAATATTATGAACATCATTTAATTTAGAAAAAATCAAATCCGATAGAAAAATTTTTTTTTTGACTTATTATTCTTGATTAAAGGTTCATACGTTGACTTTAGCTTTTTGTAATTTTTTGGTTTTTTTGAGGAGGATCATTTTTGGGATTGATTTCCTAATTTGGTTATATTTTTTTCTCTTTGTTAAGATTTTTAATGAGTGCTGTTGCTTTGACTAATGTCTTTTCTAATATATCTACTTGAATTGTATCTAGTTTTTCTCCTTATTAGTTTTACTATCTCATGAATATAGTTACTTAATTCTTCAGGTCTAAAAGCATCAATAGAAATAGTATTCTGTGGTTTATACAACCAAATTATCCCTTTATTCTTTTAGAATTCACTCCAAACAAGATTCTAATGCTAATTATATTTTATCTAGTAGCATTTTTCTGCCAATAAATATGATTCTAATTTTAGGTAGAGACTTACCAAAATTCATCTAGGTTTTTTTAGGTTTGAGACTATAAAAATGTTCTGTAACTTTCTTGAAATAATCTTTTCTTATTAAATAAAAAAACTTCTGATTGATGAGTCTGGCTGCTGAGGATTAAATAACGGTGGAGCTAAAATTTCTAAGAAGCACTATAATTTTTTGCTTAATTATAATAATGCAACTGCATCTGACTTAGAGATCCTTGGTAATAGAGTAAAAGATGTAGTGAAAAATAAGTTCAACATTGAACTTGATTGTGAAAAAGAGTTTTAGGTAGTATTAGGAGGTTTTTTTTTAAGCTCCTGTATTGCCTTTTATTGATTTCTTATTCGTATTACACTTCTGAATGGCACCAAGTATTAGATATTATACACATAAATTTTTCAAAAAAGTTCATAAACAGTTTATTATCATAGTTTAATTCATCGATAGTGTGTTGGTTGTGAAATTATAAAAGTTCTAATAAATGACATTCCTAGCTTCTCTCCATGTTTCGTTACTTAAACTGTTTCAGAAATCTGATAGCGTAAGTTTAAAATCCGAACAGTCAGCATCCATAGCTGCAACAACTGGCAATGAAATAATCCATTTCAGCAAAATGTATTGTTTTTTTTTTTTGGTATTATAAACCTTTGTTTTGATTTTCTGATTCCTGTTCATTTGTATATATTGACGTGAATTTTTGTGATACTTTTAAAAGTAGTTGTCGCTTTTGGGATATATAACATGCTAGTACCTTTACTCCAGCATATAAACGAGCCATTTTGATATTATTTTCCGTATTATTTGTTTTTAATATTTTTTTAAATGAGTTCAGTTCTGGCTTAGATAAACAATGGAAGATGTTTCTTATGAAATGTGGAATGAATAAGCTTCATAGACATGTTACGTTTGTATTGATTAGATGACATCTTGTGATAGAAGCAAATAATTAAATTTAGAATTAATTGAAGTAGATAGTAATACATATGCAGATTAGGGGTCAAATATTTAGAGATTTGTTTTGGAGACATAAATATTCACCATGTATGCTTGCATATGTATTTATAAACATGTATAAGACTCTAACCTGAGTAAATTAGTCGGTATAATAATTATTGTTCATGCTTTTTGATATTATGATTTTCCAACTTGCTTCAGTATACGGATGATGTAACCTTACTTGGTCATACCGCTTCAATAGGATTAACTACAAGGAATGATTATGTTGATGAATGGTATTATGTGGATCCGAAAAATGCAGTGCAAGGTCCCTTCCCAACAGTTCATATGCAGGTAAAATTTATATCAAGTGGACATGGAATCGGAAATTAAGTGGAATGATTTTCTACAGTGGTTAATCCATCTTGAAATCATTTTTATTTAAATACTAAAATGATGAGTTCTATATAGCTAATATGAAAAATAGCGCTTCTTTAAATGGAAATTTCAGGCTTGGTATAAATTGGGATATTTCACATCAGAGTTACGTGTGCGACATGGACAGAATCCAGATAGCAGTTTTTGACTTTGGGTGAATTGATAACGATGAATAGTGAAGAAACGCCTTTCAAATTTAAACCTTTTCCACAGCCGGTAATGCAGCCCTTGCAGCAAACTCAGGAAGTAAGGTAAACTTTTTTTTGTGGCTGAATGATTGATTTTGATATGAACTCATTTAATTTGTTAATGCTTAAGAAATTATTTCATAAAATATTAACCTCCTATCATGAGTGAGTATTGTGGTGAGGAAAGGAAATGATAAAAGAAAGAAGGGAAAGAGAGAAGAATTTGTTAATGTAAATTTTATTCATAATTTATTAAAATTAATGACCACAATGTATAGTTGCTAAATTATTATTTTTAATGATATTTGATATATCACAGCAGAAATATATGGAGTCGCGATTATAGCGTATCTCTTATGGAAGCTGCAAAAGTTAAGAAGGAACGACAGGTTAATTCTTGTTTTTGTGTTTTACACAAATATTATACACTTTCTTATTCATGTTCATAGATTGAGCTAGATTTGAAAAAATTTTATGGTTGTTTTACGTTCCTGCTAGGAATATTGCATTTATGATTTCTGATGAGAATTCTAGTACTTTTTTCAACATATCCTTCTATACACCATAAAATACTTTCTTTTTTTACTTCTAGAAATTGGAAGAAGAGCAACGCCGGATGGCAGAACAGGAAAAACAATTAAAAGAGATGCGAGAAGCTTTGTTGAAAGAGGAAGAAGAAAGACTCGCACGGGAACGAAGAATTATGGAGAAAGAACTGCAACTTCAAAAAGCACAAGTAATATAGTAGCAACTTCATTTCCCTGTTAATTCGTTTAATTTGTTGAAGAATTTGATGGGAGATTCTCCAAAGAGTGGAATATTTCACGGATCGAAGAATCGACTATGATCATGCATAAATGATTTATTTCTGTGGAATAAATGGAGGTTTCATTGTTAGAAAATTCAAATTTTAGGAAGAATTAGCACAACTAGCAGCGGAAGAAAAAGAGCGAGCAGCAGCACGAGAGCGTGAAATAGAAGCTGAAAAGAAACGCTTAGCTGAAGAAATGGAAAAGACGAAAAAAGAAGAAGTAGAAAGAGCTTTAGCGGAAACAAGACGGGTATGCTATTTATAATGGATTCATTACTTCAAGCTTAACTTGGGAACAGATGAGAAAGGAAACTTGGAAAATAAATTTAACATGATCTTTAATACTTTTTTCTGCTATTCTCCATATGCATTTATGGGGATATATTATGATTATTTTAGAAAGAGGAGGAAAGAGAACAGCAACGATTGAAGGATGAAACGGAAAGACATATGAAAAAAGTGAAGGAACTAAAAAGAATACAAGAAGCTGAAGAAGCAGCTCGAAAAGCAGACGCTGAACAGAAGCTACTGCATCAGCAAGTATCGACGTCTGCAGCATCAATTACACGTGAAAAAGAAAATTTACATCATAAGCCACCAGTCGAATTGAGAAAAGGGGTAGCGTATTTAATATTCAATGGAAAATCATTTAATTGAACATATTTAAGTAATATAAACGCAGATAAAACTTGTATTCTCTCTAGAAACGTCGCTTGGTATAAAGAAATTTTTAGTAAATTAACATTTAACAATTACAGTAAAAAACTGAACCTGGGAGACATAAAATGAAAGAAGACATACTTTGAACTTAACCACTAAATAATATCTGAAGAATTATTTAATAATTTTGCGTTAAATATTTTCTGTTCATGTCTATCGTGAGTTACATGATTTTAAAATGATTTTGGCGATGTCAATAACGAAAACATTCTGGTAAAATATATCTGTTGCTCAGAGAGGTCTGAAAAGCTAGTATTTCAGAATTCTTCGAAAGAATTCGTTGTTACTGAAGAATTTGCGCCATTCTTAAAACAAAAGGGATTAGAAAATACATCCGCAAACTGGTCATATGCTTGGCAAGCAACATATCAAAGCGGTGAAGAAAAAGTGATTGCACCAAAAAGTTTGAATCTTTTCCGTCTTGTAGCATAATGTTGTGAGCGCCAATTATTGATTCAGTGTACTGCTTTAGTTTTATTACTTCAATAATTTAAAACAAAAGTTATTTTAGCCGCTCCATGGGTTGCTGTAACAAGTAAAGGAACGACAGATCGAAGTGAACCTAGTTTGCTAGATATACAACAAGAGGAAGAGCGACAAATGATGGCGGAAATAAAACACAGACAACAGCAACAAATAAATGGTGCAACAATATGGAAAGATGCTAGTGAAGCAGCTCGTGCAGGAGTTTGGAGTTCTGCTGCACATAAACTTAAATGGAGGCAAGATTCTCAGGTTTGTTTCTCCTTTTTTATAGACTTAATGATTCCTTTATTTGATTACTTCTGTGGTATTTATATGCGATGACCAACACACTAAATTCCAGTCATTCAAAGATCTAAATTATTTCATGAAAGATTCTGAACTTTTTTTTATTTTGAATTATTAGCTATATACTTATTTTTGCATGTTATGTATCAATTTTTTTCCACTTCATTTTAGCCGGTACCTGATATATTGGTCACACCTTCACGGCAAGTTGCATGGGGTAGTGCTAAAAGTACGAATGATATATCAGTCGTAAAATCGATCTGTGATGATCCATTGCTTCCAGATAGTAGCAAAATTAAAAGTAGCAGGTATTTTTTTGCAAAAAGCTTGCTTTTAATTTTGAAGTAAAATTTTTGTTCTTCCATTTTTTTTTTCTTTTTATTGGTAAATTGCTATTATCAAAATTAAATTTTTCAGAAATCTACAAAATACAAATAAATCCGAACCAGGAAGTACAGAACACGAAGTATGTTTTGCTATGCCTTTCATTCAACATCGAATTAAAAAAAATTTTTGGGAAAAAATGATGCGGAATATATGGAATATGCTAAATTTTTCATAAATTTCCTGGAATCAGTTGAAACTGTGATATTATACTGATTTCAGACATTTTGACTTCAAAAGTTACGAAATAGTACATTTTTTCTAGGCTGTCGAGAAATTTTTCAAGCAATCTATTACAAGTAGTGGTAATGCTCTCACTAGTTGGATGATAAATCGAGTCAAACAACTAAATCCAGAAGTAGATGCCGATGTGTTTGCTGCTTTCATTGAAGGTGTCGATAATCCGAATGAAGTATGACTGGGATTTCCAATTTATGCAATCTTGGATTTTTTTATAAGCATTTAGTTCTCGTCTTTTTTAAAGTTTTATCTGTATAGATTTTAAATTCTTTTGTCAGAATGCATGTAAATGATCGTAATTGAAAATTTGTGGAAATATACAACTTTTTTGACATATGAATTTAAAATCAGATATTTTTCTCTATTTAGGTAGAAGACTATATAATTGGTTATTTGGGAGAAAGTCGTTTAGTTAAAGAATTGATACGAGAATTTCTGGAAAGGCGTTCACAAGCTCGTCAAAAGAGAGAACCCATTGATAAGGATGTAAGTTTGCATTCAGTGAAATTGAATTCTATGCGGATTTTCGTCGGATTTCCCACGAGTCAGTTTTTTTATTTTTAAATATATGAAATTTCTTTGTTGTCGATTATCTTTTTCTCGCAGGATTTAACTCATCCTGCACAAGCAGCGGATACATTAAATACTAGTGTGGCAAACAATAAATTCGACAATTCTACCTCGCAACAAATACTAACGGGTAGTGGAAAACGGAAGAAAAAGGGTAATAAAGGAAACAAGCTGATTGTTGATGGTGCGTGTTTGGGTTTCAAAGGAACAGTTGACCCAAATCGCGTTAATGTCGGTGAAATTGATACTGTTGATAGTGGTGCGGTAATCGATTACTCACGTAAGTGATTGTTTCGGGACAATGAAATTATATTGTCGAAAACGGTTTCTTGTATTTTCATGATTCTATTAATAGGTATTATTTTCTCATTTTTTTCTTTGTTTAAAAATTTTCTATCATTGTTAAGGATTCCATGTGATTTCTTTTTCCTAAATTTCCTTTTCGAAATTATTCCCTTTGGATTATTATGCTTATTTAGTGAGTTTGAATAGTTTTTGGGATCAGTGATGTTTTGGCACTGAAATTCTGATGTAATTTCAACAAATCAATTAGGCAGTTTTAGTTTAAAGAGTTGTGAATCGATTTGGAAAATATAATTGCTCTTGCTATAAAGTATACCTACCATTGAAAATAGTTTTAGAAATGAATGACTCTTTTCGGGATTAAATCATATTATAATATTATGGTAGATTTCCGAATAATTAAAGATTGTGTTTTTCCTCTTTTTGTATGAGTTTTGCTGCTACTTTGCTGCTTTTTTGGCTTTTTTTATTTTTATTTTTTTGAGTTGTAAACATTTCGTGGAAATTATTTTTACAGCAAAAGCAGGAAATGTTCACATTTCTATCATTGATCGCCACATTTGCCAAGGTCTGATTGTACATGAATTATGTTTATATTTTTTGGATTTGATTTGATCAGTCGTAGGAAGGCGGGAATCAAAAGAAGTTCACTATTTCTCAGTTATTTCTCTGTGTTTATTTGTCTTGCTGTTAACTAAACATTTGAATGGTAATTTCCTTGTGTTCTTTAATAACCGTTATTTTGCCCAGTTGAAGTTTAACTTTTATTGGTCAGGAGATGGTGAATGTAAGATAAGTAATGTTTTGTTTTTCTTTTGAAAGCTCAAAATTTATTGGACTTATTAGAAAAAAATATTTCGACTTTTCTGGTATGATTTTATTTATTTTCCTGGAATCCCGTCACATCAGTTTGAGATCATTTTAAGTGTGATTTGATGAGAAAATTTGTTTAATAAAACTAAACTAATAGGTGATTTTACATTTTCGGATTCAAAGATTATGATGAATTTCAGGATTTCAGGACTCCAAATGAGATTTGAATGTTAGGTGTTTTTCAATTTTATAATATCATGTCTTGTCTCTCTACGTTTTCTAAGAAAATTCATTTTCGAAAGGGTTTTTCGTTCCTGTGTTTTTTTCTTTCTCTCAGTTGTTTTTAGCTTTTTGGTATGCGATCTCCATGATATCCTGTTATCAGTCCCCATTTCCTCCTTCTCTCTTTTTGTAATCCTCCTATTTTGATTACTTTGACCCAAAGAACTCAGAAGTTTCCTTATTATTTCCAATTATCGTTGGCATCTTAATTTTTCGCGTCATAGTTATATCTCCCTTTTTTATCATCCCGATTGGTTTTCAAACAGCTGAAGTAAAATCTTTCCTAGCTTTGTCAGTGTTTAATATATAAGATGTAGAATTCTTGTAGTATAGCTTTTTCATGTTTTTCAAATAAAATAGCGTTTTTTTTACAATTCTGATCCGGTTTTTTTTTTTCGAAATTTTGTAGGTTATTTTAATATCGTCTTAAATTAGATTAGCCTTCTAACACCTTTAGATTCTGTTGTTTGATAATCATGGTGTTTAGAAATTGGAGAGGTAATGAATTTAATGCCTATACACTGTTAGATTGAAATATATCGGGTAATGTAACACAGTGAACAATGTGTTTTATATTATTCCGGAATAGTCTAACTGACAATGATTTTCCGCTTAATTTTTGTCCTTTTCGTATAATTTGTTCAAGTTTCGGAGTTCTTGGTTGATATTGCCAAAGTATCACTAAATGAAAATGATGAGAGTTCCAATCCTTCTGTTCTGTAGTTGATGCGTGGCGACTTCCTGCTATTTTATTCATGATATAGTGCTGATGATTGTTTCTAATTTTTTTTCAGTTTCATTTTATTTTCTCTGATGTTTATTGTCTTCACATCAATCCATCTTTGATTCTTTACAACATGAATGGATAACATGATACCGTGCCCTGTAGTCCTGTTTTTTATACACTGTACAAAGAATTTGATATCAATGTCTATAAAATGGTTATATATAAATAGAAAAATTTTTTATGTTATTAACATTTTATCATATATAAGAAGGTCGATTTATGAATTTTACATCGATCCGGTCATTTGAATAATATATACGATTAAAATATCATAGTTATTTAATTTACTTGCATATCTTCTGCAGCATTACTGAATTGCCATCGGTGGTGTATTCCCTTTCTTGTTGTGATAATGCTGCAGTTTCATAAAATGCTAAAATATGATAGATGAATATCAAATATCAAAGTCGGACTGTGTTGTTGTTATCATACATATTTAAGATTTATAGCAAAATAAAGAGGAAAGAAGATGTGTCACTAGCAAATTGAAATTTTTCATTCTCTGAAGAAATTAATTCAAATTCAAACTTTAAGCAGCAGGTATATGTTTTCCCTTTTAAATTAATTGCGAAAGGAATTGAAAATAAATTTTTTCAAAATTTTGCAAGTTGAAAAATAACAAGGATATGTGTTTGGAAAAAAGTAGTTATGTAAGGCTAAAATTATCGAGGGTACTGTGGATTTAAATATTGGGATTTTTCTCTTGTGGAATATTGGCTTGTTAAAATTTATATATCACTATAATTGAATTTCGGTCTCTGTAAGTAGGACAGTATTATCATTAGCATCATTTTTCCATTAAAAAATTGATTGCTAAAAACTACGTGGAGTAATAATTTGATTTTTCCAAGAATATTTTGTAACACTTCAATTGATTTCAAGCATTGGTCTTTTTTATCACAAAATCTTGAATTCGGTCGGATTTTGTGAAAAAATAAGTCTATAAATTTGAAAAATTATTATTCATTTCTATAATAAATAAACGGTCACCTATATGCAACATTGTCATTCTAGAAATTATCATGTGAGTCTGTGAATATTTTGCTTGTCCAAGTAATGAATTCTTAGTTAGCTTAGTATTAGTTTGCTGATTTATTTTCTTTTTTGCTTATTTTTTATGATTAATTTGTTTTAAGTATTCAAAAATTTATTAAATCTGGCAAATATGCTATTAAAAAATCAAAAAATGTATCAATAATATCGATTTATCCTTTTTTCGAAGCAATATGAATGATATTGGTGAATGGTTCACACAAATGAATATTGTTTCGGTGCCAAGTGCGAAGTCTGTTATCTAAAACATGCTAAAATGATCAAAAAAAAATCATATAATACTACAAATTATTATCGTATTAATCCTTGGGTATTAATGTAATATAAATTCGAATTCATAGTAATTGTTAATGATCGTTTATTTATGCTATTTAAAAAATACTATGAAAAAAATATTCAATATTATTCACTTCAAATGTATTTGGTTCATCCAGAAATTTATGCTGATTTCTTGCCTTTCATTTTTATTAAACATTGGTAACGGAAAAATACTTCGTTTTTATTCAGATTTATTTATTTAATTTGTTTTATTACATTAGGTAAAATAAACCAATCGTATTAAATTTGTAAAAAAATTTTTCTTTTTTCATCAATTCGTTGATAATAATTTTTTTCTCACTTCCTTCTCTCAAATTTCATTTTAATGTTGAAAAAATTTTATATAAAACTCATATAACTCAAGTGATAAGTAAAATTTTAAAGGAAAAGTTGAAAATTTATCTTGAATAGTATATTTGCCTAGTTATAAGAAAAAAATTTACCTATACGCATTTTATAGATATGCTTGGGATGCTGATGGTCATCCAAAGTTATCCAAAATTTCCCAAGCTAATTAAGGTAATTTGCTATGTATATATATATATATATATATATTGAAAATTTAAATATTTTAAAATATTCATTCGAAATTTATTGCGCTATTATGGAAATATTAATAATAATGGAAAACTCTGAAATAAGAAATATATTCCAAAAAAGGGATAAAATATCTCCAAAGATCGAGAACAATGGATCGCGAGAATTATTTAGTGATTGTAATATTATTATAATCTTATTATTAGAAAAAGTTCTACCTGGAAAAATTGCAGACAAAAATCATTTACTCTGTCGAAAGTAATGAAATTCATTTGAAGCACTGATGAAAAGTAACAATAGTACAATATATATAGTTTTTCACAAATGAACTTTCATTCTGGAATTTGTCACCACGACGGATTTGTTTTTCATTTCGCAGCTCTACTTGGTACTAAATATTATTCTCAGTTAAGTGCATTTATGCAGTAATTTTTTTTTTGCGTAATTTTTTTTGCGAAATTTTTGCACAAATGAACCTAATTGAGGATTAAGTACCAAGCAGACCTCCAAAATGATGAAATCCGCCGTGATGATAAATTCCGGCACGAAAAAAAAAAACGAAAATGAAATAATGCGGTGTTCAACGAAGATTTTAGTCAACTGAAATTAATGAGATCTGGAAAAGATTATTTCAAATTGTGTTGCCATGAATTTTTCTCAAATTTGTATGATTTATCCGTAAGTTCTGAAAATTGAATAGTTTCTGCTAATTTTAATGTATTCACCAAGGTCATCAGGTTGATGGATGATGACTGACGGGAAAGCTCCGAGGACAAAATAATTAATGGGTAACAAGATATTATTGATAGGCTTCCGAAATTCTGATATATATCAGTTGGCTGTAGTTTATCGAATTGGCAGACAGTTTCTTTTAATTCATTCAAATCTTCTGAAACAGCAATCTTCAAAACTTCAAGCAGTAACAACAGTTTAATGAAGTTTGTGAGGTTTCCAAACAATTTTCACTTCAAAATCAAAAAATGATGCTGAAAAATTAAAAAAGAATCCAAAATTCTGGACATCATTATTCTCATTTTATCGAAGATAGGTTGATCACCAATACTGTTTTTATCATAATTATATTATAATAATAACCATTCCACTATTCATTATTATTATTTTTTATATCCCAGTAACTTGTAACATACCAATAAATCAAAAAATAAAACAGTTTTTTGATCATATGTTAAATAAAAATCTGTTTTCAATAAAACGCATATATGATAAATTCTTTCTTATATCAAATAACAGGGGAAAGGTATAACTATGACGCGAAAAATTAAGATGCCAACGATAATTGGAAATAATAAGGAAACCTTCTGAGTTCTTTGGGTCAAAGTAATCAAAATAGGAGGATTACAAAAAGAGAGAAGGAGGAAATGGGGACTGATAACAGGATATCATGGAGATCGCATACCAAAAAGCTAAAAACAACTGAGAGAAAGAAAAAAACACAGGAACGAAAAACCCTTTCGAAAATGAATTTTCTTAGAAAACGTAGAGAGACAAGACATGATATTATAAAAAATGTTAATAACATAAAAAATTTTTCTATTTATATATAACCATTTTATAGACATTGATATCAAATTCTTTGTACAGTGTATAAAAAACAGGACTACAGGGCACGGTATCATGTTATCCATTCATGTTGTAAAGAATCAAAGATGGATTGATGTGAAGACAATAAACATCAGAGAAAATAAAATGAAACTGAAAAAAAATTAGAAACAATCATCAGCACTATATCATGAATAAAATAGCAGGAAGTCGCCACGCATCAACTACAGAACAGAAGGATTGGAACTCTCATCATTTTCATTTAGTGATACTTTGGCAATATCAACCAAGAACTCCGAAACTTGAACAAATTATACGAAAAGGACAAAAATTAAGCGGAAAATCATTGTCAGTTAGACTATTCCGGAATAATATAAAACACATTGTTCACTGTGTTACATTACCCGATATATTTCAATCTAACAGTGTATAGGCATTAAATTCATTACCTCTCCAATTTCTAAACACCATGATTATCAAACAACAGAATCTAAAGGTGTTAGAAGGCTAATCTAATTTAAGACGATATTAAAATAACCTACAAAATTTCGAAAAAAAAAAACCGGATCAGAATTGTAAAAAAAACGCTATTTTATTTGAAAAACATGAAAAAGCTATACTACAAGAATTCTACATCTTATATATTAAACACTGACAAAGCTAGGAAAGATTTTACTTCAGCTGTTTGAAAACCAATCGGGATGATAAAAAAGGGAGATATAACTATGACGCGAAAAATTAAGATGCCAACGATAATTGGAAATAATAAGGAAACCTTCTGAGTTCTTTGGGTCAAAGTAATCAAAATAGGAGGATTACAAAAAGAGAGAAGGAGGAAATGGGGACTGATAACAGGATATCATGGAGATCGCATACCAAAAAGCTAAAAACAACTGAGAGAAAGAAAAAAACACAGGAACGAAAAACCCTTTCGAAAATGAATTTTCTTAGAAAACGTAGAGAGACAAGACATGATATTATAAAATTGAAAAACACCTAACATTCAAATCTCATTTGGAGTCCTGAAATCCTGAAATTCATCATAATCTTTGAATCCGAAAATGTAAAATCACCTATTAGTTTAGTTTTATTAAACAAATTTTCTCATCAAATCACACTTAAAATGATCTCAAACTGATGTGACGGGATTCCAGGAAAATAAATAAAATCATACCAGAAAAGTCGAAATATTTTTTTCTAATAAGTCCAATAAATTTTGAGCTTTCAAAAGAAAAACAAAACATTACTTATCTTACATTCACCATCTCCTGACCAATAAAAGTTAAACTTCAACTGGGCAAAATAACGGTTATTAAAGAACACAAGGAAATTACCATTCAAATGTTTAGTTAACAGCAAGACAAATAAACACAGAGAAATAACTGAGAAATAGTGAACTTCTTTTGATTCCCGCCTTCCTACGACTGATCAAATCAAATCCAAAAAATATAATAGTACAATCAGACCTTGGCAAATGTGGCGATCAATGATAGAAATGTGAACATTTCCTGCTTTTGCTGTAAAAATAATTTCCACGAAATGTTTACAACTCAAAAAAATAAAAATAAAAAAAGCCAAAAAAGCAGCAAAGTAGCAGCAAAACTCATACAAAAAGAGGAAAAACACAATCTTTAATTATTCGGAAATCTACCATAATATTATAATATGATTTAATCCCGAAAAGAGTCATTCATTTCTAAAACTATTTTCAATGGTAGGTATACTTTATAGCAAGAGCAATTATATTTTCCAAATCGATTCACAACTCTTTAAACTAAAACTGCCTAATTGATTTGTTGAAATTACATCAGAATTTCAGTGCCAAAACATCACTGATCCCAAAAACTATTCAAACTCACTAAATAAGCATAATAATCCAAAGGGAATAATTTAGGGAAATCACATGGAATCCTTAACAATGAAGAAAATTTTTAAACAAAGAAAAAAATGAGAAAATAATACCTATTAATAGAATCATGAAAATACAAGAAACCGTTTTCGACAATTTTTTTGTCCCGAAACAATCACTTACGTGAGTAATCGATTACCGCACCACTATCAACAGTATCAATTTCACCGACATTAACGCGATTTGGGTCAACTGTTCCTTTGAAACCCAAACACGCACCATCAACAATCAGCTTGTTTCCTTTATTACCCTTTTTCTTCCGTTTTCCACTACCCGTTAGTATTTGTTGCGAGGTAGAATTGTCGAATTATTGTTTGCCACACTAGTATTTATTGTATCCGCTGCTTGTGCAGGATGAGTTAATCTGCGAGAAAAAAGATAATCGACAACAAAGAAATTTCATATATTTAAAAATAAAAAAACTGACTCGTGGGAAATCCGACGAAAATCCGCATAGAATTCAATTTCACTGAATGCAAACTTACATCCTTATCAATGGGTTCTCTCTTTTGACGAGCTTGTGAACGCCTTTCCAGAAATTCTCGTATCAATTCTTTAACTAAAGACTTTCTCCCAAATAACCAATTATATAGTCTTCTACCTAAATAGAGAAAAATATCTGATTTTAAATTCATATGTCAAAAAAGTTGTATATTTCCACAAATTTTCAATTACGATCATTTACATGCATTCTGACAAAAGAATTCTATACAGATAAAACTTTAAAAAAGACGAGAACTAAATGCTTATAAAAATCCAAGATTGCATAAATTGGAAATCCCAGTCATACTTCATTCGGATTATCGACACCTTCAATGAAAGCAGCAAACACATCGGCATCTACTTCTGGATTTAGTTGTTTGACTCGATTTATCATCCAACTAGTGAGAGCATTACCACTACTTGTAATAGATTGCTTGAAAAATTTCTCGACAGCCTAGAAAAAATGTACTATTTCGTAACTTTTGAAGTCAAAATGTCTGAAATCAGTATAATATCACAGTTTCAACTGATTCCAGGAAATTTATGAAAAATTTAGCATATTCCATATATTCCGCATCATTTTTTCCCAAAAATTTTTTTTAATTCGATGTTGAATGAAAGGCATAGCAAAACATACTTCGTGTTCTGTACTTCCTGGTTCGGATTTATTTGTATTTTGTAGATTTCTGAAAAATTTAATTTTGATAATAGCAATTTACCAATAAAAAGAAAAAAAAATGGAAGAACAAAAATTTTACTTCAAAATTAAAAGCAAGCTTTTTGCAAAAAAATACCTGCTACTTTTAATTTTGCTACTATCTGGAAGCAATGGATCATCACAGATCGATTTTACGACTGATATATCATTCGTACTTTTAGCACTACCCCATGCAACTTGCCGTGAAGGTGTGACCAATATATCAGGTACCGGCTAAAATGAAGTGGAAAAAAATTGATACATAACATGCAAAAATAAGTATATAGCTAATAATTCAAAATAAAAAAAAGTTCAGAATCTTTCATGAAATAATTTAGATCTTTGAATGACTGGAATTTAGTGTGTTGGTCATCGCATATAAATACCACAGAAGTAATCAAATAAAGGAATCATTAAGTCTATAAAAAAAGGAGAAACAAACCTGAGAATCTTGCCTCCATTTAAGTTTATGTGCAGCAGAACTCCAAACTCCTGCACGAGCTGCTTCACTAGCATCTTTCCATATTGTTGCACCATTTATTTGTTGCTGTTGTCTGTGTTTTATTTCCGCCATCATTTGTCGCTCTTCCTCTTGTTGTATATCTAGCAAACTAGGTTCACTTCGATCTGTCGTTCCTTTACTTGTTACAGCAACCCATGGAGCGGCTAAAATAACTTTTGTTTTAAATTATTGAAGTAATAAAACTAAAGCAGTACACTGAATCTTAAATATCTTCAATTAAATGATTTTCCATTTGAATGTTAAATACGCCATTTCTATTCACTATTGAAATTTATTATCAAGTAAAACTGAATTACCAATCATATTTTATAATATTAGACATCATAATTTTTAATTGTTAATTATATTGAATTTTATGACCATTTCCAAATAATATTTTTTATGAAAATAATTTTGTTAATTTTTGATATAAATTTTGTTTTTTGAAAAAGAAATCATTTTTTTCTTCACTTTTTTTATATCGATAACATTTTTTGAACAGTTTTTCTTGAGGTCATTTAATCTGGCATGCAGCTGTTACTAGAGTAATGAAATTAGCTATTTGTTTGCTTTCATTATTATCATTATCGATCATTAAATTTTATATATAAACAAAAAAGGAAAAGTAAGTGCATCTTAACGGAAATAATATTTTAATACATATTAGGATATTTTGCGATATAATAGTTGATGGTTTATCTCAATTAAGTGTTGAGAATTTTTTTTCAAATCATTTGATTTAATAATAAATTTAGCATTCACTGATTAAAAATACATATACTTTGAAAATTACCTAGATAACAACCATTCTTCTTTTTTTTAAAATAAGTGTTTAATATAAATTATATCTTAGTGTAATCATTTAGCTATTTTTAAAATAACAACAAAAATAATAAAAACCTTTATTGAAATATGCTATTTCAGGAAAAGAAAGACAATAGGCTTTTATATTTTATAGTATCATTGTTAAATCATAATAGAAAGAGCCTGAAGACATATTTTTTTTTTATTATACGGAAATTGGATTAGTTGTTTTTTTTAAAATTGATATTATATAGTGAGTGAGTGTTGTTGCTTAACTAACTGATTTCAAGAACTTAGTTTAAAGAGTACTAAGTTGTAATTTTTCCATTACTTCGATACTTAAAGAAACAGGCACGTTGAAATTGAAATCAGATACTCTAATACAAACTCCAAAGCAAATGAGCAACAGGCGTCGTTCAGCTGGTACTGCCGAAAAGCTTAAATGTATTCTAAACACATTAACGAGTAAGATTAATTAATAATTTATAATTTAAAAAATAAGTTTTTTTTTCTTAATTTATTTACTACAAAAAATTAGTTTTTTAATTAAAGTAAAAAATGATTTATTTCAGGAGACACTAAATCACTTATATTATTTACTCATTTATTATTTGCTTAAAATTGAATTTTAAAAGAATTTCCCAATTTTTATTTATTTAAATATCATATTTAGCATGCTTCAAGTTAAACAAGACTATTGAATAACTCAAAAAAAGGAATGAAATTTTGTTCTGAAATGAAATTATTATAAGAGAAATGAACATGCAATTGCTTTTATTGCTTCCTTTTTCCATTTTCTTTCAAAATTTCACATTTTGAACATATCTTCATATTACATCATCAATTTTTCTTTGTAATGTAACAATATAGATACAGGTATAATTGAACATAAATGATATATGCTCTTTATCCAGGAAAAAATAAAGTTTAAAATCTAAATTTTTTTTAATTTAAATATGATTTACCTAGGATATATACTATTTATCCAGGAAATTCACTGTAATAAGTATACAGCTGTTGGGAACTATTTTTATTGTTATTGTTTTTTTTAATTATATCATATAGTACGAATACTAATGTATAAATGTAATTTGTCAGAGAAAATATTAATTTTTATTTGCATATTAATCAAAAATTTTTCGTGCTTTATATAGATCAAAAAACGGAAAATTAATTCTAAACCGATTTATTAGCATAAGCATTGTTTATTTTAAAAACTATAAAAATTTGCATAATTTAGTATTAATATTCCCTGTGTTTTTAAACGTCTTGCTTATAAAAAAAATGAAACTAAATCTTTGAAAAGGAAACAGATATCAATTTTTAAATTTTCGTAATTTATTGAATAGAAACTTTTCTTAAATGGAAATAATAATTTATATCATAAAAATATAATTTTTGCTGCTGAAAAGTTTATAATATGAAATGCTATGAAAGATTCTTTTTTTCTTGTTTTACATTTTATTTTGACTTATTAAACTTACAAATTATATATACAAATTATATATATATGTATATCATGGATCAGTGTATTAAGTCCTTGCACATGAATTTTAGATATATATGAAATTCATGCAAGTGAATTTTGGAAATATATATCCTTATATCCTAGTCCCGTATGCAAATCTTAAATATATGTGGATCCATACATCTGAGTTCGTATATGTGAATCCTTAACACATCTGAATCTATGATTATATTTGAATGTGTGTGATTAATTTGCCTGTATATAAGTAAGTATAAGCATATTTATTTAAATATAACATGTTTTATTTCTATTATATGCATAAATGTTTATTTTTCTTACATTTTTACAGATATGAATGCATATATTGTTTGTATTCTTGTTTGTATATATTTTTTATTATGCATACAAATTCTCGACAAATAATATTATATGCTTATTATAGGTACATAACTGTATATCCAATGAAATTTTGGAGCATTTTTTGAAAGAATTATTAAGCATTATCAAAAAAAAAAATTTAAACAGTGTGATCTCAGGAAATTAATAATTTTAATTTGAATTATTAATCATTGCAAACAATGATGCATTGGCTGACAATTATTATTTTAAAATTAAATATGATTGTTCAATTTTAATTAATTTAGCATGAAACGTATCATCTTACCAATTTCATAAAAATAAGTTCCTGAAATTTAAAAATAGCAATTGTTACAAATTTATATATTCAATGAATAAACATTGATTTGTTCAATGAAATAATCAATTTCTCAAATACAATTCATAGCTATCTCTTGACAAGTGTAGCGTAGCATATCGCATTATATCTTGATAATGTAGCACGTCGTTTCTGATCGCAGGGAACTTTTAAAAACAAATCTGTGACTCGAACTTTGCAAGCAAAAATTGGAAAAAGTAGAAAGAAAAGCATTTCTACAATGCTTTTCTACTTTTTCGAAACGCAAAAATAAATTTTACATTTTTAAAATTTTTTGAGTCTTCCATTTTACTAAGTTTACAAGAATCCAAAAAAACTTACAAAATTTAAAAACTAGAAGCTTCATATATTTTTTTACTGCCATTACTTCTTTATAAATTATTGCAACACGTTTTCTCAAATTTTTTATAACCTATCTGATAGGAAAGAAGTATTTCTTTCTCCATGTTCTTTTTATTTTATAATATTATTGTATTTTTATAATAATTTCAGAAAACGATATCGAAATATTTGAACATTACAGTCAAACAACAACCAGGCCTAATTTTGAATCGGTATCACTTTATCATTTCTATATTCTTCCATTTACATGAATTTTGTTGATATATAAGGAATATTTTTTTAAATTAAAAACATGAGCAGTAACCAAATAATATCACTTCAGCGAATAATGTTTTTTTCACAAAAGTTTTTTCATTTGAAAAACTGTAAATATTTAAAAATTCATTTGTTGCTGGACAAAGTAGAAATTGATAATCCCAAAATAGATTAGAGAATATATGACTAACAGTTAGATTGAGTTTATTAATTCATGAAAATTTACGAATATTCGCAAAACTGAATAACACATTTGCATTTTGATTTTGATCAATTTGAATTTATTTGAAGGAAAAAAAAGACATTATATATAATCTAATATTTTCAAGCTTTGATTACTTGAAAATGAATATATAATTCAGAATAGGAGAATGATTTCAGATTCTACCGGAGCAACACTTCACAGCTAATGAATTACGAGCACTTTATAGAACATTTAAGGAAACACTGCCTATTTATCGGGATTCATTCCGTAATATATATGCAAATATTTTTCCTTCTGGTGATACGGAACAATTTGCTGATTTAATATTTGACAATCTCGTATGCCAACATGCTGAATGTGTTACATTTACGGTAATTATCTTGCCATTCATTTATGCAACACTTCTTTACAAATACATTTTGTTTAATTCAATTTAATTACAGGATTTCATCATGGCATATTCGATTTTGTTCAGAGGAACAATGGAGGAAAAACTAAATTGGATATATAGATTGTATGATCCCAAAAATACTGGTAAAATCGAATGGGAACGAATTGTTAGGATAATCACTGCTACTGATGATTTGATTGGTTAGGTTTTGAAGAAAAAACTTTCCTATGAATTCGAAAAACCGAAATTTGAAGTGCCTTACAACTTTTACAAATTTTAGTAATTTCAACAAGAAAGAATTTAAGAAATAAATTATACAGTATCAATAATATTAAATAATCAAATTCAGGAATGAAAGCAATACCACTGGTATCACCGGCTGAACGAATAGAGCAAGCTAGACAAACTGTACAGGTAAAGATGTTTCTACAAATTTATTCACAAATCATTTTGAATTTTGTTTAATGGAAGATCCAGTTTTTATTTTCGTTTAATATAACTGAAGGAGGAGATAAAATTAATCATTCTTCTATACTGTTAACAACTTTCTATTCATCATAGATTAGGAAAGGATTTTGGATAATCAAAATTTTTATTATTTAAATTTTTGACATTTCAGAAGTTCGATTACGAAAATAAAGGTTGGATATCACGTGAAGATTTCATGAAATTTTGCAGCCAGGATGAACATATTCTTCAATCCATCTCAGCACTCTGCTCAGCAATTTCGATATAAATAGTGCAGTAGAGATGTATCGAAAAAACAAATGAAATACAAATGTTTGCACGCATTATATTATTAGCGGTTATCAATTCAAAGAAGAAAAAATTAGGAAAAATAAAAAATCTCGCAATTCGCTAAGATTATGTTTTCAATAACGTTTCAAATTATGTCAATATAATTTCTCAATAATGTTTCAAATTATCCAAAATACTTTCATTTTTTCATTTTTCTTACTTACGAAAATTGAGCATTTTAATAATACCAGAATTATGAGAAAAGAAAGAAGAAACAAAATCTAATAGTTAAAATTTTTGGATCACTACTTAGGCTTCTATTTTAGCCGTAATTTTTCACGTAATCCATTTAAAATTCACGATTTAAAATCACGGCGCATTCTATGTGTTACCTTTTTTGCTATTCCTTAAAACTTTGAATTTCTTCCTTACAGTCGATGTTGTTGCGCTCTGAATATCTCTCGTCAACTAAAAATATCACCATTATCCGTATTACATCGTATCATAAAAGCCAAGAAAAACTTATTCAGGTCAGCATAAAATTTATACCATAATCAACACCATATCGTCAACAGTACCGATTTCCGATGATTAGTCTATCTTTAATCAAACAAATGCCCAACTAAATTACTTCATGAAATATGCCATATCATAAATCATTAAGCATAACATTGCGATATTATTGAACTATCATAAAAATTGTCTTGATGTATTCATAAATATATAATACGCAATGAGAGAAATAACCGCCAACAAAGAAATTCTGCATTTACCGCTTCATGGAATCGAGACCTTGCTCTTGTGATATTTTCTTGTGGTATCAAAGAATATTTAAACCTAAAAGAAAAGAACCTATAAATGTAAAAGAAAACATTAATCAATACAAGCTTCATAAAATTTTTTTGTTCGGCAGAATGAAATAGAAGAAATGCTGTGCTACCTACTTTTCCTGTTCAGTTCTTAATTCCTTTTCCATGTTTTTTATTTTTTGCAAAAGAGAAAATCGCTCATCCGATATCACTGTGCTTAAATTGACGACACTGGTAGAATTTGTGTCCTGAAAATTCAAAAAGTGAATAAGAAATGGAAGGAAATATTACGACATATTAAAAGCTTTTATTGTTACAAAACATAAAAATTTTCCTTATTTTAATAAAAATATAAAATTAAATCGACCAAAATTAAATTTCATTCTTACCAACCATTTAGAAAACTGTTTTTGTGATATACCTGCTTTTTGTTTTCTTCATCCACTACTAGCTCAAACGATTCGGCTTCCGAAATGCTCGCATTAAGTGTACTAATTTCATCCTGATAAAAAAAATCTCTTGATAATTTATAAAAACAAATTACTAAGAATAAAAAAAAGAACGAAAGAAGAAGATTCCAGTTCTAACCCAATCTGCAGCAGATAATGACTTATCAGCTTCATAGTTCCCAAATTTCTGCAATTTAAAAATTATAAATTATCAAAATATAAAATGGCATGACAATTACACCATCATTTCATATGATTTACTAATATCTTTAAAAATCGTTAGACAGTTTATCCTGTTCTTGAAGTCTCATCAAATCTTCTCATCAAACTAAAGATTAATTCAAACTCGAAATGATTGTAAATTTTTTATTAAAAATTTGAACCAAATCTTGAAATATAATAAATGAAATATACCACAGTGTATTCACTCTGTAATTCTGCAAGTTCTGCTACTATTCTCAATTTTCTGTCTGGCAAAATTGCAAAGAGTCGTCCAGAGCTAAACAAAAAAATTATTGACTGAGCTTATTATTTAGTCAAAAGCAGTTAGGATTTTCATGATTCCAGCTGCAGTTCATATTTTGGTAATTCATTCTTTGAAATTTATTGCATTGATTTTGTTAATTGCTTTTGATGTTTTTTCAACATTGGCTCGATCTACTTTTGCTTCTTTCTTTTTTCTTCACATCAGCAGCAGCATCAAAAATTTATGAATTGTTTAATCATAAACTTAACAACCTCTTAATGCATACATACCTATTTTCGAAATTTTCATCACAAAGCAAGGGTTGGAAATCAACAAGAACTTCTTCCTCGATGAAGTGCCCTGAAAAAGCCGTTTAAGAATCGTCTATGAAAAATTTTATACTGGAAAAAATTATGATAAAAACCAGCTCTTTTAAAACTAAAAACGATATGGCTGTTCTAAAAAATCCGAAATTGATATCTTTTTGCAGACCAATATTTTTTTTTAATTGCCACTACTTTGTCTTATCAGATTGCATGAAACAATCTAACACTCTGCCATAATCAATTAGCCATTCTTACGTATGATATATTCACATCGTGTTTAGTTAGAAAAAAATTATCAACAAATCTCAGCAAAAAAAAATTATCAACAAATCTCAGCAAAATATTGAAATTAAACTTAATTGACAGCATAAAGCCAGTTAGCTTCTTCCACTTGTTAATGAAAACTTAACTTACAAACTTTCTGAACAAAATAGCTCGTAGCATCGAAGCATTCAGAATCAGTGAGGAGGATAATATTATCATCATGACGCACAAAACAAAATAAATTCTTTGGTTCGTTATTGTACAAAATGGATTGTTCGTTAACAACATCTTGCGATGTTCCCTCTTTTCTATAAGCCTCATATATAACTAACTGAAACAACACGGAAATTATAAAAACATATTCTAATGAGATATAAACTTACGTAAATATGAAATTTTGAGCGAAGGCTGCTTCGATAAACAGATTTTCCTTATCGACTGGTGATTGTCTGAGTGTTTCTACTACTGAAGTTTGCAGTATATCCGGAAATTCAGAAATGATATTGATAATAGCCGTAGAAATTTCACCGTAAGGATGCTTATTCTGAAATTGCATCGTTTTATCAAATTAAATTAAGCGTTAAAATAATTTAGGCTTAGATGGTGCTTATGGAAATGATTTATCTGAAAACATCTGTCTAACCTATACTGTCGCTAAATCGATAGCTTTAATATTAACAAAATTGAACTGAGCCGCCAGTGTTTTGTTTTTAGTAGCTTAGTCAGATCGCAGAGAAACAAACCAACTGGACAAAATCATCTTTCGAAATCAGGGCATCACAATATTTCAATACGGACTGTATATCGCCAGTTCCAAGCCAACCGTAAACTTCACTGAAAATATTTCATCACTTAAGCTGATATTTCAAACAGTTTACAAATACTATTACATTTCCATTATCAGCCATTTTTTCCATCTTATAACTGCTTCTAAATTTTTACACATTGATTTAAAAAACATTAGTCAGCAAACTATTAAAAAAGCAAGATACACAAATACGTCTTTTTGCAGTACATGTTAATTTAAAGATTTTACGCAAATATATTATGAATTCATGTACAAATTTAACAATTTCAGGAAATCATGAAATACGTTATAAAATGTCCAACATCGGCACTTCCAATTCATATTACTTACCCTTTTTTCATCATATTAGTTTTGCTTACTCGTTTAACATTGGCATGCGCCCCAATTATTGATAATAATTCGGAAATATTCTCTGAAATAAATGTTCTTTTAAACAATTTTAAACTACAAAAAAAATTCGAAATTCGAAGTTGAAAGAAAGCACGAATAAAATTTTCATTAAATTTATTTTATATTTGAAATGCTTACTATTGGTAGTAGTTCATAAATGCAACCATTTTTTGCCACGATATCATTTTATTAAATGACAACAGAAGTTGAAATCTTACGTCGCGATGGATTGATGGGCTGAAATTGCGGGATGACCGTTGGAGTAGCATATTTAACCTTTGAAATGCGTTTTGTTCCTCCTTTCTTTCTTGGCATTTTTTGAGACGTTTCGTAAATGTTTTCCAATCAAATTAAATTTAAGATATAAACTCAGATTCAAACTTTCACGCGCGCCAAAATGATTACCCTTCATATGATATGAAAATTCGTATCCCATTTTTAGTTTGATCTGTGAAAAAAGATGATGAAAGAAAAGAAAAAGAGGATCTAATTCAAATAGCAAGTGAAGATAAGAGGTGTGGTCGATCTAAAACTTATCAGTTGATATGTGAGGTAAGAAGAGTATGGAGAAAATGAATAAATAATCGGAACTGAAGAAACTAGAGTATTAGATACATTGAAGTAGAAAAAAAAGTAACTGATAAAAAGGAAATAATCGACTTCAAGCTAAACCAGTTCTTCAAATCGATTTTTGTGAAGTTGTATCATGGCTTCATTCAAGAACAATACTGATTTCTTCAAATGATAAGTGGATCTGCCAAAATCGTATTTCTAAACTCTCTGTAAGCATAGTTTTTAAATGGCAGATCATGCAATTTTTATTGATAAAAATTGCATTATATTTTTGATATTCATCCAATTATGTATAGAAAGTTTGCATTTACTCAGCGGATTATTTCAACAAATTAGAGATAATAGATTTACACAGTTTCGACATAATAAAAAACGGTGAAACTTCGATATTTTTGAAAATTCTGCAAAAATAAACGATAACAACTGTTGCTTAAAAAGTTTTTTATACATAATATTTGAGGGATTCTATTTAAAAAAAAAAAGTCAGGATCGATTGGTCATGCCATAGTTTCTATTTTACTGCTATGATATTTCAGAGATTTATACAAGAGATTAAGAGGAGTGTATAAAGTGATAGCTGAGGTCAAAGGTCAACAAATGAATTTGTCTGTATCTATTACTGTCCCAGTCAATATATCTGCGCATTATTCGCTTGGTCAATCTGACAAATATTATCACTTCTTTTTCAGTACCCACTATTTCGCATTTGCTTAAACTAAGGAAAACATTTTGTAAATTTTCAAATTAAAACAATTTATTTTATAAATCGGAAATTATTGTGACTACACCTTTTTTCAAATTTTTTAGCTTGCAGTTTACTTAAGTTTTTGTTGTTCGCTTGATTTTTTAGATAGATTATTTCTATATTGATAACTAATTTGCTCGATTCGTTTTATCCAATTAGGAAATTTACATTTTCTTTGAAGAGAAATTTAAACTTTTTAGACTTGAACTATTCCCTTAAAATAACTTGATTCATCAAGGACTTTATTCATTTGGTTTACAAATTTTACAGTTCTTGGATTCACCATTTTTTCAACCAAAAAAGTTGATATAATTTTGAAACATTCTAAATGCATTGATTTTTTCAATAACTGAAATTTTCAATTATGCATTCAAACTTATTGTTATAAAAAGTTTTAGCAGTTAAAAATAAAAATTTTTATTAAAAATTTTCGACAAATTTTGAAATAATTTAATGAAATTTCTAGCTTATTTTGCTAACTTAAAATTTTGTTTTTTAATTTGTTTCAAGTGAAGAATTTTAAAATTTCTCATTATTTTCATTAAAATATGTAATCATAGGAAGTTTTAATGATCCCTTTTTTCCTCTAGAATGTGTCGATTTTGGTCTGCTATCTTTTTCATCCTTTCGGCAATTTTCCACATAATCAACACAGATCGAGCTGAACATATGATACAATCAACTGCAGTTCGTGGTAGATTTACTTGCGGGGAAAAACCGGCAGTTGGAGTTCGGATAAAATTATTTGAACTTGATCTTGATCTTCCAAATTATTCTTACAATTATCCAACTACAAATGGTGGATATATGTTGGGTAATTATTTTACAATAATTTATTTCAAATTCGTATTAAAATTGAATTTATGAATGTTATGCAATGAAAAAAGAATAATCCGAAAATTTCATTTCTTTCTTCGAATTCTATTTTTTGTTGTATATAGTATATTTGATAGTTAATTTATAATTATTTATTTTAAATTTTAGCAATAAATCATGATGATGTTTTGAATGAAACATATACCAATCAAAATGGGCATTTCTTCGTGAGTGGTACTACAGTAGAAGTTGGTCAGATTCAACCAATTTTAAAAGTGTATCATAATTGCCTTCTTAATGGAAAAGTTAGTGCTAATGTTCAAGGAAGTAATTAATAATCAAATGTTTACAAATAATAATTAATTATTAATTATAACAATAATTGATTATTATTATTTAAAAAATAATATATAATTATATGTATAATAACTTTTCTAAATATATAAATATAAATATATCTAAATAAAGTGTATATATAATATATAATAATATATAAATATGATATATAATTATATATTATTCTTTTTATATATAATTATGTATTATTTTATTTTTTTCTAATAAATATATATATTATATTAACAATTGATCGTGGAGTAAATAGTTAACATATTATCAAATGCTTATGATATAATGCTTATGATATAAAATTTTTAACATATTATCAAATGCTTATGATATAATTAAAAATTAGTAGTAAACATACTTTTATAGCCTGGATTACGAAAGATTCATTTTTTGATTCCACATCATTTCACCAATTATGGTATTTATGCTAAACGAGTCTTAGATTTGGGCATTTTTAATTTGGAAGCAATATTACCTGTATGTATGCTTTAATAGATAAATATGATTTGTTAAATTTTGGCATATTTAATGCTTATTATTTTAACTCTTTTGTAAAATATTTAATAACTTTTTTAGTCATTCCTTAAATATTTCGAAAATTGCTTTCATAATGTAACCATTTAATAACAATCGAACTATTAAAATCCTAAAAAAATTAATTAATCATAGCATTTGTCTGAAAAATTACTTATCAGCCAAGTGATAAGTGTAAATATTGCATAATTTAATTTGACAATAATAATTTGTTATTATATTTTCTAATTGGAGTGCTAATTTCAGGATGAAAAATATGAGATTTATGCCTTGTGATGATGAAACATTAAGTACAGCATATGATTTGATCGTTTATTTTTAATTAATTAATATGATAATTCAGTTGTTTTAATAAACTATAGCAAAATATTCTTTCGTTCTCAATTTAAAGTTCATTTTAAAATTTCTTTTATTGAAATTATTCACTTTCATCATTATCGGAATTTTTTATTCTATCCATTTTTCATGTATTATCCTCTTGTTATTTTAATTTTTATTGCATTTTTAAATTTGTTGAATAAATTAAATTATACCATTTGATTTTTTTTTTTCATTTCGTTCATCATCGATTTTCTATTCTTTTTATTGTACTGTAGAATTTAATTTTTTTTAGTTTATCTTATTGTTTTTCAATTTTTTTCAGTATGCAAAAATATTTGCAGTAGCATTTTTTCAAACATTTAAGGAAATGATGTTCCGACTATTGTTAATATTTATGGTACTAGTAAATTGCCAAGTATTGGAAGGTCGGAAACAATCGGTACAAATACGAGGAAATTTTCGATGTGGTGAAAAAATCCCTCATTATGCAACAATTGAATTATGGGATGAAAATAATCCATTGCTAAATTTCGTTCATCAATTTCTCGTTCAAAAAAAGAGTAAAAAATTTTTGACTGAAAAAAAGAAATTTGAATTGAAATTCATCTTATGAGTAATGTTATACTACAACCCTTGAATTCATTAATGCGAACAGTTGAAATCACTTTTATTTCTACTTTTATTTTATTAAATTATTTATTAATCACTTTTTAATTCAATATATTGACAAATAGTTAATAATTAGGCAGTAGTATCTTTCTGGCTTTTTAAAATAAAACTATCAAAAATATGTCTTGCTATTATTAAATATATTATTTTAGTCCCAGTAATATTGTAAAAATTATTTAATTTAAATTTTTGATAATTCAAGAATTTTCAAATGATTTTGGAATGATTTTGATTTGACCAGTAGCTTAATTCAAATGAAACAATACAATAGATAGTATATTTGTTTAAAAAAAACGAAAAAGATTTTTTCTCTTTTTATTTTTTTGCATTTCAAATTTTTATGCTCTAATTATTCCAAGGTAGTGATCCTGATGACAAACTTTCTACGACACATCCAAATATTAATGGCACTTTCGAAATTAATGCTACTCACGAAGAATTTACAAAATTAAGCCTATATGTGGTAGTTTATCACCAATGTGATTATTCTCTAAATTACAAATTTGATCTATCTAAAGATGGAAAGGTCATTCATTATTTTATGTTTTAAAATTATTTTATGGATTTTTTTAACCAAAACATTTGTTTTAAACTATTAGATTACTTGAATAATGCTTAATTTTATATGGTCATTCAGATATTTGTTGATTTTATATAAATTTCTTCTATTCATTCACTGATCATATTAAGTGAAACAACTAAGATTATTTAATATTCGTAATTTTTAAAAAATATCTGTAACAATATCGCACTGTTAATTTTTTATTTTTCCTTTTTATAGTTCGAAAGATGGAGACGATTTGTATTTCGTATACCAGAACAATACATAAATGATGGTAACGAAGCTGCACAAATTTTTGATTTGGGTACTTGGAACTTGCAATTTAAATTTATGGTAATTAGTTCATTTATAGAATTTCATCCGAAAATTATAGAAATTTGCAATTTAAATTTAAATATTGAACTCATAATTTAGAGTCAAAATTTGAAGCACTTCATTATTTAAGTAAATTGAGCAAATTTAATATGAGTTTCTTTCCGTATTATAAAATTCAGTTACTGCTGATGAGATGATATATTTAAACAAATTAGAATAGTGATAATAATTGCTGAGATCAAACCAGATCACAGTTTAATTGGAATCATTTTAAAGGCTAATTAATAAATAGATTGAATAAGAATGATTAATTATTGTTTTTGGAAAATGAGCTTTACTATCCTATGGCCTATATCAACTAACGCCCTCATTTCATGACATTTCTTGAACAGAAAATTTATTCTTTAATTAAATGTTTAATTCATCTCACAGCGTTAGCTACTTCTACTTATCAAAATGATTCATATAGCAATGGAAGATGTGAATTATTATCATTTGATTATTATTGCTAATTACTGTTTATTTTTTATCATTTACTGATCGTTTTGTTCAATAAAGCAAAAAAGGGAATTTAGAGCAATGAATGAACAAATAAATCAATATGTGATGAATCATTCCTTTTACCTCAATTCAATTATGATCATCTATGATTTTATACATATAATTAAGCGAAGAAAAAGGAATCAATTAGAATCTCCTGTCCATTACACTGATGGGATCAACTTGTTCTAATTATAATCGGTAGATATTAGTAAATTTATCACTAGCAGTGATGTGTAACTTTATATATATTTTGAATGATGCATAATTTACAATATTATAAATTTACCTTTTTTTTGCTTAATATTTACCGATAAGTCATGTATGACCTCTTGTAAATGTAATTGATAAATTTATAATCGTTTTTTACAGGAAGAAGAATTAGTTACAAGTTGTGGTGATATTTATTTCCAACAGTGTCCGTCCATATTTCCATCATATTCACCCTATCTGCAACTTTTATGGAAGAATAGTCTAGGAGTTAGTAATAATTGATAAGTGTTAAGAAATGAATTGATGAAGAAATATATTTTCATTATTGTTATTATTATTATTAATATTAATAATATTCTTATTGTTTGATATTAAATTTAAAATTAATTAAGAAGAAAAAATTGCATAATTTATTTAGAGTACGATTATCCCAATGTCAAGTTCAATTATCGATTATTATTAATAATTTGTCACGATTTTTGTATTTTTTTAACAGTTCCGTTTGTTACTATGAATAAATCATTTTGTTCTTACGATTTGATGTGAGTGCGTACAAATTATTGAATTCATCATATTTTAATGTAATTCATACTTTTTTTCTGCTATAATATTATTATTTTTATCAGTTCATTACTTCCACTTTTCAGTTTAAGAACTAATTGTTGGCATTTATTGTTGTCAATCGATTACAGTTGGATCAATATTGTTATATGTTAAATATTTCTAGTACATGTTATAAACAACATGAAATTTTTTAGGATCAGGTTTTTTTAATCTACCTGTTTATGTTTGTTAAAGTAGTTAAAGCGATAATTGGTATTTAAATCGATAATTTCAAGAAATTATCAAAAATCATCAAATTAGATTGACAATTTAAATTGTTTCTATCAAATTTTTTTTATAATTTGGTAATAATATTTGATTGGGTATATTTTAGCAAATGAATGTCATCATATCATTTGTCTTATTAGCTTTAATTAGCAATACTAACGGTTTTCTAAAGCGTAATCAATCATTTGAAATTCACGGGCAATTTATGTGTGGTGAACAACCGCTACATCGGGCAGCGATTGAACTTTGGAACGATGGTAGATCATTACTAAAATCGATAGCATATATTTTAATGCAAAAAAGAGGTATATAGTTTTTTTTTTTTGCTTTATCTGCATTACTCATATTCTACAGTTACTATTTTAATGTAAAAAAAAAACGATAAATTTAAATATAATTTGTTCTCTTTATACGTATGTATCATATCCTATATTTTTTGATAAAATAGAACTACTGTTATTATCAGAATGAATTATTATTACTATCACTATTATTATCGATATCATTATTATTATGAAGGACCAGAGGATTCATACATTGGTCGAGCGAATACAGATGAATGTGGTAAATTTATAATTAATACAACTTATCAAAGTACAAATGAAGTCAACCCATATATCTATGTGTATCATCGATGCGATGCTGATGAATTACATATTAGTAAATCTCGACCAATGGTGGGATATTTTGTATTTTTTTATTAATAATATATTCTTATGTTTTTTCCTAAGTTAAAAATGGAAGACTAATAAATTATATGAACTAAGTATTTCAAAAATTTCACAGTTTATAAAATATGAAATAGTTGTTAAAATACTAATAACTTTTAATTTCAGTTCAAATTATGGCGTACGTTTGCAATAAAAATACCCAGAAAATATGTGAATACTGGAAATAGAGCTTCAAGAATATTCAATTTAGGAGTGTACAATTTGCAATTTCAATTCGCAGTAAATTTCTATTTTTTATTAAACAATATGAGATTAATTTATAATAAGATCATAAAAATGAATGTATAATTATTGCTTTGAGTGATTTCTTTCAAAACATATGAGTTGGAATAGTATATACACACACATAGAATAAATGACCTTTATATGCACCTGAAAATTTATAGGCTAATATTCAAATACATTCATAGAATCAAATATCATAAACGTAATTATTCGGTGCAGCGATTTTTCAAAACTACTAACTAACACTCTATATTTTGAAACAATTTTTTTGCTTATTTTTTTGAAAATAATGAATACATTTTAATCATTTTAATAGTATTTTCATTCTTTTCATTGTTGAAGAATGTGATAAATTTTCAGAAATTTTTTGTTGCTTAATATATTATAATAGATATATAAATATAATTAAGTTAGAATAATAATTAAATTTAGGATGAAATATTATTGGAGAATTGCAACATGCGCAATGAACTGTATTATAGACGATGCGCTTACAGTATGCCATCGCCATTTCTATCCCGATTTACACATTACGATTTCTTCATACATTAAGTTGATAGTTTAAGTAATTTTTGCTCTAATAAAAAGAATTAATTATCATAATCTTATTTTTTTTAGTTTTCTTATCTTTTCTATTTCAACTAAATAATAAAACTTTTAAATTATTTTTAAATTTTGAAAAAATTAGAAATTAATTTCATAAATTATTTTAATGTAAAATAGCATCGAAATTTAAAACATAATGAAAGTCGGTTTTCTCATACAGCTATATCAAAATAATATATAATATTAATTAATTGACAAGTCTTGATAATTGATAAGTTTTGATAAGTGAATGAGTTTTGTTAATTAATTGATAACCTTTTATTGCTAAAATTATCAGAAATCATTTTCTTAACTTCTGTTTTTATTTCACGAAATTTATTAAAAAATATTGACTATACAATCAAAATCTTGACATTGCAAAAATTCACACTTATGTCAGAAATTTTTTTAACAATTAATCAAAAAAGATGAGGAATCGTAGTTCTCATTACCAAAACATACTAGCCGGCATATTCCAAAAAAAAAGTGAAATGAAATGATTTAATAAACAGATGTAGATTGATGAATTATAGAATTAAAATTAAAGTAAAAATAATGCGCCAATGAAATTAGGCAATATTCATATTATTAATACATAATGTTATTATATTCGTTATTATCATGGTTATTATCAGCAATAATGCCTTTTTCATTCTGCTTTTTATTAATATTATTATTATTACGGCTATTGTTATTGTTGATAATGTTAGTGATATTATTACCAATAATATCAGCTATATTACTGATAAGTTGTCATATTTATTATTATTGTTATTATTATTAATAATAGTGCTTCATATTATTGTTGCTGTTATTTATTATTATGGCTATTATTTTTCTTAACGTTTTTGTCGTTATTTAAAATGCTAATGAACAAATGTGTACAAATAACTGTTTTGGTTATGAATCATAAAAATTCAAATAGTTGTCATTAGAAACTTCAAACATTATATTATAATAAATGATAAGATGCTACGATACTCTGAAAAATTAATCACAATAATGATCATAAAAATATAATCATAAAAGGGTTAACGAAATAAATGTTCAAATTAAATACTTATTTTGTTCGATTAGTAATACAATTATGATAAACTCTGCGATATTGTCGTGAATTTATTTGATAAACAAAAAACACTAAAATAATTAATTAACTTTTGCATTAATGTTCTGTATTTCAACTAGAATCAATATATATCAAAAAATTATGGAATACGATATGTCATGAAAGTTTTGATGACTGCCAGATATATTCTGCTGTCGAGCTAAATATCGAGTAATTAAACCAAAGCAAATCTTACCAAATGAAATACTGACTTGATGTGAGTGGATTTGTGGAGAATCAGTTCGTTGTAAATACACGACGGTCAAAATTGGTAACCTCAAACCTGGGTAATTAAACCTTTATTACGATAAATTTGATAACATATCAACAAACACAGCAATTACAAGATCAATAATATAAACCCAATGACTTTAATAAAATTTAATGACGATAACATAACTTAAAGAAAAAGATTAAATAATGCCCGCTGTAGAATGTCGAAGAAGAAACCCAGAAAAACTATAATAATCCCTTTGATGCTGGGCATATATGTGTTGGGAATGGTAGTGGTTTACTTGAAGCATGCAAGCACCGGAAACACACCGGAAATGGTACAAGTATTATAATAAGATTGAGTAGGAAGATTGAAATCGGAAATTAAGGATTCTAAGCATAAGAATGCAAATCCGTTAGATAAGACAACAATAAAAAAACGTGTGAAAAACAATCTTAAGGAATGTAGATATGTCCGAGATGATTGATGGTTTCATTAGCATTTTAGCATTAATTTACAATGCGAATGAGAAATTCACCTCACTATCTATTTATTTGAGGTTTCGTTTTCACGACAAGATATGATTAGTGTAGAATAATTAAACAACAGGCATATATAAAAAGAACAACAATAAATTAAATTGCATTTCATCATAAAATATATATTGCTATCAGATTTAAATTTTGTTCAGTTTAGCTGCATTTCTAATCTATTTTGAAATTCGTCACTAGTAACATCTTGAATTCTTGCATCCTAATCGGTGAACTAAGCAAAGACGCAAATTTTTGTAAGTAAAAGTAAAATGTATATTCAAAATGTTTTATTGCAAATGCTAAGTATGGATGATTACATGAGGGATGAAACGAACAGTTTTGCTACGCCACTTAATTTTCTAATTAATACAAAATAAAAAATGCTCTAAAATAGAATAACTTTAAATAAAGAAAGTAACAAAGGATTTCTGCATTTCCAGAATGGAGGTTTTCTACTGCTGATTTAATAAAAAAAATCATAGAATTATAGTAAATGAAATGCAACCATAAATAATGTAACCATAAATGAAACGGAATTTCTCAAATGTCATTCACTCAAAAAGATTAATAAAAAATCTTCTATACTTAAAATCGAAATTCTAAGATGCATTCTTTTTTGTAGAGAATATAAATATTTATTCCGCCCTTTTAAAAAATCAGTTTTTAATATAATGATCAGAATCATTTCATATGATCTCACATTAGTTGAATTTTTCATTCGAGATAACGTATTAGCAAAATAACTTAAGCTAGATTTATTGCTTCAATCAAATTTTCTCCTTCTACTCATATAAAGAATTGATTTCCACATTTAATGAACTAATCTGGAAGAAATTGTTAGGTGCCATTTTTATCCAGTTACACATCAAATTGTTTATATTATGTAAGGAATTTTAAAACAACGATCTAAATTATGGTTGTTCATTGTTCAGTGTGACTAGAATCTACCAAGAATAAGAAATTTTACTTTTAATATTCTTTAAAATAAAACAATCCCAAAAGAAGAAAATATATGAGAATTTCTAATAAGCCTTGTTTTCTCAAAATGTGATGAGAGATTTGAAATTGAATCATTGCTAGGCCAAAAAAAATTATATAGCAGAAAAAATAGAATATAATCAGAAAATATATTATCAACGGAATTTCTCAATCATCATTCAGAAAGATATTATAGTTTGAAATCAAAATTTTACGATGCTTGCTGTTTCATAGAATATAAAATATTTGTTTCTTTTTTTAAAAATAAATCGATTTTTAAATGACTATGCAACATTTCGATAAAAATGATCAGATTTATTCCATGAGATCTCACATTTGATTGAATCAGCAAAATAAATTACCTTAACGACAATCAGCAAAACCTTAACGAAGTTTATTACGAAGTTTATTATTTCGTCCGAATGTTTTTCTTATCATAAAAAGATTCTCTCCAATTGCTTCAAATGATATTTCTCCCACACTGAGTAAAGTATCTATGATCTGGAAAATTATTACATCAGAATTATTTTGTATTATGTCTGGCTTTTTGAATAGCGACATGAATCAAGTGAATAAAAATTACTGTTCTAAATCATTACACTTATTCGCAATTAAGAACGGTTAGAATTTACCGGATTTTTTATGTAATTTCAAATCTGCGATTTCATGCGATTTTGAATCTGGCTTATTTTGTTACTATGGATTAAATCAATCTTAAGATGTACTAGAAAGGGAAGAAATGTGATCATTCGTAGGCAAATGCTTTTTTTAATGATAGTATGGAATTGCTGATCCGAAAGAAATCAAATGTTATAATTTCCATTAAGATATACATCGGATTATTCTAAAATGAAGCAATTATCAATATATAAGTCGTGCATTTCTGATAAAGGGAAATGGATGTACACCATATGTTTTCCACTCCAAATGAATTTATTATCATACACGAAATAATTCCTGAATTGAATTATTTTGACAGAAGTACTGGAACCTGAGGTCGCAGAATGGAATTGTCTCCACTTGTTATAAATCTCTTCTCCGATAGAAATCACCATGATGAGGTTTTCATCGACACAGACATGAAGCATTATTTTGAAATCGAAGCAATTTTTCTCGAATAAGCCATATATTTGTAATAAGAAGATTTTCTACGTAATTTTATGCTCGATTGAATTCGTTGTTACAATGATTTCCAGAGAAATTAAAAAAAATTGCCTCGACATTATAAAAATTTCTCGAGAAATTAAAAAAAATTACTTCGAGAGGATGGAGTTGTTTCCGTCGTAAGATGTTTCTAAAGTAATAAAGGACCGTTTTCCTAAAAATATGATATAGCTAAATTTTAAAGTAACAAAGGACCGTTTTTCCTAAACATGATATAGCTAAACAACTGAAAGTTAAAAATAAAACAATTTTAAATCCATGCAAAAAAATTTTTAGGTCAAGAAATGTTAGACATGAATCAGATTAATCAATTAGCGTATTGTTATGATATGGTATATCTAATTTGCATGACATATTATACCGCTTCAGTTTTACCTTACATTGATTAATTATCATGATATTTTCTTTAAACTCTACTCTAAATGATGAATTAATTTGTATCAGATAATTAGTAAAATCAAGACATACCGTGCTGCATCTAATTTGATATTACGGGTATGATGTAACCTTTATTAGAAAGTAGAAAGAATCAGCATAAACTTTCTTGTTAGCAGATATTTTGGAATGTTCTTTAGTAGCTATATCTGAAGAAGAGCAATGACTATTTCAAGTGGAAGTTTTATGGTTCTTCGATTTACTAAAATAAAATATTCAATGAAATTTTAATATTTTCATTTAAAATAAAATTTTGCTTTTAAATCGTTGGTGATTACCGTGATAACAATGTACTATGAAGTATCAAAATGATTAAAGTTCCTCTAACAAACAAAATTTAATCAGACTACTATACGGATGAGTCATTATTAACAGAGGACTTTATTTTTTTTTTTACTATCATAGTACATTCTTATCAGATTGTTCTATTACCATATTATTACAGTAAAATTTTTTAAAAAAATAATTTTTCACTGTGACATTGACTTTACTTCAGAAAATATTTCTCACTGCAATATTAATCTTAAAATAATAATTTTAAAATATATTTTTTACTGTGATATTAACTCATTGTAACATTAATTGCGCACTTTTCGTATCAGCATGTGAAATGCTGTTGATATACGTTTGAGAGAACCTTCCACGTCTAAGCTTCAAATTTAGTATTGATAGCAGATTCGAGACAAATTGCTGGAATGATGAAAAATATGTGCGTCACATGAAGAAAGATAATCACATTCCCTTTGTTTTATTTTCCTTCTTAGCTCATTTATTCTTTTCTTCTGCTCCCTTAACTTCTAATTTTTCTTTGTGATGTCTATTTCTACCTTAAATTTTTGCTTCAAAATTACGGAATTCCATCGTACAATATTGAAATTAAGAAGCTGAAATCAAGAAAATTTTCACTAAAATCTATTTTAATGAACTTTTCATGAAAAATTCATTACCGAATGTATTCAGCACGTTTTCATGAAGAATGTCAGTGTGTCAGCTGATTGCACACACGGATTAAAAAAAGGAGTGAATGAAAAAATTCAACGTTAAATACAAATAAAAGACAATTTTTATTATTAATTATCGTATTCGTATCTGAGGACTCATTTTCTGCTTATTTCAGTTCTCTTCCAATCAAGTTTATTATGCAAAGGTGAAATGTTGCGCATAATGGGAAAAGTTAAGTTTAGAATATGATGTTATCAATGAACCGAATACAATGTACAAAATATGCAGCATAAAACTATGGAGAAAGCATATCACCACACAAGGTCAAAGTTGTAATCTCAACCATAACATGAGATATAGCGTTATGTGAGATTTAATTAACATATGATGATAAGCATCCTATCATATACAACATAATCACACCTTAATTTACTAATCGATGTCTCACATCTTTTATTTTGATACTAATCTCAATTTATTTTGATACTAATCTTACCTCCCTTGATTGGCCGGTCGGTGTTCAACGGTTGGCCGTTAATTATCCGAACTTATTGCTTATCACTGATTGATTAATTTGATCGTTAAATTTAATTTGTTTATACTCTTTTACTTATTCATTTGGTAATATATTATGTTTACTGGTGATTTCGGGATTTTTTAGGGGGCTTAAAGAAGTTTGATATTTCAGGGTAGCTTTTCTCGATTGCCTTATTTTTTGCGAAATTATGGTGGTAAGCATTATGGATTCATGTTCTGCAATTTAACGCATGTGCATTACATTTGCTTGTAGTTCTTTTTTTATGCACATATTATTATTACGAAGTGGTAAAGTAGCCTTATCAATTGTTATGAATATGAGAATGAACTAACCAAAAGATTGCTCATTAACACAATTGTAGATTTCATTAATTCTTCAAAAAGCAGAAGTGGATTTAAAAGAACTTTAGGTAATTAAAGGTTAATATTTCAGTTTCCAGCAGCATATATCATTCGTTTCTTCTTTTCAGTTACCGTTATCACTTTTGCGCACAGCACAAAATCATCCCATGTTGGTTGAATTGAAAAATGGCGAAACGTATAATGGACATTTGGTTGCATGCGATGCATGGATGAATATCCATTTAAGAGATGCTATCTGTACATCACGTGTGAGTTATTTTTTTTATTGTCGTTGTTATTATTTGGGATTTGATCGATCGAGATTCAGTCCGGTTCTAGCAATTCTTGTTTCGTCTTATTTCAATCAGACTGGGCAAGTTGCATGCAACATAAGTGAATTTAGCTTTCACACCGATATAATCATGTAGGCATCAGAATAGCATCTGCGATCTTTCCAAAAAATGAGATAAAGCTCTTCAGAGATATGTTTGATATAGGTCAAGCAAATAAGATCTGTTAACCCTTAAAAGTTGAAGAATATTGATGAAGAGAATACGAAATAACCTTAATCGATGTGATATTTCTGATTAGCAGTGTACGTAACTTACCTATTTCTTCTAACGCTTTTAGATGTTTTTGAATTGTTTTAACCGAAGACTTAATTTTTCATTTTTTCTATAGGATGGTGATCGCTTTCTAAAAATGCAAGAAGTATATGTACGAGGTTCAACTATCAAATATTTACGGATTCCGGATGATGTAGTAGAATTGGTGAAGGAAGAGGTATAATTATAACGTTATTTATTCTCTTGAAAATTTTTTAATATTTTCTTTTGTTGAGTTTCCAGATCATAATCACTCGATTCAACATGTGTAAAAACTGCATTCATCTGAGCGAAAGCCACTATTTTAAACTTCGTTCTCATCTATTCTGATATGTTATTGAGGTAATAAGATGGGGTGAGAAATTTTGATTTCAGGTTAAGGAAGTACGTAAACAACAGAAAGATCAACAACGTGCCAAGCGTAATTTGCAGGGAGGTAGGAGTAGCGGACAGCAAGGTCGAGGAGGAGTTTCTAATCCTCGTGGCGCTGGGCGTGGTAGTAATCAGCATGGATGGAATCGAGATAAATCAGCAGTTCAGTGAAATTGTTGATCCATAAATTAATTTCCTCGTTATTTTCAAAGTTATGAAGAATTATTAATAGTTTGAACATATTCCTGTATGATATCAGTCGATAAATTTTGTTTTTAAATGAAATGCTATGGCTATCGATTGCATAATGTTTGAATGAAATTTTTCATGACTTCATTTTTTTGTTTTAAATTGATTGTATGTTTGAATAAATGCTGCTCAGACTGTCTTGTTTGAATATTTTGTTTCTTTGCACGGATTTTTTTCCAGTAGAAATTATATGGATTCAACTGATGCTTTCTGCAGTTCTTCTAGATTATTGAATTGAAATGTTTCGTAATATTTCTACTAAGATTTGTTTGTTTGATTTTTTATTACAAATATATAATTGCTGTATTGTTGCTTGCAATTATATCCTGATGCTTAACACATTCTTGGCTAGATATTTCTATCAGAAGCTGAAATGGCGACAAAAAGGAAAATGATGCCACCGTTAACAATGTCACTTTATCGTGATTTGGATGTTGGTTCGACTGTCACTGGAGAATCAGAAAATTCGACAAAAACAAGCGTTGGTGATGCAGATTCCAGTTCTAACACACCGAAGAAATCCCGGAATGAGAGTCCAACATCCGAAGGGTCAAGCAAGACTGGTGAAGATGACGGTGCTGGTAGGTGGACGATTGCTTCATTCTCTTAAAAGGCGCGTCTTTAATTGACCATTCCTCAGTGCCTTCAATTGTTATATATTATGCAAAAAAAGAACGAGAAATGAAAAGGGAAAATAATTATATCCTAGAATTCCTTTTTGAAAGGCATGACTTCCATCATTTCCGCTTTCGATTTAAGTTTTGTTTATTTTGGCTTCAAAGTGGTTCCTGGTGACTGATAAAAAATTGCGGAATTCTTTGCCACAATCTTTAAGATTCAAAGAAAATTAAATTTGTTGCAGTTGATAAACTGGTTAGCGTATGTGGTTGGCGGAAAGGTGAACGTCAGGATATGCAAGATGCCCATGTTCGATTGGATCAATTCGGACTCACCGCCATCTGTAACATGTAATCACAATGAAACACAAAATGTCTTTTAACAGCTTGGATCAGTTTTTATTCACTTCATACTTTTTTAGTCAACGAAGTGCTTTTTATGCGATTTTTGATGGCCATGCTGGACGTCGAGCTGCAGATTTTGCTGCGGAACGTTTACCGTCTAGACTGAAGAGAAAATTAGAAGCATGTTGGTTTTGTCGTTGAATGATTACAATAACTTCTGTTTGTCAGAGAAATGAGTGAATTAAAATATAAGTTTGCTAATCCAGATTGGAAGAAGTTAAAATGATTTTTTGCCGCAAATAAATAAAATTAAATTGTCTAGTAAAAAAATAAATTTTATTTCGTTAACTATTACGGATTTTCACCCGAAGGTGATGACCGAATTACGAGAATAAAAATTTATTCAAATCCTAAATGTACATTATAGACATAATATCATGAGGAACGATTAGAAGTTTAAATAATTGAGATTCATGTTATTACCTATTCTTTCCAACGGGCATATGAATCGGAAGAATAAAATCAGCTTAATCAAACAACTTACATATAATTTTTAGCGTAGCAGAAATATAAATCATTCGTATTATCATTAATAATTTTAGGTTCTGATTTCGCTTCTTTGGAGAAAGGAATAAAAAAGTGTTTCATTGATACGTATAAGCAAATCGATGAACAATTTCTGGTTGAAGCTCGACGAACGTTAGATTTCCGTTATGCTCTACCTGTAATTTTTTTTTATTCTTTATTTGAAAACTTTATTCTGTTGAAGGAGGCCTTCATGGAAGGATGGTACAACAGCGACAACAATTCTGCTGGTTAACAATATTATTTATTGTGCAAATATCGGCGATTCAAAGGTCTTTTTAAAGAATATTCAAGTTTTAGTTTATGCTTCCAAATAATTATTTGATTGTTTGAAGTAGCAATTCGGATGATAAGAGACACATAAGTCTTTGCATTTAACATAATTTTAGGCATATGAAAGAAATTATTCATTAATTATTGATTGGTCAGATCATCCGAATTGGTCGCTAAATTATAATTTATAGGCGGTAGTCTGTCGTAGTAAGTTAGGAACTGAGGAAGCAAAGGATGTTGCGATGCAGTTAACAGTAGATCATTCGCCATTACATTTTGAAGAACGAATGCGAATTCAGAAGGCGGGTGGTAATGTCAAGTATGTTTACTGATGTATCCATTAATTCAAATATAACAGTTTGAATGCTTTTTAGTGGCAGTTTCATTTTTATGTTTCTTGTTATTCTGAAAAATATTTAAGGGATGGTCGCATAATGGGTATCTTGGAAGTTTCTCGATCAATTGGTGATGGTCAGTTTAAGGCATATGGGCTCATTTGTACACCTGATGTTAAGAAATTTTCTATCACAAAAGATGACGTGTTGGTGTTCTGATTTCGTATTCACATAATTGATGTCTAACCAAGAAACTAGATCGAAATAATAATTGATTAAATGTTAATATATCTCCTCGGTACATACTATTCCAAAATGCAGAATCCTAAATTTCCAGAAATTTTTTAGCTTACAATAGTTTCTATGAATTGTTTTGAGGATGCTAAAAGCAGTGCAGAATTTTAAATTTAAAACAGAAGTGTTTTAGATTTGTCCTTGTTGCGTGTGATGGTTTGTGGAAAACATTCAGTAATCAGCAGGCGATAGATTATGTTATGGCAAAAATCAGGGAGTTGACTAAGGTTTGTAATATTTAGAAATCATTATTCTTTTGGTCGATGTTTTCGCATTTGATGAGTTTTTTTTTTTTTAAGTCCGGTGTTGAGCAAGAATCAGAAACGCGTGAAATGATTTGGCAAAACGTCGCCGATGATTTGGCCGCAGAATCGGTAAAACGAGGCTGTGGCGACAATGTCTCCGTTATTATTGTGGTACTTAATGATTTGTAGAATAGTATAAATAACTATTTTCTAAGGATTCCTTTTTCTTACTAGTAAAAATTATATTATTAAATGAGCGTAAATTTATAGTTTAGTAACTCAGAGTAATTATTCCGTGAGAAAATTTTCATGAGCTTGATTTATCGACAAAGTTGATATGTTTAACATTTTTGCTTGATCTTTATTCATTTATTGATAACAATGTATTTATGCTATCGTTACCAAATTACTAATTATTACTTTAATGGGCGTATGATTTTAAACATACAGAGTCTCAAAGAAAATGGTTTTTTATTTTTTTTTATGTTATTTCCAAAAAAGTTTTTATCTACTATAAGTGATATTAAATTGATATATTTGTATGTAAATAAATTATCATTATACTAGTTTAAAGATTTACGACTAAATATTTGTATTTTCTTAATGATTTTTACTTCTTAAGGTATTCCTTTTAAATCATTTCTACATTCAGTTTTAGTCAAATCATTTTCTTATTTGCTTTTATATTTTTTTCATTTATAGCGTAGATGAAAATTTTTTACAGGTTGAATAAAATTTTTTTGTTGATTTTTCATTTGTTGAATTTCGGATTAATCAAAAGCAAATTAGGAATTGGTCATTTCATTTATTTCCGATGATTTTCTTCGCATTTGAATAAAAATTCATAGTGCTGTTCATCTTATAAAGTTTCTTTACTAAAATTTTTGGCATGATATATCAAATTGTAATTTTTAAAGCAGCTTCAGATGTCGATAGTCATGTTCACTACCGAACTGGATTTGTTTAGTAAAGTGAGTTGTATGCGAGGTTCATTGCACTGAGTCAAAGCTTTTATAAGATTTTGCAGTTTGCTGTGGGAAATGTCTTCTGATAGAGTGTTCTTAATATCAATTAATATAGTATAAATTCGAGATTTGGATAAATTCCTAAAATATGATATTTTTGTTTTCATCTTGTTGTTTAATTTATATGCACATAAATTTTTGTCTTTTTATCAGAGTTATTTTATACATGCTGTAAATCATTTCGATAAATTAATTTTCCGGAAATTATGATTACGTATAATATTAGAAAAAATTCCAATAAAAAAGCAAAAAAAAGGGAAGAATGAAAAAATATACGGCTGAATTTAAAATTCATATTTAATTACTATTCTTAATTGATCCTTTCCACATTTATTTTATACATTTCATTTTCATTTATGTATATAAATTGAATGATTATATTACTAAAATTCTCTTTTTCAAAAATATTTATAATGCAGATTCTAAGATTTTTTTTTACAAGGGTTTCTTACATAGTTTGAAAGAAACCTTAAAATTTAATTCCTGTGTCAAAAAATTCAGCATACATCAAATATGAATGTATATCTCTATAGTCTCGCATTTAGATTCTCGAATTCATTGGTTTGTTCCATAAATTAAGTAGTTTTTTATTTCATTATTTTTATTATAATCATATCTGTAGGAGTGTAATTAATATTTATATGGAATTATTAATAATAATAATAATCTATTTGAATTGTCGTTATAATTTTCGAAGTTTTTTTCCAATATACGTTTGAAAATTATAATGAATTTAGAAAATTTTTCATTAAACAATAATTCTATCGTTATTTTCTAAATAATATTTGCTTAATTTTCTGTAATAATTTCCAGGAATTTGTTGCATATTGTCGTGAAATTTTTTATATTTGGTTAATTTCACAAACAATAATAACTATAAGAATTTATTCGCAGAAGATTAACAGTAGAAGAATATAATTAGTGATGAAGAGTTCTTCTCAAACCTGGGTAACTAAGCCTAAATGAGTAATTAAACCTTCAATATGAGAAGTTATTCTAATACTACAACAAACTTAATGATTAAAATTTCGATAAAACGAATTGATAACGGTAACAATAAAGAAAGAAAATTGTGAAGACATGAGAGTAATCATCCTTATTTTAAATACATCAACATGATTACTAATATGGATCAATTTATAAAATTTTGACTTACAAATTAATACATCTTTAATATATTCAATTATGAATCTTTATAATCTTTTTATCATTAAATTTCTTGCGTTTATTTACTACAATTTATTCATTTAATATTATGAATATTTTATCATGATTTTGCAGCTTATGTTTAAATTTTCTCTATCGTTCTGTAGCAATTACTTATTATTGTTATATCGTTTCTTATTGAAAACATCATAAATTTATGGAATAAAAATTCCAGCAAGTTACTGTATTTCATCTTTAATTTTGCAAAAAAATTAGAAAATATTTTATAATTTCAGAAAAAAATCGGCTGAAATGATCGAGAAACAGATTTGAAAACAAAAAATGTGTCCGAAATTTTAGTACTGTGGACCGAAATTTAAAACTGTCTCAAATTCTTTCATAACTGTAATGAATTGTAATTATAATTAAATGATTAGTTTGTTTTACCTCTTTTTATGCAAAGTAAGAGTGAAATTACTGTGCTATTGAAATGAAAACTGATATTATCATTATTATTTGACTACGTTTTGAAAAAAGTAATGATAAGCCAGGAATCTGAGCATGTGCTTCTTAATCGAATATAATAGAAATTAGCTAAAGGATTACCTCTAACTTTTAATATTTTTACGCTTTTTTTAAAATTAATATTATATCTAATAATAATAATGGTATTAGTCTTTGTTTTTTTAAGATTTTAAGACTTTTTTTTTTAAGATTGAGCAGTTTTTTGATTGATAATAAAAAATAGTGATGTTTATCTTATCACTAGTGATATTTAAGACAGATTCTTCCATCTTATTTCTAAAATAAAACTATCATTTTTTCATCTCATTTCTGAAAAAAAACTATCATTAATTTTAAAACTTTTTTTATTTGCAAATTTTATTCTAAAAGTCCATCTTAACAAATTCTAGTATGTTTTGAGCTATATAGAAAAACGTGAATTAGACAATGATGATATAAAAATCAGAAATCAAACATTAAGTTCTTATTTTACTAATAACAAAATCTTCTCGTATTATTTGGCGATTATTTCATTATTTACCAGTAAAAATTTTGGATTGCAATTTCGTAAAATCTTTTTACATTTAATCTTTCCTCTAAGTGATAAAAATATTATCTGTCAGCTGTTAAAATCATTTATCTGCTTAGTTGTTATCAATAATAATTCTTCTTTTTCATTTACAATATATGCAATAATATAACTGATTTTATAATTTAAATTTGCTATTTAATTATAAACTTTATTACTAATTACGCGAAAAAAAGAGACTGAAATTATTCAACTTATTTTTTATTATTCAACATATTTTATATCTCCTTTTTTAGTAAAACTTTTATTATTTACAATTTTCATTTTTATCTTTTTGTTCAAGTAATAGAAATAAAAATTTGCTGTAATGAATGTAATGAAATAAATAACATTATTTTTTGTCGGTAAATTAAATTTTAATATGAAATTCAAATATGAATAATGCTAGCTTTATTCTAGTTTCCCTTTTTTAAATTTTCTAGAATTTTAGTCTGAGAAAAAGAGAAATTTTTTAAATATGTCATAATAAAACAATGTGAATAGAAAAAAAGTATGATGGTGTTTAAAAGAGAAAAAAAGGTCAAATAAAAAAATAACATTTCAATTGTTGATTTGATTTAACTTTCGAATGAATATTAGGTTTAATAAGGGAATATTAATATCTTAAATGAAACCCAGCAAATAATTGATTATATTTTGATAAAAAGTGTCTTTGTTTATATCTTATCATACCATTTTTATCTTTACTTTTTATATATAGATTATTTAGCATAATTTGTATTAGTTTTTGTTGCTATGATCATCAAAAAATTTACTTTTCAATCATCAAAATGACGGATCTCTTAAAATTGTCAAGTATGAAAAAAAACGTTGACAATTTAATCTTATATTTATAATTTTTGTGAAGAGATTTTATTTTGCCGAGAAAAAAAACCATATGCCAATATACATATATGTATAGATATATATATGAAAACTAAAAAAAGTGATAGGTACATTTTTTCCTGAAAATTCGATCTAAAAAAAATACTGATAAAATAAACATGAAACAACAAATCAATGATAGGAATCATTAAAAATATATTACTTTGCATCAATTTCATAAAAATTTTTTAAAATTTAATTGTGACAAATTCTAAATTCTGATAATTTTTCGGTCTGATAAATAATTTGCATTTATTTTTTTAAATTATTGTAGTAAGAATACTAAAATTGTCAGAATATTAATCATATAATTTATCAAACATTGTTTGGTAATGTCATAGACAGATCAATCATCAAACAAAATAAAAAGAAAATTATTAAAATATAAATCTTTTTATTTATCAGATACAATGATTAGTATTATTTATTAATTTATGTTATCAGTCAAACATCTGAAAACTTAATTCGACTTCATTTCTTTATTTGTTAATCACTTGATTTATTTATTTTTTCACCTGATACTAATTTTTCGTTTTTTCCTCCCGTCTTTTATTTTCTCTTGCTCCTAATCTTCACACAAATCAATAAATTTGAATGAAATGAAATAATTAACAAAATTCAAGTACTACTAAATTCGTAATGGAAAAACCGAAAAACTTTCCAAACTAATATACACAGGGAAAATTAAGTAACAAGTGAAACTTCATTTGATTTTACTTTCATAAATTATTTTTCTCCCACTTTCTTTTTCATCTCTTCCAAGAAATTATTTCCATTCCATTTCCACACTTTTATTTTGATAAAAAGCAGTAACATTCTTTTCGTTTTATCGTTTCATGTGTATTACCTTGCGAACGTATGAAATGAAATTTATTAGTGACTTATTTAATGTGTCTACTTTATTTTGAAACTTTCTTGACTAATTTTGCTCGGTTAATTTTTGATTTGATTCTTCAGTTATTTGATTCCATTTATTTGAGCAATAAAATACAATTTTTAAAATTTAACAAAAAAAATTGAAATAGTTGCAAACTTGAATAATAATATCGTAACAATGGCTTTCCAATAACAAATAATCAAAGTAAGCTGGAAATCTTGATAATCGGAAATTTCTAAAATTTGAATAAAAGTAAGGAAAAATTGAAAACTTATACAAAAGCGACATTGTAGTAATTTTAGATAGATAAATGAAGATAACTGATTGTTATATGTTAAAATATATTTGCGCTTTCGTTTTTTATTTGTAATTCCAGAAATAAGCGTTTGAAATAAGTTTCAGTCGAAAAAATTATTTTATTTTAAAGCTTTTTTAAATTGATATTTCAATGAACTGTCATTAATTTCCAAATTTAATTAAATTATTGATCTAAACTAAACATACATACTAATACCAGAATGTGTCATTTTTAATTGCTCAAATATATTATGCGATTTTCTCGGTCATTCTATTATATGTGTCACAATTGAATTTTTGCATAACTTTGGATTACTTTAAAATATCATTTTTTATAAACATTACTGAGAATTTTTATAAACATTACTAGTAAATATCATTTTATAAACATTACTGAGAATTTCATTACCGTCATGAGATATTGATTATTTACCTATCCGATAATAACTCTATGAAGTTTATGTTCAATTTTTCTCAGAGAAAAAAAAGAAAAAACTCAACAGAAACTGAAGTTAGTGAAAAACTGATAATTTAAGTATTCAAATGGGAAAGCAAGATGAGAAGAAATAATAAATCATTTTGCTGAGTGTGCAGGCATTTTGATGAGTGGTATTTAAAGTTGATAATGACGGGTTGTAATATAGCGGGAAGCAAACATCAATCGTTAACATAAACTTCAATAGATATGTATCGGATTGCATCATTGAAAATACTTTTAAACTTTCAGATTAGTTGCTTATGCAAAATTATTGTTTAAATTTAAGCTTATATTTAAATTTTAATTCCAATTTAAATTATTGATTTTTATCTGAATTTTTTGGCAAATAAACGTCTACTTTATACTTACATTTGTTTATCTGCTGAATATTCATCCGACTGTTTTCTTGTTTATTCAATAATTTATCAATTATCATATCATTTTACCTATAAAATTAAATTACTTTCATTAAAGCTTAAAGATAATGCTCCTATTCATTATCAAATTTTGAGTTACGTTTACATCATCGACTGATTGTCTGAATTGAATTTTTGGTTAGGCAAATTTTACTTTTATTCTTATATTCATCTATTCATTTATTCGCTTATTCAATAATTTATTTGATTCGAATTTCTTTTTTGCATTATTAAATTATTTTCAGCAAAACTACATGTATTTGCATGATTTTTTATCGCTCCATTTTCTCATTATTGTAGTTGTAATGAAATTAATTATTTTATAGGGAAGAAATAGATTTGCATAATTTCAAGAAATCGGATAATTTTTATTTTTCTGTCTTTTTTCTTTTTGAAAAACGACTGAATAAATTAACGAAACACAATGAATGCCATTCTCCTTGCACTTCCATACTTCACAATGGTTTTTATATTTTATCACCAATCAAATGGTTTCATTCGAAGTTATGATAATTTATATGCATATTGGTAAGATAATTACCTGATCAGAATGGATCATAATTTATCAAAATAGATCATAGTTTATTAAAACAACTTATCATTTATAATATCGAAACATTATCATAATTACGATAAATGTTATTAAAGATATCAGCTGCCACAAATAACACCAGTATTAATCATATTCTCGTATCAATTTCATTGCGATGATATTTCATCGTATTACAAAATTCATGACGCTTTTCTTTGATGTTAGAAAATTATTCATATCAATAGAAATGAAAAAAGAAATTATTTTACAAATTTAATTTATATTTTACAAATTCAAAAAGTTTAGAATAAACAAAAAATCAATACGATTCATAAATCGAGAAAAAGAATAAAAAAATCAAATGAAACCAAATTTTTATTCATTTTCGACAGAGAATTAATTAATATTATTGTAATAAATTTGTAGCAATCAAAAATTGCATGTCAATAGAAATAAGACGAAATTGTTCTTTTTGGATTTTACAAATTATTAATTTTATGATATACAATGTTTGCAAATTTTAGAATAAATAAAATTAGTAATAATTAATTTATTGAAAAAACGAATTTGAATGTAAATATTTTTATTAATTTCTGAGAACTCGTTACCAGTTTCTAATCTGAAATATAATTTCTTATTCTGTTAATTCAAACTTTAATAACTGTTAATATACATATTCAAAAATTAATCTTATGTTTTATGAATTTTTCGAAAAAAAATGTGAAATTTAAGACAAATAATTAATAATAATTCATTTATTAAAAGATGAGTTTTATTTGTTAATTTTCAGGAAAACATTGCCAGTTTTAATTTTAAGCATACTTTATTATGCTGTCGGTTCAAGTTTTAGTAATTGTCAACGAACATATGCATCCCTCGGACTTTTATTTGGTGCGATTGGTGATTATATGATAACAAGACCGAATGATGGCCTGATCTTTGGTGCAGTTTGTTTTGCTATTGGCCACATTTTCTATTTGGTAAGCATTATCAGCAATTAAAATAATAATATCAAGTAATTCTCAACTTATTTTTACTTATTCATTATTTTTTTTTATTCTTTTATTTGGAAATTCTTTTCGTTTAATGAATAAATTTTCTTAGCTATTAGTTGTGTGTCACTGCAAACAATAAATTGAATTACAGGAGTGATAAACAAAATGAAATATTATTTATTATTGTCTTATCATTAATAAATAATAAATTTTTAAAAAATTATTGTAACAATATATATTTAAGACAATAATATTTCTTTTATAAGCCTAAAAATTAAAAAAATATATCTTCATTAAAATTTAAGAAAATTTGTCATAATTTTTAACTACTAGTATTAATCGAAAAAAGACTTACTCCTAAATTTTTCATTTAATTCCTGATTTATTTTGGTTTCCTACTCAATTAGGACTCATTTTATGAATTTTTTGTTCCAATTTACTTATAACTGTTTCAATTTAAAAAAATTTTCTATTTCAACTTAAATTTAATCTAATCATAAATTTCTTATTTCAGTTTACATTTACTCATCGTATTGGTGATCTTTGCTTCCCATTATTATTTACCATAATATTGACCAATCTCGTGTTATTTTATATGAACTTGGCATTGCTATTGATCGTTCATCCAGTGGCGTTATCAATTATGATAATTTATTTATTTTTACTATCGACATGTGTTACACTCAGTGGTTCGTTATATTCTTACGGTGGTCCATATGATCATCCAAGACAATTAGTAAGTATATATAATTAAAATTTTTTAATATTTTTCTTATTTCTACATTTTTCTTTCGATTTTCTTTTTATTATTTTCTTTCTTTGGAAAGTTCAAAAATCAAGAATCTTGTTTTTTTTTTCCTTGGTTTGTATTGAATCTTTTTACTTATTTATTTATTTATAATAAAATACCGATTACATTTTTAATGTGTTATTATTATTGCCAATTAATATTTCCTTCTAATTAAGTTCAATTCAAACTTTTGCTTCCAGAATAATCTACTCCGATTCCTTGGTTTCGCGCTTTTTTATTTATCTGATAGTGCACTAATTATTCAACATGTTGGAATTGCTGTACCAGTTGCTGAAAAATTAATTTTATTGACTTATTTTGTTGCACAATATCTTATTTCTTGTGGTTCATCACCATCATTATCATTATCATCATCATCATCATCATCATCATCATTACACTTATTATCATCACTATCATTATCATCACTATGCTGTTAACAGCCATATCACATAAATCAAAAATTCAATCATTGGATTTTAATCCAAATTTTAATGAATATGTAAGATAATAAAAATAGATCCTATCAGATAATATTTTCATGATTATTGTTTATTGAATTAATTAATTGTTTATGTTTAATTAATTATCATGTCAGGAATTATTTATATACATTTTAATGGCAAAGAAAATTTTTTCGATGAATAATTTATAAAAGATATAAAAGAACATTTGTTTTCACTACAGTAGTATTGATAGAATAAATTAAATGAGAAAAAACTGATCAACTTTTTATTGATATTTAATAGGAAGAAAAGAATTTCGTTTTTAAATAACAAAGCACTTTATTATACAGTACACAATTAAATAATGAAAGAGAGCAAATTTGCTAATGCAGAATTAATTTAATTTATCAATGCTACATAATATATAAAAATATTAATTAAACAGAAATAATATTTAGTAACAATACCATCAAATTTATCAAATTTGATGGTATTGTTTGAAAAGATATGAGTGATCATTCACAATGATAATCCAATGAAGTTTTGGAAAATTTAATTGAAATTTTCAAATTCCAAATTGAATTTTACATTCATTACATTATATAAATTAGAAAGTAACGAGATAATATTATTTTATTTAGGTAAACCAGATTAATGATAATGATATGACCATCTTATTACCTATTAAATTACCTTAAAACTAAGTGAAATATTTATTTTCAATCTAACTTTATAAATATATATTTTTACACTGCTGTATTAATTTACAAAATTTTAGTTTCTCTTCTTTGATTAATGAAGAAAGACAAATGAAAAAAAGTTTATAGTTATAAGAAGCAAGAAATAAACAAAAAGATATTATAAAGAAATTCAAATTTAAATTAAAATAGATTGAGTCAATGGAAGGAAAAAAATGATCAACAAAAAATTTCAAGTTTTTAAAATTCTACTTCAATGTAAATGTTTTTAGAATAGCAGATAAAAAGCATTTTAAAAAAGTATTTTTTACTTTCTGCAAGTTTGCAATTTTTTCCAAAAAACAAAACTTTTTTGGAAAAAGTTTTCAATATTCAATTTGTTCGTCTTATACAGCTAAAATTATTTAAAACATGGAATTCATAATTTAGAAGTTAGAAGTAATAAAATAATTGATTTCCAAAATTTGTTTTTGCATTATTTTTATAACAATATAGTTATTTTTATAATAACTGATTCCCAATATATTTATTTAATTACTCAAGTATTTCTGTTTGAACAATAATAATTAGAATTTAATTTAATTTACAATTATTCAAGATAAATGTCTTCTGTCGGATGGGCGAATGCCATATATTCATCATATGATCGCTTAAAAGCGCGTCTGAAATTTATTCTCTATTATAAAAGAATCAAATATTAATAGCAATATAAGTTTAACCCTCGTCATTTTTTACTAAAATTATCAAAAGAATAAATAAGCAAACATTTCATAGTTATCGAATGTAACGAATATTGCAAATGAACAAAATTTGAGAATTTATTTAAATGAGAAAAACTGACATTATTTATAAATTTTCATGCAAATATTTGTTAAATAATTAAATCTATTTAGAATAATAAAAATGGAATAATAAAAATGCAAAATAAGAAATAAAAGATAGAGATGTCCTCTACCAATCTAATTTTGGTCGAAATTTCGAAAAGAATATTAATTTAGAATAAAAAAGAGAATTATGTACCCGATAGATTCAACAATTGGTTGTGTTGAAACAGTTGATAAGAAGACATGACAAGCAAAACGTGGCAATAACGGATGTTTCGTTATAAAACCAAAATACCTAGAAATCATTGTAAAATATATCATACATAAAGAAATCATCATTATGAATCATTATTATCACTATTATTATAAAACGAAAATATTTGAAATAGTAAGAAGAAATTGTGTTGATGATACATCCAGATTATACTTATTTTTTTTGAATAAAAAAATAAAATCAGAGAAAAATAAAACGATAAAATTATTTTAATAAAAAAATAAAATTTTGAAATATGTTAACTGAAATTTGAGTAAAAATAAAAATAAACTGACCTAAGTTGCTTTGGATGTGCACCACAAATGAAATATTTTGCAAGCTATAGAAGAAATCAAATGTTGGACATTGGAAAAACTAAAAAAAAACGAATCACATAAAAATGAAATAAGTATTTAATTATCTATTGTTTGTACTAAAAAGTGATAAATTTTGATTTTGTATAAGAAATAAGATTTTATTCGAAAACAATTTTAATCTAATTCATTTCAAATAAACCCAAAACACTATGTGAAATTATGCGAAGGTCAAAAATTACACAACACATGTGGTTTCTATTTTGAATAAGCTGCTTAAACTTTAACAATTAAAATTTATTTGAAAGCTCATTGCTTATTTCAAAATTAATTAAGAATTTAAAATCAGAGGAAAACACTTGGAAAAAGGAAAAATAGTAGCGCAAAAGGAAAGATTAAAATAAAATTTTAAAATAAAGCTAAAATGCTAGAGAATATTTTAATTTTTTTAATTAAAAAGAATTTCGTAAATAAATTCATTAATAATATGAAATAATGCGGAAAAATTTAATGGGAGAAATCAAAAATGGCAACAAATAAGAAAATATTGAAATGAAATAAAAATGGTAAAAAGTGAAATAAACGAATAATTTAATTTCATTCTTAAAAAAACCCCATCCATAATTTATTAAATAATATAGACAGCTGTAAAGAAGGAAGCAAAGAATTGATACATTGAAACATCAGAATTCAAATTTAGAATAAAATTAAAACACTGAATATGTAAACTAATAATTCAGTTCTTTTTAAATCTAAAAGAACGCTCTTATTTAAAAAAATTGAACTAAATATGAATGATAAAATTTACGACTTCGTTCACATTAATTTCTGATTATTTGTAAAGGAAAAATATTTTCCATTCACTTACTCCGATTTATTATGCAAAGTCTTTTTTTAATTAACAATGATTCAACCAAACATCTAATAATAATTTATTATTCGTTACAATATTTCGATTCAATAACTTACATTTTTTCGTCTTTTATCGATGATATGTACTCCACGAAATGATATTTCCATTAGTACTGTTTGTGGCACTATTATTTCTTCCTTATTTTGATATACACTAAGTACCTAAATTTTTTATCAAATTTTTATCAAAAATTTTTGTTTTTTTACAGTAATTTTGTCATGACTGATTATAATATTTTATTTAAAATAAGCTACCACCTGTTTTTTCTATAACTTATATTTTTAATAATATTAATATTACAAATGAATACGATATATCCAAATAAGAGTAAGATATAATTTGATAGATGGACAAGCTGAAGATTATTTAATGAAACAAACTGAATATTAATTAAATTAATGGAACGATAAATTTATAACATAGCTAAATTTCTCTGAGAATTCTTAAATAAATTTTGAAAATATCCTAATTCTATAATAAATGAGACGAAAAATATATAAATTTTGGAAAAATTATAATAAAAAAATCAGAAAAAAAAATATATGGATTGAAGCGTTCTTCCAATAAAACCTGAATAAATGATTATATTATAAAAAATGGAATAATTTGAAATATTTTTAATTTGATAACCTTATTCATAGCCTGGACGAGGACATCATTTCCTTTATGATGAGCAACTTCAATTGATGCTAACATTGTTAGATAAAATGTGTCCCGTTCACTTGTCATCGTTTCTGGAATTATTATTTTAGTTATGATAACCAGATAGTTACTATAATCTACATGATTGGTGCTAAACACAGACAAATACATGAATTTAATGAATTATCATTTATGACTAATTTCAAGATTCAATCCAACGAATCATTTCTGGTTAGTTTTAAAATTTAATCAAATGAATTATTAATGGCTAACTTTAGAATTCAATCAAATGAATCATTTATGATTAAATCCATGAATCAATGCAATTAATCACTTATGTCAGCTTCAGAATTTAATTCAGCGAATCATTTTATGATTAGTTCTAGGAATTCAATCCAATAAATTACTTAGAATTTCCTTATAAATTCAAGGTTATTGCCATTATATTGAAGTAATATTAAATTTGCCAGTGAAAATTTAATAAAGTGCTAAAAAAGTACAAGCAGATATGATTTTGATTAGTTAATACAATTGCAATAAAAATTTTTTTTTATAATTTTTTTATTCAATTAAACTTCTTCACAATTTTCAGATAAGCCTTAAAAATAAATGTTCTGAATAGAAGAACTTACGATTAACATTGCTTGGCAAGGCTCCCATGCAAATTTCTTCAACTAAATCAATTTCGCAAACATGCGCTGATGGAAATATTCCATGTTGATTGGTTCGTAAGTTTATTCCTTTAAATTGTACTAAGCTATTCTTTCATTTCATTTTATATATCATTATCATCATCATTATTTGCATAATTTAAATAAGCTAAACTTTATGAATATGGAATGATAAATTCCATATTCATAAAATATTAAATATAGTAAATAATTTCAGCTGATTTTCTGTTTGTGATTTCAACATTTCAATTTATTTGAAATCATAATTATTACTGAACATGTTTGATCTTCCGTTTTTTCTATATAAAAAAATTAATTTTAAATTTGGAACTTTAAAAAGCGAAAAGTGATTTTTGAAAATAATATGTTACCATAACACCAGTGATCTTCACATTCTCTCTCGACATGAATCGCATCACCGATTTCTAAAAGTATTTCATCGTCATGTCGTGGAATGAACGATGAATGTACCCGATGTGTTGGATTAAACTGTTCCAAACCCGTACAACAACTTGATACTCCTGATGAATCTTCTTGACCAAACTGTGAAAGTACTGAAAGATAACGTATCAAGAATCACGCTTTCTGTGTGCTTGATTCTATATCCTAAATAGAATTTATCTTGATTGTTTACTTTTTTAATTTACATATTTTGTTTATAGCATGGTTGAGTTTGAAAAAATTAATTTACCTTTTCTTGAAGGAAGTTGATTACCATTCAGGCTATTATCTTCATAATAACTATCTTCAAAAAGTAAAGTTGAGCGACCCATTACCGAATCTGTACCAAAGCAAATCCTGAAATATCAAAAAATTTTTATTAAAATTTCATTTTCCTTTTTTTGTGTATAGAGGCATTATGAGCAAATGTTTTATTCTTCAAAATTTTTTTTTTCTTAAATAATCACTGAATACCTGTAATTCTTGGTCTTTTTAAACAATTTAATCAATACTTGTGATCTTCTTTAATAACAGGTTGAACAGGACGAGAAACGATTGCTGGTGGTGAAAATAAATTTGTTGACATCGGGGATGATGTTGGATGAAAATGTTCAGCTAATGAAGTAGCAGCAGTAGTACCAGTAGTAGTAGTCGCAGTAGAATTATCAGTATTAATAACACCTGTTGATAATGATTCAATTGGCAATGGTGGTAAGCGTCGATGAGCTGATACGGTTGGTAGTAGAGAATGAGTATGAAGTCCTTCAGGCAGAACTGAAATTTACTTTAAAATTTGGTAATTTTTAAAGTTAGTTTTGCTACGCTTTGGATATTTTCTAAATGATAAGATATTATCAATGAAATAAAAAAAGACTAAAATCTAAAAACAGAGAAGAAAAAAATCTCCTTATCGTTTTTCAAAAGGATAATTTTCGATAACGGTTTTGAAATCAAGTTGTGATAATTTAAATCATAATTTAAGTGAATTCAAATTCCGATTTTAGATTCATATTTTTATCAATTTTCTATGCTTCCTATGGAAAAAATGCAAATTTCTGCTCATCTAAACAGAAAGCAAAATATTAAATTGATAAGAAAATAATTGAATCGATAACAAAATATAACAATTCTACAATAAATGGAAATTTCTAAGTTTTAATCAATTTTTAATGAATAAAATACATATATTTTATATATATATATACAAATATATATATATATAGTAAGTAATGAATCATTTACATTGCAGACTATTAATACGAATCAATTTGATTACGAATTATTTTAATTTAAAAAAAAAAGATATTTTTGAAATATCAAATTATCATTGCTAAATATGATTACGAGAAGCAAAAAAGAACATCACTTATGAGTTAAAATACATAATACTTTAATGAATTCATAATGATGTGCAAAAAGAGGAAAGAACTGGAAATCATAAAAGATTTGCATATCTTTTTTTGATCAAAAGATGAAGAAATTTTCTACAAATGAGATTGTCAAAATTTTGATTTGAGTTTTTTCAAATTTTGCATGAACTCATAATTCAATGATTTATCAGCTCAGATAATAAAATTCTTCCGGCGAAATGAATAATAAAATGTAATTGAAAAAGTTAATAATAGGAAAAAATTAATAATGGTAGCATACACTTACTCAATCGACAAAAAAATGTTAATGATAATGATGAAGATAATGATAGATTATCCTGACGATGATTCAAAAGATGAATAAAGATGATATTAGTAAGGATAATAGTGACCAGTGGTGTTAATGACTGAAAAGTTGACGATGATGGTAAGAGTATGGCAATGACACTGATGGTGGAAAGAAGGCAGTGATGATGATAATAATGTTAATAACAATAGTGGTGAATATAATGATAATGATAAAAATTATGATGATGTAACAATAATAATAATTTTATGAAAATGGTAGTGAAAATGATAACGATAACAGTAATGATGACAATAATTATACTGATAATGATATACAATGTCATATGATAAAGTGTTGCATAGTATTAGTGATTATTATTACAAGTTGATGATACTTTCTGGCATGACATTTAGGAAGAAAAGACGTTTTTGAAGTTCCATTCTAAAGATTACTTCGATCGAAATAAAAAAAAAAAAGTGCAGCATGAGAATGAATGAATTTGAGGAAATAAAAATTCAGAAAATGATAAGGAGAAAGAAAATGATGAGACTTTGGAAGATCGGCAAATCAATATATGCGCTTGCTATATTATAATACTTGGCTTTCTCGAAGACTATTTAGGATCGATTGTCTAGGCCTAACATAAATCTTCATTTAAACATCGTCCAAATGTGCAAAATGAAAGAAAAAATACATAAAATTGTCCCTTCAATTTCTATCTTTCTTTCTTTCTCTCTCTCCCTTCATCCCTCTCCTTCTCTCTCTTCTCTATCTATTATAATAGTGATTTTCAACTGTGGGATTAAAAGTCGAATTTATTGTTTGTCTGAGAAAATCGCTTCACTGAATTTTGAAGCAAAATTGATCATTTCAATATTTTGCATTTAATGATATTTAAATAAATCGTTTTGAGAGAAGAAATGAACATATGTTGATTAGAAATATGATTAATAATGATAATTTGATTATTGTAATCTCACATATTGATATAGATGTCTTAATCTGATTTCGGAAATTTTTAAAACTTAAATTATAAATATTACTAATCCAGTCTCTTTGTCATGTTGTGATAATGATAAAATGTTCCATCGAGATTTTCTATGAACAGAAATAAATCATCAATAGAGCAATTATAAAGATAAGAGGATTATTATTTATCTCAGAAGTGACAGTGGAAGAAGTAGTAGTAATAGCAGTAATGATAATAGTAGTATTAATGAGAATACTTGGTTTTTACTCCAAGGAATATTGGTCAAATATCTAAAGTAAAAGATTGTGATATAAAAAATATCATACTAAAAATAAATTATCAAAAATGAAATCCAAAATCTCAAGAAACTTTCAGAATCCAAAAAAGAAGTCACGCTGATCTGAAATTAGAAAAAATATAACTTATCGAAATATAAATAAAATATAACTTATCGATACGTTGGACTACAGTGATTGCAATGATTAAATTAAATTATAAAATATATGTTTAATTATGTGAATTATGCAGAGTCTGTTACTACTTAACAGAAAAAAGACAATGATAAATTAAAGTAGAGATTAAATGAAAATTAAAAGTATCACTAAATGATTATTTTAATAAGACTAAATTAAATTTAAAAAAAAAAAAAAACAAAAAAGCTATATTTTTGAAAGATAAACCAATGATAATTTACGTCCTAATTCATTTTTCCCTTATTTAAATAGAATGTGGAAAATTTATTGATTGGTGATTTCTTGAGATGATAATCATTGAATTGTTTCGATCGTTAATAAAGAATTTCATCACAGCATATTGACTAATTGTAGTATCCAATATCGATTACGTATTAAATAATTAAGCAATTAATTTCAAGTATTAATCAGAAAAATACATAAAAGAAAATCAAATCCAATAAACCAAAGTAATAAATAAATGATAGGCTTTAAGTATTAATCAAAAAAATAATCATAAAAAATGACAGATGGAACGAATTAATATTTCAAGTTGACTTGATAAATTCTTGGCATAATAAGATTTCAAGTCGAGAAAACAAAAGTATTATAATTCCAAAAGTATTACAAAAACAAATAGTTTCGAAGAATTTTAGGAAATTATTTCGATTTAATATATGTCAAATACTGCATTCATTTAATTCAAATATTTTAATTCAAATATTTCTGTTAATATCTGATGAATCATTCCATTTTTAATTTGTTAAAAAATTTTTTTTTTAATTCATTATTTGATTTTTTTGAAAATCTTTATTTAGAAAAAAATGAAAGTATTACTTTAAATTAGTAATGATAAATGATAAATGAATATACCATCAATGGATGTTGGTACTGGCAAGTGTCGATTGTCCAGCTCGACTGTTTCCAAAGTGAATTTTGTCAAATCGCCACTAAAATAAAAATTGTATTGACAAATATTAAAAATTTCCAATCCAAATTTATTTTAAATGCAATCTGAATTACTGAAAAAGAACTATGTTATATTTTAAATTACAAATTACCAGAAAATTAAAATAACGTCAGGTATACCAAGCTTAAAACAGTATCATTTAACTGAACATTTTATTAGCATTTAAAATGCAATAAAATTAATGATGAGTTGGGAATGATGAAGTAAATTTAAGAAATGATTAGAAATAATAAACTTTTTCTAATAATAAATGGAAGTATGGAGAAAAATGATCGATTTTTTCAAGAAATTGATTAATATTCAATAAATTAATTAATCATCAAATCCAGAAGAGTTTAATTTTTCGAATTTCATTGTTTTTGGATTTTTCATAATTAACGTTACTTAATATTGTTTTGCTCAAAATAACCTAACAAAATGTTTGCATACATACTGATAATTTATTAATTAATATTATTTATATAAATTATATTGAAATTATTGTTATTTTATGCATAAAAATTTTTTATGTTTTCAAAGGTAAAAAAATTAAATTAATCATTTTGCTTAATTCCACGAAAAATATTGTAAATTATATTTTGTTGTAAATTAAATTGACTTGAATAAAAGCCTTCCTTCATAGTTAATTTTTACTAAAAACAATTCCCTGTGATTTTAATTTAATTTTGGTAAAAAAAGCGACAAATTTTGATAAAAATTCTTGACAAATGAAATGAACCTTATCTTTGCTATAGCTATATTATTTTTGAAAAATTTGCTTAAAAGTGTTAATACAAAATATCGGAAATTCACTTTAACGAATTTTACTAAGACTCTCAAAAAGTTAAGCAGAAAAAAGAAAAATATTCATTAAAAAAATCGATCAAAAAGGAACGATAAATTTTTTTTTGCTTGATTTTCTAAATTCATTAAAAATTCACTGAATTCAGAATAATCAAAAAATGTTTATTTGATTTGTATCTAAAATTTAGTAATTCCAGAGAATTTTCTAAATTTGCTTAATTAATCGAAATGTTAAAAGAAAGTTAGCAATTGATGATGGGACCGTTGTAAATTTAATTTGCTAAACATTTAGTTCAATGCTATTGACAAAATTCTTTTTTTAATTAAAATTTTTGTAGCTCTCAGACTATTAACTATTGGATACTGATGATAAGACAAATATTTCTTTCCTCTCTAAATACATAAATTTCAGGTGCAATGCGAGAACACAAAAAAAAATTGAATTTGGACTAAATTGTAAAAATATTAATTTTCCATTGTTTTTCTCACTGTTTCTCCAATTATTTGCTTTCGATAATTACTTGCAAAAAATATGACAGAAGTTAAGAATGGAATATTTTCATTTAAATTATGAAAAGCAAAAAAGTTTCCAGTTGAGTTCTAAAGGCTAAATAGATTAAATATTGCAGACTGGAAAATTTTCATTAAATTCTAGACCATATCATTGAATGTGTTAAAATTTATTAAAAAACCAAAAATTTCAAATGTTGGAAAAAATTTTAATTTGATATATTTAATCAAAAACACTTGAAGGATTAAAAATTAAATTAATGGAAAGGAGGTAATATCGAATTTACTAATACTAAAAAGATAATTGAAATAAAACAAAAGGTGAAATAAAAAAAGAAACACTCATTTTTAAACAATGATTAAAATATGGATAAAGTGAAAATCAAAGTAACAGAATAGAGTGATAATGATTATCTGAAAATAATTACTTCTTTTCACTATTACTTAAAAATGAGAAAAATGAGAGAGAGAGAGAGAGAGAGAAAGAAAGGAAAGAAAAAAGAAAGAGGTAACTGCTTAGATGAAAATCTCAAGTATGAATATAAAAAAGATTGGTACATTAATTAGATCTTATCTTTAAATAAGAGAGAACAATTTTAAATCATAAAAATTCTATTTTACTCTCCATTTAAAAAATGTGCATATTTTCTAGATTAAATTATGGTAAAAAGAATTCAAAGCATTACTGTATCACTTTTATCAAGAAATAATCCATTAACTCTAATTCTATTTTTCTTCCCATCTTTCAATCTTTTTTTCTCATGTATGTTACTAATTTTAATTTAATTGTTCGACAAATTATAGTTTTTCTTGTTCCATAAAACAATTACTTGTATTATTTCATGTTATTATCACTGATTAAACGCTAATCATCCGGTCTATAAAATGCAATTCAAATTATTTTTTTAAGATAAATAATGAATAATGATTTTTAAAATTTAGTTTTACGTATGGATAATTATTATTGAAATTTTAAAAAACTTCAATTCTTAAAATAATTTGTTTTAATTATTGATTATATATTATTATATTATTGATATATATATATATATATATATATATATATATATATATATATATATATGTATATACATGTATATATGATTTTAATTATATATATTATTATATGGGCTTAATATTAATTTGAATAATTTCACTTGATTAGTAATAATTATTATCAATTTTTAGATAAATTGACTTCGATCGGTAGTAATTATCATTGTATTTTATTATTTATTTCATTTAATACAAAACTGCATTGATTATTCATCCGAGTAGTCTATTCCAATCACTTATAATTATCATCATTTCCTAACTAATTAATCAACTAATTATGACTGTGATAGCTATCATAATAGGTATATCACTATATTACTTTAATATCAGCGACATTCATTCTTTTTTTATCTTTAAGGATAAAAGATGAAAATACTTTTGTGATTATTTACATTTTTCTATCAATTATTGTATAATTTTAATCAAAATTTTTATTCTATCAATTTCGTTTTTTCTCTTTTTTCATTTTCTAATTAAGTTCTTTTACAAAAAAAAAATTAAACAAAAAGGAAAAAATGAACTAACGATTTTGGGTAAATTGCAAAAGCTGATTGGTCAGTGATTATTTCATCAATGTTTGATGTATCGGATGATTTTTGAAACCAAATTCGAGCAATTTCATTTATTTGTTGAGCATACTCACAACAGTTATCCCACAAAGCTACTGTAGAATATGGCTGATCCATTATTTGATTGTTAAAATCTTGAAATAAATTGAAAGATAAATGATAAGATTTTTTGGATTAAATCGAAATTTAATTCGATTTAATTTAATACTGATGATTTTTTCAAATTTAATACTGCTGCTTATAGTCCTGTTATCATCAATTAGTTATACATAACTAATCTAATCATATATTAACCAAAGATATTATACAAATTAATAATAACTTTATTACTTAATTTTCTTGATCATTTCAGCTTAACTATATTTCAAATTATTCTGTATTCCAACATTTTCACATATGATTGTTTTTGTTATTAATTGATGACAAAATTTTTTATGCCAAAAAAGACTCACCTGATTTGCATTTTTCGATAAGTGGATATAAAGTTGTGCTATCAATATTTGCTGGTAATCTTGTAATATCATCACGTCTCGATTTTTTAACATCAAATGTAAATTCATAAAAATTCGGTAATTTATTTCTTGCAATTGGAAGAATCTGATCCATAAATATACGATCATTATTATTGTCATCATCATCATCATCATCATCATCATCATCATCATCATCATCATCATCGTTCTCATCACTTATGTCTGATTTATATTCGATATCATTTTTATCATGCATATTTGGATAATATGTTGTATTTTGTTTGAAATTTGATAAATCCCGAATTTCAAAATAATATTGATTTATATCATTATTGGTAGACGTTTTTGTTTTGAAAAAATGCGATTCTTGTCTGAAATCTATTAATATTTCCGGAATTTGATCCAATATGTTTAAAGAATATGATCGACGTGGCGGTATCGATTTAATTAAATTAGCATACTGATTTTTTTCTTGATATGATAAAAATTCTTCTTTTCGTTTATCATTTGCATTCGCTGATATTTCGATTAAATCTTCGCCATCGGTTACTTTTTTCAGTGAAGTTAAGAATGTTGTCGGACGTTTACATTTTATCATTCTATTTTCATATATTTGCTCATTGTTATCATTGATTTGTTTATCTGTATCCATATATAAATCATTGAAATGTTGATCGATCGTTGATAAATTGTTATCATTTTGTGAAGAAAATAATGATACTTTTGGTTGAGTATAAATTTCATTACGTTTATGGTCACTTGCAAATGATTCTTCTAAGGTTAAATCATCAGCACATCGAATCCATTCATCATCTGATGTATCACTTCCGCTATTCATTGATTGCTTCATTACTTCTGGCTTTGAAGCATATTTACGACAACCTGGTGAGGAACATCTAAAAAGATATTTAACAGTTCTGCTTCATACTGAAATGAAATGAGAATTGAAAAAAGAAAACAGTGCATTAATTTAAGATTGAAATAACTGATTGATTCAATTTAATTTTAATCAATGTATATCATTCAAAGGTTTACTGATATTATCGTTAATAATAAGATTTATCTACTAAACTTTTTAATAATGCAAAGTTTTAAACCAGATTCAAAAGTAGCATAAGTAAATCTACAAATAATTTAAATAAATCTAAAATGATCGCAAGCGAATCTAAAATCAAATGTAATGTGTTTTTGAATATTTGACGAATTAGAAAACCTGTTATAATGATTTTGTATGACACAATCTACATATGATGTAATCATATGATCATGACAGCTAATACTTTGACGCATTGTTATCCTGGAATGATCCATTGGTGATGGTACTCTTGTAATCCAGCCCATTTCAGTTTCCCTATAAAATTAATTTTTTAAAAGTACGCTTTTACAAACAAAACAAATATGCAAATGGATTAAATTAAAAACTATGAAAATAATTAAATAATATAGTAATAAATACAAGAAATCATAACTGCAAATTATTATTTTTCATAAAATTTTGTATGATCTAATAAAATTAAGCTATAATGATTCATGGATCAAATTAAATTAACAATATATTAAATTCGAAATTAAAATACGAATTAACCATAAATCTAAACTTCCAAGTGATTTTGATATATTCATAGTTGTTGATGCTACGTCATTATTTTCTCGTAATTGTTGTTCGGTTTCAGAAAAATTTCCACGCGATGTTTCTTTTGCAAAATTTATGATAGCTTCTGGTGTCCACTTATTAATCGTCTCCACAGCTTCTGCCAGTTCGTCTGCAAAGTTCATCTCCTGATCTTCTCTGCAAAAACTTCTGATAATTTCAAAAGTAATTCATAAATTTTTTTTACATCTTGTATTATTAATTTTAGGATATAAAATTAACAAGAAAACTTCACTGATGTGGTGATGGACTAGCATCATACATGCAAAGCGAATCATTCTCGGATATAGCTCGTGTACATATGTTTTTGTCTGGTACTAAATTTAAATTATTAATTTGAATCGATGTCGAACCAATAAAATCCAAAATGCTTGTACGCATTGGTTCATCATATTCCGATAAACCAGCACTAAAATATGTAAAAAATAATCGTACAGTATTGCTTGAATATATTCTCTTTGTCATACTATTGTTTGGGAATTGTGAAGAAAAAAAAAATTCAAAACGGTATACCAAGGACATTCAGATTTTTCATTTCCTTCTACGAAATCTTCTGAACTTGACAATTCCTCAAATGTCTGAAAATAAATTGCAATATGAAATAAATTTGTTAAATTTTAGAATGAATAAGCAAGCAATTTTAATTATACTTAATTTTTCTTTTTCTCAAAAAAAATGTTTTAACCTTCGGTTTTATAGCATTTTTTCTGTATTCAATCTTAAAATATGTCTGTAAAGGAGAATTAAATTCATTAACTTATTTAAGTCACCAGTAATATTAATTCAACATTATAAAATTTATTCTATCTATTTGAATTTATTGTTTTAAATAATTACCAATAAAGTACCTTAATAAAACCAATATAACATTATGAAATTTGATAATATTAGAAAATATTTTTTATTGGAATTGTTGTCAAAAAATTGTTCATTTTTTAAATTAATAACATCGCTAACGCATGAATTAAATACTAATTTAAAAAAAGAATTAATAATATGAATGATTGCAATACTTGTTGTTCGTTATCGGCAATGAATTCTGGTGCTGACCAGCAGCAGGTAAATGGTGATGATCTGGCTTGATCCAAATCATCATCACTTTCAATGTCCAATCCATATTTGAAATTATTTGGTACAGCTGACCGATCATCGTTTATTTTTATATTTGATTTTATCTAAAATTAATTTGGTTATTTCTCTTTATGAAATAATCGAAATCACGAGAATTAAATTAATGCAAAGTTGTCTGCTAATATTAGTTGCAAATATAATAAAAGAAGATTTCAATATTTTAATATATATTAAATACAAGGAAAAAAATAAAATTTTAGATTTAAATTTTATATGAATAAATAAATATTCGTAGTAAACTGGTCACTTTATTATATATTAATTATAAATTTAAAAACTAAGAATTATTAATCACGCCAGAATGAGTATAAATTTCAGTATAGACAGAATAAAAATTTTCATTTATTTAAATTTATGAAAATTCATGATTTTAATTAACAAACTGAGCAGCAAATTGATCATTTACTATAAACACAGTAGAAAAAAACTGAAAAAATACGTACTTAAAAATATAAATATATAAAACCAATTTAATAAATATAAAAAAAAAACTGAAACTGATCTAAATACGAGAAAAAATTAGTATCACTAAATATTATAAAGCAAAAAAAAACAAGTTTATATAAATTACAAAGTATTATCATTTGGTACACTTAGCTAATTAAAATCAAATAAATTAATTAAGCATATTTAAATAAAATAAATAAGCCTATCAGTTAATTTTATTGCTAACGTTTTCGAATAATTCAAGTGCGGGAAAAATAGCTTAATATATAATCACGTTGGTATATACTGTTAAGTCAATGAAAAAGAAGCAATTAATAATCATTTATTGATTAAAAGATAACCTCAAATATAGGTATCCGGTAATCATGATATGCTCGATTTCGTGAAAAATATGGTGCTGAAGATACGGAAGTTTCTTCATCACTTATTGATCTTATGTGATTGAATTCACTGTCCAAACATTTACTAGTACTTGTCTTAATAAATGCATTGCCATCAAGAATTTTTTCATCTTCAAAATTTTTTAAATTATTTAATTTAAGTGTGAGTATAAAATGAAAAACAATAAAGATAATTTTTTACCCTTTATTAAAATTTCGTTCTTCCATAATATCATTATAAGCTTCCCTACCTGATATCATTATTTTGTTTAAAACAGTATGAACAAAAATATTTCCTTGATAATAAAATTTAATTGAGGATTGATTTTGTTTCATTGCAATCAGGCAATAATTTAATTATCAATTCAAAACGATTTTTAGGAACAAATGAATCACTGTTTGAATTAATCGTCAGTGAATATTCATTTATTTGATGAAATTGATTGTTAAACTTAACCAATTATTAGACAATAAATGTCTGTTGGTATTAATTAAATGAACTTTTACTTAAATAATAAACCTTTGTCTATATCTTGCTTTTGATCAACCTTACTCTTATTTTATCATCTTCAAGCGATTCAATGAAATACCTTCATATGATATGGGTACTGTGTAATCATTTTTTTGAATTGAAGATATCGATTTGGATTTGATAAGTCCTCGTAAGCACGCATGTACCGCAAATTCTTCATCACTATCACTATTCGAATAATCATCCTGAATTAGCGGAAAAAACGAATAGAACGTAAGACACTTAATTATTTCCAATTACAAAAATGTAATTACATTTTTAAAATATAATAGAAGCATTAAAAATGTAATAAGCAGGAAGAAGGAAACATTAAAATATTATAATAATTAAGCGAAAATAAATGAAATAAACCTTCGTAGTATCACTATTATACAATGATAACAGCATTTTCGAATCATCATTTTTGATATCACCAATCGGTAATATATCATTGTTATCGTTTTGTTGATAGTGTAATGTATAATTGCTTTGTTGATAACTCATTTCTGCTTCTGATGACCAACTTCTGATAAAAAAATGCATAATTTTGTATGCGTAAACGAGAAATTTCCCTTATTTCATTTTATTCTCATTAAAAAAATTTTTTCTCGGACTAATAAAATTTTCATAATGAATCATACATATCAGCATCACTAATCACAACCACTTGAACCACCGACACTACTCAATCCATCGCTAGAATGTTGATTGGAATGTTTATCTGAATTATTCGTACACTCGATCATACTTTCACAGTCCATCTTAAAAGAAATAGAAGAAAAGGTTAAAAATTTTAATTCAATTATTTGCCGTTTTTGCTAAATTTTTTTGAAAAAGAATCGAAAGAAGGAGGAGAGGGGAAAAAGAGAGAAAAAGAAAAAAGGAATAAATCCAAAAATTCATTGTGAAAATCATAAAAATTAATAGTTATAATTGATTAATTAATTATACTATTGCTGAAAGAATTACATATATTTTTTAAAAATTGAAGGAGAGGGTTGAACCAAAAGAAAGAGAAAAAATGAGAGCAAAGAAGGCGAAATATTGATGAAACATTAATTTGGAGTTTCAAAAAAAAAAAAAAAAAATTGAAGGAGTCTAACAATTTTTATCTTTGTTAAGGCGAGGTAATAATCAAAAATGAGAGGGTGAGAGAGAGAGAGAGAGAGAGAGAGAGAGAGGAAAAAAGGAACTTATCTACATATATCATTTATTATGCTCTCATTTAAATAAATATTAGGCAAAGAAATTAAGAAAAAGGGACTAAAAAAGAATAGGCAGAAGGTATGGAGGAAAATTATATTTGAATAAAAATATGCAAAGGCAATTTAAAATATGAAATAGTCATAAGAAGGGCCGAATATTGACGGATAATACATATGGAGGAGGCTTGGCTAAAATTTTTGCTTTGCTTTGATGAGAATTGAAGAAAAGAAGGGACATGGACGATGAAGAGGCATGAATAAGCCTAGGCCCGCTGTCATCAGTTGTGCTATACTCTTCTGTTGAGAGACATATTCGATGGAAAAAAAGCCTAGTAGGCTGAAATATATATTAACATCGCATTCCCTTCATATATTTACTGTTTTATAGCAATAGGGACCAAAAATATCTTTTTTTTTTCCTCATTTATTCATTATAATTTTGAATTAAGTTCGAAAGATTAAATGTTTAGAAAATACTCGGCTGTAAGAAAAATAAAAAATAACAGTCAGCAATATTAGTATTTATAGCCCTTGGCTTTTTTTAAAATAGGCCAAGAAAATTTCCTCTTCATTTTCTAAATGACTCGCTCCCTTTTCTTAGCACTTCATCGATCATTTATTTTGTTAGTGCTTACAAATTTTTACGGGATTGTTGGCGAGAAGAAAAGTTGTCAATTCTTATCAATTTTAGGATACAAATAAGAAAATTTTAAATACCAATAATCAACTAATCATTATTTACACAACCAATGGCATACAAACGTAAATATAAATATAAAATTAAATTAAGTGGCATATATATTTAATTACATTCGAAATTTTTTATTCAGAAAAATCCTTTAAAATAAAAAATCTATATTAAAAAAGAATTTGAAATGTATAGTTTTCTCCTAATTTGTTTTTCATGAATTATCTTTCAAATAAGAAATTGCTTCTCAAATAAGCTTTACAACAAATAAATTTTAAATGTTCAGCTGAATTTAAACAAATATATTACTCTGTAGTTATTTATGATTGCTATAGATTACGATTTATTTATTTAGATTGTGTGATAGACTTTCACAGTTATCAACTAAAAGTGAGAATAATGAAGTGAATTTTGTTAATAATGATTATGACGATAATATTTGATTACATTGATAACAATTGATATATTATGATTGATGAACCTTTTCTGATTTTTCGGAGAAACAAGAAGTAATTTATTATTCTACTAATATGTTACTATTTCTCCAGTATATATCCGTCATCATCTTCGTTTGAATTTTTTTCTTTTTAAATATTGAATTTTTTTCATCAATTTTTGTTCTCAAATTCTTATCATATTTTTGCTTGATAACAACGAGATGAGCCTGTACAATTAGAACACAAATTTTTCAATATTTAATTAGCATTTTTTCAATTTCTAATTGATTATTTTATTCCTTAAGCTTTTGCTATTTTACACTTATTATTTTTATGCGAAAAAAACGAAAAATTTCTTTGATTTTAACATAAAAAAAATTCAATATTTATTTGAAATATTTAATCGATACGTTATCATTTGCCATAATTAACAGAAAAAATAAAGTTTTTAACAATTTATTTAATATTGGAAATTATTTCTTAATTATAAGTATTCCGAGGAAGATATTGCTGCAAATTCCATTATCAATTATAAATTTAGCTCAGTTCAAAAGAATTTATTTTGAATCAAATTAGGGATATATTATTATTACCTAAATTTATTATTATTTATAGCACAAATAAAACTGGTTTGTTATTATCTTACTAGTTAGTAATAACTATAATGATTAAATGTTATATGATTTTTCATCTAAAATAAAAAAATTAATCGATATGGAAATAAATTGGTTTTTAAATAATTCAAATAAATCGATAGGAAAACATGATAAATAAGTTTTATTATTTAACGATTAATAATTACGTAAATTAAAATATAATTGATAAATTTGAAATGATTGTTAATTTCACCATAATGTGTTTTTTAATCGAATTACTTTTTCACTCGATTGTTTTGTTTTACTAAGTTTCAATTAAAATCTTATTATAGTTGACATTTTACCAATCCAAATACATTGCAAATATAAGTTAGATGATTCATTATCATATTATAATCCATTTATATGAAATTCATATAATTATGATCCATTTATATATCATTCATATGATTATGATTCATTTATATATATTTTTATTCTGATAAGTTAACTCAAATAAACAATCACATCTAGTTGATAATTTGACATCATTTTTTTCCGTGAATAATTAAGAAATTTTAATTTTATGCTACCTTTTATAAAGATAGTTTAGAATGTTTTCGAAATTATGGAATATTTGATCTAATAATTTAATTTTATCACAGATCATTTGATCTGATATAATAATCATTTTATATAAACCATTTCAATAAAAAAAAAATTTGAAAATTCATTTCATTTTTGCAAAGATTAAAAATAAGGGAAAAGTAATGATTACAATTCTTGTAAAGTAAAGGAAGAAAAAGTAATATAGGTGAAATTAATGAACTGAAGTATGAAATAGTTAATTAAATTGATGAGATATCAATTGCATAATTATTTATTTTTTATCCAAGTTTTTTTAATTGATCATTTGATAAAAATGTACTCTATAATTATCTCATCACATTCAAATTACTGCAATTATTTTTCAGAATTTTTTTTTTATATATTTTTATATATTTTCGGTCCTCTTCATCCATTTCATTTTTTTGTTTTTATGACTAATTTTTATGATATCACAGCACATACTAATCAAAAAATCGTGTTATTATTTATGATTAATTTACAATTGATAATTTCAGGAACATACTGATGCACTGGTCTGAATGATTTTGCTTCATTAATTTTCATATCATAAAATAATAATTCCTAAAGGATTATTTATGATAATTCTTCTCAGAAGTGAAAATAATTTTATTCATTTATCGAACATATACTTGATTGCTTTGATAATGAAAAGAAACGGAAAAAAGAGAATTTTAGAATTAATAAGCAATCACTTCTAAGCTTCCTACTTACTTTTTATTAAAAAAAATTCGTTTTTGCATTTTATAATCGTTTCGAAAAGAATGACAATTAAGACAATTGATGACAATTAAAAAGAATACAATTACTGTAATACTTGCTGAAGACATAAATGCTATCTATATATATATACTGAACGGTCAGTTCTCTAATGGCATAAAATATTTGTAATGAATGAATAATTATAATTTTTTAAGAAAAATAATGAGTCATATTATTCTTTTTATCACGTTTAACAATGAATATTTAATTTAATTTCGACTAATTTCGATTTCCAATTCTGATTATGTGAGTTCTTACTTTCATATGTTGTAATTATTTCGTTTAAAATAATTGCAAAAAGTATAAATTGTTGGGAGTGGAAAGGAAAGATAATGATTTTGGGATGAAATATCAAGCAAATAAATAATAGGAAAAAGTTTTGTTGAAATTTTACAACATTGACAATTTGTTAAATATTATTAAAAAATGACTAAGAATACCTTAAAAAGAGATTACTTAATAATGGGAAATTAAATTAATTAATTCTATCTATTTTTTATTATCATACACCGAAGCAAATTAACAACTTTAAAAAAAAGAAAATTCGACTTTTTTAAGGTAACATATAATAGCTTCAAAGTTATATAATTTTCTTTTAGCTTTTTCATGCAATTTAAAGCTACATAATTAATTAATTGCTCTAAAGAATTGTAAAAGAATTTCATATTTATATTTGATATAAAGTTAAGATAAGACAAAAAATAAAGAAAAAAGGTTATACAAGCGGACAGAATTAATTAGCAACACAGATAATTTAAGCAGCAATTTGTATTTTTACGGAACATAAAATGAAATAGGCATTTATTAATTAGTAAATGATTTATATGTATTAAATAGTAAAGATACATATATATATAGCTTTAAAGAAAATATTATTACTAAATAATAATAGCCCTTTCAATGAATGAAAATGAATGAAAGAAAGAAAAGAGAAAAATTATGGATCAAATTTCTCTTTTTCATTTAAATCGTATGCATATTTTGATAAGTTTTTTATCGAATTATTTGCATCGTTTTTTTTTCTTTGTTTTGATTTGATTTTCTCAGTTTTTGTTATCATTTTTTCTTTCATGACGCTTTCGATAACGCAATCAATCGTTTGCCATTACAGTTTTTGCAGTACAAATGTTGATCCAATGGATAGCATCTATAATTATAAATTATTTTGTTTTAAATTTTTATTAATTTATAATTCACAATATTTCATTCCTTTTTTTGGTATTGAAATAAGCTTGGTAAAATTTGAAATTAAAATATCTGTTCGTTATTTGTGTTTTTGTTTCAAACATGCAATGGTTTTAAGAATACTATACTAAATATTTTGCATGCAAATTGAATTCATAAATGCAAGAGAGAATAGTTATTGCAAGATCGTGGTACTGTAACCTACAGTTGCATGCTGACATCCTGTAACCCACAGTTGCATGCTGACATCTGCATTTTCTCTTTCATTTTTTTTAAGATTTATTTTAAAATTTTTACCCTTGTCCTTCAATTTTGGAACTTAGTTGCATGTTGCAATCTTCACATCGATAGCAATTAACATGAAAACTTTTATCCATTGCAACAACTCGTACTGATTCCTCTTGGCCTTCTTCAGGTATGATTGGCTTCGAGCATACTGCACATCGAGGAGCAAATTTTCTAAAAGAAAAAATAAAATAAAATAAAAGAATTAGAAAATAAACAAGTCTTTTCTTAGAAAAAAATGAAACTGAAACTTATAATTTATAAAATTGGTTAAAATTTTTAAATTTCATTCATTGCCATTCATTTGATTTTTTAAATTTCATTCAATACCAAAAAAATGGAAAAAACGAAAAAAAATTCATTCTAGCCGAAATTCTATCATGAAAAATCCTAATTTATTTCTCCGTGTTGAAAAAAAGCAGGAAAAAAGGTTAAAGGAAAAGGTCAAAAATTTTTTGGAACTGCTGTTATCATTGCTGCTATTATTTTCAGAAGATATCAAAATAGAAGGACAAATCATATCATCTTTCATTCTATTCTCTACAGATTTCGTTTTATTTTGTTAAAATAAATTGGTTCCACAAAAAAAAAGAAAAAAAATAGAAGGAAAAATAAGAAGGAAATGAAAGCAAAACTTTCATAATAGATACATTCTTTTAATTTCGTCCTACTAATGCTATTCGATGAATAAGCCAAAAAATTCAAGCAAAAGAAAAATTTTCCTTATTACTTATCTCAGTTAAGTTTGTCATTGATAAGTTTAAACGAGCAAAATCAAAATGGAAAATTCTTAACTGCTTTTTCTATTAATTTCGAATTTGTGCAACCAATAATTTATTGGTTTATTCGTTCATATGAATTAACCATTCTTTTATTATTTTCGAATATACGCAATTAATCATCCACTTGTTTATTTACTTACTTAAATGACTTATTAATTTTGTTTTGCAAATATTCATTATAGAATTTATAATTCTTTAACAATTCTATTCATTTAATAATATTATTTGCAAAAGAAAATTATAAATCGCAAATAGTTCATTTCACTTCAAGATTAGTTTTGTAAAAAGAAAAATTTCAAACAGAATGTTACATCTCTTGATAGCACAGTTTTCGATAAAATTTATAGTAAATGAATTAATCTAAAATTTATTTCCTCAAGTAAATGTTTTTACATTTTCCTTCCTATTAAAAATATTTAGACGATTTTATTTTAATTTATTTTATTTTTATTTCAAAATATTTATTCAAGAAAAAACATACTTTGAAAAAATTAAAAAATATTAATAATTATTTAAAATTATGCAATTAAGTTGACTATTTTATTATAACAATGATAATCATTAACACTTACTCATGGAAACACACGACACAGTGTACTTTATTAGTTGAGTCAACGGTAAATGGAACACCATCCAAACATTTCTTGCAAACGCTACATACGAAACAATCCGGATGATATGCACCACCGGTTGCACGAAGAAGTTTCTCCGTAATTGGTTTACCGCAATTGTTGCATTTTTCTAACGATTGCTACAAAAATATTACAATACTTACAAATTTTATTATGCAAAAAAAAAGGTCAAATTTTAAAAATGCAGAACAAAGATCAAATTCTTCAGACAATAAATAAAAATGATTAATTGGCATAAGTAAATAAAAATATTATAATAAATTCAATAATTCATATGAAATAGAACTTAAATAATCTTCAATTTCAATCTCCCTTTCTCTTTCTTTTTTCCTTTTTCAATAAATTTTACAAATTATAAATAAATTTTGAAAAACTTATTCGTTTCGAATAAATTTTAATGCTATTTCAAAAATTTTCCTTTTTAGCATTTTTTTCTTTGTTCCTTTGCCAAATTATCTTTCCGAACAGCGCATAATTAATAATTATAGTGAAAATTCATCATTACAATAAATGTAATAATATTACCCGTAATGCTATGGTTGCTGCAATAATACTACCGTAATATGCTGTAACAAACATTACCGTAATATTGCAGAATTACATTATATAACGAAAATTTTTCAAAAATTTGTTTTATGAAAAGTTTACAGTGCAGAATAATGAAGCGTAAGTGTCATGAACTTTCAATTTGAATCGTACAACAAATACTAATCAGTAATAATTTAAAAAAATGATAAAAAATGATATGGAAAAAATTATAATCAAATGAATTTTTCAATAAATTATGCAAAAACTAAGTTCTACTATGAGAATTTTTCGATAAAAATTAATTTTACTAAATGATTTTCATAAACAAACTGGAAATTTTTTAAGATCAATGAAATATAATTTAACTATGACAAATTTGGAATTAGAAAAGAACAAAAATAATTTAAAAGTAATTGAAAAGTAGAGGAAAAAAATTTTTTAGTTAAAAATTTAATTTGCCGTAAGCAAATTTAATATGCATGGAAATCGATTTGAATTTTCATGCATTCTTTAATAACAAAAATTTTAAATTCTAAATGAATAAGCAAAGTGGTTTACTGGAAATGATTAAAAATTTAAAAGCGATGAATATCTAACCGAAATTACTGCTGAATTTCAATTTAAATTAAATTATTCTTCTTACTTACCACATAATCATCCTCACAAAGTGCTTTACCATCAACATTATAAAATGATCCACCAGCAAGTTGCTTATTACATTCACCACAGGTGAAACATGTTACATGAAACATTTCACCAAGGGCCGTACAACCAGGACGATCATTATTTATACCTTCACCACATTTACTGCACTTCTCTGAAATTATATGGAAATTAATTTGGCCTAAAAAAAGAAAAAAGAAAAACTTAAAAGAAAGCTAGCCTATAAGACTATCAAGTAATATAATTATTTTGCTGGCTTTCATTTATCATAACAACAACTCTTATCTGGTATTTATAAATAAGTATACATATATATTTATAGTACTGATTATTTATTTCAAATTGTTTCACGAAGAAATTTCAGAAATTACGAACTTTCTGAAACATATTTAGAAATTTAAAAAATTTGCAAATGGATTGGATTCATTAAAAAATGTGTATTTTTTGGAATAAATTTTTTATGCCAAAGCATTATTCTTGATGAAATAAATGAATAAATTGCATAATTTTAGGAATAATAATTAATATTTTATGATTTATTTCTGAAAAAAAATAAACGAGTGGAGAAAATTGAAATGTACGTTTTAAATAGAATTGAGAATAAAACTGAATATTTTATACATTTAACTTTATTATAGGAATTAAAATATTATTTGTTATAGGAATTGTTGCCAGTGATTTAATAAAAAGAGCGAGCAGAAATAAAAAAATGAAGGACGAAGAAAAAAGAAGGGAATTTAATATTTCATTTAGAGGATGTGTAAAATAAATTTTTCATTAGCTTCTCCTAATAATTATTATCAATTTTACTTATTCTTTTTTCGATTGTCGAATTTTTTATTTCGCTTGAATTCCTCTAACTTTTAATTACAGACAGTTAGCTATTATATATTCTAATTTATTTAAATGAATAGAATATATTGATAAATAAAAAATACAATCACTGAATAAGAGAAATTTTACAAAATAATATTTTTAATCACCAATTTGTTATTTATCTTTTATTTTATTTTTTACAAGATTAAAGTCGATATTTTCGATTTTTCTATTTGAACGAATACCAAAATATTTGATAAATCTAGAATGGTATAAGATGGGAAAAAATGCGAACAATTCTAATTACAGTTAATCAATTCCAATTAAATATAATAAATTAAAAGAGAAAATTGCAAAAAAATTTTGGAATGACTAGGCATTTAAAGTAAAATTTAAAAAGAACAAAAAAATTCTCTAAAAGCTTAATTTTTCGACTTTAAAAAATTCTCTAAAAGCTTAATTTTTTTTCAACTCTATTAATATAAGCATTTCTGATAATATTTTTATTATTTTTTGATTTAAACATTTTGTGAATGTTGTTAAAATCGAATTAGTAAAATTTTGTTATATAATAAAGCAAAACAAAAATATAGCATTTAATTCAACATCATATTAATATAATTTGACTGATTCATGTCACACAAATTAATAGATGCAAAAAATATTAAATTTTTGAAATTGTCCTAATATAATTCGAATTTAAATTTAATTTATTTAAATGTATAATTTGCTGAACAAATTAATCAATTTTTAACAAATTCTAGAAATCCAATTTAAGCACTGTATAATTTGATAACAAAATTATGAAAAAAAAAATTAATAATCTTAAACTAATTTGGATATTCGTATAACTGTAAATAATTTACAAAGAACCAATTTTTAAAAATATTTCTTGAAAATTTTAGAGTATAATCTAATATAATAGTTTTGAAATGAACAAAGAGAATAATATACCATAATAAATCATATTATTAAATTGGTTGTTAATTTGAATCAGGCTGTAATCCGTAAATAACCAAAATTCAGAATATTATGAAAACAAAATTTGAGTTGACTAAGAGGAGGAGCAAGAAGAAATAAGAAGGAAGGCGAAAATAAACTGACACATTCCTTTTTCAAAATTTTGAATTGAAGCTATCAGTTTGAAATAAAAAAGATTTTTGTTCAAATAATAATTCCATTCATGAATGGTTTTCATAAAAGAATATTTTAATTACTGTAGTTATGTAGGAAATTAATAATAAATTAATTATTTCTCTTTGTATTATGAAAAACTGAGAAGAAAAATGAAAGAAAAAAATTAATAAAAAGTAAATACATATTATTTATCTTAAAAATTTTTTTACAGCTTGAGATAGGTATTAAAAAGACTTATTCCGAAATTACCTATCAACAATTCTTTTTTTTGATTCCCTGAAAAAATAAAAAATCTTAACTAATGCTAAATTTTTCTTGCAAATAAAATAGTTTATAACAAATTCTGATTACGTATTCATTTTCTATCTTTTCAAAGTTATTAAATTTAGATTGAAGGATATATACATGCATATGCAAATTCAAATTTCAGCACATTTGATATGATATATGATAAGGAAGAACAACAAACAAAACGCTCGAAACATTTTCTAATCTCTTCCTCCAATCAGAAATTTAAAAAACAAAGAAAATGACGAGGAAAATCAAACAATTGAATAAAAAAAGGCTATTAATTTACGTTTTTTCAAATGTGCTGAATTTCTTTTTATTTCATAATCTTTAACTTAACGGATTTATTTTGCACTTAAATTTCAGTCAGAGCATTATATTTTAATTAAAGGAAAAAATATATATCACCAAAATAATACTGCAAACATGATATGATATATATATAGAATATAAGTGACATTGATATACTTATGGATAGATAATATGACCAATAACAGTGCAGAGTGCAGAAATTATAAATATCATCGTAATATAAAATAAAATAGTAAGATATAAAGAAATAAATGTTCAGCAAATATAATCATCCATATTCCAGATTATTCCTTTTTTTTTAATTAAAAATAAGTACTGAAAAAGAAGGTTTGAATTATTAATACTAATGATTCATTTTTCTTGTTAAATCAATCATTAAAAATAGCTCAAACTAATAGATATAAAAAAATTTTAAGTTTCTTACTGTATTCAATAAAATGAATTTTCATATCCATTTGTTTCGTCATTTGTGATTTATAAATGCAAAGAGATAGAAGAAAGAAATGTCGAAAAATTTAAATGAAATGAAATGGATTCTGTGATTGACCTATTTATTATTTCAATAATAACTAGATATTCTATTCACAGATGAAATGAAAAAGATATCAATGAACTTTTCAGCTAAATGTTTAAATCAAATAACAATTTTTTCATACCCATTTCAAATATTATATTGAAACTTAAGAACCAAAGAGAATTTGTCGATATTTATTTTAAAAAATTTGCCAGATTGAAAAATTGAAGTTCTCTTCTCTGTAATATCAATTATAGCATATTAGAATTACACTAATTCGATTTTTTCGATAATGGATTATTTGCCATTTTAAAGCCTAGGACAAAAATACTTTTCAATAAAAGAGCATAAAAATAATATTAAAGTGAATAACGACATTTCAATTTTATAAATCATGCCTTATCAAATAAATTATTGATAATGAAACAATAAAATTAATTAAAACAGAAAGAAAAACATATATATTTCTATTTCGTTTTTTACCTTTTTCTCCTTCCACGATTTCATGAAATACTCCAAATTTTTCAGATCAATTATAAATCTTTTTCTTTGACAGAAAAAGAAAGGAACATTACTTGAAAAATATAAAATGTAAGCGTTTGTTTTTTAGAGATTTCATTTATTTGTGAAATAAAAATAGAAAGAGAAAAAAAGCAAAAAAAAAAACAACATTATATCAACAAAAAATTTTTGAATTTTAACTTCTAATATGGATATTTTCATATGTTGTATATGTCCACATATGTGTATCTCAGTCTCGAAGGGGATTATGACATTCATTCTCGAAATAACCGTTTAACAATCGCTTTTTTCACACTTAAATTTCTATCCAATTTCTTTCTTACCAATACTTCCCTCTTTTTTCTTTCATTTTTTTCCCGTCTTCCTTTTTAATAAAGAAAAAGCAAAAAAAGTTTTAAGAAAAATGAAGCAAATTGTAAAACACACGAAATTTATCTAATCATCTAACATTTACTTTCATTCTAAATTTTCTAAATTTTAATTTAATAAAGTGCAGAAAATTTTCTTTGTTTCTATCTATTTCTTCTTTCCTGTAAATTTTTTGAAATTTCAATCTGAAAAAATGAATAATTGAGAAAGATAAAAAGGAAATTTTTTGCAAAACTACGCATTCAATTTTTTAATTGGCCAATTTTCTATTTTATGTTGCTAAACCTAGATAGATTTGGACAAGTGAGAATGTCAAAATTATTCAAACTCATAATTCAATACAAAATATGCTCTTAGATAGAGTCAAAAAATTTATTTTATTTTTTTTTTACTTTTCAACGACTCTAAAATTTCCGTCTTCTTTTTCATGCAATTTCAAGACCTAATTTTTAGTCTTTTTTATTCTTGCTATGGAAAAATCACAAATTTCAAGTAACTTTATTACATTTAATTTTTTACTTGGCATTTGTTTTAAAAAACTTGCTCTGCGGATTTAATGCAAAAATTTAGGATAAAAAGTGTACGTAATTCATATTATTTAAGCAGTTTGATTAAAAGATTCAAATTTCGAAGCTGCAAAAACTAAAAAAATGAAGCCTTGCATTCCTCGATTTTTTATTTAATTCAATAATATGTTTGAAATTTTCTTTTTAGATTTAAATTTAAATATCTGATAATATATTTTGACAGAGAAGAAATTTGAAGAATTTTATTTTCATTTTTTTCGAAATGTCGTGAAATTGACATGTTTGTTGGACATTTTAATTATTTGCCAGGAATTGTTACTTTATGATAGATAATTAAAAATTAGAGTAATGGAGTAATACACTTTCTAATTTCTAAAAGAAATTGAGAGCAAATCGATATATAAGAATTTGACATCAATGATATCAAAAATATTGCGAGATATCTTCATGGTTATTTAAATAAATATAAGCATAAGCCAAATTTGCTGTATGCAGAAAATTTTTTAGTATCAATTAATAGTGTTAACTATCTGATAAGCAAAATATTAGCTTGACGTATATAAAAGTATTATTTAGTATCAATTAATGGTATCAATCTAATAGATCACTGAATAGTAATATTTCAGGAAATGATATAAGAAATGGTTTAATTATATTTTTATCTTTTAACAGAATTTTAAATAAAATGAGATGCTATTCTAGTAAGAATTTATGAATATCAAAATCATGAAGTAACATAGAGTACTAAAGTAGTTCAAAAAAGAGAAGAGTCAAAAAAACTTATGTATTTGTACCTTTTTGTGAAGTTTAAAATTGCACTTATTTTTGAATTTTATTTCTTAATAATCATTATGCCTCTTAATTCTTGCTTTATCATAAACATCTTAAAACATGTGATATCAAACTTCATTGCATTTATTGTTAATAATTTATCATTTGATTTCATTGATCATTGATTCATCCAACAAACACTTAGTATAAACGAATGTTTTTCCAATATTTTTTCTTATAACTATGATACTCAACTAAAATTAATATCATCCACAAACTTCACTGAATCACAAGATTGAATTGTAAATAATTTTTTTCCTCCCTCATTCTTTCTCTCCCGCTCTCTCTCTCTCTCTTCTTAACATCAGATTGAACTACGGTAGAATGTGCTAAAAAACAGAAAGTTTGTTATACTTCGGAGATCAATCAATCATTGATAAAAATGACTCCATCTAATATTTCTCCTGCTATTTTTGAAAATTTCAAATTAATCTTTGTCATTTATACTTCTAAAATGAATCAATTGGATCATATCCATTCCAAAAATTGCATTTACTTTCAAATCCCACAATCTGTTGGTCAATTTTTTGTAACAAAAATAATGAAAATAGCCCAGAATTGGAACAGTTAATGAGGAATAATTAGCAAACAGAGAAATAATTCATCCATAGAAGTAAGCAACCGATTCAGCCTGAAAACCTATCACGAACTCATGGGAATCACTTCTTATCTTCAACATTTTGTATCATCATTAGTATTGATTAAGGTGTAAAAATTTTGGCATTTACTAATTTCTCAATTTCTAACAATGGAAATCACTATATTTGACCTTCCCATTTATTAAACTTAATCTCTTCTCTTTTTCTTATTCATCATATCTTTTTTATCCAAAAAAAGAAACTTCAAAAAATAAAATAAAAAAAATAAAATTGATGGATATGATTAAAGTATTGTTGTCTGATAATTTTCCTTTTTATTGATATAGATTTTGTGCTTTTTTACAAGTAACCGGTTGTAATTAACCTAATTTCTAATCAATCATTTCGATTTCATCTTCTATTTTGGAAATTAATTGTTTCTTATATTTATTATGCTAAGACTTTTATAATGAAATATGATAAGGATGGAGATATATGATAAAGGTAAAAATATAGGATAATGATAGAAATATATGATAAGTAATACCTCCATTCTTAGAAGCAGAAGTATTTTTTTTATTTTACAAGCAGTGTTATGTTTTATTGATATTTTCCTAAATTCATCATTTTGGCATCAAAATATATTATTTTCTAACATAAATATCACTATTATCAGTTTTCTTGTTAACATAACATGTACAAAGATTGGAATGGCTTCGAATACAATGGCTTTGATATTAAATTATATCAGTGTATCATATCTACCAATATACGCAATATATTTTGATAAGATTAAATGATTACAAGCCTATTGTTTTCTCCATAATGAACTTATTGAGCCAACAAATCATTTCACATTTCGAACTTTGGGACACGAACAATGGTCAAATTTTGTTAAACGCCAAATCTTATCATCGATAAATCCTTTGACAACTACTACAAGAAGTAAAGCAGTGGTAAAATTTTATCTAATCATGATAAATAAACAACATACTTCTATGCATATACTAAAATATGTTAATGCAACAAACAATCCATTCTTTCCATAGTTGATTAAATGTCCTATAAGTTTCATTTTAGAAAATACTAATTGCATAAACTTTTTTAGAAAATGCTAATTGCATAAATCAGTGAAATATGAAAACATAAGTGACATAAGTGAGAACTGCAAGAATTCATTTCCAGGAAAATTAATCATTCATATTTTTTGAAAGAATGTCTTCTTAGTTTAAGATTAAGTTGAAAATTCTATTTGCATAAACAGTTGGAAAAATTAAGAATTTATAATACCATAATAATTGCTAAAATGATAATTGATAGTTTAGCAATAAGAAAATAAATTTTTCATATAAATTCTTCTTTGCAATAGTAAAATATTATTTTTAGTTTTTTAAATATTTTAAAGATTTAAGACAACTAATATATTATTAATTTCTCGATTTATTTTTATATTATCAATTTGTCTTTTGTTTAAATTAAACATAAAACTGCAGCAGTTATATGTTTCAAAAATGTTTTCCTTTCCAAATTTTCTTTTTTTCCAAACTGTTAGATGTCTTAAACCCAATTAAATGCTAAATAAATTAATTTAACCTTATGATTATTATCACTGCTAGATATTAACATTTGCCATTTAATAGCCTAATTTCTTATCCGTTCCGGTATTTTGCCTTAAATTTCTTTTCCAATCTTTCCTTTGTAACAAAAATAGAAAAAGGCAAATTTCGATATCACATTTAGAAAAAGCATATTATCAAGTTTATCAGTGAATCATGGTTACATTAAAACTATGCATAACTGATAGTATTTCTGAAAAAAAGTGTAGGAAAAAATTATTTCAAGTAATTAACATTTTTTTTTTGTTTTATCAAGACAAAAGCACAACTGTTAAAGAAAATAAACAATTGCTATATTTTTGAGATTATAAGATAGATAAAGATAATAATGATTGAGGCGTAAAAAAATTATATGTTTTTTATTTTTTTAATTTCTCGGTTTTGTCGTAATTATGCAGATATTTATTTGCCTTAATTCCTTTAAAATCAAATATCTTGCATGGAAAAGAATCTAATAAAAGTACGAAATTTGTCCATTTAAATGATTAATTATTGATAGGATCAAATCATTTTTCAAATTTAATTTTTTCATTTTTGTTAAGCCCAATTTAAAGTCTTTCACCAGCTTTATTTCAGCAAAGATATATTATTAGCTAAAAGTATTATATGAAAAGGAATGAAAGTTAGCAAAAGAAAATAAAAAATAAATAAATGAATCTCGAAGATATGATAAAACATACAAATGATGCTGAAGAGGAATGATGAAATACGAATATATTTCAAAATTTATATTATGTCCTATACCAGAAAGATATTTAATAATTTAGCATAAAATTAAGTATATATTTATCATATCTTATTTATAACAATCATTCACCATACTAAGCATCAATTATAAAATTAGCATAATAATGCTATTATTTATATTCAGCATAAAATTAGGGCAGTGAATGTTAAGAAAAATATGTGGATGAAAGGAAAGTTCAAAATTTTAGCCAAAACTTTCTGTCCGACTAGATGAGAAATGAAAGTAAGTAATACAAAAAGCAAATCGATGTGAGGAAAAAAATGAGAATTAAATATCGGAAAAATGAAAAGATAAAATTTTTTCGCGTAAAAAAAATGTAAAATTTACATAAAAATGAAGGGAACCAGAGAAAGTTAGTTAAACAAATCACTCATTTTCTTTATGAATATTTCTTGGCAATTTTTAATTTTCAACTATGAACAAAAATGAATATTTTGTTGAATTTTATCGCTTCATGGATGATATATGTCTGGAATAATAGTCGATTTTATAATGATAGTTGATAAGTTTTCCTCTGTAGCGATAAAATTTCCATAAATATTTAGTTAGGGTATAATTTGTCGGAAAATCACCCCAAGTAATTTCTAGTGGTAGATAACATTTGTTTATTTCCAGTTCGATTGCATCCAAATTAAATTTTTGAAGGATAGGTGTAAGAAATTAAACTTCGCAAAACTCGACATCTTCTATAATATCATTAAATCAACAGATCAATTGAATAACAAAATATCTCAAGAATTAAATCATGTTCGTATTTCTCTTCGCAATTTTCCTGCTTATTTTTTTGGCCAAATTTGATTAGTATTATCTCTGTTTGGGCTCACAAGATTAGAACTAGCATTAACTTGATAAAAAAATCTTTTTATCTTTATCAACTTTATCATCTTTTCACCTTTTTCTATCATTTTCTTCTATCAACTTAAAGTTTCCACTGTGTGGAAAGTAGTCCAGTTCTTACGTCAAAAATCTGAAAATCATATCACCGTGTTTACGCAGTTTGTAATTTTCTTCTTTAAAAGAAAGTTACGAAAGTTTCTTCCCGTTTATCCTTTCAAACAAAACTAAACGAATGAGTGAGAAAAAAATAGAAAGAAAATAAGTGATAAACAAATTTATCAAACACATAGATCCAATTTAGGATAAATTCCAGAAAGGGATGGAAAAAAGAAAAAAAATCAGACGTCAATTCAAGTTTTGTCTGATATTTTTTTGGATAGCCTTTTGAGAGTAAAGAAATAATACATACATTTGAAATTTGTAAACAATCAATTATAGGACATTTGAAACGAATAACAAAATTCGTTTTCAGTTGGGTATTTGGAATTAGGAATTAAATTCTGGTTCGCTTCTATTACTGCCATATGTGAGATAACTATGATAAAATACAACGGAAATATTAAAATTATCCATTTTATTTCCCACAAAATTGTTGCAAAATATAAAAATTTCTCATAAACAAATTATTAGCAAATGAAGTATTTACATACATTTCCTTTCTTAGCATGAACAAATATTTATCATTCTAATAAGAAATGCATTTATTTCACAAGAAATTAAAAATGCTAGATTGAAAACTAAATTTCTTTAAGTAATTCATTTTTATATGTTGCAAGAAAAAGAACAGATTTTGATAATAAATATTTGATATGATCGATCTAATATAAGCTGGCAAAAAATACTATATATATAATTAAAAGAGAGAATTTTGAAAAACCACATCCATTAAAAACAAAAATTCATAATCAAATTTTTTTTATATATGAACTGCATATCTGAAATTAACAATAATAATAATAATAACAATACTAAAAATAATAATAATAATAATAATAGTAATAATAATAATAAATAATTAACGGTAGTAATAACAATTATTAATAATAATAATTAATAAGAGTAATAATAATAATAATAAAATAATAATAATAATAAAATAATAATAATAATAATAATAATAAACAATAATTAATAGTAATAATAATAATTAATAATAATAATAACAATAGTTAATAATAATAATAGTAATGAATAATAATAATAATCAATAATAGCAATAATCAATAATAATGATAACAATTAACAATAATAATAATAATAATAATAACAGTAATAATAATGATTAATAATAATAATTAATAATAATTATAATCACATAGATTATAATTAACTTATTCAATTTGATAAGAATTAGTTACATATGCTTTAAAATATACATGCATATATGTAATAACATTATCATTTCATTATCAACTTAATTCCAATTGATAAGCATAATAAAGACATATACCGGTAAACTGCCATAAAAATTAAATAATGCGTGCATATCTCTATTTTGCGGTACTTTCCACGGTATACATATTTTCCACGTATATGTTGAAATTAATATGAAGAGGATTAAATGACCAACCAGGTAAAATTTCAGGTTGTTGTTCTTGCTGCGTTGACATTGTTGTTAATAATAATAACAATAATTATAATAATGAAATGATTGTGATTAAGATACTGATAAGACACTGGTCTTAAGGCTAACCGTTTTCTAATATTCAAGCAATCCAATATCCGAATATACTTCACTATATTAAAGCTTATTACACTTGATCAAAAAGCAATGGGAGGTGCAACCAAGATGCGGGGGAGAAAGCGCAGGAATTTCCGTTGTTGTTGCACATTTTTCTCAGCAATTGCGTGCTTATATTATTACGCTCAATACTGATTTCCTTTTTCTTTCTCTTTCTCTCTCTCTCATTTTTATGTTAAATTTCATTTAATGCTTTACTATCTAAATTTCTTCTAAAAAAAATTTTTTTCTTTTTTTGCTAACCCTTCTCTCAGTTCTCTCTCTCTCTCTTTTCTTCTCTTTCTCCACTTTTCTCGTAGAAGAAACGAACTTTTCTTCAAACTTGTGATAATCACTTCAAACAACTCTATCTATCATTAACAACAATGTCCTCTTCTTATTTCTTTCCTTTGTTAACAGTCCTCAAACTATGCATTATCTTTTCATGCATTTATATATCTTTTTCTTTTTTCAAATCTTCTCACATCATTTTTCCCATCTTATTTATCGTCTTTTTTCAAACTTTTTTCTTTTTATTTTGGATGACTTTTATCCGTGCAGAAGAGGAAGAAGGCGGTTGAGAAAAAGGAAGCGAATGAGGGAGAAGGAAGTTTCACAACTGTTAAATTCGTAGTTATTTATGGAAAATGAAATACATTTTCTGAAAACTTGAAAGACAAACAAAGCAGATATATGTATGAAAGGTTTCATTCGCTCTATGATTATATACAAAATGTGCTTATTCTCTTTTATCACTCGTTTTGCTCCTTTCTATCTCTCTCTCTTTTTCTCTCTCTCTCTCGCTTTTGTTGTTATTTGTTTCTCAGATAATGATTAAATTACTACGAAATTCTGATGCAAAAAAAAGAAAACAAATGAAGAATGAGTGCTCAAGTATTTCGTTTTTCAGAATAATCTCTGATCCCAGGTTTGTATTCTCTAAAACTTAGAGTTAGAGGAAAAAAAATTGAAGCAAAGAAACTAATGATGTATATATATTATATTTTTAATTGCAATTAAAAAAAATTGAACGAAAGAACGGAAACGATTAGATAAATAAAGACTTTAGGAAATACAAGCAAATTATTCATGCTCAAATGCAGGTATTATTGGTGACCTAGACTTTGATAATGCTAATGAGTGATTGAAATTTAAGAATGGTAGAAGGATAAATGTATAAGGTATTATATTAAGTGGAATCAGAAGCAAATGTTGTATGATATGGACTTTATGGAGACAAATATCATATTTATTTAGTTATTCAATTTTCATGTTCATCCTTTAAATTAGCTTTTTTACTGTCTACAGTCTCTAATCATTTATTTTTATCACCGCATACTAAAATGTGAATTTAGGACGAAGCATTTTAAAATTAAAAATAAAATTATTATTCATTTAGAGATAAATGTTGATAAATATTGATATTGACTAAACAGAGTTTTAAAAATAAATCATTCAATATGGAAATTATGCCAAGAATAAACTTTACAGATTCTTCTAAAATCAATAAACTTCTAGAATTCCTTAAACAAATACTCTGTTATTTCGATATGATTTAAAACTAAATGTTGATTACCAGCTATGGACTTATTTTCGTAGCCATTTTTATGTTTTCACTATTTATTTATTCTTAGTAGTCTGGTGAACTGCTTAATTACTCCATCTGAAATTATTATCCAAAATGATTAACAACTAATGATGCTTTGTTATACACAATGATTCCAATAATATTATTTCCAATAGCATCGTATCGTTTTTTTATTCAATCAAATCTATTATGTTTCTTTTATTTTTTTTTTGTCATAAATAAATCAGTCTTTGTATGAAATAAAAAGGTATAATTTTTTACGTATTTAACGTCATCGTAATATAATTAATTCAAAATATGAAACAGAATTAATCTGATTGATTAATCCTTACTATTCTATATTCAAATATTGATGATGATTACTAATAAATGAAATACTATTATCTGTTTTAAATGATAACGTCCATTCGTTTCTTTCAACTTCTTCTGTTAAAATCATTCATCAAATCTCAGTGAAATATGATTTCGTTAGTAACAGCACTTACGTTTCCATGTAAAAAATACTAAATTTTTTTTTCCTGCAACATATTAAAAGAATAAAATTTCCCGAAATAATAGCATGGAAATTAAACGTCATCTAATTATTATCATAATCAGTTGTATGTTCTGATAAGGAATTTACAACGAATGAAATTGAGCGGCATAAGAAGAAAAAAAAAACGGTATAATATAATGAGAAAAATTTGTCTTATCAAAATAAGTAATAATAATGAACTATTCGTTAACATTCAAATGACAATTAACGCTAAAAATGAAAATAGTAATGAAAAAATCTATGAATTAACAAAACACAAAATTTTGAAGTTTCGAAAGGGAAAAAAATGGAAAGAATTCGTAAAATTGAAAAAAAACAATCAACTATCATGTCTGATCAAAATTTGAATAATGAACAATTCTAAAAATGAAAATAATTAATGCTAAGAGTTTCCATCTCATTTACTTTACCGAAATTAACGGCAAAAACAATTTAATATTGGCTAATGTATTTCCTTTTATTATCAAACTTCTTAATACTTAATTTACTTAATTACAATTAAAAAATTTTGCCGTATTTGCCAAATTGCTATATTTTAAAATCAAAGAGTTTGCAACTGAAATTTCAAATATTTAGAAAATAAAATATAAGTAAAATTATGAACTGAATAAATTTAAGGTATCGAAAATCTATGTTTTTTTTGAAGCACCACGAAAAAAAGTATAAATTTTCGATTTTAAATGTCTTGAAGTAGTAATTAGTAAAAGAAATGAAAAAGAAAGGAACATTTTTATTTCTTGTTTGTATAAATAATAGTTGAATATGGATGCATAACTTATGTATATGTATACGTATATATGTATATATCCAATTCATGAAAAAATCATTGCTTGCTTTCTATAATCTGTATAGATTAATAATCGCTTAAAATCGTCGTATATATTTATCATGCAACAATATTTCAAAGTTATGAAGTGATGAAGATGAAAATTTAATAATTAAAATGCTTAACTTAGATAAGTATCGTTTATCGATAATCTAAGATGTATTTTAAACGTGACATGATTAATAATAATTGTTGAGAAATTTTGAAATAAATGTAAGTAAATAAAATTAAGAAATCTTTTCTAAGCTAACAATTCATTTCTAATTTCATTTTAAATGATAGATTTCCATCTGTATTAATTCCCGCATATTAAAAGCTATATTTTTGTCTTAAAATTTATATTCGAACAAAAAAAAATTTTTAAAAATAATTTAATTCCAAAATCATCGAAAGAGATAATTATTTTTTTCTGACAGAAAATGTAAGCACAACGATATTTTTTTGATTTCAATTTAACAATTGCTTTATGAAAGATGAATTAAAAAGATTAGATATTATTTAAATATCTTCAAGTCGTAAACTATAAGTAGTCTCAACGGATTGTTTCATGATGTGCTCGTTGACACGTAAAACTTTTTGGGAAACAAAAAATATACTTTGAAATAGCTTTTAATATGCGGGAATTAATACATTCATTTATGCAAATTAAGTTCAATATCTCGAACATTCTTTTTTCTATTTTTTAATTTCCTCATTAATCGAATAAAATGAAATTTAATTTATACGCTATGTCTTTAACATAAATGTACAGATAGTAATAATATGACATGCATAACTATAATGATACTTGTCAACTTATTGCGATACTACGATAAAATTGTGGCATACGTCGACTTATATTATTGAAATCATTTTCCACTTCTGCTAATATATAATTCTGTTTAAATTTTAAAAATTTTTTTGTTAATTTTATAGAAAAATTAAGAAAAAGAAGGGAAAAAATGTAGTACCTATGCCAGTTTTTAGTTTCCATTCCATATCTCGAATCAGGGAATCAATTTGATCGCGGCCAAGATGTTCCTTTTGCTAAAAATTGGTAAAATTGAAGATGAAAAGAATAAAAAATATCTATGCAATACGAAAATGCTTAAATTATTTTCTTGATTTTTTTTAAACGATAATAGTTTAATTAGAAGGGAAATTATTCGATTTTCCGCAGTTTATTTAAATAAAAATTTTAAATGAAATCTTTTAAAATTCTAAGCCTACTTCATAGATATTTCTCATGCTTTGTGGTACCGGTACATCACGAAGTTGTGATTGTTGGAATTGATTTGCGATTCGTTGCGTTTTTGTTAAACCTATAATTTGGTATATATCATTAGAGATAAAAAAATTCCAAAACTTTTTTTAAATATTTTTTCTAACATAGATATCAATCATTTTTCTTTTTACATGATCAATCATTTCTTTCTGTACATGAAAATTTATCAGATCATAAATTTATCAGAGATTATTCAATTTTGATTAGTCAATCAATTAAGATACATATATATGCTACAAAATCAATTTATTAAAAAATATTAAAGTTTTGAAAAATTAAAGAGACAAAAATCATAAGTGTATTTCTTATTTTAAATTAATTACTTAGAACAATTAAAATATATGCTATAACCAATGATAAATTTAATGCAAAGGTGTAAATACTCTGATCTCGAAGTTCCTTAACAAATTGATAAGATTTATTGATTGGTATACGTCGTTCTGTCCTATGATAATTGTTGTTAACAGATTGATAAGCATCTTTTGGTGAATCCATTACTGTATAAGCTGGAGTTTGCGTTGCATATGCTCGAATGTACGATTTCGGATCCGTAATATATGATGTTTCATTAGGTATTGTTCCGCTGCTGCTTGAAATAAAAGAGAAAAACTTCATTTAGCATATTTTGTAAATGATAATTTAATTTTATCTATATTTTTCATAAATTTTTATCCATATTTTTCATAAAAGTTACGTAATTATTCTAAAAATATAAAATTGACACAAAAATCTCAAGTTTGTCATATTTATTTCAAAATTAACATTACTACTGTTTGTATAAAAATGATATCTTTTACGGGAAAAACTATAATTAGTTAAAATCTATTGCTTCTATTTGTAATAGAATTACTCGTAAAATTTTCGATCAAATAATTACTTCATAAGCAAAGAAATGAGGAAGACAAATGAATTTTTATCCATATTAGCTTTACTTAACTATCAAAATTAATTTCCTGTAATATCAAATTAATTTCCTGCAAAAATATATGAAACATAAAAATTATTATCACTTTTTCTCTTCATTGTTTCTTCATTATTTTTAAGGCAAAACATTTCTAATATGATATTAAACTCTCAAAGTTGAAGAGATGTTATTTCTAACATAAAATGTATAATTTCAATCTACATGTGAAGCAGTACGATGGATATGTTTATTGCAGAAAATTTGATAAAATAAGTATCGATAAATATTTAAAATGTAAACAATTAACGAATACAAAATGAATTATCGATTTGTTTGTCCTGATTAATGAATAATAATAATTATATAAATCTTGATAATTTTCAAGTTTTCAAATATATGGAAATATATATTGCCAAAGATGACCTAAAATGATACGCAAAAAAAATTATACCTTTGATATTGAGAAAAGGAATATTGTTGTTGATAAGAATGTTGCTGATTATTTCGATAAGGTTGCTGTTGATTATTTTGATAAGATGAAAATGACATAGTTTGTGATTGTTGTTGAAATGGTGACCGTTCAGTATGTAATGTATTATTTAACTAAAATAACCAAATAATTATAAACTAATTAGATGAAATTTTGAATTAAGGACATTGTTGAATAATGAAAGGATTAATTAATGTAAATACTCAGAAATATTTATCAAATTTAGGCAGAAAAAAATCGCTATTTCTTTTCTATCAAAAAAAAAACGGTGATTTATTTGGACAAATTTTCATAATTTATTCTCAATTATTTTAAATTAATAAACAAAGGATGAAAGTAAAAGGAAGAAAAAAGAGACCATTTACAACAAATAGTATATAAATATAAGGTCATATTTTCGTCTAACTACGAGAGTTTACTTTATTAAGAAATATTTTCTTGAAATATCTTCAGAATTCCATGATCATAAAATATTAGAAATTGCGGTTAGAGGTCATTGAAAGCAATATTTTTCATAAAAATTACGAAGAAAAGTGAAAACTAATTCGAAAATAATAAAAATTGAATAATTTAAAAGATTTAGGATTTAATTTGATAAGTATTGTATATCTTCACAGTATATTGAATTATTTCCACTCTTCCAATGTTTTATTTCACTTTTAATTTTTTTTTTGTTTTAGAAATAAGAAGAATTATTATCTATCTATTTGGATAATGAATATCAAAATGATAGCAATATTTATGATTATTTAATATTGTATGGAATAAGAAAAAAGTATGAACGAAAAATAAACCAACATAGATATTGATAAATGATAAGAAACGTTGTGTCTTCTTAAAGTGTAATAATTTAAGGTTTTTATTGATTACTGCATATATATAAATATGTATTTTTAAACACCTATTGAGTTTATTTAAAATATTGCATGGGATTTTTGTTTATCAATTTCATTCGTTCACCATTTTATTTCATTCATTTTTCATTATCATATCTGATTTTCAAGTCTTATAATAAAACTCATAATTTTCAAAACTTTGCCAAAAATATTTTTTTTTAAATTTTTACTTTTTTTAAGTTCGATTTATTATTTATGAATACAGTTATATCGAAATAATATATTCTAATAAATAACTATGATACATAAGAGTTGATAAAATGTCGATGGCTGAAAGTTAATAAAAAGTTAGGTTTATGAAAGTTAAAAAAGTCTCGAAGTTGAAGAAAATATCTCAAAACTTAAGAGGACATGCATTTCTAAAAATCTTCAGTACTAAGAGTTAAGGAAAATTTTATTTATTAAAGTTGAAAAAGATTTTAGCATTTAAAAGTAAAGTTAATTTTCAAAAAATCTGAAAACATTTTTGAAAGGCGAAGAAACATTAGAGGTTTCTCGAAGTTGAAAAAGAGTTCAATGTCAGAAAATTAAAAATGAAGAAAAAAGCGGACATATTTATTTTCTTTTGCGTACTCACCTTTTTTTGTACTTTATGCGATAGAATTTGAAAAATAATTAATTTCTTCAAAAATAGATTATTTTAGAAAAGAATTAAAAAATGAATCGTTTTTTTGCTGCAAAAGAGAAAAAAATTAATTTTTTTAGTCAAGACATTATCTCTTCCGATGTTAAAGTAATAAAATTATCAATAAAATACCAATTTAATGATGTCGCTATAAATATTTGTGTTGATATTATCACTCGATTTATCTAACTATCATTAAACATGTCCTCTTATCATTAGGAATGTATCGAATTTATTTATTAATCCGTTTAATTAGAATAAAAATATCATTGATTTAATTAATTTAATTAAATGGGGTTCCAAACCGAGATTAAAGATAAGAAAAGTTGGATAAAGATATGTGAGGAAAAGTTTGACGAAAGTATAGAATATAATATTTTTATAAGAATATGAAATAGTAACGAACCGTATCGGAGTATTGATAAAGGTTCCTGACCGGCATAGGGTCACGGGTATCATTGGACGAAGCATGAAGCTAGAAATAGGACTGACTAATTTATTTTAATAAATAAATTTTAAATTCGAAAAAATAAAAAAATAATTTAAAAAAAGAAAGAATTTTATGAGAGGAAAATTGATACACAGTTAAATTCTACGCATTTTGTTTTTTCACTAAAATGATAACACTATTAGAAAATCTTGTGAAAATTTTCATCGTTTGCTTTATATTTTAAGAAAATTGAAATTTTTTCATTGGAAAATTACGTTGAATTAATTATCAATAATATTTATTGATTAAATTTATTGTTAATCAATATTTTGCATATTAAGCATGAACATTATTGATAACCTTTGTCGATATATACAATCAGTGAGAAAAGAAAATGATTTTACCGTTGTTCTGGCTTGATTTCCTTCCATCGGGCCATCGAACGAGCTGTTCGGCCGATATCGTCGAGACAATTGTTGATCCGTTCCGTCCAATCGTCCATTGGATAAATTCTCGACGTCACCTTGTAACGATCGACTGTACTCGGTCTTGCGTAAGCCAGCGACTGCGTGCTACAATTTCATAGTTATTTTTAAAATTTAACAAAAACTAATAACCGATGATAGCAGCGAATATTGTGACATTATTTTTAGTAAATATCTCGATTATTTTATGCTATATGGATGAATTAAAAAATTGTTCAGTCGAATTATAATGTGGAAAACAATTCGTCATTTTCTAAAAAGTATTGAAATAAAATTATTTTAGACTCGACTGTCCATCAGATCTGATATTTTTCTGTTAAGGATTAAAAATGAATAATCTTAACTAACAGTTAATCCTTCAAGTATATAAGATAGTAGTATTATGCTAAAATTTCAATCTAAAAAACTTGAAAAACAAATAAATCTTTAAACTATCGAATTAAATTAAATTAACACCAAATAAATTAAATTCCTCTAAAAGACCAAATGAATAATTTTCAAAATATTTCAAAACTTATAAATATTCAAAAAAATCAAAATCGACCACATACCTGTAATGTCTTAGCGTCCAACCGGGGAGTGGTGGGCTTGGGCGACGCTAAAATTTTGTAAAATATTGAATTAGAAATTGTCCTAAAAATTTAAATAATAAAAAAACTACAATATAAAAAAAACAATTTTTTCTCCGAAAACTTTTTATGATTGTAATTCAGTTTTTAGATAACAATTTGAAATGGCTTTTACAATAATACTTTAACGAAACTATATTTCACAACATAATTATTTTAGTGCAATTAGTTTTATTGTGATAAAAAACAAAAAAAAGTTGAAATATTTGTGAACTAACCAGATACGGTAGAATGTGCTTGTCGGTTATTATCGGTTGATGACCGCCAGCTAGATGATAAAAGCGGCGACTTAAGAAAAAGATTCTTAATTTCAGACATTTAGACTCTCATCTAGATATGAAATATTATGATAGCTGTTGAATTAACCTTTTTATTCAAATGTTTAATTTTCCTCTCAAATTTTAGAATCGAAAAAGATTTTTTACATATTTCATCTTATGCTTGCAAAAATAACTCATTGCTAATCATAATTATCAACTGACAAGAACAAAAACTAATATGAAGTTTGTTTCAAAAAACAAAACCATACGGTAGACTGTACAGGGGGTGGAGGAGGTGGAGCTGGGGGAGCGTCCATTCCTCAGCGTACGTGTCTCGAATATTAGTGTATGAGCGACTTCTGCGTGCTCGAATGAGTCTAAAAATTATTGAAAAATCAGTGATATATTTTTCGAAAAATCAAAATAATCAGCTGTTGAATATTTTTAACAATTAAAATATCTTATCACAATAATAATGATAATAGTGTAATTGCCACAATATATATCGCAATCGTTTAGAAATTGATGGTAATATAATCATGGCAATTAATATCATCAATGATGACAATAAAGGATATTTATCAAGCTATTGATAATAAATGATTTTAATGATTTGCGTAGAAACCAGTTATTTAACTAATGCTTAATTCAGAATGACTTTATAAGTCCTTCTGTTCTCAAGTCCTGTTTAGATTTAAAATTTAAATTCGAGAGAAAACTGAAGTTTGAAGTGATATTAATTAAAATTGTATTAATAAAGTGATGGAATTTTCAGAAAAATAGACAAAGAAGAAAAAGAGCGGATTACTATGCGACGATGGACAGAAGCGAGACGATCGGTTTTTCAACTGAATATGATTCAAGTACGACATTGAAACCGGTTCTGTTATCTTTTTGCTTAGTTAGAATTTGCAAACGATTCGATATTTAAGACATTCAAATTGAAGCCGAACTGCGTTCTTCACCTTTTTTCATTCAGCCAAACGGTGCAAATGTAAATGAAATGAGGGATTGAAAAAAGAATTTAAAATAAGCATGCATTCATAATTTATTATTAGTATACATTATATTCATTAATGGTCAGATTTATCTTCAAGTTCTTAAGAAAAGGATATTAAAATTTTAGAGGACCAAGATATTTTATCAGTTAATAATAAATAACCCTAAAGGCTAATGGATAGAATATGGTATTCGATTAAATTTAAAAAAAGTTTCGAAAAAAGTAATTATAACAATTCAAATATTTCAAATCTATTATTTATCAATGAAGACAAATTATTAAAATTTTCAATAATTTGCTTGAAATACTAATCATTTTTCTGGTTAAAACTTTTAGTATTTTTACGTAATTTCTGAAAATTTTGAATAATTTTGATTCCTTCTGATTAGATTCATAGTAATAAAATTTTTTTCTTCTGGGAATTTGAAAGTGTTTGAAAGTTTCAGTTTATTGGAATTTTCTTTTTAAAGTTAACTTAATACTTTATGGTACCATGAAAAGGCAAAATATTTTATAAATTAACACATCTCATAAAATTTTTGAGGCTTTTAAAAGAAAGAGTAAAAAGGAAAAAAAATAAAAAAAAAAGTTTAAAATTTTTTTAAAATTTCAAAAGAAACATCTATTACAAATATATTTTATTTAATTTATGAGTGTGGAAAAATGAATTCCCGAAGTAAATTTAAAGCTTCCAAATTATTTCATATAGTAATTGAAATGTGGAAGGAAAACAGAAGATATAATTGAATAGAAAGGTAAACAAACATTTGACATATATTCAACAGAATGAATACTTGAACATCGCTGAGTAAATAATAACTAAGCAAAATTTCTGAATAAAAAAGATAATTATGTTATTTATGGAATCAAACATATGCTATTCAATATGAGTAAAATATGTTTTTTTATAATCATGAAACTTGTTATCATGTTATAAATTAATAAAATTGAAAATAAATTATAAATAAAATTAATTTACCTTAGAAAAAGATGCAGTAATGACATTCTTTATAAATTTAAAATTTGGAATTTGTATTGTTTATAAATTAGTAGATTAAAAAAATCGAACTAAACATATTTAAGAAAGAATAAACTTATCCCTATAAATAATTTACAAATCCAAAATTCATAACTTTACCGCAAATTCAGAAACAGAAAAAACTCGGAAAATTAAAAAAAATGGAAATGCTAGAAATGTGAAAAAGGTAGAACTTGAATTGAGTGCATTTAATAAAAGTAAAATAAACATTTGCTGGGAAAACATTTAGTGGAAAAAACTTCTAGTAATTTTGTTATAAATTAATAAAATAATTGAACATACAACAATAACTTACCCTGGAAATGGGTAGGTTGGAAGAGGCGACAAATAACTACTCATTATTGTTGCTTGAACATTAATGAATACTTACCGCACGCAGTAAGTTTATTTATTTTTTTTATTATTTTTTTGCTATACGTACACAAACACGACAACTGCAACTTTATAGTTCAAGTAACATTTCGTATTTTCGTTTGTGAGGAAGAGAAGCAGAAAGTGTAATAAAATTTGTATTTATTAGCTTAAACTTCCGTTATATCATTTTAAACTCATAGTGTCTCTAACATTTTCAATCTTTGCATCAAATTGTTTTTACTTCAAAAGTTGAGAACTTTTCTAATCTCTTCTTCGTCTTTTTTTCTCTCATTTATATAATTGTCTTTTAGAGAACATTTCAATGAAAAGAATTAGTTTAACAAAAAGGCGAATAAAATATTTGAAATGATAAAATTAGTATGTATAATGGAAATATACTATTACTACGAAACGAACATTTGAACATATGAAGGCTCCGACAGCTGATAATTAACAGAATGAGAAATAATGAAATAGATGTATATATGTGGATGGATGTATGTGTGTGGGTATGTGTGTGTACGTATATGTGTGTGTATGTGGTTGATTGTAGTTAGTTATCATTGCTATTTTATTACGATCAAATAAAGCATTTGATGTTGAAAAGATTGGTAATTAATAAATGAATATAAGGAATGGAAAAGTAGTAGAATAATCAAACATTATAGGTAATACAGCGATTAAAATTATTAATTCAATGAATATATATTTAGAAATAATGCATGTGATAAGTAAATGCATATTATTGTAAATATCAATTAAAAATTGATAAATATGAAATGATATCGACCGAACAATGAAATGATTGGAAATGAAATTTGATATAAAATAGTTTCACTTGCATTTTCCTTGCCATCCATTTTTTCATCCTGTTTTTCCTTCTTTTCGATAACGAAAATCTTCTAATCGAAAATCTTCCAATGTTTTGTTTTTGATTTGGTTGGATTACTTTTAAAGATGAATCATTATTATTCGATATTTCAATATAAATCTGATATATCACATTTATAAAGAATTTTCACTTCTCTTTCATTTGCAATATATTGAGGAAAATTCTCTTCTTTCCAATATCAAAATAATACAAATAAAAAATTAGATCAATAATTTTATTATAATGAAATTTTTACGACAATCTTTGAAGTATTATTGGAAAAATCATTATTATATTTTTAAAAATAGATGTTACTAAAAATTGACAAGGTTCTTTTTTGCTTGCAAAAAAGACTGAAATTAATTTGTGATACAGATATTTGGACTTATTAATTAAATAATATCAGGAGTTCAGAATTTTTGCCAAGAATGATAATGTGTCAAAATCGTTAAAAAGTTTTGTGTTTAAAAGTTTAGTGAATGAAAAGTAGCATATGAATTGACATTATAAGTTGATACGAAAGAATAGTTAGTTCATTAGTTGGAGAGCTATAAAAGTGTTGATTTATAACGAACATTTTAAAAATGATTTAAAAGTTGAATGGAAGAAGCGCATGAATTGACGTAATAGGCTGGCCTAAAAGGATAATCAATTTTAAACGCTTGCTTATAAAACTAATTTACAGAGTTCGTTTTAAAAGTGATTATAACATCTAAAATAAAAAATAAACGGAAGTTAGAAACTTTTTTTGCAAAGTGTCCGATTATCTGATATGCGATTTTTGATTTCTGGAATGTTAGTAAAGAGTTGTGTTACCGATCAGTTTAATTCTCCAATATTTTTTTTCCACATCAATTTCAGATTTTTTTTTTACATCGACATTTTAAATAGCAATTCATTTTATTATTTCGATTTAAAACCTATTTCATAATCATTTCTTTATTGCAAAGCGTTAAAAAAGTTAACAAGAATGAAAGTAAAATTAATTGAAAATGAAATTAAAGTCATTATTTTAAAGAGTAGAAAAGTTAAATTTCTGTAAGAATAAGAGAGTAAAATATTTGAGTAATGGAAGGCAAGTAAGGTCAATAAACTATAAAATAACATTTGATTAAAATGAAATGACTGAAATCATTAAATGAACAAAACTAGAAGTTAATAGATGATAAGGACAGAGAAAAAGTTAAAAATTGAATTTTCGAAATAAACAAGATTTTTTTATAAATTTTAATTTGAAATCAGTTTTAATAAATTCATTGGTTTTAAAAGAGCAAAGAGATATTTCACTAACATAATTATGAAATTATGAAAACTGTGAAAGAAAGAAGCTTTAAAAATAAGTCATAAGAGCTCCTAAGAGAATTGTTGCAAAGAATTAGGAAAGTTCGTGGTTATTAATAATAATACTAAATAATTCCATAACAAATTTAAAAAAAGAGTCAATAAAAAGAAAATGTGAAGGAAATATTTAAAATTATAAGCAAAAATAACAGAGGAATAAACACTGATAAGATTATGATACGTTGAAAAAATTTATTCGTGTTGGGACTTCAATTTCCATCTTTACTCATAAATTACTAATATTTTTGATGAAAATGAGAAAAAAAATCTATTAAATATTAATAGCTATTAATAATATTTATTATTACTCGTAATTATCAAAACCATCGCAGATATATTGCTTTTGTAATCGTAACATATTAAATTTAAATGGAACAAAATAATTTATCATCAAGTACGAAAACTCAATAATAAAATGATAAATAATTCAAAATCAATAATTATAATTAATTATAAATTATCAAAACTGATGAAAATTTTTTCAATAAAATTATGAATATAATAATATCGCATGTAATATTACATAGAATTTGTAACTAATCGAATTGTTGTGAGGGGACTCTGGAAAAGTTTGCAACCGAAATGAAAAGTATCGTTATTTGTTGCATTATTAACTTATTTGTAATTGAAATATTTTATCTCAAATCTTAGTATATATATAGAAATCCGACCTCACTGATCGTTTATATAGTCAGTTGTTACTTATCATTTATCACATATCTATCATTTCCATTCAAAATCAAAACAAAATAAATATCAAATTCAAGCTTCTCACACTTTTATTTTTCTCATTTCTTTAAAACCATTTTAAATAATTTCATAATTCATACTGTTTTATAATTACTATTATTATAAATATGATGTGAACAATATATAACTTTTATATTTTTCGCTTTTTTTGAATAAATTCATTGCAAATGTTTTTTCTTATTTCAAATTAAATAGTAATTTGAGTACTTAAATAGAAATTAAAATACACATATTTCACTTTATGTGTGTTTGCGTATGTGTGATTTTTAATTAATCTGATTTTTAAACAAACAAAATTTTTTAACAATAACAAATAAATATTTATAAAAAATAAGTTATAATACCTTCATTTTTTATTAATATTTCGCGTAAAAATGTTAATATTTCCTTGAAAATGATTATTAGCACTGTTTGTTTTCTCTTCTATTTATCAGTAATAATTCTTTTATTTACTTCCTTTTGGTTATTGTTTTGCTTCTATTTATTCTGCTTATTAAAAAAACTTTCAGATTGATAACCATCGATCTAGATGCATTTTAATTATTGATGAAAAATAAATCGAAAAGAAAGGAAAATTCTCGGCAAAGAAGAAAATAAAAATTAAATGGAATGCTTAATTTATTACAATTATCAATTACAATAATGAATGTAATGGTATATACAAGGCAATTAATTATTTCTAAAATAAAGTTTAATTAACCATTCATATGACATGATTGAAAAATATCGAAATTCCGAAATTTTTCGTAAAATTTTTATTAATTTCTGATTATAATTCCGTGCCATATGTTCTTTTACAACAGGAATGCTATGATCATATGCAAAGTCAAAAGAAAGCTGGAAGAGAAATGATAGAAAACATCTGTCTTGTTTATTTTTAAATATTTCTCGAATGTCTGTGTTTTTTCATTTCAGAAAAATACGAACATTTAATGTGCATTTTACAGGAAAAGCAAAAAAGCTGTTCGAATTATTTAAAAAAAAAGTAGATGCTAAAGATTAAATCATACTTAACCATTGATTGATACAAAGTTAATTTAAAAAGAAAAGAAGTGGAAAATGTAAATGAAACGATAAAAACAAATTATTCATTTAAATATATGCTAATTTGAAGTGAAGCAATTGTATGGTATGATCATAATATTTCACAATGTAATTTTGTTCTGAACTATTTTTATTCAAATTCTTTCAAATGCAAATTTTCACATTATTTAAAATATAATTTGATGTGATGATTTTGATAATATCTAAAATAAGTTTAGTTGAATCTTCTCCTTTGTCCAAAAATATTTACATTTATAATACCAAAATATGCATTCAACAGTACGAAAATAATGATGAGATTAAGAATTGGAAAGAGTTAAGGATATTCCAAGTTATAAATTTTCATTAGAAATTAGAAATATTTAAATGGAAATAGATGGAAATAAGAAAATATATAGATGTCACATAAACATGGCATTTTTATGTAATAGTGAAATAAACGATAAGAAATTTTAAATGATGTAATCACGATGAGATTAAGGTCACGGATGAGATGAGAAAATCTCCTTAAAAATTTCAAAATGACATATTAATAAATAGCAGAATCTTTTTTTGAATAATTCTACTAAGTATTGAAAGATCAATCAGTGACAATAAAAATATTATCAGTCTGAATGATATTAAATCGACAAAATTACACGGAAAAATAAGATGTAAATGCCTTATGCATTTGAACAATTCAATCAAAGAATTATCACAAAGAGAAGTTTGTATTAGATAGATGCCAAATATTATCTGAAAATTTGTAAGTTGCACAAATACGGACAGACTATTCATTAGTTCGTCGTTTATGAAACGATCAGTCATATTTTATACGTATTAAAATTCAGGTCATTTCATTTCAATTGTATTCTCATGATCTTCGAAGTTTGCCATATTGAAGTAGGCATATCTTATATTAAAAGATCTTTCTTTTGTCTTTATGATATTACTTAAAATAACGAGAATGATTATGAAGATGGAAAAAAGATGGGTAAAATAGATAAGAAAAAATGCGGTTAATTTATAAATTTAAAAAATTTCATTATTACTGATTTATCTTTCTGAATTGTAAAAGAACTAGTCGAATTTCATTTTATTTCTAATATTTCAAATAAATCTCAACCATTACTGGTTTTCGGAACATAAAATTCCGATATGTTATTATTTAATTTGAATGCAATTATTGATGTTTTCCGCCCAACGAAGCAATCACTTATAATATTTTTAATGAAATATTATAAAAAAGAAATTTAAAGACTTTAAGAAAATTAGAAATATTATAAAATGATATTTTTAATGAAATATTATAAAACGATTGCTTCGTTTTCTACATAAATTTATAAAGAATTAAAACTGATTTCATCAATGTTAAATAAACAAAGAAGAAACATGTACTAATGAAATATTCAAATTGAATGCATAATTCGTTTTTAATTAAATAAATCAAATGAATATCAGCTCGAATGCAAAGTTCAGCAAGACAAACATTGTTTATTGTATGTTCAGATATTAGAAAAAGGTAAGAAAAAAGAATTAAATGATCAAACATTATGTAAGATAAAAATGCTCTCATAATCATTAATTTTACTTAATTATCATGCATCAAGAGCAGATTTCTCATCCATTACATATCAGGGCGTTTATTCGCTTTTTCCATGTTATATATCGAGTGATATCTAGTGATTTATCCACATATCAAGAGATATTGACGGTTCATCCCTGGTGCGTCAGAATATTTTTTCACTTATAACAGCGGAACATTTGCTTATTTTTCTGTAATATAACAGGAGATATTTGCGTCGCGAATAAATTACGAAAAATTTCTTGATAAAAAAATCTATGAATGTCACTGAAATCTCCAGAAGAACCAGAAAAGCAGATAATTCAATGATTTCTTTGTGTTGCATTTCACATGAGTGCATATATATTGTAGATGCGCATGTACTGTATAATGTAAGATGAAAGCTAGAATTGTTATCCTTTGTCTATGAGCTGCATTTCGCACACTAACAAAGACTCTATTTCCTCTAATCAGGTGTACCAGAATCCTCCGCCCACAGAGAGAAAATAGTCCCGAACATCCAATCATTATCAAAATAGGTACTAGGCGAGTTTAGGCTGTGGAATAGAATTTAGGATCATATTGAAATTTAAATCGTTTTAGAATAATTTCTCGTATTAAGATTTAATGACGCAAGTTTGAGAGTGGTATCCTTGGACTTTGCCTTTGGCGACAACATAAATGGAAATAAAGAATTTACAATCCATATGCTTGTTAGAACTCAAAGAAAATGAATAAATTTTTCACTACGATTTCATTTGATTTATAAATTACTACTAATGAGTGTAAAACAATACATATTTACTTTCATTTATTTTATATAACTTTTCTTTTTAAATCTTCTTACAACAACTACAAGAAAAGGATAAAAAGTTCAAGTTTTTTTGAAGCAACAGACATGAAAAAAGATTAAAACCAAGTTAAAGCCACTTTAAAGCAATTGTTATGAGAAAAAGATCAAAAGAAAAGAAAAGTCATTTTGGACGAATTACCAGCTTCATCATCTTCTTTATCCTCTTTTTTTTAAACACCATTTTTACTTTTCCATTATTTCCCTCTGTTTCATTCAAAAAGAAAGAAATGAGGAACTACAAATCTTTCGGTGCAAAATTTGAAAAAGAATTGAAAAAGAATAGGACAGATAAGGAACATGTGGGAAATATTAAGAAACCAATCAATGAGCATTGAGCAATAAAAAAAGCAAAATGAAGTTGTATAAAATAAGATGAAGATGACAAGAAAAAGTGATACCTGACATCTTTTAAATCAAAAAACTTTTTTTTCCAATAAATAGTCATAATTCAGAAAGAAAAAATAAGAAAAAAAAAAAGTGGAACGAAAAAGTTTGCTCGACTTTATTAAAAATAATCGAAAAGTGAAATAATCAATAGATCTGAACATAAAAATTAGTCAAGTAAATCAAAAATTCTCGGATTATTTTCCTAAAAAATCATAATGCTGCTGAAGAAATTTATTATTAATACCTAGAGGTACAACTTCGTCAATTCAGTCCGTCATTTTAAATATTTTTTAATAATTTACATTACTTTCCATCATTTGAACGCAATTAATCGAAACCTTTCTTTGCTTAACTATCATCAATCACTGGTTCCCTTTTTATTCATCTTTTTTTTTCTCTCGAACTTGACTAATTTGCAGAGGAACAAAAACTCCGAACTGAATTTTTTTTTTTTAGAGATGTGAAAATATAAAATATTAATTTAGAAACCAATAGAACAGTTCGTTTGATGTAGATAGAAGTTTCCAGTCAATTGAATTATGTTTTCTATTTTATTAACTAAATTGTTAAAAGTCTTATGTCCTTAGTCCAATAAAATTTGAAAAGTTCCCCCATTTATAAATTAGCCAACTCATACTTCTAGAAAGTTAAAAATCTTTAAATCAAAACTGCTCTATATGTAGCTAATTTCTGGTAAGTTAACAAGAATTCGACGAATACGAATACTTCCTTTGATGAAAAAATACGCTCCTACAATGAAAGCTGGTAGAAAAACTGTCAATCGCTTAGTTTTTCTAAAACTGATATCTGTAGCTTGTTTAGCTTCACTTTCGATTCATTCTAATTCCGCCTAGCGAAAATTTTATTTTAATTCTCACACACTGAATCCAAAACACTCTTAACAGATTATTCGATTTAAATAATGCAATTCGCTGTAAAATAAAATAATAAATATACAATTTTCAAAATACTTCTTAGATCCAAATCAAAATTAGACTTCGTTATAACATGACAATTTATAAAAAAACAAATTTTATGATCGTAAAAGCGTAAAAAAGTACTGGAAGACTTCGGTTACGCAAAAACTGCTTTTAAACAATAAGTCATCCGGTAAATTGCTTACGGTTTTAAAAATAGTTTCGCATTCATTTACGAATGATGCCTGGTAAATATATAGATTCTATACAAAAATCTCTTGAGAATAGCAGTTTCAAAAATCCTAAAATTCTAGACAATAAAGTAGAAAATATGATGACTCTGCCAAGAAATCCGAGCAAATAAATATCATATCTCAACAAACTCCCTTCATATTTACAGTAAAAGAAATCATTCTATTTGTTTATCTGCTAGAAATTTCAAACATTTCTTTTTTTTTATTCATAGGTGAGCAAGTATGCATTTTAATACAAGTATGCGTTTTAATACTACGCAAACATTATGCCACCCAGAAAATGAAGAAAAATAATATATTCAAAAAATTCTGATACATCACCAACATTCACATTATTCATCCTTTTTGTTATTATCGGAACAGTCACCACAGTCATCCATCTTTTGAGCATCTCGATCATAAATATCAGGAGCCTTGTTTGCTGCAATAACACTTTGAGCAGACGACAGAGGAACCGGACATGTTGGATACAAAAATGCATCAAATGTCGTCTTCCATGATTCTGGCAACAATCGGAACACGATTGGTTGAATAAATTTGATGTATATTGCCAGAAGTACAGGTAGGATTATACACGGGACACAAACCATTTTTTCCAAATTAAAAATCTGTCTCCCAATAACTACAAAAGAAAGAAAAAATAAAACCTCTGACAAATATAAAGTTAATTTTTCCAACTGAAAATTCAAAAACCAAAATCTTCAATTCCTGATGGAATTAAATTCCTAGCAAATATAAATGTGAAAAACGTGATACTCTAAACAGCATAAGATATATAAACGTGAAAAAGTGATACTCTAAACAGCATAATATATAAATGTATATACATACAGCATATTAGCTTCTTTTTAGACTATAGCTAATACTGCAATAAGAAAAAAGCAAATCAAGACTCAACTTTATTACATATATAATATGAAATAAAAAACAAACAACCAACAACATAAACTATTCCATTATTTTTTGAATTGTTACCTAATTTTAGAAGCTGTGGCTATTGGCAATAACAATTCCATAATATTACACTCACTTTTTTAGAATTTAACCAAAATTACAGAAGTCTCCCATGTTTTTTAGATCACTTCAAGGAGTATATACGCGTAAAACAAAAAAGCCCAGTACATTATTCAGAAACATATAACATTAATTCAAGAAATTATCAGGCTTTGCTAATAGCGAATCAAAAGGAATATCTCTTAGAATTTCTGCCTCTTAAAAACAGCAACAAAAAATCCATTGGTTAAATCAGTTTCTGATAATGCTCGCAGACATTTATAACCAAATGAATAGTTTGCTTTCCCACGATGCGGCCATTTTGGCATAGCCTTTATTAGTTTAAATCGTGTCCTTAAAAAATCGTCGTTAAGGATCTGAAAAACATACTATAAAATATTCTATTTTCCTCATGTTAGTTTAGACAATAAGCTTTCAGCATAAAAAAAAGAAATTAATTCCTTTTATGTTTTCTTATTTTACCACACTATATTTAAATATAGTATGATAAAATTAAAATTTCCCAAAGAAATTAGAATTAGATATGTTGCTTCTGAAAAAAAAGAAGAAAAATTACTTATAATTCTACTTTCCTTTCAAAAAAACTAATTATGAAATAGAATCTAGATGATCAAATTCATTAGTCACCTCTTCGATAACTTGTTCGTTTTCTTCTTCATGAATTGAACATGTTGAATAAACGATTTTCTTCAAATTTGGCAATCCCATAGCATGTTTCAAAAGCATGGCCTTAAATTGGAAAATTATGCTTCACAGATTACTCAAATGTTCATAAATAAACATATGAAATGATTATAGAAAATTTGTAGTTGCATAAAATTATTCAGATGAATTTTAGAGCCATGACTGAAACCCAAGTCTGAGGCTATAAAATCTTCAGTTAAGAAATTCTACTGAAATGCTAAAGTGCACAATAATTTAGAAGAGATCGTCAAATGGGCCACACCGGATAAGATCTCAATAACAGAATCTAAAATTTTCAGTCATAAATATTCGACAAATATAGAAATCAAAGACATAACTACGAATTATTTCACCTGCAAATTTGATAAAGATCGTAAACGGTTGATGCTTATCCTTTTTTCTTTATCAATCAGTTGATCCATACGTTTTACAATTCCTGATCCACTACATGGAGGATCCAATAATGCATATCTCACCTTTTAAAAAATTCATGTTAGAAGTGAAATATTCAAAAAAAGTTAAATCATGTAGTGGTTTAAACAGAGTAATGATTACAATTGAATAACAAACATAAGATCGTATCCATGGGCAACTTTTCCATTACTAAAAATCTTCCTCAATTAACGAAGAGCATTTAAACCTAAAGCAAATATGAAATCGAAATTACTTGCAGCAGGATCTGGTTGCTATAGATAATTTCTTGATAAAAATAAGAAAATTTTAACCGTTTAATTAAATTTACCACGAGAAATAAATATACTTCATTAAATTTTTTATCTGCTACATCGGTCCGAAGAAAATCTCCACAGTATGCGCTAACATTGGTTGCTCCAGCTATTTCGATCACTGCACGTAAGATTTTAATGCGATCACCAGCTTTATCGATTGCCCAAATTTTGCTGAAAAATAATCCAATGATGAGAATACTTCATCAAATCAAATGGATAAATTATTTGCAAACTCAACAGGCCCGGAATAAACCATGAAGTTACTCACTCAATTTAATAAATAAAACAAAAAAATTTTCACCCTTCGTTTTGAACCAGTGCTGCAAGATGTGTAGTCTTCATGCCAGGTGCTGCACAGATATCAAAAATGCAACTTTCCTGCTTTTGGATTCAAAACCAGGCTTGATAAACAACTTGCCTAAACATGTAATTAACTGATTTTGAATTATCAGTTGCAGAAAATTTTACTAGATGATCGACTAAGGAATTAAAAGGTAATGACCTTACAATAAGAAAAAACATATCCCGAAAGACTGTTGCATAATTTTAAAATATGTAATAAATCTGAGACTAATTTTCTGGGCGAAGCTTACAAGATATATTCTCGAATCATTTCTTCGTTTTACTACCAGTATATCAAAAAATAATAGATTAAATTTAATGATGGAAACAAAACTAACAGATCGGATTAAAAATCTAGTAAATAATGTAAATCATAAATAACATTTGGTAATAGTATACCTTGTCTTGCAATAATAAATATCCACCTTTAACCATCCAATGTTGATGCAAATCGACACTCGCAGGAAAGAGAAGCAATTCGTTAACATGACAATCAATGTAAACTTGATCTTCCGACATTGAACTAACGGCAGTCTTGTACCAGTTTTCATCTTCCTGAGATTCCAACTTCGAAATACTCCATCCTTCGTCCTGCAAAGCTAAAATATATTTGTTAGATTAAACTCGCGTTACATCTGAGTACCACAAAACAGAAGGATTACCTTGCAGTGCTTCATCAAAAGACCATCTTAAGGTATTTACTCTTGCATATCTCGGATTTCCTACTTTTGAAGACTGCGCAACATGCACCTTCATGTCCTCGACCATATCATTTATAGTTTCCAGCTTAAAAAACCACAAACATATAATATCGAGTAAATTCACATCTTCATGAAATCTAAATAAAAAGAAACAAACTCTAGAAGAAAAAAATTAGGGTTAAAATAAGAAAAATACAAGTAGTGAAGATCAAATAAAATGAACACCTTTTTACGGATTTTTCTGATGTCATACATGGTTGAAATGAGTCTTAAAACGAATTATAAGGGATATTGTTGATGAACAATACTTTTATTCGTTTAATCTGCACTTTTAAAAAATTGAAGTGAAAGAACTTAGGCATACGAACTATAAGATGAAGTACTGCTAGTTCCATTTATAATATAAAAGTTGATCATATTAAACTAAGAGAAAAAATTTGAAAAGTAGTTCAACTGACTTGCTGATTAATGTAAACTGAACGTTTTAGAATAGCATCAGAATACGCTTTCTTAGCTTTGCTTAATCCCTGACCGAAAATGTAATCATACAGTAGCACATAAAGTAAATAACGACCAAAATGTAATTGTCTTTGCAAGTCATATAATTCTTTGACTTCCAAAATTTTATCCAGACAGTTTCGAAAACGTAACGTTTCACAGCACAAACGCAACAACTGCTTCTTATTCTAAAACATTAGTTCAAGCTCAAGGGGAAAAAAAAGAGACTTACAAGATCAAGCAAATTAATAAGTTAAACATACCTTGAATTTACTTGCATAAATTGCAGTTCGAATATTCATCTTCTTGGTTAGCGCTTTTTGCATAACTTTCCCTGCTTCGCTATACAAATCGAGCATTGTGCATATACTATTACAGTTGCACACCTGCACCAATGATATTCAATATTATTCAATCTCTAGCATTACAAATTAATAATAGACATTTCTTCTGTGACCATCAAAACTTGAAACACCTACACTCATTTTCATTACGCTATGTCACTGCATAATAAGCTCTACATTTTTTTTATTGCTCTGACTACTTCGTGATTTATTTATAACATAAACTGGAATACCATAAACCTAAATATTATCTTACATTATATTTATCATAAAGTACTAATAAGACTTATCAAATATAAATCAAGTATTTAGAATAACGCATCATTGAAATAAAATTTACAATATACAATAAACACTTTATTCAGTATTAAAATGTCTGCAATACCATTAAGATTGAACTGAACATTGCAAGCTAACTTCACATAATATAATAACTACGTCGTAATATTGAAGACTATTAGAAAATTATTGTACAACAAGTTATCATGTTATCAATTTGAACCGTATTAATATCACATAAAATACTTCGTAGGATATTTTTTATGTTTCTATTTTTTATGATAGCGTTAAATTTCTTTCATAGAATTGAAAAAATACTAATGACGCTAATGATAAAGATTAATATGAATCGTATTCTTATTTCATGTGATGATATGTCATATCATATTGATAGTACCACGATTTGCTATAAAATTAATAGCATTTATTGCACTAATCAGATTTATCGAAAATAATTTAAAAAGATCGAAAATTACTGCACAATTAATAAGACTTATTATACTAATATGATCGAAAAACCAATCTTCAACTTAGTTTGGAGAAAAGTTGAACTCAATCGTATTGCATCATCAGTATATGCAACAATGAATGAAATGGTTTGATGACGTGTTGGATAAATCTGTAGCAGTATGAAAGAATAGATGAATGACAAATGTTCAATTATTCAACAATAATTTTTTTTAGCAAAGCAAAAGATTGTCGCAACTAATAAGAGTGATTATATAGTTAGATATCCAATCAATCGATATTTCTAGATTTCGATAACTTTATTTTTAAAAATAATAAGAATAGAATTTAAAATTTGATTTTTACTTTTCTAAAATTTCATCATATTTTATGAAATATTTTGAATAAAGAACACTTTCATAATGTATAGATGTTATTCGATGGAATGCTGTCAATTTTTTTACTCCATTCTTTCGCATAAAAGAAAACGGGATAGTTTGAATTGAGTAAATGCCTAAATTAATTAAATTGAACTTAATTTCAAAAAAACATATATTTTTTTCCCCAATCATAATTTGTGATTTCTTAAATATCCTGTGATTGTAATGGCATTAAAGATGTTTTCAAATTAATTTTAATATTGCCAACGGCCAAATATATTTTGCCATACTACTGTGTCATTTACAATCCATTAAATTGTTCATTATTTATGTTCAAGTAATTCCGGAATTAGGCATGAAATGCTTCGACTAAGAAATTTTTTACCTCTTTTCAAGACTTTTTCATTTTAATTTGACAAAAAAAATTTAATACTATTTTAAAATGGCTCAATTTATTTTCAAATAAATAAATTACAAATGAATTTATGGAATTTTTTTTTTAATTCAAAATATTTTTATGAATATGAATTAATGAGTAGCACATTTTAACTATCGAAATTTTGGTAACATTTTATGGCGACTGTAATGAACTTTGCTCTGATTTTTGCTACGCCTTTAAAAACTTTTAAAGAATAGAAAGGAATTTTAATAGGTCTTATTTTATCAAATTTGGTTAGATTTTAAGTCGTTTTAATATTCTCCTATTTCTTGTTGTTGTTGAATGATTGGAGCAAATTTGTGATTCAGTATACGGTAGGCAGAGAATGTAAATTATTTGATATCATAATTTTGTGAAGTCAAATTTAGCATATTAAACGAAGAGTTTATTTTGTCATCGAAAACTATTACAATCCTATCAAAAAGATAAAATTAGTTAAATGAAGAAAAGAAGAGATAAAAAAGAAATTTTTTTTAAACAAATAAAAGGAGAAAAAAAGTTAGTAACAGATCAAAAAAACATAGTTTCTTTTAAAAGCGAACTAATTCAACAATTCATGATAAATTATATATTTCATCTCCTGTTTTATTGCATAGAATTTAATTCGAAATCATTACAATTAGTGATAGTCTCGTTATCATTGATGATAATATTGGATAGAATTGAGGAAAGAATGAAAAATTGAAGCTGACAAAGTGAAGAGAAAAATAACAATGATGTGATTGGATTAATCTGAGGCAGATAAAATGTTGAAATTGATTAAAATCGATTAATAATTGAATGATATAGCAATGACAATACTACAATGCTAAGGAAGTATTATAAAAGTTCATTAAACATTCCGTGAATAACGATGATGAGAAAAATAAAAATCATTGAATAGTAATTAAAATGGGACAAAAAAAGGGAAAACAGATGGAAAGATGGAGGGTGATATGATAAAATGTTATCTGTAATAAATGAACGATGCTTTTTTTATCATTTTAACCGGATATGAATAGGAAAATGATGGATGTTGTGTTGTGGAATAAATTGAAAGTTATGCAGTAAATTGATCTCAAATATCTTGAAATATACTTCAAACAATTTCGTTAATTTAGATTGTTGAATTAAAATTAAAAGAAAAACAAAAGAAGAAAGGAAAAGGAAAGGAAATGATGTGAAAATTTTCCCATCTACTTTGGAAAAGGTACGTAGTAAAATTTATTGACTACTAAAATAAAACGTTCAGAAAGTAATTTTATTTTGAAGTTAAAATTCTTGGAATTTTTAATAAAATTTCAACTCTGAAACAAAAAAGCGATTGCTTTTGATAACAAATAGCCCGTGGGGCTTAAATTTATCGAAAAATATCAAATTTTTATTACAACAGCAAAAAAAGATGTTATTTATTATTATTATTGTTATTGCTAATTGTATTTTTTCCCTTTTTCTGTTTTCGTTTTCGTTTTCGATTTTCTTTGTTGCACTTAATTTAAGGTGTTGATAAGATAATGATAATGATAGCGGTAAAGTATAGTAGTAGTAATAGTGATAGCAGCAATAGTGATGATATCGTTGTTCATTAATATTGTTATTTATCAATATATTATATCATTCTTTATCAACAATATCATCACCGATCCATATAAATTCTATATCACATTATTGTGATATAGCAGAATGAAAACAGTTTAAGAATTTACATCACATATAAAAAATAAAAAGAAAAGAATAATAATGAAAAAGAAAAATATGGACATATAAAAAGAGTAAAGAAACAATGAAAAAAGCTAAAAGAAATATAATTTATTTTCCTTTATCTTAATTTCGGATAGTAAAAAAACAACAAAATTCATTTCTTCTTTCGTTTTTTTTTTTTTTTTCGTTTATTTGTTTTTTAAACTGATAACAAGAAAAGAAAAATAGAAGAAAACAGTTTACATTTCTGAGATTGACTGGAAAATTGAGGAATTCTATTCACTATAATGAAGATTATATTATTTTATATTTGATAGAATTGTTTAAAGAGAGAGAGAGGGAGAAAAGAAAACAGAAAATGACTGACTCATAGAGCCTACATCAATATTATTGATAAGAAATTTAAATGAAAATGAAGGAAACAGAAACCGAATTGCTAATACAATGATCCCGTGGATTAACTATCCTGGATATACATTGTAATTTATCGAATTAGAAAGACTAACAAAAATGGTTATAATGATATACATTATAGTATTATTTAATGTTTACCAGAATGTGATCGCAATAATGTAAGAGCTACAATCATCGCAACAATAAAGATTGCAAATGCAAGCATACCGACAAATGTGAAACCAGTTAATGACATGCAAATACCTTGATTCATTGTAGCAACGATTACCGGATGACCATATTTATGTTCCGGTGATCGATGACGCAGTGCGTCCGGCAATGAAGCAAACTGAAATTTAAATAACTGGTAAATTTATTTATTGGATTGATTGATTAGTTTTATTGGATATACGATTTGATTAAATAAAACTGAAACAATCGAGAAATCAATTAATTAATTAAACGAAATTTTGCTTTTTAACTTATAATTTCTCATTTTTAAAGTAATATCGGAAATTGTAAATAAAGAAAAATTGAATAAAATGAAAATTTTATATATTATATTTATATTTATAATCATGTATTTATTATTCAATTAAAGACTTAAAATTTTGTTTATTTAAATAATTAATATTGCACTTACTTCTTCATTTATGTCCAGTGCATTAAGATCAGTACGGACATCAACAATATTTTCATCTCTTACATCTCTCTTTTTCAATACTCTGAATGCAGCAACTTGTCGTGATGCAACTGCAGCACCATTTCGTGATCTAACTGCACCGAATCCTTGCGGCTCTGCACACTGTGGTCGTGCACATTCACTATTTGGTTCTTTAATCGTTATGCTAATTTGACATTGATAGAATAATTGTGATCGATCCGCATATTTGTATACATGAGCTTCTTGACCAGCCATCAGATCTGAACATTTTTTCAACATTTATTATTTATTTTCCTGAAAATCAACTAATTAAGTAAATATTATTTTATAATTAGAAAAATATAAAATCATTAATAATTTTACATGATTCTAAGGAAAGGAGAAAAGGTACATACCCGTCGGATATTCTAGATTATTGAGCAGATATTTGTCTAAAGCACAACCATCAGCATTTAATAATTCCACTTTATCACCATTGCCATCATCAACAAAGCAGGAATGTACAACCGCGCAGAATGTATCAACCGTTTCAGAATCACATGTCCATTTATGATACACTGGTTGACCAATGGTACCAAATTGAACCGGTTGTCCAGATGGTCCACCATCAAGAATCTATAAAATATTTAACAATAATAAGCATAAAATAGAATTATGACATTAATATATAATTATAAATTCAAATATATGAATTAGATATATGTATATATACATTTCTCAAAAAAAAAAATTATAAAAAAAATACCTCATATCGGCATACAGGCATTGGTACAATTTGTGTTGCAAATGCGGTTGTAATTTCAGAGACTTCAATCTGAGCACTGACTGTTTTGTCGGCTTCCATGTAAAAGCACTGTATCCGATAAGCTCGGTCAACTTTTGTAACAAAAAGTGGATGAAATGAGATGACCACTGTTGTTGTGACAAATATACCACGTGGATTCAATGATCGCGTTCGTGCTACATTACAGGAATCAAATGGAAGCTCAATTCCGGCTACTTGTCGACCACCTTCATCATTGCGACATCCTCCTTGATCGTATAATCCTTTCACATATACATGTCCTGAAAATAATCCATAAATTGTAAAATATAATTTTGATATTATATATTAATGGAAAATATTTATCACTAGTCATTTTTCCATTATTCATTAAAATTTCTCAAGTACCGAAATGAGATAAATCTCGATAATTTAAATTTTTAAAACTTTTCTTATAAAATTCTTTTGCCTTTTAAATTTTTATTCAAATATCAAAATTGCAATAATTAAAATAAAAGATACAATAAACGATACCTTCGAATGGGTTTCGAGTATTAAAATTGACAGTAATCGATGTTGGGCCACATTCAATTTCTGGCTCACCTTCTACGCCGTTATCTACCGGTATAGCATTTACAGCAGTTATAAATGCCAAGACACTTATTAATCGAAGCATAATAATATCAGTAAGTAAGAAGGATGAAAATAACGATGTTGGTAATAGTTCCTGTTGTTGGTGTTGTATTTGTTGTTGTTGTTGCTGCTGTTGTTGTTGTTTTTTAAAGTTGATATGGCTTCTAATATCCTTGGAAGTCTTTTTATAGGCTTAATATCGGACGGATATTGACCCGCCTTCCTGGATAACCAGTCTTCCCGTTGGTAATACATCGATTCTACCGACCTAATTTTTCCGTTTTTTCTTTTTTTTTATTTTCATCAACTATTTTTAAATTTTTCACTTGTCATTTTGTCTATCCTTTCTCTTCTTATCATTCATATATCAGTAAAAAGATTGGGTTAATAAAGAAGATGGATAAGACAAAAAAAAAGAAAACTATTGTTTTACTGTGGTGATTTTGAATTTGTCAGTTCCACCCATTTTGTTTTGTTTTATTTTTTCGTTTTTTGTTTTTTTGTTTTTCTAAACTTTACAAAATTTTCACGCTACCAAATTTCTAATCACTATCCCTTTTACACCACTTTCTTTTTTCTTCTCATTCTTTCATATCTATTTTAGTAATCTGAGAAAAAAAAAATCAACCGATTTCCCTTCCGTATTTTCACCTAGATCTATTTTTAGTGTAATAATATGTGCATGTATGTATGTATATATGTATCTGCAAATTTTGCGTGCATACACGCGCGTGTATGCATGCATATTTTTACGTATATGTATAAACGTATCTATGTATATGTATATATGTATACAAGAATAAATTGAATGGTGACATTTCTCAAAAAATTTTCAATTTTTCTTCCTGTCAATTCATCTCTATCATCTTCTTATCTTTCTTCCTTCATCATCACTTTTATTCATACCAAATGAAACGTTTGTTGTCTTTTATCATCTTTTTTTTACTTTTATGATTTCCTTATTATTATTATCATCATCATTATTATTATCGTCATTACTATCACCATTATTACTATTGTTATCATCTTTATCCGAATTCAGTTTTCATTTTAATTTTACTTTTTTCATTATTCGTCATCGGTCTATTATTTGTCATCGGTCATCTCTCAGGTACCTTACTGTTTAATTAATCAGAAACGGAATATTGCTCAACTTTCAAATGTTTGTACAAAAATAAAATACTTTAGGAAAAGCGCAATAATAGGCCGATTTCACTGATATTTCAGAATAATCAATTCCCATTGTTATTGTTATTATTATTCATTTTTGTTATTGTGTTTAAAAATGAAAAGGAAATGAAAAAGAAAAACAATAAAAAGAAGAAAGCGAAATTTCATTTCATAGGCCATGGAAAAAAGGATGAAGAAAGGTGATATAGGTAGAAAAGTGAGAGAATGAATGAAGATAATAAAATAATCAGATGGCCGAGAATTTAAAGTGACATCTTTCTTTATTCTTTTTTTTGGTTTTATTTTCTTTACATTCGTTTTCATTTTACTTTTGTTTTATTTCGAAATCTTTATCACTATCAATTAATTTTACTTTCAAATTAAAATTTAAAACAAAAATAGATTATGATTAAGAAATTATATTGACTATCGAATTTGCATTCGACTAGTAACTATCGCAATTACTTCTATGAATAATTATAATATTATCAATAATCATCGTTAAGGTTTTATATATTAACATCTAGTCGATAATTAGTTGCTAATGCTTTTCTTTCTTTTCTTAAATTCATAAATATTTTGATCGATTCATTTATTCATCAAAATATATATCATTTATATATTTTGATGGATTACTACTGCAATTTGAATTCATCAGAATGATGTAATATGATTAAATTATTATAAAATTGTTAAATAATGCGTGATTATCATTTTTGGAAAGCGTTTCAAAATAATACTTGCTGAGATAAAGTATGCCAAAAATTCACTAAAATATTGTCAACTTATTTTTTTAAATTTCATGACAAATTCGAATTGCATGTCATTTAAGAAAAGATATTTTAACTGTCCACTTATTTATCCCTTTAATGTTTCTTTTTCATAAAATACTATTATCAGAAATTTGATTGATCTGTTAATGTCAGATTAAATGTATAAATCACTTTAAAAATATGCACAACTGAATTCCCAGTACTGTTTTAATAGTTTGGTAATTAAAAAGTTTAGTTCAAATTACATTTAATTGTAAGGTTCTGAATTAGAATTATACATGTAACGAATCGGATCATGTAAATTTTTATTGTAAAATTATTGTAAAATATAAATTTGATTTTATGGTCTAATCCTATAATTCTAATGCTATAAATCTGAATTCATTATTTAGTGCAGTTAAAAAGCTGCCAACGAATTTAATTGATGCATTCGAGAGTATTATTTACAGTAGCTTGGTGAATACTATAAAACTATAAAAAACTGCTCCATATTCATTTTTCGGTAATTTAAAAATTCAACGCATTTTATATATTCACATATGAAATGATGGTGAATACAAGCAAAAAGTTTTTTAATAGTATGTAAATTATCAAATTGATGTATTTCGAATACAACAGCATATATGTTTTTTCCCGTTCCATATAATTTCTTTTTTTGTTTTTCTCACTTCTAAAAATTATTTCCGTTGTATTGAAATATATTTGTTAATTTTAATACAATGAATTTAACAATTTCAAAAAAGATACAATATGACAAGGCGTACAATATGAAAAGAACGAAGTTTATACGAAATCAATTTCGATAAATTTTTAATTAAAGTTTCAGAATTTAAAAGGAATCATTATCGTCATTATCAATTCATAAATGTTAAATTTTTGTTTGCATAAAATTTCAATACAACATTTTATTAAATCATAAAAACAATATTTTTTTTTATTAAAATTTTATTAAATCATAAAAACAATAGTGAAATATAGCAGAAATAGTTGATAAATAATCGATCGAATATTCCTATCCAAAACTTTTCATAACCTTAAATCAAATATAATTCTACATAATTTTGGATAAAAGTTTTAAATATAAGTTTAGTTGCAACATTTGTTCAAACTATACTAAAAAATTGAAATGAATTTATTTAAATATTTGCATTTCAACAAAACTAAAACATTAAAATGCGAAGTAAAGCTTAGCAATACAATAAATCTAAATTATTGACAACGATAAAAAATAGTTCATAATAAAGAAAACAGACTAAGCGTTAAAAATTAACAGTTGATAAAAATATAAACTAATTCTACAAAAAATTATTATCCTCATATTTGAATTACGTTTTCTTGCATAGAAAAATTGAGGAAATTATCGAGCAAAACAAATTCAAAAAATTCTGCCTAAATACCTAATCATATCATAGTGAAATAACCACCTTGCAAATCAAAAAAAGACAGCTCATGCATATTATTATTTTGAAACAAATATTATTACGTATTCACGTACCGTTACGCATGCAACGACGTCATCATCTATCAAATGCATTTATGATAACATCTGATTTAATTTCACTTGTATATAAAATTTCTAATATATGATACTTGTAACGTATAATTATAAGAAATATACATTCCATATATTTATAAATACATATATGTATATGGTTTAAAAATATTTGGCCAATATTTCACACAATTTTTTAAAACATTTCAAATTTCAAAGTTTCCAAAATTCAACAATGCATTTAATTCCATGGATAAAACTATCATTTCGGATCAAAATTTTAAATCAAAAAAATTTTTGAAATGTCATTTTCAATAATTTGGTACTCTAAAGACGTACAAATAATAGTTTCTAGTACCGACATTTTTTGTATTCTTAAATTTATTGAATATTTCAATTGAATATATGTATATATTAAAATTGATTTTTAAATATTTATATAACTTAATTATCACGAATAATAATTAAATTACAGAAATAGCCTTATATAAAAAATTTGTCATCCATTACAAATTTAATTACTTTTTGATATGTTTCAATTTATATTCTAAGAATTGATTTTGATTTTCCATAAGTAAAAAAAATACATCCGCAAAAAGTATGAATTAAAATTGGAAAATTAAACAAAAAATAAACAAATTATCTATCCGGTATTGTTTAAATGATGATGAATCGAAATTGAATCAATGAAAGTACTCAAAAAAACTTTTCATTATTTTTCATTAAAAAATTTTCATCATGACATTAAAACTGATTTATCTGTTTAAATAAATTCATTTATCTAATCATCTTCTCATCCACGATCGCTGTATCGTGTTAAGAATCATGATGAAGTAGAGGAACAAGAATTTTCTTATCATTGTAAGAAATAAAATGAATTGAAAAAAAGATAAAATAACAACTTGAATTAAAAAAAAACATTATTATTGAAATTTTTCGACTAAGAAGTCAATCACCTAATGAATTATATAAATTAGTTTTTATTGGATGAAATGTAAATTATTTCAATTCGATTTCATTTTTTCGATAGTAAAATTTTGTTATGACTTCTTTGGTATTTTTAAATCTTTGTTTATTTGAATTGTATTATTCATTAAAAATATTTCACGATTTTTTATTGTAATATTATCAGAGTCCAACATTGTTTGCCGAAATTGTTTATAGATGCATTATATGAAATTACATAATCAGAGAGTGAAATAATTAATTTATTTATGATTATAATAACTATCGGAACTATGCACTTTTACTAATGTTGATGTTGATATTCTCGGGTGAGATAATATTAATTACATATCAGAAATATTTTTGTTTTAATTTTCTGGGTAGAAAATCGTGTGGTGAATTGAATGGAACCATCTTGACTATTCAATCTTGCTAACTGATCTTTAATTAGGTTAATCAAATTTCTTAAAATTATAAAAAGTACCACATGATATAGTTTCTTAACATGTCATTCTACCATATCATATTTAATCATACCGAGAGGATTGTGAAATAGGGAATTTATGAAGCAGATGTGTGTATATATTTTTTCTGATTCTCTATTTTTGATATGTTATTAGTTCCAAAATATCACTAATGAAATACAAAATTTTATTTGTCTTCGGTTCATTGATAAACAGATGATATACATATATTACATACAGCAATAACTGTATGGCAAATAGCGATACGAAATTCCCTCAGAAACTGAAAAATTAATCAAAACGAATTAGCAATTTTGCATGGGGTACTATATTAAGGAAAGATTAATTAAAAGATATTCATTAAAAATTTGGAACTATTTTAAAAATTTCCTAATTATTTAGCATATTTTATAATGAATTACTTGAATAAGCTGCATTATAATCTAATGACTGATAAAATAAATTTCTCTATGTTAATAATAATGATATTTAAGAGAAAAATTATAAGAATAAATGCATTAAAAATATGCTTTTGTAATGCTGACTAGAAGAGTATTCTTTTTTTAAATTTAATTTTAAAAATTTAATGATAACTTAAAAATTTAATGATTCCTTTTTTAATTTTTTTTTGATAATAAAATCAAAAATTTTTTCTGTGTATTATCGGTGATTCTACGAGAATGGGTTTTTTTGGTTATTTAATGTAAAAATAAAAAAAGAAATAATTCAAACGAATTGTTTGCTGTCACAGTGACATTTATTTAAAAAAGATTTTAAAAATACAAGCACATATGAATGTTAAAATAATAGCATATTGATTTTATTTATGTACACCAAATATTTGTTAAAATTTCGTTGGCATTCAAAGTTTCTCAATAGTCTTTTTCTTCAATTCTTCAATTTATGCTTACTGAGGAAACTAATTTATATTTGATGAATAATTATACTATCATTTTTTGCTGCTTTTAGAGACTGTAACTATAAGAAAAATGATTTTTCATTCAATTATAATGTTGGAAGAAAAATCATTGGTTTAAATTTCATCTCCAATTTACTGTTCAAAATTTCGAAACGAAAGTAGTTGGATGAGAGCAGAAATAAAGTGATAAAGTGTAAAAGTAATGTTTCAATTGACTGCTTTCGAAAAGTCCTATTCGAACATAATATGAATCAGCGTTTAGATCACGCAACTTTGAATTTATTTTTTACATAAAAAAGATATTGTTTGGTAGTTGGTTAAAATCCAAATGATATCAAAATGAATTTGTAATTCACATTGTTTAAAAAATTCCCATGAAATGAAGAAATTCATTGTCAAACAACATGATTCTCTTTAAAAAGCAGAAATCATAAACCTTTATCAATTTAACAATTCATATCAAAATCCATGCATATATATTTAATTAAACAATGACACAATATTTTATTATCTTTTGAAATATTATAACATCAAAGAATTTTTTTACATCCATATATAACTTTAGCAAACAATGTATTTCGTCTTTTGCGCGATATTTGCCAAACTGATCTAAAGGAAGAAATTGAAATCGATTAAAGAAATTTTAATTCAATCTGATATTAAACAAAGAAAGCGTTTATATGAAAATGAAAAAATATTAAATTTTTGTTTTTTTCATTTTTCTTGTTAAACTGAATTAATTATAAAGTTCTCGGTGAACTTAAATAACTTCAAATAAATACCTGTTAAGTTAGGTATCATATTAACTTTCGATTAAAATTTTAGCATAACATTTTCCAGTTTACGAATTCATTTTAATTTTCAGTTTCATATTCTAATCTTCAGTGATTTAAAATATAGAATAATAGTTCAACTTCACATAAAATTCCATTTTTACGTTAATCTCAGAAAAGACAATTTTTCAATGAATTTTTATAATTATCAGTTTAAAACCAATCGTTTGAAATTATGAAAAATTGTTTCCATTGTGTAGTTACATACATGTCTTTGAATAAAGCTATGTTGATGAAATTATTAATGTGTCCAAGCTCTTTATGTCAGAATATTTCAACAAATAATTTATAGTAGGTTTTACATCTGACCTCTCATTCAGAAAATAAACTCTATTTAATAAGAGCATAAAAGTAACAATGAAACTTACGGTTAATTTCTGTTAATTTTTAGTAATCTTCTAAATCTGATGGCACATTGTAATCCGATGATTTTTTATGATAGATTGATCTGAATGATTTAAAAATTTGCAGACTTTTTTTTCAAAATTTGTTTTGAAGCCGTGCAAATATTGCGATACATAAACTTCCGCTTCCAACTTTAATGTAATTTAGTTTCTGCTTGTTGCCGTAAATGACATCTTTTGATATTTCTATACTAAATTATACTAATTTTATTTCAGAGATCATCAAGTTAGAAACATTTCTTTTTAAAATTTACCTTATACTGCACGTTCGGCTATTTCATCATACATTCATGTAATGACAGTTGAGTGGTTGTTCTGCCAAGAGCAAATTAACAAATTTCTGCCAAGAGTTCTCCCAGGAGCAAATTAATAGATTTCTGCCAAGAGTTCTGCTAAGAGCAAATTAATAAATTTCTGCCAAGAGTTTTGCCAAGAGAAAATTAATGAATATATCATATCAATTCCATTATAATAAATAGAAAATCCTTTGAAAAGAAAAAAGTTTTTGAATTCGATTTTGAATAGCTCTGAAATGTTAGTACGCTGGCAAATATATAATGACTCCGAATTTTAGCAAAATCGTTGCCAGCTAATTCAATCTTAATTTTTTTTTAGGTCTAATAATTGAATACTTGAATAAATGTAATAAAATAAAATCTATTTGAAATATTTTTGAAATCTAAATATGTGAAAAAGAATTATTGCGAAAAAAAAAAGGAATTATTACTATCATCAGAATGAAATAGTATATGAGCTAGTAGACCCAGTTCGGAAACAAAATGCCAAAATTTAATATTTTCAAGATATGATGTTTTTAATTTTAGATTTCAATTTAATTTCATCAATCAGTTCCATCAACAGGCACAACTAATCTATAATTTCAGAACATTTCATCAATAGATGAAAGCATTCATCCTTCTTTCCCTTTCTTTCTTTCGATTTCTCACATTTTCAAAGACACTTTTTGCCGAAGTATGTTTTGAAATCATTCAAATTTTTCTTTCAAATGTTTTTCTATTATTTTTTAGATTATAAGAAGGTTTTTGGTATAATTCGACAAAAAAAAAACTGGCAACATAGATTTTTATCAAAATATCACTTTGTTTTTATTGTATTACATTCACACGAACAGACAATGAAGTATAAGATTCGGCATAAAAAGAGTCAAATAAATGATGAAGTAGTAGATGAAATGGTGTGAAAATTTCGTCATATTTGTGTCAAACTTTTGAGAAAGTAATAAATGAAGTAATGTAATCGAATGATAAATCCTAAACTTAACCAACGGGCTATGGAATATCAATAACAGATTTTTGATGAACAAAAAAAGTGGAACAAATTTTAAAAGTTAAAATGAATAATACATTTTTCTTTTCTTTCTTTCTCCTCTTTCTTTGAATATGAAAAGATAGCGAATTTTTATGACTAAGTAATTAATTCTATATTTTTCATATTCATTCTACTAGATATCAAGTGTAAAGCAGAATGATGAAAAAAGGGAAGGAGAAAAAAATTTGGATATATCGGGAATGAATTGATTGAGAGCAAATCAGTGATAAACGACACATTTTGTTGTTAAACTAGACTTGATCAACTTTTTATAATCAAGACGAACACAGCTTAATCTTTGATCAGTTGATTTTCTAGATCATCTCAAAATGACCAGTGGAAGCAAATGAAAATGAAGCATGATATGTTGTTGATTGTCTGACCAAACGAAAGTATAATCTACAATATAAATTTTAAGTGATCATTGCATACATCGATTTGTAAATTGGATGGCCTTTAATATATATGGATAAGCTCGTTAACCAAAAATATTAAATTTTTCATCAGAAGCGATTAAATATTTTACTTTAAATACAGCAAGACTGATGACATTTTTATGATACTCATATTGCTGCCAGTTATTGCTATAGAGAATAATTCCGACTTAACTTATTAAATACTGGAGAATGATTTCATCATTATTAATTGAAAATTATTATAATTCATGATTATGATAATTTATCTCTTCTATCAATCATGATGCTACTATTATATTATCAATTGTGACCTTTTTGTTTTTCTGGTTGATAAAAAAATTCATACTCTTATCATTCTTATTTTTAATGTTTATTATTAATTGTTCTTAATTATTTATTCAGTCTATTATTGTATTCGTATATAAATGATTTTTTTTTTGATACTAGGATAAAAATTTATTATTTGCAAATTCATACTAATTTCAAACATTCTTTAAATCTATGCATATTTACTTTTTCCACTAGTTAGCTTCTATTGTCTATAAGTTGCCAAAAGGTATCAGTAATTTTTGTGTTAACGAACAGCTAACAGTAATACAATTTGCAAGAAGATATAAGCGTTAGAAGTAGATAGTCGAAAAGACGAAAAGACGCTAAAGGATCACAAATATTAAGAAAAAAGTGACATTTTCTTTTATAACACTACTGCTATTTAAAAAAATATTAATTGTTTATAATTATTTACATGAAGGGAATGGAAAGAAAAATTACGAGATAAAAAAAATAATGAAATAAAGAAAATAAGTAATAAAAAGTAATAGATACAAATATATTCGTAAAAATTAGATTCCGAGAAAATGCATAATGTCGAGTAAAGCAATGTAAGATGCAGTTTGAAAAAAAATAAAAATAAATAACGATGGAATCAATTGTTGAAGAAAATGAAACTAGAAGTAATTCATTCATTAAAAAATCTCATAGGATGTTTACACATGTTCTAATGATTGGTTAGATGTAATGTATCGATGAGGATTGCTTTTCCGGTTATCAGTATTGATAAGAGTAACGGATTGATAAAGATTAATATTTAAATTATTAGAACCAGTTTTTAGTAATGATTTCACATGGATTCATGAAAAACATTAGTTATTGATTACATTATTTCAACTCCATTAATTAAAATTTTAGACAGTTTATCATTATCTTTTCAGCAACTATTATCTTTTCAAAATATTTAAATTTTGAAAATTATCATGTTTCCTAATTTCATTACAATTATGAAAAAAATCGAAATTAATGCCTTTATAGCATTTTTCATGAAAATGATCGAGCAGAATCCTTCTTCCGAAGAAAAAATACTTACGAAACTCATTATGAATTTTCTTGTTCTAATCTACTAATGATTAGATTTGAATGAATTCAAAGATTCATTTTGCAACATTCTGAATCGTAGGTTATTAACACAATTGCAAATAAAGAATATAACTTTTTTTCTACTATATTTATAATATGCGAAATGCTCATGATTCAATATCAATCGCCAGGTGACTTCGCAAAAAAAAATTGTGTATGAGAACTTTTGATGCTATATTAACAAGTGGAATCGAGAAAAATCTGTTGATATGATTGATATTATATCATACCGCTTAATTAATACAATGTAATTTTATTATTCACAGACTCATATTTTCATAGCTACGAGACATAAATTTTTTGGAGTAGATATACACTATATTAAAATCGCCAAAAAGAATCGACGATGCGAATATTTTCAAGTTGATAGTACACTTTAATGATTATCAATACGGTATCAATTTTGAGGCATACTCGATTAAAGCAATAATGTTAACAAACAATTCATATGCGTGATTTATCAAGACGAGTTGCCTGATATTGATAGCGACAATAAGATAGGATGCATAAAGATATCACAAAATGATTAAATTTTCAATTTATAGTGAAACAACATATCCGAAATGTGAATGATGCAGCACTGATGATGGTTTACAACAATGCCATTGATCTGAAGTCACTTTCATGTGAATTTAAGTCCCAATAATGCGGTACTTCACCATCATTAACTGGAAATTCTGTCAGTTGAAAGATATAGTGTACTCTGAAATCTTATACTCTGAAATGCAATTCCTGTCTTTGCTAATAAATAAACTCTTGAACTTCAAGCCATTAGTACATAGCCATTAAAAAAGAAAAAAAAAACTTCTGTCACGACTATATTAAATTTAGCAATAATTTTATTAAGTTATTATTGCTTTCAATATATTCGTCAATATATTCGTATTTTCTGCCGTGATATACAGTGCCAGAAAATCAAATAATATTATATTTCGTTAACTATGAAAATATGAGGTCTGTGAATAATTATCGATTTAATCGAAACAGCCAAATGAACTAGCTAAATCAGAACAGTCAGTAAATCTAAATCAATTGTTGAATCTGCAAATCATGGTCTAAATGACAATATATGTGCCATCACTTCCCAAAAAATTTTTTTTTGAACAGAAATATAAAAATTCTGATGTATTCCTCATTGCATCAAAATGAAAATGATAATATCATAAATGACAAAAATGATTAAAAAGAATATATCCTTAAACTATTATGCAAAAATAATGGAACAAAACACTGAAAGTTTAGATAAGTTTTGAATTTCAATAAAAATGTTTACCATTCCTGCGAGATAGGGCTCAATTTCATCTTAAAATCTTGGATAAGAAAAAAAAGCAAATTTAATGAAAAACACTCTGTTATAAGGTATAATGGATATATATGGAATATAAAATTAAATTCTCTCTGTAAAAGTGGAAGTGCCGAAAAATTCACCATAATCTGAACATATATTGAAGAGGATATTGAGACTCAACAATAAATAACTAAAGGAGATAATAAGCTGTCTAAGATTTACGAAGTCAAAAGATACGGAAAATCTTGAGAATAATATATAATCAATGATAACAGGAATTAAAACAATTAGGAATCATCGCTGATTTTCTCATCATCAACACACATCCAGATTTACATTTAAAGCAGAAGTCTTCATCAATAGAGATTGAGCAGACTAATACAGGATTGATTTATATCAAAAGTCATCGTGGAAAAAAAAAATAGGTTAAAAACGATTTAATAAATACAGTGCGGTAATAGTACAATGAAAACAATTATTACGGACTTTCGAATGTCCAAATAACATAAATTATTGAAGATGAATATTGTTCAATAAATTTTTATTGGCAACTATTTGAATGGTTCTTCGTTTGTCTCATAATCGTCCTATTACTACATTAACATTGCACCTTTATTTGAAACTTGGATCAACTTATTTCAGGCGGCCTAAATTTATAACCCAAGTTTTCCAAATGGCATGCAATAGTAAATGGTGAAGTGGATTGCTTTTTCTACAGAATCTTCTTAAACTTTGAATCTATTATGGTATTTCTTTAAGTGCTGAAAATTTTTTATCTAATGATTTCTTTGCATATCGTTTGCTATCGAATTAAACTATAATAATTTTTAAATGATCACTTTATCATCATCTATGTAAGATATTTTATCACCTGCTTCTGCTTAGTATATCATTTTCTTCTAATTTCTAAAACAGAATTTTCAGCTATTACTCGTTGCAAAAGAAAAATCTTCGAATTTGCTGCTTTGATCCTGCTATGCCACATTATATATCTATATGACTTTATAGAATATCATACTTATATAATAATATAGACGAAATAGAAAGCATAGCAAATACTAAATGATGACAAAAATAAATATTTACTATATTGTCGTACTTTACCATTGTTACCATCTTTTCGGCTTTCGACTCATCGGTGTTGTTTCTTGCTACTTTTGTACTACTGTCGACCCACCCACCACTATTGAATTATCAAAATTATAGTTAAAATGCGTTTGTCAAAAAGATTTCTATTCCATCAAGATCGAATTCAATAATAAATTTATTAGCGATTCTTTATTACTAAGAAAATAGTAAAAAAATTGTATTATTTTTTTTGACAAGCGCAAAATATATTTATTCATTTATTTATTTATTTATTTATTTATTATTATTATTATTATTATTATTATATATATTATTATTATTATATATTATTATTATTATATTATTATTATTATTATTATTATTTATGCTGATAACAGAAAATAAAAGACAGGTGCTCATGAAAATATTTATGCATTTTCGTATTTATGCATTTGTTCTGAATTATTGTTTATAATAAAATTTCTGGTTTAACATGAATAAAATGTAAATATAGAAATGACTATTGAAAATGTTTATTTTATTAAAATCCTTCTTTGCTCATTGCTATCAGAAATATTTATATTTTTCCATGAGCACCTGTCTTTTATTTTCTGTTATCAGCATAAATAATTATTGAGTGATGATAAATAAAAATTAAGCTGGAAATAAAATATAATCTCTTTATATTAAATCAATTTTAGAAAACAAACATTTCACATGGAAACAGGATTTTTTCTTAATTTTTAGATTAATTTAATTGGAATAGTTGAATTATTGGATGTGAAGAAGATGGCATCACGACGGAAAATACGAATATATTGACGAATATATTGAAAGCAATAATAACTTAATAAAATTATTGCTAAATTTAATATAGTCGTGACAGAAGTTTTTTTTTTCTTTTTTAATGGCTATGTACTAATGGCTTGAAGTTCAAGAGTTTATTTATTAGCAAAGACAGGAATTGCATTTCAGAGTATAAGATTTCAGAGTACACTATATCTTTCAACTGACAGAATTTCCAGTTAATGATGGTGAAGTACCGCATTATTGGGACTTAAATTCACATGAAGGTGACTTCAGATCAATGGCATTGTTGTAAACCATCATCAGTGCTGCATCTTCACATTTCGGATATGTTGTTTCACTATAAATTGAAAATTTAATCATTTTGTGATATCTTTATGCATCCTATCTTATTGTCGCTATCAATATCAGGCAACTCGTCTTGATAAATCACGCATATGAATTGTTTGTTAACATTATTGCTTTAATCGAGTATGCCTCAAAATTGATACCGTATTGATAATCATTAAAGTGTACTATCAACTTGAAAATATTCGCATCGTCGATTCTTTTTGGCGATTTTAATATAGTGTATATCTAGTCCACATAATTTTCTTAATTAGGAACTTCAGTTGGTAATTGCGACGGTAGACAACAATAATTATAAGAATTTATTCTTAGAAGATTAACAGATATGCGATATGATAATCCAAAGATTTCCACTTAATTATTCAGATTGGAATAATCGTTTCTAAATTTGACTGGGAGTTGATAAGGAATTGCTTAAATCAAGCATTATCAGAATCGTTTAGCAGAAGAAAATCAGACCACTGTTAAGCCGATAGTAGCTGAGAAACAAATCCTTCGTTTCACCAATCTGAGCTATGATTGATACTTGATAAGTATTCGATGTAACAGATAATCGAGTATACAAACAAAAGAGTTACAAAAACATTAAATGAATAAAGGGTCATTGTATTCATTTGATAAATGAAATTAATTGCTACAAAAATAGACGTCCAATAAAAAATTAATAGATAAAGCTAACAACTGATAATTGACGATCATCTCTGATTGTCAATTATCTCTTTCTTTCTTAAAAGATAAAGGCGAGAGTATAAAAAGTGTTATGTTAAATCGATAATTATTCACAGACCTTATATTTTCATAGTTAACGAGATCATGATATTATTTGATTTTCTGGTACTGTACATCATTTTTAGATATCTGTATTATATTTTATATTATCATTTATAGAAAATAAGGAGTTAACGGTATTTCAGAAATGATTTGACAGAGCCAAAATTTTGGTTTTCCCAAATAAAAAAATTGAATGTAAAAAGTTCTATTGTTATCTTCCTTTTATATAAAAAAGTTGCAACCGATAAATGAATTAACATAAACAATTAAATAACTATCACGATAAGATTCATTTCTGACTACAATTGAATACAGTAGGATTATGTTTTGCGATGGTATTATATATTTGTCAAATATCTGGATGGATAATTCCGTCGATAGTGGCTTCATAAATGGCATGCAGACAGGTAGATACATCCTTTTAAACGGCATAATCTTCCGGAAACATTTCTACTCCAAGCTATTTCATTTTTCACTTTCTGCAGTAATTACATCAAATTAAATAAATCAGCAAATTTGTTAGAATCTATACAGTTTCTGATTCCCTCACTTAAGAAGCGTATCGTTAATGATTAGAGTTATATAAGTTTTGAACAGCATCAAATATTGGGTGACATAATATGAATGTTGATTGATTTTGATGACAAAATGATACGTTCGTTATTATACATATTTCAATGCTTAATGCATTTATTTCGAAGAGTTTGATCAATCGTCGATATTATCATCTTATTATGTAAAATTACAATGAATTAAAATTAATGATTAAGTGGTTGTCATAGTGAAGTCGATTGCCATTCGATCATATTCGTCAAATGATGTTATTTAGAGCTGATGACAAGCAATATTGCATCATTTAAATAATTTTTCTGATGTGTGAACTAGCTAGCTATAAGTGATATTATATGTGTAATAGATTGACTGATTATTACAGTTTGTTAATTGATAAATAATTTTACTTTTAATTGACGTATTCAATATAGCAATTTGAAAATACATAAGCTTTAAATTTCATTTCTTTTTCGCTCTAATTACATTACATCATTTAGGAATCATTTTCAATTAAATTCAACAAATTCACGAAATGTATGTAATTGAAAATTTTCTAATTTCAGAAAATTCATCATAGCTGATCAATCGTCTGTAAATGATAAATAATATAAAACGATTGATAGCTACTATGAGACAAGCTTCAAATAAATTTGAAATAATTTGCGAATAAATTCACTTCATTCCCATTTGCATCTATTTATTAATTCTTCTCCATTTATCATAAAACACAAATTATGATTATATATATGGCTATAGCTATGAAAGCAGCATATAACGACAGTTCTCGAATAAGCTATAAAATGTTTACGTTTATGTAGAAATTATATCTATACTGCATATGCATATTATAGCTTTTCAGATTTTCTTCGACATGTGAATAAGTCTTAGTTCTATTTACAAATATACATATATATACATATATGTCCACTGGATACTTTATGGATTCAGCATTTCGCCAAGTCGCTACTCATATGTACCTAGTCTATAGAAGTACAATTTGAAGTCAGTTTTGAGCAAACTTATTATGTATAAATTCGAGTTCAGTTTAAGATATATGTGATTACGTATAAAGACATCATTATGAGTTTGAATCAAGTTCGAATAATTCATATTTAAGATTAAATGGAATAATGGCTGTGTTGGTACCAATCCTACCATGTGTATGTATTTTTCTATTATGTCTTCTAACTGGATTTGTTGGCAATACTGCGCTCATTATAGCTACTATCCAGAGCAAGTACATCATTGACTGATTAAATATTTTATCATCATTTTTTAATCATTAATAATCGTTTGACCAATGATATCAGTTTATTTGATTATTAGTTATTACATCATTTCTTAATTTTTGTATGGAATGCAAAAAAAAAAGAAAGTTAATAGCTAGACATAAAACGTTAGGATAATTTGATTAATTTGACATTAGCTAAATTTGAGCAGACAAGATTCAAAGTTTCAGATATATTTCAGTGGACAAAAGGAAAGGAAGAAAATTACGCATACAAATTTTATGTAAATATGAGTGATTCATAGTTAACATTCATAATCTTTTGTGTAGCAATTATTAAACCTTAGTTTCAACTTTAAAAATTTCTAACTCCAAACATCGAAATAATCTCCATATGGATTCTAGACATCTACACAATATTAACAACATATGCATAGCACTGAGTGCATTTGGTGATATACTTCACCAAATCGGTCACATTCCATTTGCATACTTTATTTTTACCGGAATTACTTTTATACCTTTACGGACATGTATTTGGATACAATTAATACCCAATTTCGGTCTAAATTTTGCAATGACTATATTATTTCCTATTGGTGTTAACCGCGCCATCGCCATTTTGAAACCTTTAAGGTAAATATTTGGATGTGACAAGTAAGTTCAAGCTTTCTGCAGATGGCATATAATTACGTTTTTCAGCTAGCGAGACTAAATTTGTCTGTCGCTTTCCTCCTAATTCGAAAATATTTTTAAGTAAGAACTGTTACTTTCATTTGCAGATATCAAAAATTAAAAAAGAAATTTAATATCGTAGCAATGACTCTACCACCTGCACTTTATGCAATTGTTATGCTCATATTGGTTTTAATATATGAAGGAAATAACGAGTAAGTTGATTTTTCTGGACATACAGTGACAAAAAAAGTTATCAGTGATATTCAAAATCGAATTTGTGCAGAATAAATGTCTCATATAAGATAATAACAATTTTCTTAGAAAAATCAACAAATACTAATTCGTCTTTGAACGAGAAAAGCTTTTTTATTTCCTTTTCTTTTGATTGGTTGGAAAAAATGGGACACAATTTCTTTCCTCTATTAAGAAAAATAATATGAATCGAAGGACTGATAATAGAGAAATGAAAAATATAACGGAAAAATACTAGAAGAAAGCTGAGAATATCCGGTCTTCGGAATTGTGCAAAATGCAGAAAATATTTCCAATATGCTGTTCATTTGCAGTATCGAAATAATTTGTCATGTAGTAGCAGTATACAGTAATCAAGTAAGTTCGATTTGGAGCATTTCATCAGTTCTTATTAATTTAGCGACAATTATTCTTTATGCAATATTGAGCCGAATAATAGTGAAGGCTGAGACAAGTGAGCTATTTAATTAACTGATAAAGTAAAGCAAATATCAACTTGAATGATACCTGCCTGAAATATTCCATCCTATGTTATATTACCACAAATATCCTTTATCATGTTTTCTTTCTCCACTAGCTGCTGTCATTTCTATATCAGATCATATCTTTTATGAAAGTATAATTAATAATGAATAACTTAAATGATTTGTCATAATAGTATACTATTTTTAATTGCAGCAACCAGAAACTTCGAACTAATACAGACATTAAACATAATCGTGGCATCTGTTGGATTGGGACAGTTATTATCAATGATGATATATTTATTGACACTAGTCTTCGATTTTACCGAAATAACAGTGTTTTATATAGGATGCTATGCGGGAATATTTATTAATATAAGCATTTCATGCAACTGGTTATTTTATTATTGGAGAAGGTAAGAATTAACAAAGTAATTTTTTCCGATAGATCATCATCATCTCATCAGATCATCACTGATTGTGAAATATCGAAAAGCAATATTTTAACATTGAAATTAACATTGTAATTTGTAATTATAGACAAACAAAATATTGCAGTACGGAGTATCGCAATGAATTCAAAAAGCAATTCAGGAAACTTCCGTGCTTAGAAAATGTCATTAAACTGACACCAACATATACAATGCAATACATATCCACGATTCACCGATAGTAGGAATTGAATGCGAAAATCTCGCCAATTTGATCTTATTCTCTAATGATATCCATGCAGATTGATAATTAAGAATCAAAAAATTAATGGGAACATTGGCAGTGATTGCTACAATCATTCCATAATTAACTTAATTCTCATGTAGCTTTTCACATTGATTCTTGGAGGTTATTTGAATCAAAACTTATTTTATATTGAAAAAAAAGACAATTCCAACTTTTAAGCAGAGGGAGAGACTTCTTCATCAAATTATAATATCTCGCAATATATTATTTTTAGATGATAATTTGTTTTACTGGCATTTCAATTTAGGATGTAATAATTTGTTTCTCCTGCAATTTAAAATATTTAATAATTAATAATTAGAAATACTAATACTATCTTCAGTCTCATCCAGCATGTTCAAAGCCATATTGCTTTTCTAAAAAAGTGAATATTTCGGAATCATTTAAGGCTATTATTTCAAAAATAGAATTTCATCAAAGATCTTCAGAAACATAACTTTTTCAAACTGATTAGAAAACTTTTGAAAGCTCTTAAATTTAATTGTACTATTCACATTCACAAGAAATAAAAGAATGAAAATTATGAATGAATTATGAAAATGAAATTATATTCAAAAACTACAAGAAATAAAGTTATGCTAAAAACAATCACATCATTTTTTTTTCTAATTCACGAAATGTTAGCATAGCATACTACTGACAGTTTTTTTCATATGTAACATCTCTCGAACTTATATCCAAGACACTATTCAGAGGGAAAAAGTTATTCAGTTTCATCCCTCAAATATTATTTCTCTAATCCCCAATTTCAATTGAATTCAGAGATCGAACTTTAGTTTCTCTCTTTTGATGATGATAAATTTGTTTTCGCATACTAAAATTTTTGTGAAAAGTATGTGCTGTTGAAAAATTGGAAACTTGGATAGAAATTTGTTATGTAGCGAAGTTTTATTATCACAGATTTCATTCGTCGTAAATGCGATACACAAATTCGTTGGAGAACATCGACAATTAGAACCGATGACTTGAACTTCCCTTTAATTATAGGGAGGTTATCTAAGGCTTATTAATGTCCGAGTAATAGAGTTGAATTTGGGAAAGCGGCAACACACGATGAGGTAAAGCGTCTCACCAAAGGAGATTTGATTGTGAATATATGCACGTGTATGGATGTGACCTCTCAACCGATAAATTTCTTTTCTATATTGATGGTTTATGACGCTTTCAGCAACACCTATGACCTCAAAATATGACTGGTTTAAACAATATTCTTCAACAATTATAGGATTGACTTTTAAGATGAGTTTTTGTTAGAAAACATGAAAAAAATTATGTAATGTAAATTCTTTGATGGTACCAAGATATTTAATAAGATATGTGTAACTTAATTGTTTGCAACATATTTCTATTATAAATATTGCGGTTATTCCAACAAAAATTTTTGGTAAAAAAAATCTTTTATTTAATCTGAGAACTATAATTGATTTTAGTTAATAAAAGTAATTCGTGCCAAGCAGCTACAAGTTGGTAAATCTGACAAGTTGGCAAATCAAACTGACCTAAATCCACTAATCTCTTTATATCTAAAAAAAAAAAAGGAAAGTTAGCAGCCTGCAAACATACATATTATGCATGCGTCATGCCGACTTTATAATATGTTCTATAAAAACTCCAGTCTCGAATATACGTTAAAACCTCCGATACATGAAAAAATCAAATCATTGATGAATATCAACTCATATTAAAAAAATCATTAAAACAGCTGAAATTTCCTGAGTGTATGTATTATTGTTGGAAAAAAGTTGAAAATCAGTAGAACCTAACAAAATTTTCTTAAAAATTGATTTAATAAAAGTCTTGATTGCTGAAATTAAATGCTTGTTTTTCAGAAAATCATTTAATTGCCTTATTTGGCGGACCAACAAACCATCGTTCAGAAACGATTTACATTGAGTATTCTAAATAAAAAAAAGCCAGAATAAAGAAAATGTGTTAAAGGCATTGCTATTAATGCATCATAAATTTTATAATACAGTAAACAAAAGTAATGAAGAAAAGTAGGCGCTTAAAAAAGTAGAATAAATAAGGGGTGTCAAAAATTTTATCGCAATATTTTATTAGAAGTTGATCATCTCATTTGAATGCAAAATCTTCAAAAATCTAATCACTTTTTTCGAATAAACTGAAGATATTGAACGACGCTAAAATTAGATCTAAATTTTAGTATAAAAAAAGTAAAGTTGGTATCATGTAAAACTGTCATTCTTTCAATTTAAATAGCGAAGAAAATGCAATTTGGAGATCTTAAAAACCGCAGAACAGTTCGGACTTGTGCGCAAATTTTGATCTATATTCTATCTGGTGTAAGAAAAATAACAGCTTGAATAATCAAAACAAAAGAAAAGACTGTAATATGTTTGTACTAAAGTTACGTAAATGAAATCGAAAGAGATGAAGGAGAAGGAACTGATCAATGAAGGATGTTGAGAAACCAGAACATATGTAAAGCAATATAATTTATAATTTTCTGTGCAATTTACTTCATTCAGTCATAAAAGTAAAAAAAAAAAAAAGGAATTAACGAAGGAAAAAAGAAAAAAACAAAGAAACCTAAAATATCAAAAGTTTCATCTCCATCATACTGCAGTAACCGGTCCAAGTTCAGCAGCGACAGCAGCTGTGTGTATGGCCTTTAATGTATGCGCTTCGGAACATTTAGTTTTTCGGACGCCAACAATTGGTGCCATTCGTTTTGTAAATTCAATATAATTTTTCTGCAGTTCGTTCTGAAATTTTCAAAAATTCTCAATGAGAAACTCTGTCTAAAATAATTCATCATGGGAATGGAACAGATTGAAAAAAATAATACCGAGCGCTTATAAATCAATCAAAATTATTGTAATTAAAAAGAAATAATATTATTGAGAAAAGAATCCTATGTACAGCAATATCATTATCTAACAGTTGATCATTCTAAAATATTAACGATACGAATAATCTTTCACATTTATAAATGAAAGCGTTATAAAATAATTAAAGATATTTAAAAAATGACTTCATAGTTTTGCGACGAAAGAATTGTTTCTAACAGAAAAAGAATTATTCCGTTCATTAAAAACCAAAAGAATAACAAGTCAACCTGATAAGCCTGCTGATCCGCCTGGATAAGCTTCTTGTTTTTTTGAAGAGCATCAGCACATTTCTTCAGAAATCTTTAAAACATAATCGAAGCTTATTTTGTAGTTTATCCATCGGTTTGCCACGTTCATCCAAAACCATATTTGTAAGAAATACGTTGGCGATCTTCAAAAAAAATCAATAAAATTACTATTGAAAATGATAACAAAACATCTTCATTTATTAACTATCGGAAAAAACAGTTAGTATTATAAAAAAGTATTATAAATGCAAATATAAAGTTGAAGAAATGACCTCTTGTAATAACGATAATCTTAAAAAAAATTCCAAATTATTCTGACTAGATTTCAGTCAGAATCTCATTTTCAGCATGTTCTTTATGTTTTTTATTAATACCAAAAGGCAAATTTATGAAGCTTTAGTATCTCACTTCTATAGGACCTTGATTGACAGTGGTACCAATGCAACCTTGCAGCACCATTTGAAGCATTTTAGCATCGGGTGGATCTTGCACAGTAGCAGCAGCTAATTCACGAGTTCGTTTTTGGACATCTTCAATTGCAACTTCAATTGGTGTTAAAATGATTTGTTCACGATTCACTATTCGAAGACGAGTTTTCACATATGGAAAACTGGAAAAGATAAAAGTTCAAAAAAAAAAAATTTAGGGAAGAAAAGAACTGAAAAATGAGAAATTTAGGAAAGAAATTTTTTTTTAGCGTCTCTCGGATCCAAGCAACATTGTGAATGTACGCAAGCTCCTCAAACTATTAAAATCTTTTCATCCTTAAATATTACAATTGAATAACATTGCTAATTTGTTTTTTTTTTTTTTTTTTTTTTTTTGATTCTAGCAGACATATATGCAACAGATGCTTTCTTCATTACTTCATTACTGTTTACATAAGTTATCACACTTTAATATCTCAAGCCAAAGACATTAATTTTGGTGGATTTTAGTGATCCAAATTACCTATTTTGCGTGATGAGCACAGTTCGTTTTTTTATATTGATCTTTCAAATCACCGTGAGGACGACCATCTTTCGTAAACGGTGTTGCATAAACAAATCGATATAACTTGTGATTTCTCTCGAAATGAGTTGGGCGACGACGTCGTTCCCAATTCTCCAAATACGGTTCTACATATGTAATTTGTAAATAGGCTTTCGTAGAATCCAAACGACTTCGATCTACCTAGAGATCGATTTTGATTAATTGAAACAGTTTGTTCATTTCACTCGTTGAATAAAAATTTGTGGCAATAAGACAATTATTTAAAGTTAGTCAATAGATAAAAAACATACAATATTTGAATCTTTAATAACTTCCACAGTTCCTTTCCCAAAACGATCTGTGTAAAATGCATCTAAACGATGGCTGATTTCGGACAATTTCGTAATAGCCGGTTCTTTATAGATAAATTCGACACCGTCTAAATCACCAAAACGGACACCATAAAAACCTACCCGAAAATACGTCCCGAAACAGCGTTTATCAGCACTGAAATTTTATCGAAAATTTTTTAATTGCTAAAAATGACGGAGTTTTTGAACTTTTCATATTGCGATCGAAATATGCCTAATTCCTTCCAATTCCATTTCCCATAACTGTGGTCTTTAGATGCTTAAGTCTGGATAATTAATTATAACCATTCATAATTATCCGCAAATATCATTTGAATGGAAAATTATGCTGAGACATGTTGGAACTGAGACATCAGCATAAAAAAGAAGAAAAAACGCATAAAACTGTCTTGCACAATGTAAAATTAGTGTTATTTCCATATTTTTTAAAAACTGGATATTCTAGGCATAAATTAATGAATGTATCTGGAATTCTTTGTATATACCTTGGTAAAGGCGAATACCATGCATCGGCGATATCTTCAATCAGTGGTATAGTTGGTTCAATGCGTGAAAGCGCTTGACTTAAGCAACTATGTACTTGTGCCAAGTGTTGATAATCACGATTTTCTTCCAAAATTGGTGTTATTGTCTAAAGCGAAAAATTATCAAAAAGAAATTTTATATGAAAGTTTGAAATCCATAAAATAACTACTGTTTTACTTATCAAGAAGATTTTGCTTCAAATAAAATATACAAATATTTAATAACCTTATAGAGCTGTATCATTGATTCATACATTTGAGCCTTTTCCATAAATTGCGCCGTTTTCTCCACTAAATGTACTAAACCATTTTGTGTGAAATGACGACTTTCACAAATACCTTCTCCATCGGGACTAAAAGTTCATTCGAAGCACATAACGTTTATTATATTTCGAACTCTTTTCATCGTCCAAAAAATTTGAAGGGAAAATTCTAATAAAAAAAACAGATTAATCCTTGAATTATAATAGTAATCCTAAAATATGGACGGGAAATGTTTTCTGGTTGAAATAAAAATATTACCTAATAACATCATCCGAAACAGCGCTTTCTTCGAGAATATTATCACTTATAGTCTCGAAAGCAGCAGCACCTTTAGGTACATATACATCATACTCACGCATTGAAATATATTCAGCAGCTAAAGCGGCAGCATGCAACATGCACTGCGCAGCTTCTGCTGAGTTATCACGAGCTGAATGCTTATTCGCCATATTTATCAACCATGTTAATCTATAATTATCGCTTCTTCAAGTTCATTTCATAGTGGAAGTCACTTCAAGAAATGTAAAAAAAAATAGGAAACTTGTAATTAATAAGACTGGAATGGAAATAATGTTAGAATATTCTGAAATATTGACCAAATCAAGAATGGAAAAAATAGTTTAACATTGTCTGCCACGTTCATATATGAAATATAGAATAACTAATTTTTCCGAATCAGTGAAGTAAAGATATGTTCTAATAACAGCAGAAAATAATTCCAACCTAAGATCTGGATTGTTCTGATATCCTTTCGCGACACGATACATAAGATCAATTAGCATTTCAAAATCGTTAGTGTATTCTTTCATTTTCACTGTGTCCGACAATATCATATGCAAATTGAAGACCAGATCTTTTACCTGCATTATATCCTATGTTTCCGTAGTCCAAGAATTCTTAACTTCGCAAAAAAACTTGAAAAAATTTTAAGCCATTCTGCATAATTAACCTGCTCTGAAAAAGTAGTGTTGCGTAGCTGCGAATCAATTGAAGCGTCCGTTTCAGAATATATCAGCACAGTTTTCAAGCTATGACGTAAACAGTCTTCATTTATCCAATCACCATGCTTAGTTCCCGTAGAAACCAACGTACTTAATGACATCGTAATTTGCATTTTAACTTTTGAAAAACTTGATCCCGACTCGAAACTCTGCCTCATTAACAGATACAACGAAGCTGCAGCCTATAAATTTAATCTCATTAAAAAAGTAGATTCAATTTTATATCGCACAGTAATCAAATTTCCACAAAAACTTACCTTATGTATTATTTTCACCGAGATTTCATTCAGCTATTCGAACTTCAGTTTATTTTTTCGATACTATGTGTTAATATTTGCTAGATAAAATTATTTCAAATTCATTTACATAATTAATCCTTGATATTCGAGCGAATGTTTATATATATAATTATATTTATCTTAATTTTTATAAATTACTTCAACAATTAGAAACCACGCTACTTGCAAATCGATTACTACATCATGATTAGAAATTATGGCACTGTAGTTCCATGTTATCTGAATTTTTCTAGAAGTTAATATAAACAATAAAAGTTAATTCTAAGAATCAAACTCAACTAATTTATATTTCTTCAAAATTTAGCAGAACCTGCGAACGAATAGCTGGCAAGCGGGATGCACAGTGTCTTAAAAGATGAAGGCATAATTCACCACACTGTTCCGTCTCCTGTACGAAAAAATATTCTCATTAGTTGTTCACCACAACAATTCATAAGGTTTATATGATATAATGTGCAGATAGAAGGATGAAATAAAAGTTTCGGAGTAAAAATTAAAATGCATCCTAGAAAAATGGATTTCGAATAAAAAAATTAAGTAAAACTTAGTATCTTAAGCCAAATAATTGTAAAAATCAAAGCTTCGAAAAGATCGCAATAATTTGTATTTTAAAAATACGCAAATATATTACCTGTTCGAATAACAAATCTGGATATTTCGTAACTATTGCACGTTGACTTGCAAAGACATTTTCCAAAGTTTGCACTGATTGGTTACAAGCAAGAATATGCATCTTGAAAAAAACGTTCCATCAAAACAAAAAAAATTTAAACACTTCACAATTCTAATATTATTAGCTTTTCTGCTTATCTATCTTTTATTCATTTCGGTATACAAGTTTCAACTTTTCAGTAGTAAAAATTCTAATATTATCTACAATGATCTAAAATGTATAGAAACAAGAAAAATTTTTTACAGCTGTTGAAAAAAGGATTTTTAAGATTTTTGAATTTAAAAATAACAACAAATAATTCATGAACTATGATTAATAATGATAAACTCACCAATACTTTTAGGATGGAAGGTAATACGTAAAAAAGATAATCAGAACTGAGAACCGATATGACACGTATGATTAGTTCTAATGTATCCAACACTATTAATGGTATCTCAGTGCAAAGAGTTGCTTCAAGTATAACATCTTCATCATTTGCTAAATCAAACGAATTACTTTAGGAAATAAACAGCTGCCGATTCTTCGATATTTTCGTATTTCTTTTTTAATTTATTATAATGCTTTGATTTCGAGATATTGTGCATGTTACAAAGCTATTAATATATGCAACTTGATAATGAGGAATAGTTCATAACTTACGTGTTGGTTCATCGCTTGACTGCCTATCACTACTACCAGTGCAACTTTTCCAAGAACCTTTTTCATTTGAGTCTTTGGTTTCTTTACGCCACCGAACACTTTCAAAATCTACTGCATTATGCGATTTTTTCTGGTTGAGCTCTTTGACTTCGATATTACTACCTTCCTCATTCATTTCCTCCACAATCTCAGTGGTACCCTGCAATCTTTCATTATAAGTCATTCTGCAGTTTTTTATCATTTTAACACATAAATTTCCAGAAAAGTAAATTTACAGGAACTCCGACTTGTCTAAATTGCTAAAAATCAGTCAATACCTGATTAACGCAGAAAAAAGACGATCTAAATTCGGAAGCAAGAAACAGCAAGTTGTAGAACATAGAGAAACTGCGAAATTCGATTAGATGATAAATCGCGAATCCACTGACGCAAAGATGGCCGTTCCATGTTTTTCAGTGTCCAACAAAAACATGCTAATAACTAAATGAGGTTTGAAAAAATAATAAAATTTTAAAAACGAAAGTCCAAAATGCTTTAATCATAATCCTAAATAAAACTTCACAACAGTATATGCTATTTTATGAAAATTATCACCTGACGTGTATTTTCCAATGAAAGTGATGGCCGCAGTAAATCAATATGTTTTCGTTCGGTCCGAGGTGAACAAGGTGGTGAAAAGTTCATCCCTCCAATTGCAAGCATAACTTTATCGTTGATGAATGGTCCGTTATCTATTTCCGTTGCATAACTGTAGTTCAGGAATGTTAAGATGGTTAAAATCATTAAATTTCGGAAACGTATTCAGTGAATTAGGATTTTTGCAAAATTGGAAAACTTGCCCACTAGAAATGGATGTAGAAATCTCATAGTTAATACTGGAAGATTTTAAGTAAGGATCGTGCAGTTGAGCGGATGCATCCAGAACAATACCGATCAATGGTAAATATAGCGATGCCACTCTTGCTCTCACGGCGTTATCAAGAAGTCGAGCATCTAATTCATGACTACTCAGCAAATTACGAATGAGACTTATAGCACTGGAAATTATCTCAAAATTATCTCTAACTATTAATACAATGCAAATATATATGACCGAGAGCTCGTTAAATTAAGTAAAGAAGATGTAATGAACGATATCTGAACAGTGTAACGAATGATATCTGAACATGTTTCTTTTTTGAGATTTAAAATCAAAAGAATTTTGAATTAAATTCTAAACTAAAATGAATTAACCGTGAATGAAGTAGAGTATTTGATGTATTAAGAACAGAAGCCAGATCTGACAGAGCAAGCCCAATTAAAAAATGCTGCGAACGAAATTCAACAGTTAGTTCTGTTAATCCAATTCCACCATGCAATTCATTTGCTTGATTTGAGGATCAGAAAAGAAAAAAATATGAAATAATTGTGAAATAATTGGTTTCTTTTTTTAAAACACAAAAAACCAAATAAATAACTTCGAAAAATTTATCTAAAAGTGAGGTTTCGAATCTCTAACTTCAAGAAATTAAATCAACCTGCTACTGATACTCAAATTTCCTGGACTCGAAGACTGAATCTGTGAAGAATGATGCAAAGATACAGATAAACTAGCGCAACCGTCCGAACTAGACGAAAGTACCGATGCTGTCGACTGAAATTCGAGCTGATTAAAATAGGGAAAAACGGATGATAGTTAGTGGAAAATAATAGGCTCCACAAAATCTAATATTTACATGAAATGATCCACCGGAATGACTCGTTGACATATTCTGCAGGTTAGTAGAAACAAACGGCAAATTTAATACAATGAAATGTTCATGAGAAGCAATGATACGCAAAAAATCCAACTTGATTAGCATAAGAGTCGGGATTATGCATGATTCGGTAGAGTTACTAGAAAAATAGAAATTACTCATCAATTTCATAACCGAATAAAAAACCAAATAAAATAAAATGATTATGATTATGTATCGAACAAGATTCCTTCACGACCCACTTGCGTCATTTTACTACTTATTAGACTATCATTTTACTACTTACTAAACTGCTCCGGGTAGGAAAAACATATGTAGATTTCAAAAAATCTAAAATTCACTACCCGAACAAAAAGATAAATTAATAATTTATTACTTAATGACAACAATTATAGAAAAAAAAGTGAAGAATGTTTCTGGAGAAAGAATTTATATAAAATTCATGAATTTATAAAATTTATATAAAAAAAAGAGGAAGAATTTATAAAATTTATATATTTTTCTAATATTTTTTTTCTTCTAATATATTTTAAAATTACTCTTTCTAATATTTTGAAATTATGATAAAATTTATAAATTAAAAATATAAAAAAACACTTATATAAAATTTACGCTATTTTAGCAGCAATTTCGCGGTTAAATTCTCTGACCAATGTCATCACAAAAGTTCGATCCATCAGTGAAAAGCAATCACGCAAAAAATAAGCCCATGAAGTACTGATTGACTGTGACTAAAATATGAATTTAGTTCTATTACCAAATTAGAGTACATAACAAGTTTCAATTTTTTTTAATCATCATTATCTCCATCACCATCGGATTCCGCATCAAGATTATCTCATTGTTACTATTTTTTAAATGAAGCGAAAATATTTCACACCAAAAATTAATTGCTTACCTGTCTTGGATCCTTTACAGTTCTTTGGATCACCTCACTGATGATAGCCTGAGAGAGAGCATTCAAATCTTGGATGAAAGTTTCACTAAAGCGAAGCTTACGTGGCAAATACAAACGATTTGAAAAAGATAAATATTCTGCCATTGATTTGATCTATAAAATATTCTATCAACGAAAAACAGAGCGAAAACTTCTCAAGTTTGAAATATCTCACAATGCTCTAGCTAGAAAATTTAAAATTTTTCACAGAAACGATTAGAGATATATTTCGATGCCTAATCTTACCTTATAGAACTACAAAAATCTAAATAAATTCAATAAGCTTGAAAACAAACTATCAGCTCAAGAAAAAACCAAGAATTAAGGAAAGCCATTTCTCGAGCTGCACCATTGCTGATTACCCATTGCAAAGCTAATTCTTCATGCATTATCTGAAAAAAACTCATTATATATGAAATGATCCTAAAAATTCCGATGAGAATTCGATGAATGGAGTCGACAATTCAATCACTATTTCAATTATATTTGCAATTTTGATATATCTACCCAGTTAATTGCCTTTATTCGATAAATATTTCTTTTTTTTTTCTATTACAATCAATCTGTGCTAATTCAGAAACTGGTCAATTGATGATTTTAATTATGTTAGTTAAGTTTAAAGATGGAATATAGCATCAATACTAATAATAAGAAACTCCTGCAAAATAGTCAAAAATACACCATACAACCTTTTTTGATGCATTCCTTTCACAGTCATCTTCTGCAGATGCTTTCATATAATTTGTTCGTTCAAACTCTCCTTTAAAGAAATAAACAACAGATTTTATTTTATTTACTGACTAATTTCCACAAGTTTCTTTCTTTTTGAAATAATTCAATGATATTCCATTGTCCTTTTAATAGCAATGTATTGAAATAAAAATAAGCTTTCTTCAAAATGAAATTTGGTCATTGCATACGCTAATTTCAACGAACTATCAACTACATTGAGTAAATCATTAAAATTTCATTTTGAAAAAACTATGAATAAGTAATTTCCAGTGAAAAAATACATATGCGACATGCCTAACAAATAAAATTCAAAATTAACTTCACTTACTGACAATATCGAGTAGATGCTTGCTTTCCGGTGAAGTAGGCATACATGGTGTACCTTCCGATTTTGGCTGCATCATACTACTGTTCGGTTGAATGAACGAAGTTTCTAAACCTTAGAAATTTTTCGGAACTTCATTATACAAGCATTAATTGAGCTAATGTATTGTCATTATTTATTAAATTATCACACTGACTAATTTTAAAAAATTGAAAAAACCTATAGCAAACCTTTAAGAGCAATTTTATGGTACTGTATATAGGTTGTAAGGAGTGAACTACGACCATGAGTGTCGCGGAAGCCATTTAAAAGAACAGTACATATTTTGACAAGTTGTCCAAGCACTTCAAAACATACAGTTGACACTGATACTGCAAAAATTGAACTAAAAATGAATTCAGATATATGAAAAGCACCGAATTGCTTACCCTGAATTGAACTACCTTATATGCCAAGAAAATGCTAATATGACACGTCGAAAAATGGAAGAACTGAAATTCCATATAAGTTCTTAAAACATATTATTAATATTAATTCTCTAAAGATCATAATTTATAAAGACAAGTAGCTTAATTTAGAAAACAGTTTAAGTTGGAAAGTAGGTTGGAATCAATCTACTTTCATTCCAAAAATACATATATTAAAAAGAAGAAACAAATAAGACAAACCCGTAAATGGAGGATTTGCAATTAAAGCTAATAGCTTATCCAGTAGAACATAGAGAAAAGCAACCATTGGTTCAGGACGAGCTTTTATGACGCTTCGTATTGCATCTTTCAAATCAGTTTCCGATACCGGTGGATTCTTCTTGTCGCTTATGCCTAACGACTGATATGCAATCAGAAATTTATCTAAATGAAAATCCTGAAAACATTATTTGGTAAAACCCAAAACTGGATTAAATTTTTTTTTATGAAAAATATCTTTTTGGAAGACTTGACTCTCTGATAAACTAAATTGGCTAAATGATTTATCAATAAAAAAATATAAGAATACTGAAATATCTTGCCTGTGTATGAACTGTTGTAATAGCCTCAAGTCTAACATCAAAAAGCGGTTTGTGTCCTTCCAACCATTTAATATTTGGTAAATTAACATCCGGTGAAAGATACCCATAACTTTGCGGCAATTGTTCCAATGCAATCGGTAAAGTATATTCACCAGTTTGCAGTCGTCCATTTTTGAGCAGAGGAAGCCACGAATATCCTACGGGTATCTTTATTTCATCGTTAACTTTGTTTGGCTTGCAAGTAATGTGGAAAAAAGTGAATAGTATGTGATGACCATCATTTAAGTCAACCGGCAAATTGATTTTTATTTCATCATAAAAACTGGGCGTTCTGAAATAAAATCAAAAAATTTTATTTTAAAATCCAAGAAATAGTTACTTACATTATTAACACCATAAGGCAGTGTGGCATGACACTTCATCCAACTACTCAACAATTATAGATACTTGTTAAACTTTTGTTTTCAAATATCACAAAATCAATAAAAATATATCATGAAATAATAAAACTGTTCCCGGTTTTATTTATGTTTTGAATATTTCAGATTTATTGTTCCATTTAAATTAAACTTATTTAATCTTATGTAACTTAATAAAGGCAACGGAAAGAGTGAAATTATTTTATGGAATATCTGTACTTCTTAGAAAAGTTTATTTGCTATGCCTGTTAAATGTAAATTTTAGCTTTATTTTAGTGCAAGTTAATTTGCTTATAATTTACTTGAAAAATATTTCAGCAATTACTTGTTATGATAGGAGACCGTAGTATCAGCAGAAAAACTAATGTTCGGCCCACTAGATTTACCAAACACAGCGTAGACTGGTTTTTCCTGAGCATTCATCAATTCAACATGTACAGCAATATTACGTGATGGACCAGAGCGACTTGACAAGTTCACTGATCGAGGATAAATATAAAGCAGGTTCCTACGATATTATCATTTCATCAAGAAGAATACGCGAAAAAAATAATATGAATAAGTGAATTCGATGGTTTACCTATAGGTAGCATTTACTGCATAAATGCCTTTGCTTGGGAATTCTACAATTTCCTTGACGATATCCGCTGGATTGCCAGAAACGAAGGGATGCACACGAAGAAGTTCAGGTGTAAGCCGGAAAATGGAGAAAAATTTATAAAATGAATAACATCTCGATCTAAACCTCTGAAAGATAATAATTATCGCTATCTAGATGTATGAAATACCAGCTAAACTGGTACCTCATTAAAGACTCGCCGCATCCACTTGATAATTCTATTTTCAATGTAACTGGAAATGTCTTCGGCCGAGCCATCTTGGAACCGCCTTTGCGATAATCCGCAAGCATTTTGCAGAGATCCTCATCGGTTAGACGTTCTGCTTCCTATTCAATAGTGAAAAAGTAATAGAAAATAATGAAATTTAAATTAAAAAATATAATTTCACATGATGAATTCTGGTATTATAATAATACTATAATTTTCACCATATTATCATACTGTTTGAATAGATATCGTGAAGTTTATAATTATTTTATAATTTTTAATATAATTCAAGACCCACAATCCAAATTTTCAATTTAATTCAATTAATCTAATGATCAGACGCAATACAAAATTATCACTAGCAAGCAAAATCGTACAATTACCTTCTTCAAACAATTACCTGTCTGAAGAACGAATTAAGATTCAGTAGTAGAGGTCGTAAACCATTTAAAGAAATCAACGGACATCCGCCATCTTTCAGTAATGAATGAATTTCAAGACCTAATCCCACAGTTGTATCACTTTGCGAAAAAGTCGAGTGAAGTCCTCCAAAAAGTTTACGCTTTTGCACCGGTGTACGGCTTTTTTGGTTTTGCTGTGCTCCTATAAAAACTGCGCTGCGAAGTTCGTCCGCTACCCACACGGCGAAAAGTTCCCGATGTAGAATTCGATATCCGATATGAAAAAAATTTTTTTTTCATTATTTCAATTAAATTCAAATCTCTCATGACAAAATTTGAAACTCTAACCGTTTAGAAAAATGAACTATCATAATAGTACCTTATTAAATTAATCAATACCTTAGAATTTTCCAAAGATATGAAAAATCAACTTACCCATACTAATAATACTTTCTACATCAAAGAGTATCGCTGGTGAAGCTGGTGTTACATCTTGTCCTATAATTGCACCAGATGCAAGAAATAATAATTAATAAACTTGAAAAATAAGTAAAATGATTCACAAATTTCTGAGAGAATTCTTTATTACCTCCATTAGCGCAAGTTTATGAAAAGACTGGATTCAAGCATTAAACTAATAATTTGTAAAATATTGCATGACCAGAAAACTTTTTACTTAACTGTTTGCAAAATGATATTTAGTAGATTTATAACTCGGAAAACAGTGCAAAAAAATAATACCAGTAACAGAGCTTGAGATCACTGTTGTTAATGACTCCGTCTTATCTGGATGATATAACTCATTAAGGATTTGATTTAGATCAATAGCAGACCATCCAAGTGGCATCCTAAAAGCACCAAGCCTTTCACAGTATTGCTGCGCCGTTTGCATTAATCGCTCCTTGTTTTTATCTTCTTTCAGATATGGCTCGCATGCATCTGCTACTTCGCAAGGTTGTAACACTTTTTCTAACTGAAAATTTGAATTTTAGATTCAAAGCTTTGAAAAACCCCGACAGCGAACTTTAAAATTTCATTTTGTATATTTTTTACCTTGATGACAATAAATACATCATTCAATGGTCGACTTATACTGAAAACCGCTTGTGTACATTTGCTTGCTTCATCTATACAATCAGCGTGTTGCAAAATCATTCCATGGAGTGAATCATGATTTAAATCAAAATAAAAATTCTCTGATATCTGAAAAATCATAGATCATTCCATTTTCAGCAATTATTAGTAGTTTTTGGTTATCAACAGTTTTCAGTAATCCTAAATGAGACGATCATTTAGGATCGCCTATTACTTAAGGACCTAGAACTAATTTCTGTTCTTCAAATGTAGCTTTATGTTGAAAACTTTGAATACAACGATTGATTATTTAAGTTCGGAAGAACAGCGATTTACAGCTCTTTGAAGAAAATAAAACATAATTTGTTGAATATTTACCTTTCGCCTTTCTTTCAGATCATAAAGCACTATGGTGCCGAAAACGGGTTCGAACGAAGGTTCAAGTTTTAACTGTAAATTTAAAATTGTTTAAAAACTTCACAGAAAATTCTTGCCTGAGCTAGTCCAAACTATATCTTTTCTAGTTTTGATTGTTTAAACATACATCAAGTAAAAATATAAATAATACACCATGTGAAACGAAAAAAATTTTAAGGAATTAAATTTCTTTACATTGTACGTATCACAGAGTTTTGTTTGCCAGAAAAAAAAATAATAACTATATACAAGCGGAAGAAGAAAGAAGAACATAATACAGTGATGCGAAATTTTTCTAGAATCAAATCAGGTGAATTAAAAGAAGCTGAGATTTCGAAACATAATCAACCTGCAAAACTTTGATGAAAAGTTTCTGACCCATATATTCAGCTGGGAATGGTGCTGTGCTTCGACGTTCAATTATATCAGCCTAAACATTTCTGTTAAACAATTCTGTTAGTTATGGTAGTTTACCACACATTCTCCATTAAAAGTTTAGCAAAGTAATCTCCTAATTTTTGAACAGTACTAGCAAGAGTTTCATCAAAACAATAGTATCTTCAAGTAAGAAAAAATAAAACAATATAGAACAAACTTCGACTTGAGGCGGAAGTAAATTAATCAATGCATTCTGTCGATGAGTTCGCCTTCGGGTCTCATTGATCTGATCAAGCTGTGTATTCGAAATGCGTTGCACCACACCTGTACGGATTATTTTTAACTGCATTCTGACAAAAAATTGTTTTTAAAAATAAAGATTTAATCATTTTTAATAAAGATGCCAACTTGCAAGACCGAAAAATTTTTAATATTCTGAATCAATATGATTTTTCTAGGCTCATAATCATGAAATGATCAATGAACTCAATCTTCTATCCAAGCTTTTTTGATCCTTTAAATTTAATTTACAAACCTGGGACTGTGGGATCACTGGCTGAAGAATGAAGCTGATGAGGTGCACGCAAGTTATCATCACGATTCGTTCCACCAGATGATGAACCAATAGTACACATTGAATCGGACGAATAATGTGAGCCGAACGAGTCACGTTTTGCAATCTGTTATCATCGACTCGAAATTACATCAAACAAAACATGAAAAAAAAGGAAAAAAATTTTTACCTAGTATAAAATTTGGAAATATTTGAAGCCAAACATCAATTCTATTTAATCTAACTATAGCGAAAATGCACATATATATTATATATATACGCAAGCATAATTTTCATTATTTAAGAAAACATATAATTCATTTTACAATTATTACATCTTGGCAAGTAAAATTAATATTTGACAAATACTGCAAATTTTTTTTTGATAATTTAATCCAACAAATATTTGAAATTAATCTACAATCGGCTGGTTGGCAGTAAATTAAATTTAAATCTTGGATAGAAGATTGAGTTCATTGATCATTTCATGATTAGTAAAGGCAATTGTCGGCTAATTGGGAATAAAGGCAATTTCTTATTTCAATCACACATTTTTTGAACTTAATTCAAAAACAAATAATTAGCGGAATGTTATAAACCTAATATAAATACTGCAAATAAAAGGAAGAAAATTCTAATTAACCAATGTTCTGCAACTGAAAAGCTTGGAAGTTGATATTTTGCAAAAAGATATTTTTAATACATGTGTTCATTTTCAGTATGCAGAGATGTAAGTTACTAAAGCACTATTAATTAGTTTATGGAAATTCCAAAATTTGCCGAAAATTTTTAACGATTTCAGAAATCGATTTTAAAAGCAAAAATATTATATACCGATCATCAAATATCACCCATTATTGCAATGAATAAAAACTGGAAAAGGTGAAAAGTAGCACTGCTATAAAATAATGCTAATTAGATTAAAGTAACACTTCACTAAATAAAGCAAATACCGATCCAGTCTAAATACTTATAAGAACTATCTCCATTCTGTTCCAAATTTGAAATGCTTCAAATTTTAAGAATAAACTGACAAATACTTCTTTCATACCCTACAACTCTCAAGTATTTTTTAAGGCGCTATTAATGAATATATTGCGCATATGGTCTTAGTTAAAATAAACATAAAAATACGAAATGAAAAATATGATTCATGAAAATCATAACGTTAATATTTAGAGCTGTTGGAGATTTTTTACCTGATCTTCGCCCGCTGTGCTAACACTTCGTCCGATCGATCGATCCAAATCTACTTCAAAAATTTGTTTTTGAGTCGTTTGAGCAATGATCTGCCGTTCGGTTAATAATCTAATATATGCTTCACCGGTTGAATATTGCAGATATTTTCGTTGTACTAGTGAAAAATTATCATTGTATGTTTTTATTATATCTTTCACCAGTGGATCGACACTAAAAAAAAATTTTTTTTTTTAAACACAACAGGAACAGAATTTACGTTCAGTCAAATTAAGTAGCAATAACTGCATCAAATCTTTATTGAAACTCATAGTTCTAAAAAGTCTAAATTTTGATTTCTATTTTATCAGAGGATAATAAACCCTGAAAGATTTGAAGGAACGGGTGATTCGACCGTAAGTTGATCTCGAGGTATCAAACGTACTTCAACATCATCAACTGGGAATTCTGCTACCCTGAAAAATATAATATAAAAACAAACAACCTAATGCTCCGAAATACAATTCTAGTATTTCCTAAGAAATACATTTTTAAATTCAAAGACTTTTTTGTTAACATACGTAAAAAGTCGTTAAATGCAAACCTTCTCAAATTATTGTTAATTGCAATATGTTCATATACGGAAGAGTTATTTTTTCGCTGCGATAAGATATCTTCCACATCCAATGGTTCAACTATCTCAATTAAATTAATCTGAAAATTAAGAAAAATTCTGTTCCATGTCGAACTGAAATGTTTTTCCTTTAACTGATTTATGGAAAGGCAACATATTTTAGTTTTAGTTTTAATTCTTATTTATTCTCAAGCAATTATTGTTTATCCTACTTGCATTCTAATTATCAGCGGATTCCGTTCAATGAGGAAAATAACAAGCAAATGCTCATGAAAAATATAGAAATTCCTGGTGGCAACAATTGAGAAACACTTTTAATTAAAAATAAACCTTCTTAATTACTATTCTCATTAACATTCTCATTTACTTCCACGTTACATTTTATTCACGCTAAATTAGAATTTTGATGTAATCAGCAATCCGCAATAAATACCTAACATATACAACGTATTCTGTATAATTTTCACGTAATAAATGATAACCAATAAATCCATTACCCACTTTATAAAATCTCTCTATTTTGAAGACACAAAATTCTTTTCGACAAATATGTTTCAATTCCAATTATAACTCCACAACTGTTAAAGTTTTAAAATTTCACGCATAATCCTATGCAAAAGATATCAGTTTTTAAGAATAATAATATCTTTTAAGATTATTTTAACTGAATTATATTATAAAAAACTAACCGCCTGCGGGCTAGAATCTGTTGCACCCATTTGTATAGCATTTTGTGGATGCAATAAAAAACTTCCTGTCATTATATGTCGACGTACATCAGCTGCAGTCATTCTGCAAATAAAAAAAAAAGCCCCAACCTGATTTTTCTGAAAATGCTCCGTAATATTTAAGGAAATTAACGAGCATTAATGTTTTAAAATGAACAATGACGGGAACATCGATTCATTTCTCGAACACAAAAAAAGTTGATGATTTAATGATTTTATTTACTTGTTTCGTTTCAAAGCGAATGCTCGCTGTCCTCCAGCACTGTTTGATGACATAATAAATAATGCTATATTTGTTTGCTATGTAACATTGTGCGATTAGCCATAAGCTAAAATAACATTTCGCTTTTTGCTAATTAAATAAAAAGCTAAATGATTTGGCGATGTTCCACGACGATAATGACATATCTGTCAGTACCTATCTCGTTACTACTTCCATTATTCTGTGATAACCATCATTCAATTCATGAACATGAAGTTTAATTAAAATATGCTAACACAAAATAAGTATGTGACATGGATTAAGTATAATATTAGATGCGGCATAAAATTATTCAATGTATCAAAATAAGTAATTCTTTGCAAAAAATTTTTATGTTATATGCTACTTCTCAGTTGAAAGTCTGAAATGAAATAATTAACAATTATAATCAATTATTTTATAACTCTGTCTGATTTCATTTACACTAAAAACTGAATTATTCTACTTTCCCTGCACGAGTTTCTCTCGTCCTTTTCATCCACTTTCTAAAAAATAATCATCTCAGACTCATTTCCAGTTAATGAAACGTTTTTTCCAGAAAGAGGAAAAAAAGGGACAGAGAAATACAAAGAATTAGTACATTTGTAAGATCTTTTCATATTTTACTCTTAAAATCGCATCAGAATTTTAAATTGGAATCCTACGAATATTTTCCGAAGGCAGAACTGGATTACTATCTGGTAAATTATATTAATTTCACTGAAACAACAAATCAGATGATAATAAGAAAATGATAGATGAAAGCAAGCAATTTAAAGATTTGTTTAAAAAAAGTTACTAAAAAAATTAGTTGATATGAAATCTTAACAATACAAGATGAAATTATAGCTGGCTCTGGATGTAGTGGTACTTATTTTATTTTTGAACAAGCTCAAATTATGCAAGACATTTTACGTAACTTAAAGAAATTATAACGGGAGATCTTTTATCATTTGTTTATATAATTACTACCGAAGAAGTAAAAAAAGAGAGAATCTGAATGAGATAATTCGTTTGCTTACTTTTTTGATATACTCATTCTGTAAGGGTAGCACTGTAAATAAATAGTGCATTAATTTATTTTCAACAAAGAGACAATTAATAAATTCGAATCATCCGCTTATTATTTCTTATCATATTATTGGCCAAATATGCCAAACATAATTTTCTATCAGTTAGATATTATCAAAAGCCAAGTATTATGTGAAAGTAATATCGCAAACCGATAACTTGCAGATAAATCAGCATTTCTAATCAGTCAATGAAAACTTGCTGGAGAACTCAATTAAATCAAATAGAGTTGTATCTGTTTCGTTTCTTGTTGTAATCCTGTAGAAATTGTGCTAATAATTTGAACATGAAAATGATGGTAATGAGTAATGATATTTGAGCAGGAACTACAGCAGTTCCTAGTAATGGTGGTAGTAGTGATAATTTTTATTCAGATAATAGCAACAAGATGATGATGATGATGATGATAACGTTTATGAATATTTACGATAATTTTAGTGGAATCCAAAATTCCAATTCGAGTAAAATCCATTGCGCGGAAGATATATTTTCCCATATCACAGATAATAAAAATAGTATATCAGTGATACCAGTTACAGTCGAAAACAAAAAAAAGAAGAAAAAGTTCTCCAAAAAGTATCTTCTATACTTTTATCTTTTATACTTTGTATCTTTTATTTGTATCTTTATTTGTATCTTTGTATCTTTTATACTTTTTGTAATAGAACAATTGTTTATTTATTGATAATGTTCATTGTTTAATAAATGTATAGCATATAAATAAGCAAATATCGTAATCATTAAGATATTACATTTATAATATAAATATCTCTTCGATATGTATCTGTAGAAAGGTATTATAATATTAATCGATTACTATATAATATGCAATTATATGGCATTTTATATAAGCTAAAATTTATTTGGATAATAAATACATCGATCGGAAATATTCATAATTATTTATTTTGATATGATAGCACAGATCATGGGCAAATTAAGCATATTTGTTCATTAGTGTTATAGTGTTATAGGTTGTGATTGCTGGAGAAAGTGGAAGAAATCTTATATAATTTATAAAATGATATATAATGCTTTTTCATGAATACAAATGAAAAATATGTGAATTCTCCTCATTTTCATCTTCGATTGAAAAGCTTACATATAATGCTAGGAATGTTGTAAAGCAACTCTCATATAAAGGTGTTCGCCTATTCAGTACCAACGATGAGAACTTTTCTCGACAATTTAACGATCAGTGTGTACAGTTCAAACGATTTCTATAGATTAATACTTGTTTTACTTGTTTGATATGATTACTGGAGATTTTTCGATGGGATCACTTGCCAAAGATCCAATTTATTTGATTTCGGAGATTGATTCTTCTCTTCATATTGTCTAATAATTCTCCTATAATTCTACCTATAATTAATTCTTTGATAAGTTGTTTAAAAAATAAAAACCTTAACCTAAACTACTTGTCTTTAACGAAAAAAAAATATATCCCCCACAACACTAAAATCAAAGAGTGTTGTTATCGGAAAACCGAAATAATTTATTAGATTTATCCGAATGATCAAATTTGCATGATTCATTATCTAACATAAACGAATGTTGTATAATTTCTAATACAACGAATCGTTTATCTAATTTTCCCCTTGTTCTAAATATGCGCAATATTTTAAATATTGAATTTATGCATATTTCAATATTGTCCATCTTTTATTCTTTGTTCTGATAACTAAATCCTTCGTTTAACTGATATATAATAGACTACCATCTACTGAAAAGACCAAGGATCATCAATACAAAGGTAAGTTAAGTTTTACTGCCATACTTAGTAAAGCAATATCAGCATTCATCCATTTTTCCTGCTCTTATTTTATTTGACAATTGATATTTAATTATTTGATATTTAATCAATTAATCAATTACTAATCTTATCCTCATCCTTCATTTTAAACCCTTATATCTTAGTTACGTTGTTAAACAGTCTTCTGCTTACATTGTTTAATATAAATGATTTACATTTAGAAGTTTGACTCTCAAGTTTGAGATCAACAACTTTAGAGGAAGTTGTTTTCACTAAATAAGAAAAAAAATTTTTCCCAATAAGAATAGAATTTTTTTGTAAGCATTGAGAAGTCTTTCCCTTCCTACATTTTTGGAATAGATAAGCGAATAAATGTTATACTAAATATTGAGAAAACGATGAGAAAACAATTATAGTATTTTAAGCAACTAAAATGACAAAAAAATTGGACCACAAAATCAGAGTATGTTTTCTTAATTTTTATCCATTTGTCATATGATTAGGATTTAAAATTCGACATGATTGAATACCTTAAATCTATCGTGAACTTCCTTTTTCTGAACTTCGCTCACGAGAGATTCGATAGTCCAAGCTGAAAGCGAGGAAAAATAAGATTAAATCACAATACAATTTCCAGTATTTGGTGGAGAATGCCATGGACATCAAGTACATTCCATTTCTTCAAATAAGGTAACAGTTATCAACTAAATCCATGATACCAAATTTCTTGTTAATCTGTTTTTCTTTTATTATTTATGTTAATCTATTTTTAGATTTATTTTCTCATGGCTAATTTTTAATGACTGCGCTTTTCTGATCAAATAATTGGTCATATAATTAAATGATCAGTATCACTGATCAGGATATGATCCGAATCAGTGATTATTGATATTTCTGTAAATATTTCACGTTTTTTTGGAAGGCGATTATATTGATAACTTTACACCTTTTCAGTACACTCAATCAGAATGGGAACTATATAATTTCATTAATTGGACTTCATACTATAATCCTATATTATTTAACTTTGTGAGCAACAAATGAAACAATATCGCAAACATGATATTCATAATGTTTTAATAAAGTAAGATATAATGATAGCTTGAAAATCATTAATCAAGAATGCAAATACAACAAACAAATTTATTAACAAAATAAAGAAAGTAGTTAAGACGGTTGAGTTCTAGATAAATTTGAAAATGCATTGTGAGATTTGGCACTCTTAAAATTTTGGGAATCCAAAAAAACAAATAAAACACTTATACTCGATGAACGATTCCAAATTTTTCATCATTACCAGTACATTTACGCTTTAATAAGATAATTTTTCTGAGCCTTATCGAATCAGTTGAAAGCACGCGTGAATCCAGCATAGTGTGAATCTTATTCATATAAATAGATTCATTATAATAGCATACGCAACCTGCTATGCGACGTCAGTATGAATCCCCTGATCAATTAAATGATCTGTATAGTGAAAATTGTTTGGTACCGATAATTGTTATGAAGATTTTTTTACTGAAAGAAAATTTATTCTTCATACATGTTATAAGACAGATAATTATCCATATATTGCTAGTGGGGTCTATCGTTAGATTTTCTTCTTCGTTACTGTACTAAATCGAGGACTATTCTAGTTCCTTTCGTAAAAGATTTCTGTGAACGACTGATTTATCGTTTGATCGCTCTGTACATTGGACGTTTTTTCTTCTCTATTACATAGCAAGCATAATTTGCAATAAAAATGAATGATAGTTATTACTTTCTTCGAACATCTATCTGATAAACAATCGATCAGTAATTAGGGGTACTGTAGTTATCAGTAGCCCACCGCAATATGAAATATTATTTGTAATTTGTGTTACTGATTATCTGAATTTCTTTTAATTCATTGTTACCACCTTATTTCCTATTTCGTATTTTCGTAATAAACTATTAACAGCTAATTTGATCATCTTACATCACACACTTATACCGAATAATTATAATATATATATATATAGTTGTGTTTGAACAATAAATTTGTTATCGTCATTATTTAATTATATTTTGATGGTTATTGCTAAATATTAAATTTATACTATTTCAGTTTAGCAATAAGCGTAAATTTATTCATCATACTTTAAAACTCTAAGAAACACACCTGCATACAAGTGCAACCTTTTTCCTTTAGTGATGACTTTTGCAAAAAATATGTATTAATTGTAATTTGTTAGTTCTACATAATTATGATAATAAATATATTAAAAATAGTTTGTCATATTTACTACTATTCTTATCTTCATTTATCAATTAATTATCTTATGATTATTTAAAATTATTTTGTAATTTTTCCAAATTATTCTATTATTCAAAAATTAAAAAAGTAACAAGAATGATTTCGTCACATTTCCTGTTAGGGTCACTTTTTCTTCAGTCTCCAAAGTTGGTGTACATTAACGAGATTAGCCTTACTGACTATTTTATCACTGCGCAAAGTGACAATAATTGCTTAATAGAAATAAATATTTCTTTTTTATTGTTTTCATTAAGTTATTTTCACCAACTAAATACTGAGATAGATTAAACTAATCAAATTTTTGTCATTAATTAATTTGCTCAGAAAAAAAAGTAGCTAGTAGGGAATATTTCCTTCTTTTTCGCTTAATTTAAAAATTTAATCCATTTATCTTCTATCCATATTTTATTTTAAACTGAAAAGATTAAACAGTTTCTATGACATTTAAATCTATAATGAAAACTTAATTAAATGAACAAAAAAAAAATGTCTTCTGAATCTCTTCTGAAAAAGAGTTTATTTAATTTTATATCTTCAAAAACAAGGAACTCATTAAATTGACAATTTTATTTTTTTTAAAAAAAGGTATCAAACTTATTGATTGTATATTTGTTATATTTTTACAAGTACTGTATAATAATAATAATGCTACAAATAAATAATTTAATTAAATAGGTCAACTGTGTGTTTTCATTACATTAATTTTTTCCTACCACTGAATGACATTGGATTCATAATTTTGAATAAACATCGACAATGGATTCATATTTTTGAATGAACATCGATAATGAATTCATATTTTTGATTTTTTGTCTCCCTCTGATAATGCTTCATGTTTAAGAGTGTTTTTCGGTGAACCTTTCTTGACAGAATTTTTCATTGCTCGAGATATTGCTGACTTTGCCACATTTATTTGATCTTTTGAATCTGTTTCTTTTCGTTTAGCTAGAAAAAAATATGTTAGCTTTCTTTTTTCCAGAACATTTTCTTTAAAAATTTGAGAATTTTCAAAATTATCACAAAATCATCACAAAAGGAATCTAATAAGTCCTATCATCCTCTTAAGCTAAAAAAATTTAATTGGATATCGAAAAAAAGCTTCATTTAGTAGCTAAAAGCGTTGTAAAATAACGCTTACGTTGAAACAATGAAAATGATGGCGTTAACCTTGCTGTTGGAACTTCACTACTATTTATCTGAAGTTTTGAAGTTGAACATGAAACGAAATAGAGAAATAAAAACCCAACTTGAGAACAAAAATCAAATTAAAACTGAATAAATTATTTTTATTTCAGTAATAAAATTAAGTTTAAATGTTATAAATTTCGTTTTTATCCTGTGAAGATGGCATTAGTTTTTTTTGAAATTTCTATTTTCAAAAAATGTTTTCCTCGAAAATATATAAATAAATATTAAATAAAATTCAAAATCTACCTCATATTTATCCAAAAACCATGAAACAAGATGTTTCAAGTGATTCAAATCAGCCATTAACGGATAATGCCTGTTAAATTCATCACCATAAATTAACGGAAATTGTTGAAGTCTACTCAGAGATTCTTCTAACTGAGTCATTTTCGTTAATAACTGAAAGAAAGTAAATGATGCATCTTAATATTAAAAATTAATAAAATTTATATTAGAAATTGCCGAAATATATTAGTAACTTTCCAGTAGGAAATTAAACAATCATTTAAAAAATCGATACTAAAGTAAAAAATGAAGTTAATAATTGATACATTTAGAAATCAAAATAAAAAGTTGGAAAAAAAATCAGTATAACTGCTAGATATCTCAAATAACGAATCACTGAAGCGAAGCAGTTTAATCTCATACATCTTCCTAAAAAGTTGTCTTGTAATCATGCGTTATCATCTGAGGATATGTCTTACAAAATGATTCGATCGTTTTCATAAATATTATTTATAATATCATTTATTTTGTTTTCATAAATATCATTTATTTTGCTAAATTGTTTTTGTCTTTCTACTTCTTTTCCATTTCCTATGCAAATTTCATTTTTCAAGATTTGAAAAAATCAATGATTACAATGATTGGAAAATTCAAACAAACACACATATATACACGAATGTTTAAGGACAAAAAAAACAAAGTAGGTAGTAGAATAAAATGAATGTTAGCAAATTCGAATAAAATTCGAAAATATTAATTTTTAGGCCTGATTTATATTAAAAAAAATTAGTTCGTAAATGCATACATCATCACGCTCTTCTTTTGTCCCAAATCGCGAAATCCTTCGTTAACAACTTGGCTTCTTCCTCAAATTTTTCATTATTCAAGACAATTCGGTGAAGTTCATTGGTTAACACATGCCGTTTATACATTGTTACTTTGATTGCTGTCATATAATCAATGATATCAGATATTGGAAACTGTAAAATATTTATTGTATTTAGTTCTTGTACTTTTTTTTTCTTTCTTTTCAATTCTAAAATTTTATTCGGTTTAAAGTTTTTGTAAAATGCAAATTTTTTTATGGAAAAAACACTTCTTTTTTCTTTATAATGGAAAATACTTTGGCAATTGTCTTGAACTGTATTATTTGAGAAATATAAAATAACAAAATTAGGAGATGTATGATTGCTTCTTTTTATAAAAGTTCGAAAGCAATACCAAATTCATACCATTTTATTAATTTTGCTATCAATTATCATTCTTTAACCTATCATTAACCACCATTTTTATTAGAGTTTTTGAAAAATTAGTCCTGATTTATATTAAAAAAATATTTGTATTCTTTCTCATATATGAAAAGTATTAATAAAAAATTAGGAAACTGATTTGAGAGTTTCAGTTTTGCTTGACTAAATTCTCTCTTATTTCATAGCACTTTCAGTTTATCTACGATTAAATTTTCTATGTTACAGATATTTTGATAATGAATTTTTAAGCAGTTCAAAAACCTCAATGCCAATTTCTTCGGCTTCTACATCTTCTTGCATCCGCATTTCAATGTTAAAAATACGTTGTTCCAATTCCATTAATTCATTATTAATTTCAGCAAGTTGATTTGAATCATCTTGTTCTGTTGTTGATAAATCGATTGTTGATGAAGACACATTTGAAAACGAATAGCATGATTATCGTCAACTTTGTATTACATTTCATCCCAATTTTTTAATTCATTTATCCACGAATGGAATTGAAACTTGTTAGCATTCGATGGAGAATATTTAAAAGTATGCAGAATAATGTCGGAATCTTTTCAGGATGGTTTAATACAATATATTTCATTTATTTATGCTATACAGCATGTCTTTCATTTTAATTAAAAGTATGATAGTCAAATCACTTCTAAATTTTTTTTTTCTTGAGATTCTAAAATTTTTCGAAATGTTTTATTTTGAAAAAGAATGAAATGCAGTAAAACCTGATGATTGATTTTCTTCATCGATTTTTGACGTGAAAAATTTTCCCATGACAGAAGTTTCACTGCGTAGAACAGTCGCTTGATTTGAATGACTTTCCGGTATATCATGTGTTTTAGCTTGTAATATTTTCAGTTGTTCATTTACATTAGAAATCAGTTGATCGAATCGTTTCACAAATTGTTTTGATATGATTCCTTCAAGTTGTTTGCTAACCTATAACCTATTATTATCACTCTTTTATAACCCTTTATTGATGTTTATTATTTCGTACTCATTTCGGTGGAGTTTTTTTGCTTCATAAGTTTAGAAAATATATAAATTATTTGGCAACAATTGTTTATTTATAAGCTTGATGCTCTTTCTAATAACGATATTCATTTGTCGAATTATATGATATATTGATAGGTTCACTTTGACGACTGATAAAAAACATAAATTGATTTCAAATAATTAACGGGAAGCTATTTTAATTTTGTTCCTTTGACGACTTAAAGCATAAAATGAACTAAATAATTAATCATAGTATGATTATGAAAAAAAGATTATTATGAAATCGAAATTTTTCAACCATATCATATCAATTGATCATATGACTATCGTTATCAAAAAATAGTTCTGATATGCCAAGTAGTTTATAAATCAATAGCAAAAGAATATGAAAACAAGAAGAAAGAGAAAGTTTTCTAACATACGGAAATAAAATCATTCAGGAAATCATTTTCGTGTCTTCCGTATGTTTTATAAAAATTTCTTTCTCGTTGTTCGATTCTTGCCAAAGTTTCATTTGCAACTCGCATGGCTTGCATCAGATTATTACCTAAACTTTTTCGGAGATAAAAAAATGTTTCCCTCTTTTCCTTTTTGACTTTTGAAAACGAAATCTTGCATGTTTAAAGAACCAGGGAAATTGATTATGTTTTTTATCAGTCGTCAAAGTGAACCTATCTGTTCCGAGAATAACAAAAAAAAAAATGTTGGTGAAATTTCTCTTAATTGTGCTTTTTTTGAATAAATCTACTTCACAGTTATTAATTAGAAATTTCATATTCTAAATATTTTCCAAATAAATCAATCTTTAGTTTTTCTCTTATTGCAACAGAAACCAAGGAGAAAATCAACTGCGATTTTTCCCTCCTTTAGAAATTGGAGATTTCCTAAACTTCCGAAAAAAAATCCGATTCATTGAGTCTACGTGTTAATCACGAATTCCCCGTAAGCATCAGATTTTGCAGAATTTTCAGTGTTCGTCACAGGTGCATACCTTGAATGTCCCTTCTCGACATGTTCGAATGAAACTACCACTCACTTTGATGCTATAGGCGAAAAATGATTCTTAGAGACTATTTTTTAAAAAAAATTCAACTTTTTGCGAATAACATTTTCTTGTATCCTATTACACTTGCATAATTTTTTTTAATCTTTGGATTTAATGAATTAGAAAACGTAAAATATTAGAGTGTTTATTTGCAACAAATATATTACCTTACAGAAGAATAAATAATATAAAATGAGAGCAAAAGAATCTAATATTTTAACAAATATAAAACTATCAATTTTTTAGGGCTGAACAGGCAATTAGTTATATCTGATAAAACTATTCATAATATATGGCAAGCGGAAATACTATATGCAAATAACTTTGTTCAGACAGTGCAAAAAAGCATGATGTAAATTCTTATGACACAGTGAACAATTTAAATCTATATGTGAAGTTAAATTATTAAATAAAACAGTATGCAAAATATGCTATGGCTTTATATAAGATAGATTCTAAAATAAGATAAATTCAATTCTTTAACATTATGCAAATTTTCGAAATTCAGTTCTTCATCCAAAACAAACATCTATGTCATAAATTAACATAATATGAATGAAATCAAAGACTATAATTTTATAACGTATTATTACATAATCAAATATATGAATTTGCATGGATAATCAATAAGCAACATAAGTAAAATTCCATAATTAACTGCAATATGGATCAGATGTTTGTGTCTCCGCTTCCACTTCTAATTCTCCTATTTCATCCGATTGATCTTCTACATCCAGAATTTCCGTCTGATTTCGTGCCAATAAAAGCTTCGACGTAAGCGCATCAACTGCTTCCCATAAACCAATACCAGTCATTGCGTTACACTGATGAATTATCACAGTTCGTCCTGAATGAAAGTAGTTTTTTTTAACTAAAAAATAATTGTCGGTGCCATATGAAATTATCTATTATTTACACTGGACAAAAACTCTGTCTCTCTTCTTCTTTCTAACTTTAATTTTTGACTTAAAAATGTCATTAAAATATGAATAACAGAATATCGGAAATGATTACAAATGAAATTTTCTAAAAACTTTACATTAACAGTATTCCATTTAATTCATTGCTAGATTAGACTATATCTTCCTTGGTCTATTTAATCATTCAGGTAACCGATAAAAGGGATAACGATTTTTTCTTTGCTAAATGAGTTGGTAATATAATTTATTTTGCCTGAACCCAAAACAATTACTGCCTTTTTCAGATTATAACAAAATCGCATTTCATGAGAAGTAAATCATTACTTTCTCCTGCTTCTCTTTCACTGAATAATCAAGCTTACCAGCACTAAACCGATTAATATTCATAACGAGTTGGTCGATAGCAGCCGAACTAACTACGCAGTGTTGATTAACGGTTGTTGGCTGTCGTCTATTTAAAATGACCAGAAAGCATGCATCGACAAGTTCTCGCTCGGCAAATATTTTCGCTAATTCATTTTGAGCTTCTCCAAATCGGCTCGGACATGAACTATCGATAACAAATACAAGAGCTGCAATTACCTATCATCTATCATCTATCCCGAAATGGCGTATTTTTTGCCATATTGAGGATAAGGACTTTCAATAGATAAAAATATCTTATAGATAAAAATATCAAATATGTAAAAAACCATCAAAAGTAATATTTTAATTCCTTCTTCGGTAATTTCAATTCAATTGTATTTTGATATGATCAAATAATTCAATTTCGATCGAGAGTCGCGAAACTTTTCTCTAAATGTATTAAAAAGATAAAACTATTATTTATCAGTTACTTCAATTAAAATAAAAAGTTAAAATTTGAAAAAAAAGGACCGAAAAAAAACATTTTTTCTATCGTTCAACGAACTTTTCCTTACAGGTAAAAAAATGCTTAAAATATTTCTACCAAGTATTTAGAACAAATAACCGAATTCCTTCCAAAAAAATTTTTTTTAAATTTCTTTTTTTAAAGTTTTTTTCAATTTCTTTCTAAGCACTCGCATTCAAAATATCAGTCACTCTATCAAAATTTAATTTCCAAATACATTCATAATAAATACAAGAACCTTAAGCATTCATAAAATAATGTTTCCAAAGAAAAATTCTTTCCAAAAAATTTTTTTTTAATTTCGTTTTTTAAAGTTTTTTTCAATTTCTTCCTAAGCATTCGCATTCAAAATGTCACACATAAATTCTCTATCAAAATTTAATTTCCAAATATATTCATAACAAATACAAGAACCTTGAGTATTCATAAAATAATGTTTCCAAAGACGACGTAACTTTGGCATACCACCAACATCCCACATTGTGAGCTTGAAATTCTTGTATTGTATCGTTTCTACATTAAATCCAACTGTTGTAGTCGATTGTCTATATTCATCACTCTGAAAACTCCATTCAAATCCATTAGAAACGATGCTAGAAAAAAATAATTTCGGTGGAAGAAGATATATCCAGTTTAAAAATTAATATAATAAACATTTATTTGCCTTTAATTTGTAAAGTATTGTTGTTTTTCCAGCTCCATCTAAACCAAGAATAACTAGGCGAATATCAACATTCGAACCCATATGAATTCGATTATCAGCTGTGAATGAAAACGGAATTCTCGTATCCAATGAAAGACCACCTTAAATAAAAATAATTACAAGAGAAAAACAAAACTTTCTTATGTTTAAATTAACATTTGTTTATTTTTTTGAATGTCTAATTTCAAATTAATTTAGTGCAGAAAAAATAACGACCTGCAGGAAATTACTCGTATAACTACTTAAATTATTCGCCATATGAAACTCAAAAAATTACGAAATCAGTTAGCTATTTATTATTTAGATCATCGATGACTAACTAAGCAAATAAATACTTAATTTGATACTTACTTGGAGCAGAAGCGATATCACTTTGATGAGTACGCACAGCATCAAGCATTTTGATAAGATCGGTTTGCTGCTCAATCAGTCGAGCATCATCCATTTCTGAGCTTTCTTGTAATTGTGCTGATACAGCTGTAACCTAAACTGATTTTTTTTTAACTTCCATCATTCAGAAAATAATGAAGTCTAAGAATGTTTGAAACTTGACTTCAATTTTATTATTTAATTCATCTTCTTATATAAAAGGCCTAACTGATATGCTAAAAATAAGAAAATAAGTTAACCTTGTTGAAATAACAATAAAAAAATTTAATTAAAAAAGAATAACCTGGATTATATTTAATTAATTCTTCTGAATTATTTATGAATTATTTTTCGTTTCTTTATACTTCATCCATTTTTCTCTCCTCCAACCGAATAAACAAACCTGCGAAGTAATGAAAGCTAGCTCCTGTTGATGATGCCGAAGAGCTTCAATTCGATCGGCAACGTGCGCATCCAACTGTGACATAGCCGTCTGTTCCTGAATCTCAAGTTCTTCGCGCAATCGCCGAAAATGAGCTTCAACTTGTCTCCGCGCGATCACATGAGATCCTTCATTCTCGTCCATTATCTCAGTTACTGTCCTATAGAAGAATGATCAAGAACGACTAAGATGCAAATCTATAACTAGCAAAAACATGTTATCATTACATACTTAAGATTTACTCCTACTCCAATTTCCTCTAAATTATTTATGATCGCTTTAAAAATCGATCAAGAATTCACAGATAAAATAACTGATGTTTGATGATTCTGTAACACAGAAATAATATTTAAATGTATAACATAAAAAAAAGCGAACAAAGACTCACTGCGTCACTCGAATATTCCATCCATTGAGATCACTGATAAAACTTCGGAAATCCGAAAGAGCTTCACGAACCCGTTCTCTCAAGCCAGCTGCTTCAACTTCCAGGAGCGAATGCCGATGATTCCGATGGCGCCCATAATCGCGACATAGCAAACACATCAGGCGGTTATTTTCCAGACACTCTACTTCCTGAAAATTCATAGCTTACAAAAATACAATCAATCCCAATTGTTTTAAACCGTTATAAACATGTATGTATCATACATATACATGAAATATATATTTTATTTATACAAAGACGCCAAGCTATATCATAATGCATATAATTATAATATCGTATTTAAGCATTTACATTAATAAGTTATTTTAAATAAATAACGCTTGATAATTTATTTATTTTTTTCTTGATATTATAAGCCATCTGTGAATGATATAAAAAAATTTAATCATTCTTATACTATGCTAATGATATTCAATATTTCGTAGAAGATGGCAAATTCTGGTAATAAACTTATAATACACATGTACTTTTTAGCACAATTCTTGCATATTATCAAGTCGATAGAAGTATTATATTACTTCTTTTCATTGTAATTAATTATGAAAAAAGGACCTGACATACGAATTCGATTGCATATGCTGAATGGTACGGGCACATCGTTCGGGAAAGAGGTTTTTCACTTACGGGCACACGGCAATGCTTCGAAAGCACCCGTCCTGTATGTGTTCGTTTCGAACATTCACTACACATATTACTTTCGCAAACTGTACAAAAAAATATAGCGGTATGCTTTGGATCTTCATCACATGGTATGCCAAGTAAGATATCCTTCATATATTCCGATGGTGGAACTTCATCAACCTAAACGTTTAATAATCAAATTTAATGTCAAAATGTGAATAAGATTGGAAGAAAAGACTTTACTATACAAAAATGATTTTCTACATACTGTAATATCAATAACATCAATTTAAAAATACACACTATTTCGGCTAATAAATCAAATCAGTGACAAATGAAAGAAAACTGAACAGTGGATAACATTAGTATCCGCGTCAAACATTTTAATGACAGAATATATTTTCTGGAATAAGATAAGATCAACCTTTCTATTTATATAATAATATATTACTTTGGATCAAATATGCTTATTGTTAATCAAGCCTCTTCATATGAGTTATATTAATTTGAACTAAAACAAAGTGTTTGAAATATTATCCGATTGACTGCAGTTAAGTATATACTGCATCAAAGGTATGAATTCAAAATTGGGTTAACTATATCAATCGAGTAAAAAATATCACTTTATTAACAAAGTTTTAAAGATTAAGGGTAAAAAAAATCTGATAAAAATTCTCAACCTTATATATAATAGTATCCTAAGCAATAATAATTTATTATCTAATGGTTTCATTATATATTTGAAACTTACAAGTAATGATGAAATGTGATCTGACTGTGTGAATTTCTTGTGCCGCTCAATTATTTCAATAAGTGCATAATTTTTTTTCAACGAAAATATGCAGGGCTCAGTAAGCAATGTAACTATTCGATCAAACGGGCAAACAACTTGGGCAATGGGTGCACTAACATCCACTAGAGCTGAACAGCACGTTTGACAAACCTGAAATAATTTCATAAATTAAAACGCAGAAATTCTGAATTTCTCATCTTGAAGAACGGTGACAATTACGCAAGTTAGCAGAGTTCACAAAAACAAAACATTTCGAGTGATCAACAATACATATTAACTCGTATAAATGTCATGCAACATAAATGTATGTCAGCTTACTTTGTTCTAAACAAAACGTTCACGCCAATCATTAATGAGGATAAAAATATCACCAGTTTGTTTAATGATAATATATTACCACTTATATAAATTTTCATTCATATAAATACACTACTAATTTCTATAAAATCATTACAACATTAGCTTCTGTAAACCATAAATTACAATTATATTTTGATGCATAACTTTGGTGTATAAATATAGTTAAATATTTGACGAGAGAATATGATTAATATCATAATATATCATCGAATAAAATACTTACAGAATAATTATATCTATTGATTGCTTTATATTTTCAACAAATTATAATGGAAAAAATATGCTCCTTTTCAAGTTCATATAAATTTCAATCATAAAAAAATTCGAAATTTAAAAAAAATTTCGGTTGTTGCAGAATAGAACTTACTGTGTGACCACAACCATGCAGTACACGCGGCGTCCGAATTTCCGCTGCATAACTTTCGTGACACAGAGCACATTCTAATCCCGCATCTGAGATAGTACTCATTTTCCATATATAAAAATGAAGCAAAAATAATTTTGAATCACTGATCCATACTTCTCTGGAAAATGAAAAGAGAAAAAACATAAAAGAAAAATGAAAACAGCAAATGTATAGTGATTCCTAAATTCCAAAAAATAGACGAATATTTCTAAAAAAAAATAATACAGCGCAATCAAAAAAAATCAATTGCAACTAATTTTTCTTTCTTGTTATATTTTGAGAAATTCCATTGAAAACTGAAAAGCATTAGTAATCTTCCTCCTCTAGTTTAAAAAATACATAAATTATTATTAAGAGATATTATTAAAACAAAAAATTCTATTATTCAACTCGATAATAACGAACAGCCTACCAACAGAAAAAATAGTTATGCGGCTCGTCTCAGATGATTAAAAATCGAAGAGCCTACTAATTAACAGATTATCAGAGGAGATAAATTATATTCAGCAATATAAACAATCAAATTTATCTGTCCTTCCTAACAAAAAACTTAAAACTTTCCTACTTTCGAAACCTTTTTTAAGATAAATAAAAATAATCAATGGCATTTTTTAAACATTACTTTGCATTCTCTAAGAAACTAAACTTTGGAAAAAGCTTTAGGGAGTCCACAAAACCGGAAGGAGAAAATAAATTGGAACAAAATTAGGAAGTTTAGTTTTATCGTTATCTCAAGGTGAAAATCAATGACAATAAAATATAAACAATAACAGGAAAAATCACCACAAACAGAATCAACTTCTCTAAGAAATGTTTGTCAAAGCCTCTAATCATATAATCACCATAAATTCAATCAACAAAACATATCAATTACATTAAAAATATTTTGAGTCTCTATCAATCATCTCTAAACATAATTCTAAATCGATGTTCTAAAATCTTATCATGAAGTAGTCGTTTTTTGCGGTATCTCATCTCTTCTCCTCTTGTCGTAGATCTTATTTTCACCACGCTTACATCATTAGCCTGAAAATTCATATTAAAACAATATTCAATTAAAAATAGTAGTAAAAAATTCAAATTATAAGGTTAGCAAATAATTATTCTTGATAATAATTATTCTATTTCAGAATAATTTCACAGCTACAATCTCTTTATGAGATTATAGACTGATGAAATTCATTCTTAATTCTTAATTGCAATCATTTTTGAGAAAAAAAAAATTCGAGAAAAAAAATTCGGAGAAGAAAATGAAATTTAGGAACTCGAAATTAAACACACCTTGAAATGAGTCACTTTAGGTGTATCAGACGTAACGTAACCTAAACCAAGCTTATCTCTTTTCAGCACTGTTTTTATTGGATATCGCCGACCTGTTGCATCGCGACCTAATCCTTTAAATTCATCCCAGCCACTCCTTCGCAAAATACGATAGCCTTTATTCCATTCTGGAATTCCATATCCTGGATCAAGCTTTGGTTTCCGGGTTTCCAAAAGATGTGCCACACTGCTTAGATGAGCTTTTCCTACATAACTACACTGACAAGCATCACAAAAGAATGCAGAATCTAAGATTTTTCTGGATCTTTTAATCTTTCGTGAGGATGATTCGAACCGTATTCTGAAATTTCCGAATCATAACAAAAAGTATTCTAACAGAGAAATTGGGAAATCCTCACTTGCAATTCAAAAATGTTGATGATAAATTGCTCCAAGATAACAGTACACAAATTTATGCGAAGCTCATACTTTTATTTCTCGAGTAGTTACCCACTACTAACAGCATTGCCAATTTTAGGGCCGATTAATTGGATTTAAAGAAATCTAAATTGTAGCAAATCTCAAAAGACGACATAATCATGTCAGATATTTAGCTAAAATAAAAATCCATGTTTATTTGATTGAAAAACGACTGAAAACATACTTGAATTTTTCCTTTTGATATGAAATAATATATCGGTATATTTCACCATGTCCACATTTCAATGCAAAATCAGCAGCCGTCTCACCTGATTTGCTCCTATATTGTAAATTAATGTTTCAAAATTTAACCGAAATTTATAATTTATTTCAAAAAACATCTAACGAAACATCAAATTTTAACGCATCGTAGTTTTCTCTAACAAGAAATTAAAAATGTAAAAAACTGCTTCTACCCTACAAAAGAAAGTTTCACTTTTGAAAGTTTAATAACTATTCAACGTAAAATCACAGCATTATGATAAACATATTACATTTTGTGCTGCTAATTTTATATATGAATTAATGATCATTTTTTTAGTCATGAACTACCGTTCTTTTTTTAAGTCATGAATTATCGTTCTGATATGATTAACGATCGCTAAATAGTTTATTAGTTGATGGGACAAACTATTTTTATGTTTGTCTAGAATAATTTGACCATAACTGTTATAGCAAATAAATCTAATAGAACTTATGTGACATATGAACTATTTTGAATAAATTGACAACCTCCTCATGTCAAATAAATCAACTTAGAAGACTTAATTCTTTTCATGCGCCAAACGACTATTTTAAATTACCCAGTAGTTTAAAAAATGGGAGCAGTGAATATACGAACTGTTTTGAAATATCCGCTCCTATCGATAATAAATATTTAACAATGTGCAAATGACCCGCGTAACTCGCACACATCAATGCAGTCCAACCATACTGATCTGAATCATTGATATCCATCCCTGCAGTTTTTATGTCACATCACTTTTCACTGCTGATATTTTATCTTTCGTTTGCAATCTTTAAGCATATTTCTCCGATTTTCAATCATTGAAGGAAAAAATCGATATTCATTCTTTTTTTTTCAACCGTATTGATGAATAAAAAAATTAAAAGAAATATTTTTTTCTCAATTTTTTTAACATAAGAGTATATAAGAAATGAATATATATACCTTTCCGACGATAATAATCCATGACACCTCGCACATTTCCATTTGCAACATCCTTGAAAAATTGTTCGAAATTTTTCTTGTTATCACTCTGCTCTTTTGAAATGTTAGTCGATAATTTCGTGAACTTCCGAGGACGCTGATAACTATTTTTAATTGCTTCCAATTTCTTGGTCATTGTGATATCCGATGATGAAGTAGGTGATTCAGCCAGTACAGTTTCGTAAAAAGATCGTATCTCTTCGCCACAGATGGTTGGTTTCGAAGTGCTTCTCCGTATTAAAAGTTTGTATATCAATAACTGGATTTGCCCTAACGAATCGAATCTCTTTATATTTCCCGATAACAGCAGTGTTTGTCGACTGATGCATACCGAAATTCCTGAAATGAAAGATATTTGAAATTTGGTGAGAAAAATAAAATAAAGAACGAACTCCTGATGTAATGAAGCGAGTTATGCGCAACAAAATAAATAATCTTAATTATTTAATTTTGCACAGAATTTAAATTTAAAAAAAAAATTGAACAACTGATTGTTACGATGATCATTGAAATGAAAAAGGATATAAAATCAAGAAGGCTTAGATATGCATTTCGATAAATACATAAACGGAATATCGAACATTTATTAAGTGACCAAGTAACAAACAGAATACATTAAATAACAAAGAGTGAAGACCGCAGTTTTGTATGTAAATCGAAAAATAAATGAAATCTTCCTCAATCAGCGCAGTGATAGGTAGTGATAGAAATTCTTTTTGAAAATCGAATGAAAAAATGATATACATAGATATGAATTTAATGTCAAACCAGTGAAAATTCTCATGATAAAAAAAAGCTTTAAGCATGGAATAACGCATAAACAGCGAAATATGATAAGATCGAATCATAGTACCATAAATTTCTATTTCTTTACAGTTGAATTTAAGTAGGTTACTGAAATGGTGTTGGTTGGATGAATATTAAAGTTTACATATCTTATTCCCAATGATAGTTATTTAATTGAAATTTCCCACTGATCAAAATTTAAGTTGCGATCAGAATCATAAGAATAGAAAGGAAAAAAAACCGCGAGAATGAAATTGTTATTATTTTGACATACTTGCCGAAGTACGGTTTATAATGCTCTTTACTGAACTGATAACTTATTTTCAGATTTTAATTAGATCTTTTATTATCAAAATAAATAATGCATCCTCACAGTTTTATGAGTATGCATTATAAGCAATCAAGTAGCTTTTAGTTGAAATATGATAAAATCAATATTAATGATCAGTTACGACCAATTATTTCACCTCTGTAGTTAGATAAACGGAAAAAACAATTTTGAATACACTGTTACCAATTTTCTTTTCAATTCTGCTCATAATTATAGTTAGTTATCAACTCTTTCGGAAACTGTGAACTACATATTTACAAGGAACTTTTGAAATAACTTTTCTTTTATGGTGTTAATTCACTGAACTCATAATTAATTCATGTATCGCATTCATTCTGATTAAAACAATTACAGCAAAGTTGCAAAATAACATTCGAAATGCCAAATAGACATTTTCTTCGACAAGATATTCCACAACTGGTAAGATGATACGGATGGATTTCCTATAAATTAATGTTATTAATATGTGAAATAGCAAATTATACACGGAGCAGTTGAAATAGAAAATTATACACAGAGCAGTACCATTCACCCAGCATTTTGTACCAAAAATACCGCAGCAGAAAAAATCTGACTGTTTTTTTATACATGAAGATGGTAATAACAGAAGCAAAATATCTACTATTAAGCATTTAAATGCATTTCTTTCTGAACTGTAAAACATGACTGAATCAGCAAAGCCGACAAGGTCCCCCGGAATCAAAATTAAAACCAATCAAAAATCAAGCCAATTAATAAACAGAAGCCGACCAACTGCCAGTAACTATTACCTCACCATGAAAACGAAAATCTCTGCGTTAAAAATGCTTGCTCGAAATTTTTCACTTTTATTCAATTTCTTCAATTCGTTTGGTGTTTATTGAAGCTTAATTCAGTATATTTACGTAATAAGTTGTCCGGGTCGACGGTCATCAAATGCAAAAAAAAAATTATTCCGTATTTTGCCACAAGAGCAGTATATTTAAAACTGGTGAAAAGTTTCTGTGGAAAATTTTTTGCATATTCTAAGAAAGTTCATAGCTCGATGTGGATACTCAGAATTGATACTAGGCGATAATGCAACTTAATTTCAATTGATTTTCAAAATTATCATGGAAAAAAACTGAATTTAACGACAGAAAATGAAATGATCTAAAAAATGCAACATCGAGAACTCCACGAAGGACGATCATTTGTAATTCGTTCAGTTGATTTCATTTCGCCTCACACTTCTCTAACTTTACCAACCTATAACAATCGTGATCATGATCTTTGCACCAATACACCAGATGCATTTTGGAAAATATGGAGAAATAACTACTTAGCTAATCTCAGATAAAGGACAGAAAAGAAAGTATTGAAATAAGAACGCAACGTGCAGGAGAAATAACAATAATCAATGAACTGGAAGTTTCTCGTGGTGTATGGAAATTAGCTAAGATAAAAGGAATCAAAACAAGCAAGGATGGAGAAGTAAGAGGTACGTTTATAGAAATGCCAAATAAAAGCATCACTAACAGATCAATAGACATATTGTATCCTCTAAAAACAAATGATGAAAAGACAGCAGAAAACGAACATAAAGAACGGGAAATCCGATCAACAGAAGCAAAGCAATCAGATGAATCAATCCATTGCTTCAAGACCGAAGAGTGCATTAAAACGACGAGCTCAAATAGAAAATTCAAGTAAATCGTATTCCATAATAAAAGTTTATTTAGTAACTGTGATTTTTATAATATCGATCTAAGCATTAGCGAAAAGAAAAAGTGGTAATTGGATATCTGGCATTCCATTCAACGTACCAAGGCAGTGGAACTGCGAAGAATTCTCAGAAAACAATTTCGGAAACCAATTTCTTGTCGAAGTCGCATATACACGAGGAAATACGGACGAATCGCTGCAATAAAATGCATCAACGTCACAAGAACAGTATACTAAATCCTTTCCTGGATTACCATTCTCTGTAGTATATATAATTGTTGATATAAAATTTGTTGATGATATATAATCAATTATATATCATCACTTCTTCACATATCTGCAGAGATTTAATGAATCAATGAAAACCAAACGATGATAATTTGAAGTAAAATCTCTTTCAGTAAATGAATAATGCAAATGATGAGCCAGTGTAAGATATTATTCAACTTCGAATTTCTTATTTATTAAAGGTGGAATTTATTTTTAACATATCACAGTTAGTATCCGATCTCGATAATACTGAAATATTGTAAAACTCGAAGTGATAAGTGCGTAATTAGCACAAACATTCTGGAACGAAAAGGAAGCTGCAAATAATTGTCTATGTAAAAATGGAAAATTGAATGCTCACATATGTATAAATCACGTTATCATAAGTGAATTATAAATTTCACTTGTTTTCAATCACGGAAATGAAACAACGATGATAATTAACTATAATTTTATCAGTCCATACACGATGAATGACAATGTTATTATTGATATAAAGAATTCAATCAAGATAAAAAACGAAGAGGTGTTCCTCATCATGAGACAAAAACACAAGTTTAAAAGATCAGATATTCATGATAAAATCAAGTTCAAATAATTAACTAATCATCAGAATGTAAAATTCCAATATGCTTTTGATAGTTTATAATTGGAATTTAATCAACGATTAAATGTAGTATACCAAAAAAGCTATCAAAATCGAAATAACCTTTTACTATTGATAGAATGCTTATCAATTAGTAATCCAATTCTTGCAGTTTATAAATCCCGATGATATTAATAATGGAAAGAGTTAATAATAAACTACTAATTGCTCGCTGTAAACTGAGAAAATTGGAATGAATTTTATCGAATTCGAAAAGTGAATTAATAAGGAAATTTGAAATCGAATGAATTAATGCAGAACTAAAAATATAGCTCGAAATCAAAAAAAACTATCAATCTAGTAATTATGCAGCTGATGACTAAAATATTTTGGGAAAAAATTAATTAATAAGGAGAAGGATTAATAGAACCAGAAGACGAATTTGAAGATGAATAAAACTGCTGAAATAATAGAAGACGAATTATTAGGATCGGCAACATATTGGAAATTGATTTCCTTTAGTGTAAATATTTTTGTATTGTCAGTGATAATAGTTTTTATTAAATTAGAATTTAATTTAATTTGTTCGATATATTTTAAAGATAAATTCTGACTAATTCCATGGAAGTTGTACAAACTACCCTATCAAACAACGACGGTATTGGTTAAACCAAATGATTAATTAAAGAAGATTCATTTCTTATGATCCTAAATCTATTTCCCCTGAAATTTCAATTTTTTTTAGTTGGGAGTGTTGGAATAACCGAAATATTTTGTATTTTTCATGACTCATTAGGTAACATAAACGAGTATTACGATCTCTAATGTAGTGAATCATTTATCTAATGCTCATCCTTATTCTTTATTATCAATCCTTATTATCAAACTTATCTTCGATAGTAAAATATAACTAATTCACATTTAAATATTTCCTGTATTACAACAAAGTTTATGTGCAATGTTTAAAATATTTTCCCATCAGATAGCCATGAAATGAAATAAAATCAAAAATTAACATATCATTAGAGAAACTGCTTACGAAGAAACAAGCTAGCGAAATAGGATATCTAAAACGAATAACAAATCTTTTATAATAAAAATAAAAAGCATTTTCATCGTGAGAATGTTAAAAAATACTGTATTAATGATGTTCTATGGAATTAAATATTCGATATCAAGTTTTTATTTAAAAATAAAAATTTCCTATTTAAATATTTTATATGAATTTATCATTTTTTTTAAATTTAGTTTAAAATTTTAATTAAGGAGAGTTCTGATAAAAAAAATTAATAATTCTGTTTTCTCCCAGGTATGCTACATAAGTTAGATTAGGTATTTAATATTGTGATAGGGAAAAATTTGTGAAATTTCAAACATATCTGCAATATTTTCAGTTAATTTAAAGTTTTTTGAATGCTTGTTTCAAATGAACACCAAATTTTCAAATCGTCTTGCATTTGAGATTTTGGATCAGATTAAAGTGGAGAAAATCAAAACAAAAAATTTGAAAAGTTATTTATTCGTTAAAAAAAAAGAAAAAAAAACTGAGCAATACTAATATTTTCGAGAACATGCACACCTGAAGAACGAAATCAAAAAACTGAGCAATCGGCTTTATTCTTTTCGTGAAAAAATTATAGAGTTGCGCGCGTACTTTGCAAAGTGCTCTTCTGGTGTATGAAAAGTTTTGAAAGTTGACAAACTAGACGACCATCTCTTTATTGTATTGCATAGCACTGGATGCCTATAAAAATCGTTTTGACGCGTTTTGTTCGAGATATTCTGTCTATCGTTTCCACTGTTTCACACAAAAAGAAAGCTTTTTCAAAATCTTCATTATCATCACATAGGTTTTTATCTATTCGAATTCTTCAACAAATTTCTCGAAGTTGCAATTGTTCAATAAAATTGATAGAAGAAAAAAATTGTAAAACAATGGCAGTTGGATTTTGTGTTATCAGTATTTATTGGATTTTGTGTTATCAATATTTATTGGATTTTGTGTTATCAATATTTATTGAATAGAACAATACAATTTATAGCAGCTTCTTTTGAATTTTTTAAAACAAAAATAGTAAAGAAAGATGAAGTGAAGTCATTTGCAGATCCATCTAGTTAGAATATTTATTTCGAAGGATTCAGATATGTTATTAATTTGTAGCATTTTCATATTGAAGGAGTTTGATATTACTTGTTTAGGATATAGAAAATACCTAGTTTAATTTGGGTTTGATTATTCTGTTGAGAGAAAGCTGCATGCATGGTACTGCAATCATTGAAAAAAGCGGCATAGCCTTGTATCGAGAATCAGCATTAAAATTAAATTTTGCAAAGTAGTTTTAAATATTTCCAGGATATTTTTGCACACCATCGAAATATGCAATCTTTTGTGGAATTATCACGCAATTTCTTTTTTCCTTTTTTTTTGCAGCACTCGTATTAAGTAAGAGCCACTTTTTAATCGCTCTAACAAAGCATGATGGAACATATGAAATGCTTAATTTCTTCATGTGCAAAATTCATTATAACTAATAATTTTGTCGTATAAGCATCAAACTGCATCGAGTAAGCGTTAGATGATATTAAATATTTTCTTTCAAAAAACAGCTGTCGAATAGCGCCAAACATTGGATGACAGAAAGTAAGCTTGAAGCAAATTTAGTTTAATAGAAAATATGCGTATCAGAATATGCTAACGATTACTAATGAGTTCGTCTTAGACAGAGTGATCAAAGATGATTGTTAATGTCATCATTTCATTCATATAATGTTAAATGGATTAGAGCAAATAATTAAGCAGTTGTCATGGTGAAGCCAATTTTTCATTTAGTCATATTCGGCAATGATCATATTGCATATTTCCAATTTATGCAAACGATCGTGTCCAGAATTCGTGGCAGAACAACACTTATTTTTGAATGATTTTGTTATCTGAACCTACTAATGATGGCAATAAGTACACTTGACATAATGGCTTATTTGTTGTTGACAACATGATCCACTTTTAACTAATAGTTGGAAATACGCGAACTTCAAATCATTATCCAGTTTTATTTTATTTTCCCATTGACTGTTGCATTTTATCAGCAATCATTTTCAATCAGATTATGAAATGCATTCACTTCCGCAATTTATCATGAGTGATCAGCTATAAGTAAATGTCAAACGATGTAAAGTTTTTAGATAAAATTTAACATTAGGAAATTCCAGATAAAATTTAACAAAAAAAAGCAAGTATTTTAGATATAATAAGTGTTTTAAATGGTAGATATGCTTTCATTTTCTTTCTTCTCGAATAGTTTTTTTCCCGTTCTTTTCAGATGCTTTGTATGGGAAATTTTAAAATAACTTCATGCCATTTTCACTGTTGATTGTTGCAGATTCAAAATAGTGTAATGGTTCTATTAATACCAATCATACCATGTGTATGCATTTTCTTATTAACTTCTTTATTTGGTTTCGTTGGCAATACTGCGCTCATCATTGTTATTATTCAGAGAAAGTATATCATTAATTAATTAATTGATTGCGATGATTAATTGATTACGATGATTAAATGATTGTGCCAAATTCTTTAAAAAGATGTAAAAAATAAGGAAGAAAAATTTGCTAGTTTGCTTTTCTTTTCCTTCAGCAAAAATAACAAATCAACACAGGTCATCCTCTTAAGAGTTCAGTAGGGTCTGATAAGAAAAAAAAGTGCAAAAGTGCAAAAAGTGCAGACATTTTAAAAAATAAGAAAGACAAAGGAAATAACACTTGTGCAATGAATGAGGTGGAGAATTGTGTTCAAGTATGTGTGGCAGTTTTATGTGGGTACGGTGATTTATAATCAAAATTTACAATCTTTTACTAATAAATTTTAAATTCGGTTGAACTTCAAAAATTTCAAACTACAAACTTCAAAATACTCTTATAATTTACAAAAATTTCAGGCGTCTGCACAATGTTAGCAACTTCTTCATAGCATTAAGTGCGTTTGGTGATATACTTCACCAAATCGGTCACATTCCATTTGCATACTTTATTTTTACCGGAATTACTTTTATACCTTTACGGACATGTATTTGGATACAATTAATACCCAATTTCGGTCTAAATCTTGCAATGACTGTATTACTTCCTATTGGTCTGGATCGAGCCATTGCCATTTTAAAACCTTTACGGTAAATATTTAGATTAAATAAGCAATTTAACTTTCGATAATAGGCAAGAAGTACATTTCTGGCAGCCTAAATTATTTGCTCTTACTTCCAATGTAGGATGTAATTCCGGATAAAAATGACTTTCATTTGCAGTTATCAAAAAATGAAAAAAAAGTTTTATGTCCTAGCAATGGTCCTACCAGCTTTAATTTATGCAATCGCTATGCTTATACTGGTTATAATATGTGACGGAGATAATGAGTAAGTTATATTTTCTAGATAAATTAATGATAATTCTAATATTACCCGAAATCGAATTTATGCGGGCAGGCTAAAATGTTTCAATATTGGAGAAAGAATTTTCTCCAAAAAAATAGATAAGTATAATTTCATGCCTAATGAGATTCATTTATATTTTTACATTTCTTCTAGATAATTAATGGCAATTACCAATGATACTCAGTTGAAAAAAAATTCTTCTTTCTTTTGACCATCAGTAATTGCCATTAATTACTTATCTAGAAAATGAAGTTAAAAAATGAATAAATCTTTGTTCTCTGTTGGGGAAAATATGAAATAAAGAAATAATGGTGAAGAAATATGATAGAAAATAAACTTGAAGAAAGTTTTGTAGCAGAAAAGTAAAAGGAAGAGAATATCAAAATTTCTAAATTAACAAGAGGTTCAGTTTAAGAAGAAATATACTGCGTATTTGATCGTTGGAATTGTAAAATTACAAAAAACATTTTTAAATATTCCATACTTGAATATACCTTAAACGCTCTATATTTATCTCTTTAATAACAGCGCCGAAGTAATCTGCGTTTTGATAGCGATATACAACGGTCTGTCAGATTCGGTTTGGAATATTACAACGGCTATTATTAATTTAGCAACAATGTTCCTTTATGCAATACTTAGTCGTCTCATAGTGAAGACTAAAACAAGTGAGCTATTTAATTAACTGATAAAGTAAAGCAAATATCAACTTGAATGATGCCTGCCTGAAATATTCCATCCTATGTTATATTACCACAAATATCCTTTATCATGTTTTCTTTCTCCACTAGCTGCTGTCATTTCTATATCAGATCATATCTTTTATGAAAGTATAATTAATAATGAATAACTTAAATGATTTGTCATAATAGTATACTATTTTTAATTGCAGCAACCAGAAACATCGAACTAATACAGACATTAAACATAATCGTGGCATCTGTTGGATTGGGACAGCTAATGCCAACGGCGATCTGTCTGTCATTATTGTTCTTCAAACTTCCGGAAATTATGAAATTTTATATAGGATGCTATGCGGGAATATTTATTAATATATGCATTTCATGCAATTGCTTATTTTATTATTGGAGAAGGTAAGAATTAACGAAAGTATCTTCGAAACATAAAGAAAAAAATATTTTAACATTGAAATATTAAATTAGAATGATTAACGATAACCTCAACAGTTTCCAGTAATAGTATTGACTGGTTCAATCTAGCAAAGATTAACTACAGTTTTTACAGCAGAAAAATTATTGCAGTGCAGAATATCGAAAAGAATTCAAAAAACATTCAAAAAACTTCCATGCATAAGGAATACCATAAAGTCGACGCCAACATATTTAATGCGACATGTGGCCACGATTCATCCGTTAAGAGTTCAATAATAGTTGGATGCGAATATTTTGCGAATTTGATCTTCTTCTCTAATGATATCCATGCAGACCGATAATAAAGAATCAAAAATTAGTGGAAATATTGGCAGTAATTGTTGCAGTCGTTCCATAATTTGACTAAACTCCCAAGTAAGTTTTCACATCGATTCTTGATGATTGCTTGAATAAAAATTATTTCTACACTGAAACCGACAATCCTTAAAAAGCACAGGAACAGGATGAAACCCTCTTCGTAAATTATCCCCATACACATGTTATTATCAGGTGATAAATTTCATTTGTATTCTCTTATAAATAATTGCAATTTTAAAAGGACAATAAATAAATTTCTTATTAGAATATTTTCATTGAAATTGGAATGATAAGTCTTCAGCAAAGGTTGAAAACAAAAACAAAGAAGAATCGCATCTTTCAATTCTCAGTTTAATACATTTAAACAATTTAACTATGCTGATATTAGGCATTTTCAGAATTTTCACTTCCATTTCAGTGTTTCATATTTAAATAGCAAACATAATTCAATCGTTTTTGCTACCTTACTGTGTAATTATATTGGAATGAAATTCACGTACTTCGGTATTTCTCTTCTTTGCACACTTTTCTCGTTAGGATATATAGAATTGCAAACGCATATGAGTGATAATGACATCAATACAAGCAGTGATGTGCTTTCTGATCGGTTTTATCGATAGTTCATCGACACCTGTATATAATCTTCGATTAATTGAGCGTATGATGTACACACAACACATAACTACTGTGCAATAAGAAACACTCCCTACTACTCATCATGTTTTTATAATGTCTTCATTCTCTTCTTTTTCATGTTATTTTTGCAAAAAACGATACTGGATGCGACACATAATGCTCGATAACTTGCATTGTTCTGAGATTATGTCACAAATGTTTTGCAAAGAGATGACAACAATTCCTTCAAAAAAATTCTATATTATGATGATTGCTTTTTTATACTTCAACTATTTTACTGATTGTTTCGGATAAAGTGGAAATATCAAAGAAATAAATAAATATTTACTATATTGTCGTACTTTACCATTGTTACCATCTTTTCGGCTTTCGACTCATCGGTGTTGTTTCTTGCTACTTTTGTACTACTGTCGACCCACCCACCACTATTGAATTATCAAAATTATAGTTAAAATGCGTTTGTCAAAAAGATTTCTATTCCATCAAGATCGAATTCAATAATAAATTTATTAGCGATTCTTTATTACTAAGAAAATAGTAAAAAAATTGTATTATTTTTTTTGACAAGCGCAAAATATATTTATTCATTTATTTATTTATTTATTTATTATTATTATTATTATTATTATTATTATTATTTATTATTATTATATTATTATTATTATTATATATTATTATTATTATTATTATTATTTATGCTGATAACAGAAAATAAAAGACAGGTGCTCATGAAAATATTTATGCATTTTCGTATTTATGCATTTGTTCTGAATTATTGTTTATAATAAAATTTCTGGTTTAACATGAATAAAATGTAAATATAGAAATGACTATTGAAAATGTTTATTTTATTAAAATCCTTCTTTGCTCATTGCTATCAGAAATATTTATATTTTTCCATGAGCACCTGTCTTTTATTTTCTGTTATCAGCATAAATAATTATTGAGTGATGATAAATAAAAATTAAGCTGGAAATAAAATATAATCTCTTTATATTAAATCAATTTTAGAAAACAAACATTTCACATGGAAACAGGATTTTTTCTTAATTTTTAGATTAATTTAATTGGAATAGTTGAATTATTGGATGTGAAGAAGATGGCATCACGACGGAAAATACGAATAATTGACGAATATATTGAAAGCAATAATAACTTAATAAAATTATTGCTAAATTTAATTATAGTCGTGACAGAAGTTTTTTTTTTCTTTTTTAATGGCTATGTACTAATGGCTTGAAGTTCAAGAGTTTATTTATTAGCAAAGACAGGAATTGCATTTCAGAGTATAAGATTTCAGAGTACACTATATCTTTCAACTGACAGAATTTCCAGTTAATGATGGTGAAGTACCGCATTATTGGGACTTAAATTCACATGAAGGTGACTTCAGATCAATGGCATTGTTGTAAACCATCATCAGTGCTGCATCATTCACATTTCGGATATGTTGTTTCACTATAAATTGAAAATTTAATCATTTTGTGATATCTTTATGCATCCTATCTTATTGTCGCTATCAATATCAGGCAACTCGTCTTGATAAATCACGCATATGAATTGTTTGTTAACATTATTGCTTTAATCGAGTATGCCTCAAAATTGATACCGTATTGATAATCATTAAAGTGTACTATCAACTTGAAAATATTCGCATCGTCGATTCTTTTTGGCGATTTTAATATAGTGTATATCTAGTCCACATAATTTTCTTAATTAGGAACTTCAGTTGGTAATTGCGACGGTAGACAACAATAATTATAAGAATTTATTCTTAGAAGATTAACAGATATGCGATATGATAATCCAAAGATTTCCACTTAATTATTCAGATTGGAATAATCGTTTCTAAATTTGACTGGGAGTTGATAAGGAATTGCTTAAATCAAGCATTATCAGAATCGTTTAGCAGAAGAAAATCAGACCACTGTTAAGCCGATAGTAGCTGAGAAACAAATCCTTCGTTTCACCAATCTGAGCTATGATTGATACTTGATAAGTATTCGATGTAACAGATAATCGAGTATACAAACAAAAGAGTTACAAAAACATTAAATGAATAAAGGGTCATTGTATTCATTTGATAAATGAAATTAATTGCTACAAAAATAGACGTCCAATAAAAAATTAATAGATAAAGCTAACAACTGATAATTGACGATCATCTCTGATTGTCAATTATCTCTTTCTTTCTTAAAAGATAAAGGCGAGAGTATAAAAAGTGTTATGTTAAATCGATAATTATTCACAGACCTTATATTTTCATAGTTAACGAGATCATGATATTATTTGATTTTCTGGTACTGTACATCATTTTTAGATATCTGTATTATATTTTATATTATCATTTATAGAAAATAAGGAGTTAACGGTATTTCAGAAATGATTTGACAGAGCCAAAATTTTGGTTTTCCCAAATAAAAAAATTGAATGTAAAAAGTTCTATTGTTATCTTCCTTTTATATAAAAAAGTTGCAACCGATAAATGAATTAACATAAACAATTAAATAACTATCACGATAAGATTCATTTCTGACTACAATTGAATACAGTAGGATTATGTTTTGCGATGGTATTATATATTTGTCAAATATCTGGATGGATAATTCCGTCGATAGTGGCTTCATAAATGGCATGCAGACAGGTAGATACATCCTTTTAAACGGCATAATCTTCCGGAAACATTTCTACTCCAAGCTATTTCATTTTTCACTTTCTGCAGTAATTACATCAAATTAAATAAATCAGCAAATTTGTTAGAATCTATACAGTTTCTGATTCCCTCACTTAAGAAGCGTATCGTTAATGATTAGAGTTATATAAGTTTTGAACAGCATCAAATATTGGGTGACATAATATGAATGTTGATTGATTTTGATGACAAAATGATACGTTCGTTATTATACATATTTCAATGCTTAATGCATTTATTTCGAAGAGTTTGATCAATCGTCGATATTATCATCTTATTATGTAAAATTACAATGAATTAAAATTAATGATTAAGTGGTTGTCATAGTGAAGTCGATTGCCATTCGATCATATTCGTCAAATGATGTTATTTAGAGCTGATGACAAGCAATATTGCATCATTTAAATAATTTTTCTGATGTGTGAACTAGCTAGCTATAAGTGATATTATATGTGTAATAGATTGACTGATTATTACAGTTTGTTAATTGATAAATAATTTTACTTTTAATTGACGTATTCAATATAGCAATTTGAAAATACATAAGCTTTAAATTTCATTTCTTTTTCGCTCTAATTACATTACATCATTTAGGAATCATTTTCAATTAAATTCAACAAATTCACGAAATGTATGTAATTGAAAATTTTCTAATTTCAGAAAATTCATCATAGCTGATCAATCGTCTGTAAATGATAAATAATATAAAACGATTGATAGCTACTATGAGACAAGCTTCAAATAAATTTGAAATAATTTGCGAATAAATTCACTTCATTCCCATTTGCATCTATTTATTAATTCTTCTCCATTTATCATAAAACACAAATTATGATTATATATATGGCTATAGCTATGAAAGCAGCATATAACGACAGTTCTCGAATAAGCTATAAAATGTTTACGTTTATGTAGAAATTATATCTATACTGCATATGCATATTATAGCTTTTCAGATTTTCTTCGACATGTGAATAAGTCTTAGTTCTATTTACAAATATACATATATATACATATATGTCCACTGGATACTTTATGGATTCAGCATTTCGCCAAGTCGCTACTCATATGTACCTAGTCTATAGAAGTACAATTTGAAGTCAGTTTTGAGCAAACTTATTATGTATAAATTCGAGTTCAGTTTAAGATATATGTGATTACGTATAAAGACATCATTATGAGTTTGAATCAAGTTCGAATAATTCATATTTAAGATTAAATGGAATAATGGCTGTGTTGGTACCAATCCTACCATGTGTATGTATTTTTCTATTATGTCTTCTAACTGGATTTGTTGGCAATACTGCGCTCATTATAGCTACTATCCAGAGCAAGTACATCATTGACTGATTAAATATTTTATCATCATTTTTTAATCATTAATAATCGTTTGACCAATGATATCAGTTTATTTGATTATTAGTTATTACATCATTTCTTAATTTTTGTATGGAATGCAAAAAAAAAAGAAAGTTAATAGCTAGACATAAAACGTTAGGATAATTTGATTAATTTGACATTAGCTAAATTTGAGCAGACAAGATTCAAAGTTTCAGATATATTTCAGTGGACAAAAGGAAGGAAGAAAATTACGCATACAAATTTTATGTAAATATGAGTGATTCATAGTTAACATTCATAATCTTTTGTGTAGCAATTATTAAACCTTAGTTTCAACTTTAAAAATTTCTAACTCCAAACATCGAAATAATCTCCATATGGATTCTAGACATCTACACAATATTAACAACATATGCATAGCACTGAGTGCATTTGGTGATATACTTCACCAAATCGGTCACATTCCATTTGCATACTTTATTTTTACCGGAATTACTTTTATACCTTTACGGACATGTATTTGGATACAATTAATACCCAATTTCGGTCTAAATTTTGCAATGACTATATTATTTCCTATTGGTGTTAACCGCGCCATCGCCATTTTGAAACCTTTAAGGTAAATATTTGGATGTGACAAGTAAGTTCAAGCTTTCTGCAGATGGCATATAATTACGTTTTTCAGCTAGCGAGACTAAATTTGTCTGTCGCTTTCCTCCTAATTCGAAAATATTTTTAAGTAAGAACTGTTACTTTCATTTGCAGATATCAAAAATTAAAAAAGAAATTTAATATCGTAGCAATGACTCTACCACCTGCACTTTATGCAATTGTTATGCTCATATTGGTTTTAATATATGAAGGAAATAACGAGTAAGTTGATTTTTCTGGACATACAGTGACAAAAAAAGTTATCAGTGATATTCAAAATCGAATTTGTGCAGAATAAATGTCTCATATAAGATAATAACAATTTTCTTAGAAAAATCAACAAATACTAATTCGTCTTTGAACGAGAAAAGCTTTTTTATTTCCTTTTCTTTTGATTGGTTGGAAAAAATGGGACACAATTTCTTTCCTCTATTAAGAAAAATAATATGAATCGAAGGACTGATAATAGAGAAATGAAAAATATAACGGAAAAATACTAGAAGAAAGCTGAGAATATCCGGTCTTCGGAATTGTGCAAAATGCAGAAAATATTTCCAATATGCTGTTCATTTGCAGTATCGAAATAATTTGTCATGTAGTAGCAGTATACAGTAATCAAGTAAGTTCGATTTGGAGCATTTCATCAGTTCTTATTAATTTAGCGACAATTATTCTTTATGCAATATTGAGCCGAATAATAGTGAAGGCTGAGACAAGTGAGCTATTTAATTAACTGATAAAGTAAAGCAAATATCAACTTGAATGATACCTGCCTGAAATATTCCATCCTATGTTATATTACCACAAATATCCTTTATCATGTTTTCTTTCTCCACTAGCTGCTGTCATTTCTATATCAGATCATATCTTTTATGAAAGTATAATTAATAATGAATAACTTAAATGATTTGTCATAATAGTATACTATTTTTAATTGCAGCAACCAGAAACTTCGAACTAATACAGACATTAAACATAATCGTGGCATCTGTTGGATTGGGACAGTTATTATCAATGATGATATATTTATTGACACTAGTCTTCGATTTTACCGAAATAACAGTGTTTTATATAGGATGCTATGCGGGAATATTTATTAATATAAGCATTTCATGCAACTGGTTATTTTATTATTGGAGAAGGTAAGAATTAACAAAGTAATTTTTTCCGATAGATCATCATCATCTCATCAGATCATCACTGATTGTGAAATATCGAAAAGCAATATTTTAACATTGAAATTAACATTGTAATTTGTAATTATAGACAAACAAAATATTGCAGTACGGAGTATCGCAATGAATTCAAAAAGCAATTCAGGAAACTTCCGTGCTTAGAAAATGTCATTAAACTGACACCAACATATACAATGCAATACATATCCACGATTCACCGATAGTAGGAATTGAATGCGAAAATCTCGCCAATTTGATCTTATTCTCTAATGATATCCATGCAGATTGATAATTAAGAATCAAAAAATTAATGGGAACATTGGCAGTGATTGCTACAATCATTCCATAATTAACTTAATTCTCATGTAGCTTTTCACATTGATTCTTGGAGGTTATTTGAATCAAAACTTATTTTATATTGAAAAAAAAGACAATTCCAACTTTTAAGCAGAGGGAGAGACTTCTTCATCAAATTATAATATCTCGCAATATATTATTTTTAGATGATAATTTGTTTTACTGGCATTTCAATTTAGGATGTAATAATTTGTTTCTCCTGCAATTTAAAATATTTAATAATTAATAATTAGAAATACTAATACTATCTTCAGTCTCATCCAGCATGTTCAAAGCCATATTGCTTTTCTAAAAAAGTGAATATTTCGGAATCATTTAAGGCTATTATTTCAAAAATAGAATTTCATCAAAGATCTTCAGAAACATAACTTTTTCAAACTGATTAGAAAACTTTTGAAAGCTCTTAAATTTAATTGTACTATTCACATTCACAAGAAATAAAAGAATGAAAATTATGAATGAATTATGAAAATGAAATTATATTCAAAAACTACAAGAAATAAAGTTATGCTAAATATAACTAGCTAAGGGATATCGTCTTTTTAATACGCTGCTGGTGATAAATTCCATTTAATTTTTGTGATCAGTTGATGCCAGCCAATTTGTGAAAAGAATTCGAATATAATTAAGACAGAAATAAGACGAAATGAAATAAAATGCATTTACAGAAAAATACTAATAAGTTACTGGAAGAAATTTTTATTATGAGATGTTCTTAAAATTGTATGAACTCATAACGAGAGGGTAATAATGAAATAGAAGGTAATTAACCTGCTGACTGTATTTCTACAGAAAAGAATGGGACATCTATTGTGAAAAATATTGCCGTTGTGTTTTTGAATAAATTAGAAATAAGAGAAAATGAATAAACTAGAAATAAGAGAAAATGAATAAACTAGAAATAAGAGAAAATGATTCGTGAGATAAATTATTAACTGCACAGGAAAAAATTGCTGCATGTTTTCTTTTTTGTAGATTCAGAATCATTGCATATAAATATAAATCGATGACTGATTTCTTTTCCCATTTCCATCAACAGCACAAACCACGTATATTGGGAAACTTTTTTTTTGTGATGTGGCATAGATGAACGAATCTTAGTGAGAAATGTTTTATTTGCGCTATAAGTGTCGTGAATAAATGCGGAAAGGTTCCGCGATAAAAGTGAAATGTACGGATTCATAAATGAATATATCAGACATTTATCAATTTGTAGATCAAAATGTTGTAAATCATTTTAGTTATCATGTTTATTCGTTCAAATAAAGGCGGTGACGCTGATGACTTCAGAACTGACTCGTAACGTCGCGAAGGATCCTACCGCTAATCTCCAAATGCAGTCCAGGAGTTCAGTAGGACAACGTTCTGTCTTAATGAGTCTCATTTTCGAAATATTAATCGTTGAGATCGTCGATTGTTAGAATAACTTATCGCATCAAAGGTTTAATTATCCAAATTTGAGATTGGTATTTTTGGATTCGTCTTTGGTAACTTCTGAAGCTTAAGTGGGAAAAAGTTTGTAGAAGAGATAGATTTGGTGTAGTTGAGCTGGATTCTATTGGAGGATATTGGTTCTCGAGCTGGTTGAATGACTGTTGAAGTTGCTTAACTGAGCAATTAATCACTGATTAAAACATTGAGTATCTGTAATCCTTGATCCTTGCAGGATCCTGGCTTGATTCTGGCTCACTACATATTAATTATATGAAAGGTTTAATTATTGAAAGAAGAATGAGATGAACGATATCTCAAGCATACATAAAAGCTTTGTCGTTGCAACATTTCAGACAATTAGATGTCAGTGTAAATCTAAGGGATATTTACGAATTCTAAGAGATATTTACCAAACAAAACAGTAGTTGAATGGCATAAAAATTGTCTCGCAAGAGAGAGAGAGAGAGAGAAAAAATTGATGTTAATGGAACATACTAAAGTATCACTTACCAATAGTCAAATATGAAAAACAAGGGATGTTAAAGATCAAATAGCAAGAGGATAATTTTAAAAGGTCAATGATCCGAAAGGATTACCGTTAGGACAACTCGATTTACAAGTAAACAATGCGATGTTAAGCAATTTTAAGTTCCTTTTTTTACACCAATTATATCAAATTTGAATACAGTTCGAATTCCATCAGCATCAAACAATTTCAAAAAATCAGAAAAAGGAATATGAAGTTCTAGAACTGAATTTTGTGACTTCTTTGAGTGAAAATTTTGCCTTTTTTTTAATAGAATTTGGTTATTGATTTCAACGGCATCACATTATTTCATTGGTATTTTTAAAACGATGTTGATTATCAAAATATTCTCAATTCTGAATTATTTTCAATTATTTCTACATTGCATTACATATTTCCGTTAATGCGGAATTGTTGTATGACGCTAATCTTGCTAATTATAATGCTTTTCGGATCCGCAAGACTGTATTTTCCATTTTATTTATGCCAATATCAGTTTTGATATGATCCATTATGTTTCTTAAAGAATGAATAAAATAAAATAATTCCTATCTTTGAAAGATCATGATCGTACTCATCCATATGGAAATTCCACAATGATGCCTTATTGTTCCGCTAACAGAAACCAATTGAATCTATTTAACTGTTTCTTAAGTCTCTAAATTTTGATCTCAAATTTATCAACTTATTTATACAACAGCTAAAACTTTCAGCTATTACAGTCGTGGATTTTTATCACTGCATACAAAATAATGTGTCTCAAGATAATGTGTTGGAAAAAAATTAGTAGAAGCAGTTAAGAGAAAGCGAAAATATTTTCAAGATAACACTTAAACGTTATTTTCCGTTTTATGAATATATTCAATTTTCAGATATACAAATTGTAAGAGCTCAATTTTCAAGTTCATAAAATAATTTACTTCCAAAAATATTGTTGATTTGTAATATTACCGATAAAACAATATCCATATCTGGAAGAAAAATCACGAGATCAGAAATAATCAACTGCAGTGAGATAAGAATGCATGACAGTAAATACTTTCCCGAGCAACGATCGTCTTCAAAAATTCTAACATGGAACCAAGTAAATTTCACAGAATGCTGTTTTGTGAATTGTTAGCCAGATTCAAGAATACTAAGGAATCATCATTATCTGCTGATCTAAGATAGCATGCACGATTCGGAGGTCAAATATAAAATACTGATTGATTAACGATCTAACTAAATTTTCTTTCCATTAAGTTTTTGTCACATAAAGCGCACATTAGATAAATACAGTTAAAATTAATAAATTTTGATTCAATCCTAAAACATATAATGGAAATATTTTATAATGTACTAAATTCCGTCAGATACTAATCTTTCTATAAAATGAGTCTTTCATCATGAAAGTAAAATATTAAAATGGAATATACGAAAAATCGATCACTCAACCTATTCTCATTGTCACCGCCATCAGCTTCTTCTACTCTGTACACGACATGTAGTAATATATACTGAGGCATTTCCGCAATATTTAAACTGTCATTGCCATACATTTATGACTCGGTGATATATAATATAATTTATCGAATCGAATTCTAATTCGAATTCAAACAAAAATAAATTAATGAAAATGTAACTTATGAAACAGCTGGAAAGAAATTTGAAATCGATACTTCGCGATATTATATTAATCTGCGGTATTTTGCAGATGCATTGACTTGGTTAGGATTTTGAGGAGATAATCTGAATTTTGAGTTTTGCATTCTATTATTGTTGAATGTTGGAGAAGGAAAAAAGAGCAAGCTATGATGTAATCAAATTCTAATTTTCTCAATCTGTGTTGATAATCTGATCTGTCAATTTTGGATGATAATACGAGGAGCAAGTGGGATATTTAAAAGAAAATTAAGATGTTTGCAAATTTTCAATAAGGCGAGAATTTCATAAAAGATTTTAAAATAAAACAGTTGAACTGAATAGTCTTAAAACCAATAGCTAAAAATGTTTCCAGAATTGATTATAGTCAAAATTAAAATCAATATTCCCAGAAAATGATTGGATAATTCAAACTAATTTTTGGAAACCGAAAGTAGTAACAAATTGTGACATGCTATTCGAAATTACAGGCCAGTTTTTTTTTTACGCGCTAATCAGGCATAATTGTCTAATGTTGTCTGATGAGATTCAGTTATAATCCGTCGCTGATTTCGCTGGTTTGAATCTTCATCGATCACTGATCACCACATAGTTGTGTTTTCTAGATTCGTTGATAGATCACGAACATCTATCTAACATTCTGTAAAATATCTCGAATCTTTTCAACCAAGAGAAGCAGGTGATCTAGAAAACACTCAGGTCATTGAACACAATCAGAAATAGTTAACACTGGTTGTGCAATTGATAGAGAAAAAAGAAATGGATAATATAATTAATGTTTTTGGTGAAAAGTTCTTTCTCTCTCTCTCTATCCCTTCTCATCTGTTATGTTTCTCATTTTGATTATGGAGATCACGATCGGCATTTATGTTTCCGAATTAAAGGACAAGACAAAAGCAAGGATTTATGAAAATGAAATGTCATCTAAAAGTTCCACTTCAATCTTTTGTTTTCTTTTCATAAATTTATGAACCAGTTGAAGATAAAAAGTACTGGAATTATCACCCGGCTACACCAGTATATTCATATTCCGGAAGGTATTTTTGCAAAATTCCCCTAATGAATTTTTAGGCAAATTTTGCAAAAATATAATTCATTCTTTTTAGTAAATAGAATTGTTTGAGGGAAATGAGTAAATATTTGTATGTTAGTTTGAAAATTATTTGATTAAACAACATACTTTTATCATTAATATTTGTCATTTATCAAATAAATCTCGTGAATCGATTTACTGAACAATTACATCGTATGTTTGCATATCTCTTAAGCAGAATGAATCAAGAAGTAATAGTTCAACATTTGCTCAGCAAATACGCCAGCATTGCAAACATTCTTCTAAATAAAATGAATTTACATTTTTCAACTTTCTTATCTTAACTTTTTAGTGATATGTTTAGAAACTAACTAATCAGTTTTCAGTTAGCCCATCTAAAATTTACTTTATTGTTTAAAGAAGATTTATTTATCTGCTTATGTGATCCAGTGATCAGTTTTTCGCTTTCCTAATTTTATTCTTCTGAAATTGTTCCCATACATTTCTCTTCTGTTTCTCTTTTAACTCCTAGTGTCTTTTCTTTCATTTATTCAACTATCCTGAGATAATTTTTAGATTAGTAATGGTCCTTTTTTTCAGATTGGCGTTAGTTTTTTTTTTAATCGTTAACCGAAATTATACTGTCAAATTCCAGGAAAAATGTTTAAAAGTTTAACAAGTAATCTGGAAAAAGGCGAAATATGTGACGATGAAAAAGCTGATATCGACCAATTTAATATTGCTTTTGATATCAACCAAAATAATTTAATACTGAGAATCGAGCATGTTAATTTATGGAAGAACAAAATGGTTCCATCTTTATGCCATGCAAGTAATAAATCACTACGTTCGAGCAACAATTCGGAAATTTCTTATCAGTTAGTCATATACTCTCAAATAAGTGGAGGAGATAATCAACAAGCAAATAATAAAGAGGAATAAGAAAATGAAGCAAAGGAAGGTAAATGCGAAGATTTCTATGATTAGAAATAAATAGAAAGAATGATGAGGAATATTTTTTCTAATCACAAGGTGATAAATGAGAATGAATCGGACGACGAATTGAAGATTGCTAATTTTCAAGGTATGAAGGAATTTCGATTTTTATTTGCTAAGCGATTTGTTTCGCTGGTAAAATTCAGGAAGAAAATTAGACATATTAGGTAATTAAGATAATTTTTATTGACTATTATTTATAATTGGAACAGTATCGCTCTTTTCAAATGTGATGCAAGAATTAAATGACATTTTCTTCCGTGTAGTGGACACTGTTGAACCGTATATTTTGCGATGAGGTGGGGAAGTATAAGGATTTATAATTTCAGTGATTAAATATCAGTCTACACTTTTAATAGTTAGAATATACTATAGCAATATAATTCCTATCTCTGTTTTTTTCTTTATCTTATGTATTTCGCAATAATATTCCTATTTTTCTTTGTCTTTATTTACTTCATAATGGTTCAAATAAGAATTACTGATGCATAAATTTTATTTTTATTGATACTATTATATACATATCATATCATATATATATATACATATATATGTATGTATCATTCGAAGTTGCTAACTTTCTAACTCATATTTTTGTTTTCCATTTTCTTTTTCATGAATGCATTTTATATTATTTAAGCATTTACCATTTCGTTCATGATTTTAATGCAATTTAGGAATTTCAGATGAATTCGTTGAATATCAATGCAATTTAGACGACGAATCAGATGGTGATAATGAATTTTCCGACGAAATTGTTTGTAGTGAAGGGATTATTACAGTAAACGAATTTAATTCCAAGTAGCAACATCACTGTAGATACAGAAAACAGAACAAATAAGAATGTAATACAAGATGTAGACGAAATGTCAATAAATTTAGTGGAAGAAGTAGCAGTGGATGATAGCTGGATTTTCCATTTATCAGGCTTGTTTTTACAGAAAAAGAAAAACAGCTCGAAAGACTTCCCATTTATTCTAATTATTTCCTCTTGGCTTACTCATTTATCAACATTTATAAATTTGCATATCGTTATTTACTTTAAGTAATAACTTTCAAGTTATTTTAATATGCTGAAGATAACTTAAGAGAGTTTTTGATTCTTGCCATTAATTACTATTTGGAATTATCCAGAAATCGGTAATTTTCTATGCGCATGGCTGTTCAAGAATACAGTGACGAATGTCACGGTTTAGATGAACCGTCAAGGATAGTTATGCAAGTTAATAAGGCTATGAATTCATATATGCAGCCAGAATCAGAAGGAAATTTAGAAGAGCATCTAGCAGAAATGGATCGATCTTTCTAAATTCGATGTAACAGTATGTGTTATATCTAAATTGTAAGTTTTCTTGGAAATGATGTTACGGGTCATCATCATCCAAGTCGATTCATTCTCATTCTTTTTCTATTTATTTATTACTGAATTTGTTGTTTCATTTTCTTCCAATCTTTCTCTTCTTTTCTCTTTTTTTTCATCTACATCTATTACGATGTTCTTCAGCATTTTATGAAATGCTTTCCATCATTTCACTTCATACAGCTACAGATGGTGATGTTGAAACAGTGGATGTTGTCAGTGATGAAAAATGTTGTCACAGATGAAAAACAGATGCTAAATAAAGAATTGAATTGAATAATCAGACAGAATGAACAGCTAGTTGAGTAGAAAGAAAATTTGCTGAAGAGAAAGGAAGTTATGTGCACAATATGTATTATCTACTAGTAACATCGCATGCACAATTGCACTTCTCAAAAAAGCATATAAAAAGCTTTGAATGAAGTAATATTATTTGCATTGCTAAAAAACAATATTAACAAAATCTTCGTAATGGACACTTTTTTTTCAGAAAATTATCTGTAAAAGTCATAGTTTTTGTTCGGAGTTAGATTCATGTTCATGCATACTTTATGATATGCTAATCTTTCTAGCAGCGTTATTTTTCGTGGATTGGGAATTGTAGTTTTACTCTTCATGATGTTTTCCTTTGGAAATAATATACGATGTGATTAAGAAATATAAATAAATTTTATCTGTAGCGGTTTCTATAGCTTTAGTTTTGCTGATTCGTTATCATGCTGACATCAATATGTTTTAACAATTTTCCCGCTTTTATAACTTACTTTGGCTTATCCATTACCATTAAAAAGTATGCTAGAAATACCTTTCTATCTACATCAACCTTTTTGAGTTGTTAAATGAATATAAAGTTATTATAAAATATGAAGGACAAAGTCTTTATTTAAAAGTTGTTCTTGTTATGATATTAGATTTGAGGATAACAGTTATAGCATTCTTCCTTACTGTTCACTTATCTCAATTCATTTTTGCTAAGTATTACAACTAATCGCTTGTTTAAAAATTTATCTACAAAAAAATATATTTAAAATGATTTGTAGATTGAAAAGAAACTGCACGATGAAGTGCCCTAAATGGAAACATGAGATTTGCATAAGGAATAATTTACTGAAACCAAAGTATATCAAAGTATTAAGAAGATATTGTGGTATCGAAATGTTGTTCGATAATTTGGCAATAATGGAAGAATGGCTTACATCGAATTATTTGAATATTAATTCTGACGAATTGTCGGTAATATTAAAAATACCGCGAAAGCCAACACTTGCTTCTGCATGTAGTTTTCTTCCTCCTAAAATAGTATATTGTACGCTGAAAATGTATAACTGAAATTGATAAATGTTGTAACTAGTGTTTTAGCAAGTATTTAGTATTGTTTCATCAGCAGTTAATAAAGACTTTTCATTTTTTGCCTTGATGAGATCTGAAATATTAAATAATACTGGAACCTAAAATGAAACCATTTAGATTAGGATGAATATTTAGAATGTGCAATGAAAATAAAAGCAACAGTGAAAAATAAATGGATATTTCGTTTTGAAATTTAAGCTGCTGCTCTGTCATTTTTCTATTAGATTTCAATAGTGTAGCAGAATTCAATCCAGGACATTTGTCGAAACAGGGATGAAACCACGCCGATCTCATCAATTGTTTACCGGAATCCAGAAAGTGTATATTCATAATAATAAGACAAGATATGCAACCAACTAGAGCTGCCAACAGTTGCATGGTGAGTTATCGCTCAAAAATAATTCTTTGGAAATCTAAGTCTACAATTCTACTTCTACAATTAAAGATTCGATGTGATTATATTTTTAATTATTTTTGAAATAAATTTCTGACAATTAGCGGGCTTAGCAATCAACGAGTAGATTAATTCCAGGAAAAAAAAGAGAAATTATCTGAAGCAAGAAAAACAGATAAGAAAAAACACGAGAGAGGTCCAGTTCAGGCAATGCTTACAATTCTTCTAGTAAACGAGAAAAGCGATCATATGGAAAGAAACTGACAGATTATGAAGAGTGTCATAATATCCTATGTTATGTACATATATATCATCAGATAGATCATGTGATCATAATCAATGCCGACATTTCAATTCTTCTAAATTATTTAGTTTTCACGAATCACGTCGGTACTTACACGTATCGATATCACATCGCAATGTGACACGACAAAAGCATACGGTAACAAATAATTTTAGGATTCAGTGGAAATACCAAAATCCTTGAAAAGAGTATCATAGACGATCAGTCATGTTTCTTGATCATAAACCAACAGAAGATACAGAAGATAGTCCTTATCATAAATGTAGAAATCATTCAAGGTCAAATCGAACAAAAAGAAACGTTGAATGAAAACTATAACTGAATAATTTCAGGCTAAGACTGATAAGGCTTCGCATATAAAATGGAAAGGTGGTTGTGTCTCTCTATTTCTCTATTTTTTTCTTTTATAAATTTCCTCTTTTCTTTTTCTTATTTTCATGTATTATATTATGGTATTTCTACATTTCATTTTCTTTTGAACTTTGTCTTTTATATTCAGTCGATTCATTTATATGACTTCAAATTTATTCAATTTTGTCTTGTTCCGTTTTTAATTATTCATTTCTTCGCTTCCTTGTTCACTTCTTGTTCTTTCATTTATCTCTGTGCTATTATTTCTCGCATCCGTTCATTCCGACTTGTTCAGCAAAAAAAAATTTAGTTGTGTTGGATTGAAGACTTTACATATAACATTGAAGTATCAAATTTAATTTCACAAATGACTTGACAAAGTTCCAAATTTATTTATCTGTCTTCATTGAATTTTAAAATTATTTTGCATGGACTACGGAAATGTTAAATTCAAATCCATCTTCGGACTACTAATTTTTCTTCGCTATAATTTCCTGAGATTTCAAATTATTTTTTGAAACAGTTTCTAGTCACATCCTTTTTCATTTAAGAGATCAGATTATTATGCCTATCTAAACATATTTTGTCTTGTTCTTCAATAACAAATTTTTCAATTGATATTTCATCTATTGCGAATAAATTTATGATCAGTTAAGATTTCCTCAGTTCCAGAATTTTGATTAAGACAGATCTGTTTTAGGAATTTCGGAAGATATAGTTTTTTGGAGACACGGATAAACTGAAGAACTGATATTTTTAAAAATATCTTAAGTCTACAGAAACATGTTGAGCAATCATGTGGGATCACACATTGTGAGGGACATAGAGAATTATCAGATTGCATCATATCATGAGTTCAGCAGGTCAGGACTCATAAATGCAAATAGCGGTGAATGTATGAAAATTTTTAATTGAACTTCGCGTACTAAGAAGAGTAACTGCAAATATGCAAATTACGTGCAATATTTAAATAATATGAAATTAGTAAGATTTATGAGAATGAAATGGATAGACTTTTTACAAGAAGACTGTATTATAATTTAATTGATTTCATGTTTTATTCTTTAATGCACGTAGCAGCACATTGTCTATTTAATCAGTATGAGAAGAACTAAACAAATATGGGAAATGGCTATCGACAAGAGGAGATGTAATTCTTTGACGATGCAGCTATGGAATAATTTCAGTTTTTTATTGTGTTTTTTGATTTGTAGCCTTCTCGGTATTGCATCAGATAGCGGGACTGCTGCATTTCGTTGATATCAAAATATATAGAAAGATGGATTTAATAAATGTTGTACGTAGCATTCGTAATGCACTTCTTCTGCTACCGTATTATGCTTTTAATTTTTACTTGTTTTTGAGGAATACATTGGATCAGTGCTCTGATTACATATTTTATTAGAGAGAGTTATCTCTTCTGGCAACGACTGTTGTATTAGATGAAGTAAAAGGAAAGCTTGTGAAACCCATGGTTTAATTTAAGGATGGTGCTGATATGAAGTGATATGAGTTGAAGACAGAGCAATATCCTTTGTAGTTATGAATAATTTTCATTGCACCGATTTATTCCCAAGGTTTCGAGAATTGATAGAGAGAGTTCCAGTCTATAAAAATATTATTTGGAAAGTTTTGTTTGTAATTCTTGCTTTCATTATCTCTCTCCTTTCCAAACGATCACACTTTATTCCAACTCGGTAATTTTAATTTTTTGTCGTTCCATCAAACAGTAATGCTTTTTGACGGAATAAAAATCAAATGCAACTAAATTGGCAATATGCATCATTATTGTTTAACAAAGCTCACTAGAATTCTTCACATCTGTTATTTATAGATTAAATCCAGGCATGCTTATCTTTCTTATTTCCTTCATTTCAAGTTAAAATCCGGGGATTCGATATTGTGGCGATTTAATTCTCTAAACTTATTTAAAATTCTTTTATTGGATTCATATCTAGAAATTAAGAAAGCCTGATAGTTGAAGAGAAGCGATCCCGAGAATTATTTTACGAAAATAATGAATTTTTTCAATTTTTCTCTTTTTTTTGTGAGACGGGAAAAGATAAAGTTCGGTCTTTATTTCTTGTTATAAATTTCAATAAAATTTTTTGGGCAAAAAAGGAAGGAAAGCTACGTTTTAAAGCGCTTCAATATTGTGTAATACAAAATATCATACTTTCAGAATAGAGAAGTGAATAATATATATATATATGGGGAAGTCATTTCAAAAATTGTTTCAAACTTTATGGATCACAAATTAAATAACCATAAAAATAAAGTATTATCGAAGCTATTATAAAACTATCTGAAGTTCTACTTTTAGAATTTTTCAGATGAAGGATCTAAAAAAATTGCTTCAAACCAGAAAGGATTTTACACTCTATGAAGGAAATAATGTAACTAGACGTTGATGAAGATTTGTTCAATGTGAAAAAATTGGAATTTTTGCATGCGACTGAGTATTCCCGTCACAAGCAATGATTATAGCAAGATTTTCTTCCTTGTCTTCTCTTTTTTTTCAAGTATACAGGAATGTTCGGAAATGATGGCTTTTAGACTGGACCAACTGGGAAACTTCGATTACTTTGTATATTCCACATCTTAGATATTATGGTAAATATTTGTAGAAATTTGTACAAATAATGTATCATAATACTGGAAAAGTGAGATTCTCTTCGTAAGTTAAGTATTATTCATTTTATTGATTGCATTCGTTTTTCCTCTTTTTATGCTTTCTGCATAATAAGCAGTTACAAGAATTTCTGTGGGAAGATTTCGAATTTGGTAAAAAAGGAGAAGCCGAGGTTAAAATGAAAATTATTTTTTATAATTCCTTACACGACCTGCAATTCAGTAATTGATCAAATTTTAATCGGAAAATTTGTGAGCTAACAAAAAGAGTTTGTTCTTAGAAAGTAATAAAATCTTTTTTGCTGCATGATAAATTTAGCATCAAGAAGTATTATGATATTCATCTATCTTGACGGTTTTTTGAAAATTAAGGAAGCCAACTCTAGATTATTATGGTAATAGTAAAAGAAAAATTCCTAGGAATCATTTTTTTCCGTCAAAATGCATTTTTCAGAAAAGTTGAAATGACGAATAAATGATCTACGAGTGAAACATGGAGCACTATTGAAAAAACTGAGGAGGTTTTTGAAGCTGTTGCTAAACTTGAAAACGAGACAGCTAAAACTCACGATGATTCAAATAACTGGATTGATAAGATTTTCCTTCCTTTTCTTTTCTCTAGATGATGACTTTCTATCAATATTCCAATGTGAGAAATGGATATTATATTCTCCAAACTCTTCATCACAAATTTAAAGCAAAATACATGAAATTGCATACATCAAATAAATAGTCCTAGTGAAAATAATCGAGTTCTTGATGATTTTTTTAATGATTTTTCCTTTTCGAAATAATAATTTAAAAAAGCAAAATTCTTTTTCTTCATTGTTCTATACTATGTATTTGTGACAAAGCAGTGGTACAAAGGAAATTTCAATATAAGAGAAAAAGTATTGAATGTGCAATTGAAACACCCTAGAACTTGATTATGTACAATGAAGTAAATTGAGATTTTAATCTGCAAAAGTCTTTCAATATTTATTTATCTATCACAAATTTTCTCTATATTACAATAATTCAAAAGGAATATTTGCCATATAAAAGAGCAATGGTAATTATGGATATCATGCGAAGATCGGAAGATGATTAGTTACAATTCAAGCAAGTCATAAAGACTATGTTTATACATTTGTATTACTTGAGCAATTTATTCATTTTTCTATTGATTCCATTATCAGAATTATCAGAATCTAGCCGTTCGACAGCAAGTTCTTAAGGCAGTATTCCCGATTTTTGCGTTTTGAAATAGCTCCAAAACTTGAATTATGTCAAATTATTTTCTTTGATGTATTGGATAATTGGGCTAAAGTGGTAGGCTCATCGATCAAGGATACAGGAAATGTGTTCTCAGTAAACTAAATTTTCAATTTCGCCAGATACATTTCACAGATTTCTTGCTGTACTTGATCAAATTAGTTAGATAAAGAAAGAAAATAACGGGAAATAAATTTTGCAAAAAAACCGGGATAAAACTGATGTTTGTGGCATCTTAATGAAAGAACGATAAACTACAGATAAAATAAGCCTGAAACATCGATTGTACCATAAATATTATGCATAGAGATAAGGAATCGCGCTGAAACATTTTTTTCTGGGAGAAGTCTGATGAATTCCCTACTCTTTCTTAAATTTTAACCTTTGTTGAAACTATTTGTTCTGAAAAATGACAAGCTAAATACATTCAGTTTTACCAAAAAGCTTAGTTTAAGCATATGCTTCCGTATGTGAATGCTTCAATTCTACTGGAGTTATGTAATTTGACAGATTACACTTCTATAGCAACAGTTATAAAATGCCATTGTCGGATTTTGTTTGATCTTGACATAAATTTGTATTTCCAGATTTAATTCCGTTAATTTTAAATAGAATTTGTATGAAATGAATTTGAATTTTGCTACACATGCCTCTAATACGCTTATATTTACGCAGTGTCCTTTTCTTGCTTTATAGATTGTGCAGTATGTGAAGATTTAGGGATGAAATACTGTTCCGATATTATTCCGTTCGTTTGTGTATATTTGAAATGCATGCATCATTCTTAATCAACATTACAAACATAGGGTATTTAATCTGTATGTGACTTCACTTTTTTTTTCTATTAGACGTAGGGTGGGTATTTATCTTGATATATATTGTCTCTGGTATTTTATATGCTAGTGATAAACTTTGTTTCTGAATAAAAATCTTTTTTTAGTTGGAGATTCAACCATATCCATTTGTTTGCTTTTCGAATATGGTTCAGTTATACTTTTTTTGTTCTCAGATGGTTTAATTATACTTGTTCAACCGAACTTATATAATTTCCACAGAGATAATGATAAGTTTAAGCAGTTGAATTCTCTTGATATTTTCAGTAGTCAAAATGAAAATACCTAGAGTTTCAGATAGTGAGAATGGATGACAAAGAGCAACGTATGACAGCAACAACAGAATCATTGTCTATCGGATGTGATGCATTTGATCAGCTCTTCGAGACTCCATCAACAGTTGGCCTGCAACAATTGGCTGATGACGGGATTAGGGATAAGTTCGAATTACATCTTTGAAAGGAATAAGAATTGTCGTTGAAGATATATTATTTCAAAGATATAAATCAAGTGCTATTTTAGTGTCATCTGTAACAGCAGCACTGGGGATGCTTTTATCGACATGAATGATGATATATTAACGGTATGTATTTATCGATTTCAATAATTAATCTTGAAAAAATCATAAAATCATATTGTTTTCAGAAATTTCTTCCAGTTTTTTAAAGAATACAAGTTATTAAATTCTTAATATTTAAGTTCTAAAAGCTTCTTTTTCTATAATACTTGTTTCATTTAAATATTCGTCAGACAAAATATTAGTGATATTTGGTAGGATAATGGTAGATTCTGATCTACTCTTTACATTTTCATTATTATATAAATTTTTGTGTATTAATCAGTTTCTTTTAAGTTACCGTAGTAATAAATAAACCTAGTGAAGAACGAGTTTTTCTATGTTCTTATAGTAATAATGCAAACATGAAGCGCGGGAACTATTACTAAACTAATTCTGTACTAATGAATAAATAATTATTAGATATATTTCAGTTGAACATATCATCAGTAGACTTCGAGCGAACAGCAAATGGAGATTTCGCCAATATCTTATTATCACAGCTTGATAATCAAGATGTAATTATTTAGTCGGTATACCATGTTATCCGAATGTCTTATGTTTATTTATAATAAATTAGTGCCTTATATTATTTGTCATTCATTGTAATACTACTTAGACTATTAATTTAGGCAAGTCTCTCCGACTGTGATGCATCAGCATCAAACGAAATAAGTAATGATTGGTTGAAATCATTGCCAGCTAATGTTGACAGGTTCCTTAGAATTTTTTTTTATTTGGAAAAAATTTTACGTAAATTATAAATCTTTTATAACTTTCAACAAATTAAAATCAGTGACTGTTCAGATCGGAAGCTGGTACACTTCAGTTAGAATTTGATGTAACAGTGGAAGGAGGACGTCAGAGTGCATATATTGTTTGTATCCAAGTTTTTTCACTTTTCTTTGTTGTTAAAATCATTTATCTGAAAAAGTTACACCTTAAATTAATGTATTTGATTATTCAGTGCAACATATTTATTTGCTAAATGCAAAAAAAACTGTGGAATTTGGATGTCATAAAAATCATCATTATTTTTCTCTCTTTTACAAATATTTATTTTTAGTTCAGACATCGTTCACTTTTTGCGAAGATGAATACCAATGTCATATTTGCAGTGAATTGTCCTGTTTCTCCTCCCCCCAAATCTTTTATCCGTATTTGTGCCATCTACTCGGATAACATTTATGCAAATGTTCCAGTTCGTCGATGCGATTATCATCGTTCATTAGATAGTAAGTAATTTTCCTTGGAAAACTTCAACTGAGATGAAAATTATACAAACTCCAGTTTTCATGATTTCTTAGTAGCAGAAATTCTTTTGCTGCCGGCTAAAATTTTCCGAAATATAAGCATTTTCATCATAGGTACAATATTAATTAGATAGATATATCATTAGTTCAGGAAATATTTTATGAAATCTTTTAGGAAATCAAGAAGAGCACTTCTTAATTATAACCAATAATTCTGAAGCACAACATCTGACAGAAAAAGTAGAAGGTGAAGAAGGTTTGCGTTCGTTTGCAATTCTACCTTTCGATGCTCTTCATGTAAATAAATGTTTGACACTACAGTTTCGATGCTATTCATCTTGCGTTGGTGGTATCAATCGACGACAGGTGATACTGTGTTTTTCTTTGGAAAACGGGTAAATTTTTGTTTTTAATTGAGATATAGTTGTTTTCGTTTAGAGGAAAAATCTCTTTTCCTCGAATACGATGCTTTAAAATTTCTTTCACTCTTTATCATTTAATATCAACAAAAATTTTAATTAATCATGTTTTAGTGATCACTTACTTGGAAACAGTAAGATGCATTTAAAAGTATGTTCACTTCCAAGTCGAGATGCAAATTTGGATGCTGCTAATTTTCCACGTACACTTTTATTTTCAATTATTTTTTTTAATTCTGCTTTTTTAAACTTTTTAATTAAAATTTTTTTAAAATCCTGTTTTATTTTTTATAGAAAATGCCAAGGAAACACATTGAATGTCGTCGAAAAGAATGACATTAGTACTTATTTGTGATATTTCCGTTTTTCTTATCATTAGTTTATGATTTTTCCATGTTTAAATATTAATTTAACATGCTAGATTTGTCGCCATATGTTATTCATTCTTTTGTTTAGGAAGGAATTATACATATGAAAATAAGATTTTAAAAGACGGAATTGGTCTTAACAAGCAAGTAAAATAATAGTTTAGATGTGGGATAATAATAAGATCTAATTAAGGCACTGAGATAAAAAAAGCCGTATATAAATTGAGATTTTACACAAAGGAATTCAAATTGAGACTTGAATGCATTTACACTAAAACATTAACTGAATTACTTTGTCATGAAATAACCTGATGGTGGCTCGCATTATTTTTCATTACTTTTCGAAATGGTCGATTTGATTTTGTTAATCATTGATCATTTGGAAATGCAATATTTGAATGCGGATGGTTGAAAAAGTCTCGTTAAATATATTTGATTGAATCCGTCAATTTATTCTGTATTGATCTAGTATTTTTGTGTTACTTAAAGATTTTTCGATTATCTGCAGGCAAACGTTCAACCACCAAACGCTGTCCGGCAATTGCAGAAGTTATCTCTGTTTCATCAAAAAACTCATCACAACCAGCTTGGGATGATGATGATACAATTTATTCATTAGAGGTAAAATCTATTACGCCAAATTTTCAACCAAATAGAAAATGAAAATTTTCATGTAAAATTTGATTTCTTTCTCTAGATTCGTGGAAGACACTTGTACAAAATAGTTTGTGCTATTGTCGGTAATTTCGAATTAACTAGAAGTTTAATGAAGAATAAAAGTCAACGAAATAATGAAGATAAGTTGATGATAAACGACAGTTTAAAGTCGGTTATCACAGTATACTCCCATTGATACGTAAGTTGTAATTTTCGATCTTTTTTTTTTTGATTTTCCTATTTATATAATTCCAATATTTTCTAGGTTTACAGTGTTCCGGTATTCTAAACTGTTTCAGTTTATACAAAAAAGATATGATCACTGATTTATATCAAGAAAAATTTATTTATTATGATACTACTGCAGCTGGCTAAATGCGTTGGAATTGTCGAAATATAAGCATTTGTTTCGGATCGGTCGTTATATGTAATTGCTGATTTGGATGGGATTATCAATAAAATGGTATTGATTTCATTTCTTCGCTTCATTTTCAGCTTATTCCGAAATTCAGAATATGACAACGATTTAGATGTTATTAATCTGAAAATAAAAGACATAATTTTTTACATTCCTGGAGCAAGTCGAGTCTCTTCAAATTTTAGTACCTATTGTCGATAGGTATTACTGAAGAAGATACAACGAAAATTTTAAATTCATATTTGGCCTGGTTCAACATCTTCAATGCTCAGCGACTAAGCAGTTTATCATCTGAAGGTTCTACGATTCGAGTGCAAAGGACTCGTGTAAGTGGTTCTTTTCGCGTACCGCATTCAAAGTAGTCATTCTTAATTCTAGAAGTTTTTGAGAGTTTTATCTGTCATGCATATATATTTTGATTCATTAGTGAAATGTAATGGTGTATTATTGGATCTATAAACTGTTCATGAAATTTACGAGTGCTGTTTTGATTAAACTGCTATAGATATTTGAGGGATATAATGAAAATAATTAGAAATAGTGTCCTTTATTCTCGATTTTCTTTTTGGTTTTTATTATTTGCTTTTTTCTATTTAGTTGATATAACTAGCCTTTGTTCATTAGTTTCGTGTTTAATAGATTGATTTTTGATTTAAAAAATGGTTTAAAAAGTCGTTTTTCTTTCATATATATTTAGTATTGTTTAGCTTATTTTACGTCCTGAAAATCTAAAAAACTAGCCATCTAATATAAATAATTAGTAGTTGATCTTGATGCGTTTTTTTGTCAAGATTACACAAGCAAATAAGAGCCATTTAATTAACAATTTAATATTGGACATCAAGCGATTATGAAGAATCTGATAAATAATCACATCTTCAGTGACAAGAAGGTACCAGTGAATTTCAAATTTAAGAAAATATCTAAATTCGTAATTTTGTTTAATTTTGAATACAAGCATAATGCGTTCATATATTTTTTCGATTTCATCAACAAATTTTGGTACTTTTGTAAATTACAGCCAATTTTGTTGTTTATCTAAATTTTAAGTAATTTATCATTGCTGTTTCATTTGTAAAAGCATTTATTTTGATGATAACGTTATAAATTGAGTTGCTTCAAAATCAACGATGCTTCATTTCTCCTCATGCATATGTAATTTATAATCTGAAATAAGTTACTATGATTCAAAAATAGCGGTTAAATAATTCGAATCACTTCTCGGATAAATATCAGAGAAAAAATTATTTTAATTTTAAGGTTATTTTTGAAGAACTAATATAATCTTATAAAAAGTGTTTCGGCCACAAGACATGAGTTTTTCCATTACAGTCTTGTACTAATTTAGAGAATTCTGTTTTGTGCAAAATATCACAAGTTTTTATACCTTCATTATTCCAGTAAGATTATTTTTACGATGTCTTCATTTCTGAATTTATAAGTACTAAAGATTTCTTGGAGATGGGTAAAATTCATGAATTTAACATCTAAACATAAAGAAAAAGCTCATTTATTTCCATGTCATCTGAAGTTTATTCACTAAAATAAGCATTTTTAGCACGTGAATGTAGTTGATTAGTGAAATCGAATTGCAAAATATTGCAAGTTGAGCAAACTTAATGGGAAGTTTTTTATTATGGATTATCCAGAAATTAAAAATTTTGAAATTTTATCAAATAAGCTCAATTGCTTACGGAGTAATGAAACATTTAAATTTTTTCTTTGCAGGAAGAAAATCAGCGCAATATGTCAAAAGTTTTTATTGGTTTGCAAATTTTTTATTCACCACTATTCAGAAATCTCAAAATCAAATTTAGGCACATTAAACTTCAAGAAGAGAAATGCTTAGATCAGAATTTTCGTCTGATTAATTAGTACGGAATGGTAGTAAGTTGGGATGAACGTAGCAGGAATTGCCATTCGTTATAATGAAGAACAAACTGAATGAAAGACCATTACACATAAATTAAATTGTAATTCCGACCGGTAGGCCTATTAGTTTCGCTGTTTTTTAAAACTTGATCATACTTTAATTTTTTTTGGCTCATCAACAAGTATAATTTAATGAATATGTCAAATTTTCGAAATAAATTTCATTTGCTACGTTTAATTAGTCCAGGTCATTCAGAAATATTGCCGAATTTGAAGTTTTCACGTTTTAGATTTTCCAGTGACTTTTGTAGTAGCAACTAATTAGTCTGATCAAATAAAAACATGACTTTCGCTTTCAGTAATTATGACTCCTTTTTTTAAAACGATAATGTAAAATTAACAAAAATATTTGAAAAAAAGAAAAAGATTGCCAGTAATTGTCATTATTTTGATAATTAACTAATTAAGTCAAGAAGACGTCAAGATGATAAAAGGAGATAAGCCATTTATGCCACTGTTAGTATCTGATATGCAGCTTAAAATCTAATTCAAAAATCTCAATAAGACAGAATTATTATCAGAAAATCGCTATTATTTTGAATTTACCATAATCATATGAAGGCAACTAGTTAGGAAGTTTATTTCCACTTGTGGTTTATTCATTTAAATTTAAAAAGGTTGATATTCTGTAATCCTTGCTCTTTATTAGTTAATATCTTTAATAATCGCTTTTGAAAAAAGATTAGAAAATGGTAAATTTGATGCATTAATAAATTTGAATAATAAACTTCCTTATGCGGATTGTTATAAGGCAATTTTATTGAGGTATTGTAATGTGGGATGGGAGAAGTTCACACGGACTTAGCCAATTTGATAAAGTTTTCAGTGATAAATTTGCATTTAATGAAATTTCCTACTAAAACAATCGGGAAACAATCGGATCTCAGTATTCTTTTAAAAACAAAAAAGGACATCCATTCAATAGTACCTCAAATATCGTATGTAAAGAAGTCAGATGAGGCAGATTCGTCTTCAGTTCTCTCATTTTCAGTTATTTTTTTAAGATGATATTAATTATTCTCAGCTAATAATAAAATTTCATTTCCTTCAAATTAACTGAATTATTTTGTTTTTAAAAAATTCTGTTTGATAACTCTGATGTGATCTATGCATATAAATTGAATTATTAGTCTTCGTAGGAATGATCTGTTATATTTTTTTTTCATTTCTTTTCATTTTCATTCTAGCAGTCAATAATATTTGCTGTGTATTTTGATTTTTTTAAAATACATGCTGTTGCATCACACAGTATATATAAATAGGTAATAATGGTGATAAATGATAAAAAAAATCTAATAATCAGTTCTTCTGTCAATGAATATCAGTAATTACTCATCGCTTTCTTTAGTATTATCGCTAATATCAACTGATTCAAATGAAATATCAGTAATTGCTCCTATCATTTAGAACATCCTTTTTTTCTTCATTCTTTTTGCTTTTTGCTCTTGGGGAATGATTATTCTATCGAATTTTTAATTAATTCGGATTAGTAAAACTAAACTCAATTTTTCATATAAATATTAGAAAGTAAAAGGTGCAAATTTTATGAATCCAAAACTGGGTATGTTGTCAGTAATATTCTGATGGAAATGAAAAAAATGGTTTAGAAACGAGCATAGAAAGCGATACTTAATCAGACATTTTATCAACATCGACATTCTTTATAAACAAGAGTTTGAAACAAATAAGAAAAATGAAGTTTCCAAGCAAAAATAAAAGGTATATTGTGGTGAGGAACCTATTCTAATTGATCACTTCACCAATTATGCAAGAAAAAAATTGCGTATTGGATTTTAATATAATAGAAAGAAAATTTCAATTGGTTGGCAATTTTAGGGTGGTAATTCCACCAAGCCATTCGTAGAATAACACCTTTGTCACACTGATGTTTCAATCTCTAATTTCAGTTACCTTCACATGAATTTTATATGATCTAATATTCTCTTTGAATTTCTACAATTATCAATTATCTTCCAGGTTTCTGCCTACATTTTCTGTTCATTTTCTCCCGCTCCTTGATTCGTATTTAATATTCAAGTTATATTTTGACTCCGGAGTCCTTGAATCACATATGTATCGTTTCTCAACAATCTCGTTCACGGAATCATTTCATTTGCAATCCATTTTTATTCCGGTTAATACTGGACAATTTAGTATGTACAGAACGCATATCTACCTCACCGCTACGATCAAAATTATACTAGAACAATGTTTCATTCTCGAAAAATACAAATAATATTAATTAAGCATATCGCAAAGTATACTATAATAATTCAAGCATGCCTAATATCACTTTTTTAGATTAGGACAAATTTTGTGAAACTTTGCACAAATTTTAAAATAGATATATATTTCGGTTACCTTTATTTGTTGCATAAATTTTCTTCTTGTTCAACTTACTGCATAAAAGAAGCGGTTTAATAAGGAACTGAAGTTGAATTTGAAAATAACTATTTTATTTCTCTACAGAAATCTATGAAAAGATACTTTGTTAATAACAGCATCTATCTGAATATACAGAATTCAATATCTAACGGCTCATCTGGATGCACGCACAGTACTAATATTTTCAAACCAGACATAAATACTGTCCTACCTCCGGTTTTTAGTTCAGTTATCTGTAATTTAGTCGAAATAATTCTTTGTACAAACATTTTCAATTAAAAAGATTGAATTATCCATAATTATTCAGAAACAAATGAAATGAAAATGAATAAATACGTAGACAGAACTGTTGTTGTTCAATCTAATTTTCATTTTTTTTTAAGGCACTGATCTCTCTTTGTTATGAACATATGGAATGATAAAAAAGTCTCAAATTACAAATCATTAGCGATGTTTATATTCTCAGTGCTACTTTGGTTTTGTATGCAAAATAATTAAAGGATATCTCTGCAAAGCTGTATCATTCCCGGTGTTGACTAATTTTTAAAATTTCTCATTTGAAGTATATTTTGAACAAGAAACTTTAAAAAATTGTATGGATGCATAGAAACACGATGATGGTAAAAGCTAGAGCAACAATAGAGATAATACTTATCAATTGCACACTCTAGATGAGATTCGTAATGCCTACTGATTCCATAATTATGGATCTGAAACATCTTAGATGTTCAAACTGTTTAAAATTAATCTAATATTTGACCTTAATGACTTTGATCTTCATGAAATGAAAAGGCTCTTGTAATATTACTAACCATTTTCTAAGAATACCTTCCGAAACAAGTAAATAGAATAGAAGGAAATAATTTTTAAGATTTTGAAATTTATAAATCTGGAAAAATAACTCCAGAGATCCTCCGCGGTTTTGCTAACTCAAGGCATCTATAAATGCGTTTGACTACTTCATGTTCCGTCGGTCCCGAGTCGATACTTGAGACTGAAATCATTATCCAATGAAAATTTGATAAATAGATAAAGATTAGATTAATTTTCTATCCTACTCATTAAGTAAATAAAATATTTTTATCTGAGTGATAATCAGTTTCATCTATACAACATTAATAATCAAAAATGGAAGAAAAGCGATAAGAAATATTTTTTCTTAATATTACCAGTTTTACTTTTTTACAATTTACAAATTTTATTTGCCATGAAATTAGAGTAAGTGAAATATATAACTCTTACCTCTTGGTAATACGGAACTAGGCCGACTCAACGTTCCATTCAGATTATTGAGAAATAAGATCGTTTCAAATGAAATTATTGCGATATTAATTCTGCCAAGGTTTAAAATATATAAACAATTCTTCTTTTCCACTCCTTTTTTGTATTTTGAAAAGGAGCATATAATATTATAGTACAAGGCAAGATTACTAAACATGCTTTAGGTATTGCAAGCATTTGGATAATTCGTGCCTTATCGTCCGACATAATATTATAAAATAGTAACAGGCAACGGATTCTGACTAACAATTTCCGCTTTGAATGGTGCCAAAGGCAAATATGGACGATTCATTTTATAATAGCAATATGCGACTGTATTTTTGTGCTCTGCAAAATAATCCGCAAAATCCAGAATTAATAAATTTCGAAATTTCAAGTTTCTTTAACAAAACGAATTCACTCCAAACATGACAATGAAATGGAACTTTCAGTACCTAATGCTTATAGTAGATACCCTTGTTGGAAAACTTGGTTATCCAAAAGAATCAATTCAGCAATTTAAAATATTACAATTCAGAAGAAATTAAACACTGCGAGCATCTCTTCTCGACATAATGCTTCGTACATCAACGTTGCACCTTTATCGATATCAATAAATCGTTCATTATTTATTGGTGAAATGTTTTGTCACATATCAGTAGGTGGACCTCATCATCCAGCAAATCTTCATATTAGCTTTAGCTAATGGATGAATGATTCGAATCTGTAATGTGAACAGAATAAAATTTTTCGTATTATGCAAGAATTTGAAAATAATTAATTGAATAGCGCAGCTTATATCAGATTTCATCGTTGATGCATAACATCTGTGTTATTAAAGCTAAAAAATTATTACTTTAAAAAAAAAAAAAATTAAATTACGAATAACTCATGCGGTACGATTCATCTGTGAGCAACAAAGAGCTCGTTTCAAATTAACCTGCACATATAGTAAGAAAGCCAAATATTCGAGGATATCTTCGAGACCCGCCATCGGAACGGTCTTCTTCTCGAGACGTTCTCGCACTTCCTGCATCCATATAATGATATGATAATAGTCATATTCTTGATATGCCACACGACCAATTTCAAAACAATCTCCAGTTGCTGAATTCGAAATTCTGTGATCATATATTCCCTTCTTTTAATATTCTATCCATTTCAGAAGAAGAAAAAAAGATGAAGGAGAACAGAAAGTATCTTCCTTGTCCAGCGAAATTTCAAATTATCTTTTAGAAGATTAAGACTTATCAGTCAAAGCAACTAATCGCATTTGAGAATTCAAGATTTCTCCTTTCAGCAATATCCTTGGTATCCATTTCATACGTATCTTGCAAACGTAATAAGCCAATTGACAGATCTTCCTGCATAATTCTCCATGAAATTTCACTAATAATTATTATGCAACATAGTTATATCTGCCCAGCTACTAATCACACGTCGATTAGTAGTAGCTAAAACAATGCATAAAAAGAGCATTCCATAAATGACTAAATTTAAATTAGTGCTCAAGATAGCTTTGTAAAGTTTGAACAGCAAGAATTTGTCGTATCATTTATCTAAATCTTTTGGCTTGTATTGCTCAATGGCATGAATTCATTCTATGCATTCTTTATCAAAACTTCACGTTTAAAGGTAAAAATGCGCTTAATGACTTTGGACAAAATGTAATAAAATTCAGAATATATTTTCATCAGAGATCATTCATATCACAAATATCAATCGTTCTAAGCAAACAAAGGTTTTAAAATTGAGATAAAAACAACCTCTGTAAGATAGTTGATATGCTTACAAGATAGCTGAGCAGTCATGTTACGAATGATATCATCAGCAGAATTTTTTGCATACTACTTTATTCCAATCTTTTGTCATCCATTTAATCAACAAAAAGGCGTTGATTGGATGTCTTATCACCATCTTGTATAGCTTTATCTTGTATACCTCTTCACCATCTTGTATAGCTTTATCATTATGTTATGTTCCTGTACTTCTTGAGCAATCGAAAATTATATCAGTATTTTTAGAAAAACTATTCAATACTGGTAATGCTATAGAACCAATATAGAAGCCCAAAAGAACTACTCTAAGTATCATATGTAGTATCTCTGTCTTATCATTAATGTATAATCTTTCTTTGTTTAAATACTATATTTGACATGTTAAATTTGACATCCTATGTTCCTCATTCTTATGTATAGGAAGATTCTAAAAGAAAAAAAATTAATTTAGATGTAGAATATTAATTAGATTCGGATCAAGATACTAAAGCAAAAAAAAGTTATTGATTACATAAAGATTTTAAACTTGAGATTTAAATAAGATAATTATGTGATGCTAATATAAGAATATCAGCATATTAGAGCTTTATCTTAAAGTAACCAATGATAATTTGCTTGATTTTTTTTTTTTTTGTTAAGCGGCCGATATGATTTTTTAATTATTATTTGGAAAAGCATTAGTCGCATGCAGTCGAATTAAACAAATTTGATTAAATTCTTGAATTGAAGTTTTATATTAATTTTAAAGGCGCATTATAAAGAAGAACTATTTGTAATTGCATATTAATGTGAATATGTTTAAGAATTAATCGACAAGAATAGACGCGCAAAAGCAAAATATTTTGCAAGCAGAAAAATAACAAATCGTTTACTTAAATTTGATTAGTAACAGTAATGAATTAATGTGTGGTTATTGCAAGGTTAAGCTTTTTTTGCATCATGTTTGTCCGACAATGAAGTTCTTGTGAATTAAACTTAATTTTTTTCCATAATTTAAAGAGCCAAATTGAATGGAAGATTTGCTAGATCTTAACAGCAACATAGCAACCATGGGAATGGTTTTAGCTATGGCTTTATTACCTTGATAAAAGCAGCAAAAGTAGGTTCTTTAATACTATTTCTCAAATCTATTCGTTTCGTTATTTCCCTCTTGGCTATTTTAATAATCAAAAAATATTTGTGCAACTTACAACTTTAATACAATTAGCAATTAAAATATTTGTAATTAATTTCAATCGATAGATGCATATAGTCGCGAACAACAGTCACATTTATATCCTGCGCAAGAGATAAAATGAAAGAATTTCTAATTTAAAATTGCTATGCAAATGGAAAGTGAATGTTTAAGTACTATAATTTCTAAACAATAATCAATTGGTCTAAAAAGAATTTACGATACATCTTATAAGAAGTCATCAAATGGAAATTGCAAAATATCAGAAAATATGATTGTGTCGAATTTGTTACTGCAATATCATATTTGTGGTGAATGTTGGAAATGAAATGTATATTGTTAAGTAATGTATCATTGAACTGTCATCAAAGTGTTTCCGAAAGATTTAAAAGTGCCAAGTATATGCAGTAAAATTAGATTTTTAAATACATTGCGATTTGGAATATTAATCTTGTTGATGATTCACATTTAATTTTCTTTGTCTTCATTCTCTTTGCTCTCATCTCAAAGCTTTATTATCCTGATGATATTATGTTTATAACTTTGGCTTATGAATTTTTCTGTATCTCAAAATAACAGTTTTTTGAAACAAATTATGTTGAAAAGTTTGGCATAAAACCAACTTTTTTAAGGTTTTAATTTTCATTTAGTTTTCACATTAAAACCTGACTTTAGAAAAAGAAGAATAAAATTCAATTTGTTTAATTTTAATTGCGATTACTTCATCAGTTGCACTTACTATTTGATACTTAAATTTGCAAAATCTTGGCAGTGCATTTGTTGCAGACTGCTAAAACTTAAACTAATTCATCGCTATATCGTACAAAATTGAAGGAAAGTTTGCTGAATTATGGTAACTCGTTCTTGCTATATTATCATATTATTCCTGATATTATTCTCAAACTGTCATAATGACAATATAACAAATATGTTTGACATAAGAGATGAGCAATATATCATTGCAAAATATGTAGCAGTTGTATTCATTATCATTTTCCTGCTTTACGGTATTATCAGCAACTTGTTAATGGTATCACACTCTGTGATCGTGGGAATATTTACAGTCGTGCACTTACACTCATCTCATTACAATTGATTATTTCTAACTTTACATGTTTTCTCCCAGATATGGCCTTTGTTTTACCCGAAATATTACGAACAAAAAATATTTCTGAAAATAATTTATTTTAGAAATTATGTAAATATTCTCATTTCTAATTCTGTTGCAACTTGCTGCTTTTTACAATGCCTATCAAAAAAACTTTCCTTATTGAACTCCCTTATCATATCAATTTCCTTTTTATAGTAGTTATATCAAGTCTGGAATCGAACTTCAATAATTTTGTCAACATCAGACATATTTAAAAAATAAGAAATACCAATGTGAAATTCTATATAAAAAAATTTCCGTTGAATAATAACATACTTTCCTGTGATAGAATTGATCATTGAGTTTAATTGTATCTATCTTTCTTTCATTGGAATATTCAAAATTTTTCTGAAATAATTATTTGCTTGCATTTCAGTGAATCAAACAAAGTTCGTTACGCATGTATTCTCGTTTGTAAAGATTTCTGCAATTTTTTCCGCATTGCATTTTACATTTTTGTTGACTCTGAATCGCTTTTTAACGCTAATTTTGCCAAAATACAATACTTTTTTCAAGTCAGTAAGATTGTATTTTCTACTCGGTTTTGCTTGGCTAGCAGTTTTCGGTATGATCTATTGCATTTCTTAGACAATGGATGAAACATTGCATTATTTTAAAGAATAAAGATTTTATAATTATTTCAAGCAGATCATTAAAATAAATCTTCCAGAACTAATTTGTAATCAATATCCAGAAATTATTTTGTTAATTCACCCAAAAAACAAGAATTTATTTTTGAATTTGTTTATGACTGTTGCTTAGGCACCTGAACACTTTGATTTCTGACAATGCTTATCAACTTCTTATTTTTATAAAGTTCAAACTTTCAACTATCACAATCGCAGATTTTCACTATTGTACCACAAGATATAATATTTCAATCATGCAGTGGGAAAAAAATGCACAAAGCAATCAATAGAAAGTGGAAATACTTTTTTGAAGTAATATCAGAGAGTAATTTTGAGCTTTGATTAGTTTAGACGGTATTGATTCAAGGCATCAGCGATTTTTGAAGATATCTCAAACAAGTCTATAGCTGCAATATCCATTATTTTATTAAGAATCTATAATATTCTTTATGCTTATCATTTATCAGATTGCGTTATGGATGGATGATATTTCTACCCATTGCTATGTTCACTATGTATATTGCGATATTCTACAATATTCAACGTAAACGCCGTTCTCTGTCAACCATCAATCAAAAGCGAGGTGATTCCATTAAATTCTTTCTTTTCGCAATAAACAAGAGAAAGACATAGTAATTATTTCTATATCAGTTAAAGTTTCACTCAATACTTTTGCTTCCAAATTTATTGAATTTTTCTTAATTACTTTGCTTCCATTAATAGTAGAGATTTTAGAAATTTCAAAGGTATATATCAAAGTGTGACAAGTTTTTAGTGTCCTCAAGGATGTATGGCGGACATGCGTCAAATACATTGCGCACTAGAAGTTATGAGCGAGATATGTTGATTTAGGCAATATTAATTTGTGGTACATTAGAAAATGTAGTCATTATTTTTAATTTCTTGCCAAAGCTTTTATTACAAATTTTCGGCCAGAAAACAATAATAGTATCAAACATTTCCATCAACTTTTATACCAGTTTTGTTCGTTGTATACTTCCTACAGTCTATTTCGTTTACAACAAACAAGCTCGTCATTCCGTGAACGATCATATATTTATAAATAAACTATTGAATCAATTTTTTGATTTGTTGCAAAACATTTCCCATTTGAAACGTAATGTTTCTAGTTATTATTGATTTTTAGTTTTCTGTATTTTCTACTTTAAACAGTTTTGGAATTGATAACATCGAGATAAATGTATTTGCTGAGTGAAGTTTTATCAATAAGATCGGTCTGAAATGATTTTCGAGGCTTAATCATATCATAACTAGAAATTTTTTAAAGTGATTCGTGAGTCTTATTTGGGCATACCCGAAATTCATTGATAACAGTTTCAATTTTTACGAAAATCCTGATGCTCATGCGACCATAAAATAACGTCATATGATCACAGGCTCATACGATCATAGGCCAATAATCTAATTTTTTTCTCTACTTTTTCTTCCTAACTTTTTTTCATGGGATAAAAAAGCTGCTTTCTATACTTGATTTATTAGTCTCTAACTTACTGAGATAGAACAAGTTGAATTAATAAATTCAAAGCTGTAATATGGTTGAATAAAGTCAAAGCATAAATAACTCACTTGTATTTGCTTCAAGTTTTGGAAGATAATAATTCTTCCATTAGAGAAAAGAAGGAACTTAGAATTTCTAGAATTCCATGTTTTTTTTCTGAGATGATGATGAAAATCAGATGAATCTTATAATAGTTTTGATATTCAAATTGAAATAATCAAAATTCGTTTCTAATACAATCTAAAAATGAGTGATACCATCTTTCATCTGCTGATAAGTGTTGCTGATAAGTGAAGTAAAACTATGGATACAATGCAAACTATTACCAAATATGTTCTTTTTTGATAATGCTATGAGCAAAAATAGACAAAAACTCAAAACAATTCTTTTTCCACAAATAAACTTTCCAGTTCTAAATATTACTTTCAATAAAACAAGGGATGAGTCAAAATCGGCAGAAACTGTAGTGATCAATAATAAGCATTGACTATGATATCATTTCCTTATAACATATTCACATTTCTATTCATTTGTGACTTCTGCAAATGAAGTAAGTCAATTTCAGAAAGTATAGTAATAAAGGCATTCAAACAAAATTTCAAACCAAACTGGCATTAGGATATGAATCTTTTTTTTTACGCAGCAGTAATTTTACCAGTAGAAGACATATTGTATATGATGTCGCCTAAAAAGCCAATAAAAACTACTGTCGATTTAGCAGAGTTATAAGCAGCAAGAAGAATCAATTTCCAAATTTCAAAATAAGCAAAAAATTTTTTGTTTGAAAATTTCCCGAGATGAAGAAGATTTTAAGATTTACGTTGAAAATCAAAACGATGAAAAGAATTTCGAGGAAAAATTTTCCATACATTATTTCAGTAATAATCATGTCTCATATAGCAAGAGTCAACGTCAAATGATTGCATATACAATATACAATCATCTGACGAATGTTGTTTTAAGCAGTCACTGCATTTTCTACAAACTTTTATGAAGAAATAATAATCTTGTGATCGATGGATGAAATAATTTCATTTCGCCAATGTTTCTATGCAACGATTTTTCAGAATCCGGGAAGTTTAAATCGTGGGAGAAAGCCGGATACTGATTTGAGGTGATGTTTCAGAAACCGTTTAAAGTAAGAAGTGATACGAGCATTCGGAATTCGGATAAGTTAGTTATCTCATTTAATTAACTATATAATTATTAATAGCATCATCTGGTCATTTAGTTATTTGGTTAGGAGGCAGTTACATTCCGTATGTAAACTTTTCCAAATCAAAAAACGAATAAAACGTCGAATAAGTCAGTAATGTTTATATATCAATATATATTCATAGAATTTGTTAGGACAGCAGAATCTTTCTAAATCCTATTTTATTAGATCTCTTTTACTGCAGGAAGAAACTATTAGCTTCTTTACCTCCCATTGACGGTATCACCAACAAAACAGTGGCCTCCTTAATGCATGTAAAATGTTATAAAGGAGAAGATGTGAATGTTTACAGTTTTGAAAAGGAACCTTTGTTTTTTACTGTAATGGGAGAAAGAGCGCTTTATCCTACAGGTTTGTAAAATTATCCAAGAAGATTGATTAAATGTGATACTCATATTAGTGTCATATGACTGATACAAAACACCTTATTCGTAGGATTTTTGATAACTAATATAAAAAAACGTAGTAAAATAACTATTAATATCTAACTGGTTCCAAGTTAATAAAGGGAAAATAGCTGATTAATACAGTAGATTTTTTTTTTTCAGTTTATCTAACTTGGAAAATACCTAAAGCATTTCCTGTACTTGTTATCAATGAATTTGTATATCAAAAGCTGTTGCAAGGAGCCGATTTATTTCTTCAGGGTAAGCAGTTTTTTGAAGTTTTAATTTTTTTTGAAGTTATTTTTATTTTACTTTTTCATTTTTCATAGGTATAATTCGTCCATTACGACAAACTTTGGAGTTTAGTAGTCATGCAGCAGTAACGATATCTGTCTTAACATCGTCAAATCAACTTCGAGGTAATCATTTTTTTTATAGGTTTCATTTATTTCTATAACGCCCCTTCTTATCTTGTTAATATGTCAATTTATCAGAGAATTTTTCTTCATTACTTTCTGTTCTTTGAATATATAGATCAATTTTTTTTGGCTTGTCAGTAGCATACAACACATGTGAATAATTTCTAATTAATGGATTATGGATGTTACGGCTTAAAAGTGGTTTAAAATCTTCAATCATGTTTGTTCGGTTCCATAAAAGTCATTTTGAATTTCCAACACATTCTTTTGGTTCATAAATCAACAACGTGTTTGTGTATTTAAGGTCCTCTTGCTGTAGGATATTCATTAATATCATCTATACAAATGATTGCGAATGGTATGCAAGGACCAGGTGTTCGTTTGTTGCACTTTCACGGTGATCTACTTTGGTGAGCTTTTAATACAGATTTATTTTATATATATATATATATTTCGCCTTACCGTCAATAACAATGACGATAAAGTGATAGCTTAATTGACTTAATAATGAATTATTTCATTTTATAAATCAATTAAGTAGACTTAATAAGCATTTTAGCTAGTATGCTACCAACAAAATAAATCTATACACATATCTAAACAAAAATATATTCAATTTTTAACAAAAATATTTTAACTCTTAGCGGTGGATCACTTGATACTTGATTCCGTAATGTCGTTGCACTAATATTTTCAGAACTTTCAAATAAGCATCTCGTGTTCGAATAACTCGGTTCTTGACTATTATTTCACAGTATTACTCCCACTAATATTTTCTATAGTTCATTTGTTTTTTACATGCATTTAGGAATATAGGAACTCGTCTGCAACCCTTGGAAGTCTCAGCTGAAATGCTGGGTTTATCAGATGCATCGTCTCGAAGTTACGAAACTGAATTTCCAACTTTGGATTCATTAATTTTGAATGAAAATAATACCGAATTGCTTGATGAAGCAGATAAAGATTCATTTGTGGATGAAAGACAAAAAAATAATGAATTAATTGTTGTTCCGGAAGGACAGATTGGAAAAGAATTTAAGGACTCCGATCCATTAGAAACTTTGGTGTGTTTTCCTATAATTAATTAATCGCCCCTTCAACAAATTTTGAAAATTTTGTTTTTTTATTTTTTACTGACTTAGTAATATTAATAAAACTATTAATACTTTTGAAAAACTGTATTCCTGAAATTTTTTGTGATAATTCATGGTTTTATTCTGAAGTATAGATTGCACTTTATAGTAAATCCTATATATAAATTGCATTTCTTTTTATAAACTCTTCGTATAGAAGTTTATAAAAAGCTGCTAAATTATTCAAAAATCATGGAAATGAAATTTCTTTTTTTAGCTGAAACGTTGTTTTTTGGCAGCACTGAAGTATCGTGTAACTCAAAAAGGGCAGCTGCCACTGGATATTGGGGAATTTTATTCACGTTTTCTCCTGCCAAGTATACCATCGGGTCGGCGAATTGACATGAAAAAAACAGTGTATAAGAAATTTAGTGTCTTTTTAGAAGATATCAACAAAAATGGAAATGAGCCTATTATAAAACTCATAATGAATAAAAATAAGGGATCAGGAATGATTACGGAGGTGATTGAATTGCTATTTTGCAATTTTTTTTTTCATTTTGCAATTTCAATGTTTGTTGTCTCTCCATGAAATTTAGACCTGTTACATTAAATTATTAATAGGATTTTCCAGTTTTCTAATCTCATAAAGTGATTCTCCATTCAAAATATTCTGGCAGTCATTATTATTAGAAAGAGATGACGAAGATATTTCTTTACTATTTTAATCTTTGGGAAGAGTTTTAAATTTCTAATTGTCAATGTCTCAGATAAATTGGATGCATCCACTGTTGAAGAATTTCAAAATAACTGATGAAAAAATTGATGATACGAAAACTGAAAAGAAGTTGATTAAAATAGATGATTATCTTGCTGTTACTGAACCAGTTTCGGCTATTTTTCGGAACCAGTGTGGAAAGGGTGATTTGATGGATAAGACACAAGTGAGGCAGATAATTACTGCATATGTAAAAGGCATGGTAAGTTGTATATTTGGATGTTAATTTTCTAGATTAGCTTCAGAACTTAAATAGTCTTTTTCCAACTTTATTGATTCAATTTTTTTTATTTTTACTAAAAATAAAAATTCAGTCTGTTTATTTTTTGCAAAAAAAATAAATAATAAAAGTAAAGTTCGAAATTATCGCAACATTTCTCATCTGTAAGAATTTGTTTCTGAAAATTTAGATTGTAGCGAAATATCAGGAGAATTTGAATAACGGAAATTTAAGATATGACCATTTGATATTTAAAAGTACTGAGGACGAAAAAATTCTATTGAATGTTGATTGTTAATTCCATTTTTGCGGTGATTTCGAACGTAGTTTAAATGTTTTAATATTTTAAAACTATTATTTTGAGAATCCAATCATGGAAGGGAAACTGATCTTACCCAATGATAATTTATTAATATCATTATTGGGATCTCGAGAGCCAGTGGATTGGAATACTTTGTTCCAAAAAATTATATCAAAAATGACAAGAATCTTTGTAATTACTTGGGCTGATGGACGACAACTGATACGGAAGTTAACACTGCCAAACATTATATTCAAAGTTAAAATTTTTTTATTACTGTTAAAATTTTTTATTACTCTTTGAATCGTATACATCCAACTTTTTCTTTTTTTCTAAACATTTCAATTTTTTCTATAAATACAATTCTACCATGATACGTAGATTGTAGTGTTCTAGGTTATAAAGTGCAGCTTAGACTTGAAGCTTAGACTTAGACAGGAACTATACTTTCCTATTATATAATGCTGATATTATATAAATAGTGATATTTGGAAATTATTGTTTGACCTTTTCATTCTTGACCCTTTTTTCGAGTACCTTATTCGTTATTTAAATTATATTTCATTTATATCCAGATTTCTCTTTTTTTGTTTTTGTTATATTAGTGTATATTGGAGTGTTGTATTCATAATATTGAAATGTAAAACGAAGTGGAAAATTTTTCCTGTAGTTCTTTTATCAGTATTTTGAAATTACACTATTTGTGGAAAAATCGAGAAATTTAATTTTCGAAGAATTCATAGTTATAAGTTGTAGATTGAAAATCGTGCTGGTAATAAGAAGATAACGTTGGTAAATAATCTAAGTATTTATGGAATCGATTTAAAAAAATTTTGTCGTGAAATACAAATAGGTGTGGCAACAAGTGCTGTTATTGTGAATAATGCTGCAGAATGTGAGGGTCCTCAAGTTCTGGTGCAAGGAAATCAAGTAAATTTTTCTTCTTTCTTGCTTAATATTTTAGCTGTTCATTATTTCGAGACCATTTCCTGAAAGCAGTTTTGATATTCGAAACTTTGCGGGAAGAGCGCACACCGAACGAAGAGATAGGATATCTTGGGATAAGCTACTTATAATTAATACTATCAAATTTTTAAACAAGATTTTGAGCTCTCTACTGTTGGCCTTCTTTTCTTTATAGTATCATAAAATTAGTTTTGAATGATCTTTCCTGTGTTTTTGGTTACTATTTGACTTTTTTTTCCAGATTTTCTTCATTAGCAGTCTTCTCTCTAAATATGGTGTTGAGAAGAAATATATGGCAGGTCTCGAACTCATTCCAAAAAAGCGATAATAATACCCGTTCTAAAGAAATGATATTTCTTTATATTTTTTTATATGTCTAAAAGTGCCTTATACTGATCACTGACTTCATATTCTAGTTCATATTCTGATAATGCTGTTTTATATTCTATAAATGCTTCATAATTCTAATAAATGTGGTGATGGAAATCATCATAGCATTTTTAAAAAAAAAAGAAAAAAAAAAGGATTTTTTCGGATGCATAAATGAATCGATTTCTTGTGCGACCCTAATCTGCTAAAATTCCATTGTAACTTGATTTCACTTTTCACTTCTTGTTTAGAAACAGACAGTTCTTTGGGTGGTTTCACCTTATATAACTGAAGATAACTTGTTTTTTGAGCAATATCATGGTAATTTATGAGCTAAATTGTTGTGAGGAGTTCAATTTTTATTGATACTAATACTAATTTTATTAACACTAAACAGCAAATTTTATTAAATTTTTTCATTCAACTGGCAGGAATGTTTTGGTATCTTGACCAGTAGCTATGCTCATGTTATCGGTTTTCCGGTAGACCTTTGTGTTAATGAATGCTAAATTACGTGTTGTTTTTTGGACGATTGATTCGGCAATGATCGTTTCACCAGGCTTCGCTAGACTCTGATACCTGTTATAAGTTGATTTAATTTTTTTTCTAAAATTTTGAATTATGTTCTATTCTTTTCTGTCTCCATATTTCAGAGCGCTATTTCAAACTATCATAAATGCTTAGATGAAGTTGAATAGAAAATTTAAAAAGTCAGAATTTCATCTCAGATGAAATTTAGGATTTGACTTATCCAGGATTATGATTATTGGGAATTCAAAATTTGAACAATAAGCAAAAATTTAACTTACGAAATGGATAAATCCGTAGAGCGTCCACTTGTTGATCTACCTAATGCGAGAACAGCTGCACTGGAAGCAATATTAATCAGTGTCGCTGTAAAGCCGCCATGTATTGTACCAAACGGATTCATATGTTCATCGGCTAATTTCAGTTCAATTTCCACGTGTCCATTTTCAGTAGCTTTGTTTATCACACACTATAGTAAATAATAAGCACATGACCAACTGGTCATTTCAGTAACATCTTATCTTTTATCATCATTACTCCATTAAAGAATGGTAGAATATGTCACAGAGATGGATGACAGGGATAAATTTTTCGAATATGATTGTTTGCTTTGAATTTTTGGAAAAGGTAAATCAGTAATTAAATAATTTCATAGACTTATTAGCAGCGATCTTCATACTAACGATTATATCCTTCCAGTTTTATTATAGCGAAATCATCGCTTAATTGATATCACTGATAACATTGACGTTTATTTAATGTTAACATTTCTCTGTTTAAGATTTATCCCTATTTTTTGACTGGGAAATTTCAGTATCAACCTAATTTATTTATTTTTTCGTTTATTTAAGTTGATATAGAGAAACTTTCAAATGTTGAATGTACATATTGTGTCGCCCATAAAAGAAGTGAACAGTAAAATATTAATATCGAACGAGTCCTTAAGAGTGCTCTAAAATTGATTAATTTATTTTATTAAATTGATGCGAAACTTATCAATAAAAGAATTAATTTCAGCTCTTTTTTGCCTGAAATATAATTGCGTAGATCTCACCTTAGTAGCATTTGCTTCCAACTGTCATTATGAACTTAGATTATCACTAATGATCTATTATGTAAGAATTTTGTTAGATGATATCGCTCGATTAGATGAAAAAATTTGAGGACTTACATTTCTTACGCAGTATGCAAAATCTTTTGTTGTCTCGAAATCACGAAACATCTTTTTTAAATGGATTAGAACGTTGTTAGCCATTTGTCCTACGAATAAAAGAAATATAAAAATATATATTATAATTATCACCGATAATTTCAAAATTTATAAATCTGAAGTCATGAAAGACGATGAAACTAACAAATAAGTCACATCTGCCACTGTTTGCGATGGGATTATTTCACTGCGTTGACCTGATGTATGCCGTGATATTTCTGGTGGCGCAGCATGGAGAAGATAGTGTTTGTTTGCTGGTACTTCTTAGATCGGAGATCAAATTGTGGCGTGGTTTCAGGATTAAGATGGATCCTGCATTACTCAAACAGCAAGCAGCATTCAAAGCTCGAGCTTCACAGGCTCTTGAAATGGCTCGGAAAAGTACGGCATCTACGTCTCATTCTACGTACGAGTACGTTCCTATTATATGCTTGTGATATTTCGTTTAAAAGTGATGTAAAATAGTTCCATTGTTTTGCAAATTTTAGTGCCGAAGCGAGTCGAAGGAAAAAACGCAAATTATACAGCGACTCTCAGTTGTCAAGCAAATGTAAGCTTTTTGTAAGCTTCTTTAGCTTTTTTATGTTTTTAGCAAGCTTTTTTATTTCACTTAATAATTCATTCATTTCAGTCTAATCAAAATGGTTTGTGAATACAACAATTAAAATTGAATTATTATTATTTCCTTGTATTAAGAAATGATGGTATTACATGAAGAATTGTTATGAACTTATTTTTTACAGTGGTATCAACATGTTATTTGCTATTTATGCAGAAATAATACATGCGTCTCAAAAATCATCTGAGCAAAGAGATTTATGTTTTCGGGGAAGCAAATCTCTTTGTATGAAATTTTATTTTTCAGCTTTATCCGACTTTAATAAAAATGTTCCTGCTCACTCGGCATCAAATGCCATAAATTTTGGGACGATGGCAAAAATTGTTGATTATATGAAGGTAACGTGAATTCATCATTTTGTTATTGCTCATCAGTGCTTTTTTTCCTTCCAAGGATAGCTAATTTATTGTTTAGTTAATACTTTACTTTATAAAAGTTATGTTTATATGCTAGTCGAAGACGAATGCTCTTTCTTTGAATCCTTCATGTAAAATAATCATGAGCTATAATCAAGGAGAATTCTTTGTTTACGATTTGTCTGGTTTATTCTGATAATGAGCGAGACTAAATCTAGCTCACTAAATAGTTATTTACTGGATAATTTTGTCCAGACAACTTCTTAGAGGGAAACCGGTGTTTAGCCGCATGAAGTTGAGCAATAACAGGTCTGTGATGCCCTTAGATGTCCAGGGCTGCACTCGCGCCATACGGGAGGAATCAGTCCATTACCATTTTTTATTAATTATCAAATTCAGTATTCATATGGTTAGGTTAATTTCCACTCTCCTATTTGTAGAAGCGACATTTATCATCTCAACAGTGGTCATTAAGTCTGAAGGAGATTTTGGAGGAATTACAAATATATGATCTTGGGAAGAAATCAGAACTATGGCTTCAGGAAGTCTGCTTCGATTGCTATTTTTTTGTTTTAATTAGGTTGTTTGGAGGATTTTATTTTTCACTGTTATTTAGAGGCTTAAAAATTTTTGATGGTAATTATTTGTTAAATGTTAATAGAAAATTTTTTTGGATACAAGACTAATTATATAATTCCTTGTTTTCTTATCTAATATATTATTGAATAAAAACCAAGTTTCTTTTTTAGTCTTTGCCGTTGAATCCACGATTAACTGTTGATGAAAATGGGAAATACCTTTTCAAGCCGCCTTACAAGATCAAAGGAAAGAATTCTCTATTAGCATTGCTGAAAAAATATCACATGGAAGGGAAAGGTGGTATTTTATTATCGGATCTCAATGAATGCATACCGGCTGCTGAAAAGCACATTGAGGTTATTATTTGAGTTTTAAAGATTTTTAACTCATATATCTTTTTAGAAGTATTATAAAGCATAGTTCATCGGATTTTATATTTTAGGCTATTTATTAGTTCTTAAGGATTGAAAAAATTGAATAAGAATGATGGATAAGAATTCTTTTCAGCATATTTCAGATATTACTGTTGATATTCGCTTTATTCCAAGTTTTATTTGCTTTAGGCACTTGGCAATGTTGTGATTGACGTACAGACGATGATCAACAAGCGTAAAGATCATGTTTATTTCTACAATGATCCTGATACCGATTATGAAGTTGATGAAAGTAAGATATATTTCTCATATTCAGAGTTTTCAGCGCTTATTTTAATTAAAAGCGTTTATCCATTGTTTAATGATTCTTTTTCTATTTCTTTTTGTTGAATAATTGTTTTTCTATTTCTTTTTTCATTTTTAAAGAATTTCGACGCATGTTACTGATAGAAATTTTGAAAATAGTTCTTAGTAAGATTTCTAATAAATTTAGATAACGAATTACAGTTATTGATTTCATTACGTTGCGATGATCATTCTAGATACTTATTGAAAAAATTTTTCATCTGTGCAAGAACAGTAGCATATGTAGCAGATGAATTCTCGAAGGAAGTAGAATCTATGCAAGTCTGAATGTAAAGAATAAATTAACAGGGCTTTTTATGTCTCTTTTAGTTTTAAAAAAATAGCGCGTAAAAATCTTATCTGAATCTGCTGAGTATGAATATCGTTTTTGAATTTCGCTTATATTCAATCTTTGTAGAATTTAAAAGTTTATGGAGAAATGCATCTGTTGATCATTTGGACGAGAAGAAGATCGAAGAATACCTTCAGAAACATGGAATTGATGTGATGAAAGATTTAGGACCGAAGAAGTCAATTGTTGCACCACCGAAACGAAAACTTCCACGGCGACGAGCTAATCAGAAAGTTCACAATGAACATTTGACTGATATTTTAGAAGATTATTCAATATAGTTGCAGCTTTGATTTTAAAGAAGTTATAGTCTTTCAGCTGAGAAATGCATTTTTTATTTAATCAAGTACTGTTTATTTTATTTTTAATGCTTCTGATTTGCTATAATTCCATGTAGTCTAAGTGATTCATTTCTTCACTTTATTGAAATAGCCCTATCACATCATGCTTTTTATATAAACGAGATTAGCACATAAATGTTATCTATGTAATATTATTCCCTGTTAGTAAAATCTTTCAAAGGTTTCTAATTATGAGCAGAAAATCAAATTTATTAAGTGAATTATATATCTGAAAGAAATATTAAGCAATTTTGAATTTAATTGTACTTTTTATTTGCCTAATAAAATTCATTTAGTATACAATAGATAATAGACCCGATTTAGGTGCGGATCATAACTATTAGACAATCAGAGAAAGGAAGAGAGAAAAACTATATAGATAATGGGAAAGAGGAAAAAGAATTCGTAGTTTATATTTTAATTGCAAGATATTAACAGCGATACCTGTTTCTACATTAGATCACGGAAAAAGAAATGCTGTCACCCAATCACGGAATTTGAAATTGCTTAAAACAGGAAATGCCCCAAATTGCTAATCTTTCGGTGACCTTTAGTATTCAATAGCGGTAGTGAAATTAAAATATAAACAATAAGAAAGGGAAAAGAAAAGAGAAGAGTGTCAATGAGAGGAGCCTGTTTGTATTAGTCGTCGGGTTGCTGTATTGATATCCGGAACATTTTTGATCAATGATGCTGAGAAGTGCAGCGAAAAATGGATGGTTTGCAATTTCGTATAGGTTTTGTAATCAAAGATTGGTTAATGAGGGCATGACAACGGATATTTGGTGATTTTTTGATTTGGTCAATATGACATTTGACCCGGATACAAAACGGCACAGTGTGCAAGCGACTCAAATTTCAGCGAGCAGGTGGGTCAGAAGGAAATGCTTCCTTTTTGCTAATTAGAAACCTGTTTGTGAATTTATACCATGTATGTTTTTGCTTTTCTAGCGGTGTTACTGGAACGGTAAGAAAATAAAAATTTCATTCTGAAATTCAAATAATGCAATACGATGACAAAGCTATTTCAATTTCTGTACCGTAAATAGTGTTCCCACTTATGTACAGAATTCTTCAAACTATGATGAAGTGAGATGTGATATTTTATGCAGAGACTTTTTTTCATAAATTCGAATAAAATATCTGATGTAAAAGGCACAAGTATTTAAACTTTATAAGGCTTTTAAGAATTTAAAAGGTATGAGTTGTGGTCTATATTATATTAGTCTTATCTATCTTTTGGCCATTAAATTTTCAGGCATCAGTATATGGTCGTTGCTTCAGTGATGTTGGAAGAATTGATAATGATATTGAAAGTAATAGTAGTAATCCACATTTTAATAATAAATTCAGCAAGGAATTTTTAAAGAAAAACAATATTTACTTCTATTTTAAAAAACAGGTTAATTTATGCGGCATTTTTATTTGAATGGATGGATAACTTATTCGAATTCAGACCATTTTTTGTTGACCTTATCACTGTTTTTTACATAATACTGTGATTTTTTTCATTTTGAAACCAGTAAAATTTTGAAATTTACTAAAATATGAAAAAAAACATATTTTTTTCAACTTGAGCGACACAGCTAATTTTCTTCTTACTAAATTTTTATGAATAATAATAATAGTAATGACAGTAACAATATATTATTAGTGACCGAACATATCTTTCGCTACTAAATCTTTTCTTTCTTCAACCGAAATTCTTTGCAATAAAAACAGTATTTTCCACTTTTTTTGAAAGTCATTTTGAAGAGAAAGTATCTCTTCCTTTCCAAACAATGCATAAACAATCACAACATATCAGTTTTTTCTCGAAATTAAAAGTTCTGTTTTTTTCTGCTCAAAACTCAATTAAAAAATCCCAAATGTTCGGAATTCCTCCGAATACTGCTCTTATTTCTAGTTATTTAAGCCATTTCTTCCAATATTGCTGCAAAATTTTAAAGTTTACGAGAACAACACATCAATAGTAAACAAATATAATATAACATATGTAAGTTGTATGATTGCAAAACGTTTAATATCATGATAAAAAATGAATTTGCTTGACTTCGTTTGATAAATAAACGAAAAGTATATTACATGCCGCGATATTCTAGTTTGAAAAGCATCATTAATTTCAAATTTTATTTAAAAAAAAAATTATTATCACTTTCTTTCGGACACCACAGGTATTATTTCTTAATTATTCAAAATATTTAAATTGTTAACATTTGATTAAAGTTTATTATTTTGATGTAATTAATTAATTCTAATTTCGATTTTAATAATACATGCTCGGACGCTTCTTATAAAATGCCTATTCATCTAGCGCATTATTATTTAATTTATTTTCGAAATTAAGAGAAAAAATTCATAAAAAGATCTTTTTTCAATTTATTGAAATTTAAAAAAAATATCTTTTAAAAAAATAATGAAAAAAGAAGTAATAACCAGTCTAATTTATAATTAAAACATTTCAGTTATACTGTTTATTTTATTTTTTTTTTCGAAACTATTCTCACCAAATGAACTTTTGTTTAAAATCCTAATTAAATTAGAATTATTTAAACTACGCAATCATTCAATACAGCGTTCTGCTAATATCTTATCAATGTGATAAGTAATTTCAACCACTTGTTGAAATTTCTGTTAACATTAGCAAGAATATCAAAGTATCACATCAACGATTATTTTTAGGGGATTTGATTGATAATGACATTTTGCTATTCTCGTGTTAATATGACAGACAATTTTAGTCCTCTATTGAAATTTCCAGCCAAAATTAGCCAGAATATTAAAGTATTATATCCGAAAATATAAAATGATTTTAGAATTGTTTAGACAAATTTGTAAATATCATAGAATCGATTGAATGTTAAAATTTTAAAATTGCTAATTTAGCAGAAAAGTGAGAATTATTTTTTAGGCCATTAATCGCGAAGTTAATAATAATATTAATTGCACAAAACATTATTTCTTCTTGCTTTTTTTAATGTTTTTTTTTTTTGTGTGAAAAATTAAGGCGAAATAGCCCATTTATATTTTGAAAAAAGATTTCTTTTTCCTTTTAAAAACTGGTTTATTTTTCTTCCTCGCTCCAAAAATCCAGAAAATTTGTGGAATATTTCGAATTGCTGTTGGTTGTTTGACCTATTGAATGTTGGATTAATTTTTATAGCAGTAGCAGTAACAGTAGCGGTATTAATAGTACTAATTAGCGATGCTGATGGATAATAACAGGTAGTGATAAAGATTGTAGTACATGCCTATATATATCCGAATATCTATGTATGTAAAATATGCTTCTCTAACTTTCCCTTGAGGGCATAAAAATCCTGATTTTTTCGAGATTAAATGATTGAATTGGTTTTATGTTGAAGGCACAACTAAGAAGCCGAAATTACAACCTAATTATCCAAACGAAAATCAAACAATACAACAACAGCAAACAAATTAATGTTAGACGAGAAATTTTATATGCAGTGAACTCTAACTTTCCGGATTTTTGAACCTTTCACAAATCTCGTCATCCATCTCTTTTTATCCATCTATCCAGTCATCCACCCACCGACTATTCGTTGATAACAAAACGCAACAACAAATAGCAAAATACAACTACAACAAATATGAATGGATGAATGAATGAAGGATTCATTATCGCACAGATGGGATATATAAAAATGTGCTGATAACGATCCATTTACTGACAAACGATACCACAGCCACTACCATTCCTCTTATCTGATAATGTTCCACTACTACATGAGCCACCAATTATGGAATCATATTATCAGTAGTACTTTATTGCTACTGATTACCCGATGTATACAGGCGGAATTTTTCAACGTGCATAAACCTGGCCGAGCACTTATCGTACTATCAGCACCATCTATCTGGTTTGTTATCAATTTAATTTTTATCGAAGTTTGAAGAAATATTCTTGGTCCAGCCTAAATTGACATATGTGAAGTTGAATAGTTCAATTTAATTGAATTGAAATTAATTAAGATAAATAATCTAATTTAAGTTAATATATATGAAGGCGAATAATCCATGTTAATTAGATTACGATGAACTAAAATAAAAATTTTATGCTTCAGTTATATGTAAAACTGAATGACTTTTCATTTTAATTAAATCAAAATGAGTTAAGACAAAAATTTGGTATCTAAATATGAAGTTTATTGACATACATGAAGATTATTATTATTAATCAGAGTTAATTAAAATAACAGTTCAGCTTATCATCTTTTATGCGATTCTTCTCATTGATGCTGTATGGAAGTTAATTTCGAAACTATTATAATTCTTGAGAATCCAAAAATTTTCTTCGTTTGATTATTAGTTATTAATTGTCAATTATATTATATTATTCAACTTAGTCGTTATATTTCTTTAAAGTTGGCTTAATTCTATAATAGCTAGTAGTTTTCTCATTCCTGCTGTTAATTCTTTGCAATCATTAACAATATGCATTGCATTAAGTGACTATTATTATCATTCTTATCATCATTTTTTAGATCAAAATTTTCGATTACTTTTTAACCTTTGACAAAGATCAATTAATTTGTTTCAAACTTCAGCAATATCTAGTTAGTTGCTGCATATTAAAATATGATCATTTCACTGTATGTAACAATTAATTCCATTTCTGAACATTGACCGTGAGAAATTGACGGATGTAAGATTAATCATTTATCGGCATAGTGCTGAAACCAGTTTTTGGATGATTGTATTGTTGATTTCTCCTTTTTCGAACAATTGGCAAAGAGCCACAGATTATCTCAAAATAAGAGAATTTTCAAGAATGCTGAATTAGCATTGGGAATTGAAAAATAATGAATTTTGAAGATGCGTAATTATATCAAAATTTTTAATCTATTGGCCTAAAACCCTGGAATTGTTTATGAAGAGTTCATTTTTTTAGAAAGACTTCTTTTTCTCTAATTTCAGTTTTTTACATTTTATTTAAACGCTTACATTATTCGATTACATCGCCACTGAAATTATTGGCAAGCAAATAGTTGCTTGATTCTTTTGAAAAAAACCTGATGTCACTATAAACTGGCAATTTTCCGTTATAATTAAAACTAAGTTATGATTATGTGATAATAAGCAATATTTTTTTCAGGGACGACAATTATCATGATTTATTTGAAACAATTATTACATTTCAGATCGAATTTGCAAAGACAATACATGGTATTTGTTTAATACGTTTAGATAAAATTATCATTTAAAACATGGCAGTTACAGCAAGTGATGATCAGAATAAAGCAATATATTTATTTTTCTAGTCTTAGAATCTAGAATTCGAATAAGAAATAAATTTAATTCTTCAAGCATTTTCTGGACTACAATATAAAGATTAAAGTTCAAGTTGATATTTGATAAATTTTACTTCAAATATCAAATGTAGTTATTCAGAAATTACGGAATTTCAAATGCATGCGGATTTTTTAATTTTCTTAGTTTTCAATTTTAATTTGAGTACCAATTTTTTGCAGAACATGATAACGTAGTGATACTTGCTGATAAGCATACGTTACCCTATCTGGATGGAAGAAGCCCATCAGTGAAATCACGTTTGCCATTAGATGCTTTGATTCAGGCATCTGTCTATGATATTAATATCAGAGATTTTGCACCATTTGGTGTACGACAACTTGTGAAATTTGCTTATAGGTGAATCTTTTTTTGTGCCCTTCGTACCGTTTTTTTTTCCATTTTTTTCCCCTCGTTATCTAGAAGATATTTTTATGATATATGCAAAATTAGAAAACATTTCTCTTTCACTGAAGAGGAAAATATCAACTAAATGAGATCGACATACAGTAGAAAGTATATTTGGAAACTACAAGTAAGACGAGAAAACATTACTGTATGTTTGCTTTAAAAGCTGTTTAACGCTAGGATAAATAACCGTATTAACAAGTTAATTATATATGAGACCAATTTCGCTATCATAACCTTGTGTTTCTTTGGCTGAAAGCATAAAATATTACTGACTCAGAATTCAAAAATCAAATACTCAATAACAACAGAATTAGTTTTAAAGAATAATATTAAAATAATCATTTCTCTCGTCAAATGAGAGCAATTTATGATCGTTGAGATAAAAAATGATTAAATAGGCAAAAAGATAGAAAAACAAATATAGCTTATGAAATATAGATGGGAAATTATTTATAAAAATGGAATTAATTCGAGGCCTCCTAATTTCGCAACAATTGCCGCAAAACAAATCGATGAAAGTATTAAGCGATTTATTGAGGATTATAAAATACGCGTTGATAAGAAAGAATTAGAATTAGTACTTTCCGCACAACATGTTGTCGATAATGGTGTCAACAAAGCTATCATTGATAAGGTTTGTAATGAATTATAGCATTTTAACTTTAAAAGACGATAAAACGATTTGCAATAACTGTATTAAATACTTCTCACATAATTTTTGAAGATATATATATTTATCAAACGAAATTGCTTGGACGATCTTTGAGAATTTCTCGAGTTTTATGATAAACCCCAGTCATCCTTCAACTTTGATTCATAATCCATGATTCTAACTACTAACAGTGAACAGTCAAATAATTATGAGGGAATTTTATGAGTAGTATTATTATTTCTCAGAGCTATTTAAAATCTACAAAAATTTGGAATTTTAATGATATGTTTTATCTTAATTATTTTTTCTTATCTTAATCAAAATGCGATCAAAACATTGTCATCAAAATACCCAAAGAATAAAAAAATTTGCACGTTTTTTAACGTAGAACTTTCACGGCATAATTTACTTGATGATGAAGAAAAGAATCTGTTGTAAATGAAAATTGTTTCACGAGAGTTTTTGGAACTTTTCCTGAAATTTCTGAATTTATAATTGCTTATTTACACAAAATTATTTTCTGTTTTTGTAGAGAGTGCTGGATGAAAATCAAGGAAAAGTACCAGAATGGGCTATCATGATTAAGCTCTTCAACGCTTTCAGGAAGGTATTTGTTGTTTAATTAAATTGTTTTCACAAAAAATAAAAAAAGTTGTTTTGAAATTTCTAAATTTGAAAATTCATTCATCACCATGTATTGGGATTAGATAATTTCAGGTTAAATAGATAGTTTCAGTTACTTATACCTTCATCTATTGAAATTCAAATATCAGAAATTATTTTACAAATATCTCCATCTCTTTAATTTTCGTAGATTTAAATAGGTCAAAGTACGAAAAATAAATTATTTTGTTTTTCATTTCTTTTTTGATTTCCTGTTTGTAAAATTGATAATTGATATGATACTTATATTTTCGTTTTGTTTGTATTAATTTTGGAATAGCAAAAATTTGCAAGGAATGGATACAGAAGAAAGGCATTCCGTTCATTTCATTATTCCTCCCTATTCATATAACTGAATATATTATTATCAGGTAATCATTGTGGATAATCCGATGAATTCGACGCAGTTACGTTTAGATGACGTGATGTCTTTCATTGATGATCGGGTGGGGACGTCTTAAAGATTTAAATTTATATAATAGATTTTTTTTCTTTTTTGTCTTTGAAAAATTTCGGAATAAAGTTTTATTGAGAGGATTAATAAAATAAATGGCAAATAATCCAGAATTAAGACTAAGCAAAGTATGAAACAAAGTATGGAATTCTTTAAATTATACGATTAAGATGTTTTGAAATTAAAATTTTTATTTTCAAAAATACATAGAGATATTAGAGAAATGAAATATCGTCAAATTATAATGTTTTTAATATGATTTTATATATCTGCGTGCATTTATTATTAAATAATATCATTTATCTTTCTTATTTTAATGTTTCCGATAATTATTTTAGATATTGGTAATACCAACGTTGGATAAAGATATGAGAGCTTATTTGGATGCTGAATTGTTTAAAAAATTCCGCGATGAAGTGGTGTTAATTGATCTGCCAGCATATTTAGATAAGGATAAAAGAGGAAATTGTGGCATGTATACTGCTATATTGACTACTGATAAGTAATCATTTGACTCTACATAAATATAATAATCGATTATGCCTGAAATAGATATCCCATTTGAATATAAAGGTGATATTCGATCAATGAGGTCTTACCAATCATCAAATCTCTCTGAGCTTAATTACTCCGTTAATAATTTAGAAGGTGATAACCGAAATATCTCAAACAGCTATGGATCAAAGGACTTTTAGTAATTGAGGATCATCGATAACATTTTTTTATAAAATCTTTAGCCGAATCCTTCGGAAATTCTAAGGTTTCTTTTCCTTTTCATGCAGAAGAACCTGGGAGCTATAAATGATTGAAGTTTACGCTTGATAGTATCATGACTCACGTATGTATGTCCAAATTGGAAGCTGTTCTAGGATCAAAACAAAATTTCCTGAATCTAATTTTTTCCACAGAATTCTAGCTTTTGAAGCAAACAATCAATTTCTAGGTTTGTGTATGTGCCTGTATTTGGAAATGATCCAGGAAACTGGAAGCGAGGACATTCAACGATGATGGATAAAATTATCATACATATGATTGAGGTCTTCTGAGTTTTGTCAATACTTTTTCTTTAAATGCTTTTATCGATTTACAATCAACAGTTGATTGATTGATCTTTAGAGTTCATACGACATATTTGAGGATTCTAAAATGGGAAGAATTTTGAATAATTTGTTCTCTGCATAATGTTACCATCAAAGACATAACTGTACTAATTTTCATAGCTTTCAATTTCAATTTTTTTTTTTGTCCACTCGATTCTAAATTGTTTCAGGTAAATACGCGAAAAACTGTAGTACCAGTTAATGTACCACGAACGATTTGTGAACGTGGTATTTCATTACGTTCTCTAGCGTGGACGTTACGAGGAAACGTTGCTGATCACGTTATTCAGGTTGCACGTGGAACTCCAGCTAAAATGTTCGCATGATCTCACACATATAAAATTGTTTCTTTTTGTATAAATCTGCTCAATTTATTGTTTTGATTTTTGCTATTTAATTTAATTAAAATTGTCACCATTACTACTTGTTAATCAAAGTTTTCAAATTAATTCTAATTTATCTGTCGATTTTCGAGTCCTATGGAATACCAATATTGAATATAAAAATCTCTCCCAAAGTTTAATATATTTTTTATGAAAACCTTTAATTGATGAATGTCGTTCAAATATTTCAGTATTTAATTTTTGAATTAAATGAAAATTAATTTGTTCAAAAAATTATTAAAAATAAATTTATTCTTTGAAAAATAAAATAATAATAATAAATAAATGGAGGAAATTTGTTTACTTATTTGTTAATTTTCATAAAATTTTATTTCATATATTCATTTTCCCGCTTCGAAATTCTTTATCATCATGCTATCCACCTAAAATTTATAATTTTATGGCAAAAAGTCAAGCATAATTATAATCTTATCAACTGTGTGCTATCTTGATTAACTTCATTGTTTAACCCCCGGTCAATTAACTCATGTGCTTATTTCATTAATTAATTAGACTTTGCAACTTCGGAAACAGTGCAATATTTTCACGTTTAACAAGAAATATTCATAAATCTCATTTTCTTGTTCCAATTTCATATTATACTGTCTGTAATGCAGCATTCGTATTTTTAATTTGATTGTCCAATTTTTTAAATATTTATTTAAATTATTTCCATTCATACTTTTACATTATCAGTTAATCAATTAATTTGTTATGCTTACTTCACTCATTAATTTATCAATTAAATAGATATGCTACTACTTGAAATTTTAATATTATCAAATATAATTGATAATTATCTTCCTCACTTGCTTCTTACATATTGTTCTAATAACATCGTTTCGTCCGATACTAAATGAAATTACATGCGTTATGTAAACTTCGACAATAAGCTAAGTGAGTTTAAGCTCAGTATTTCCCACGTAAAAACTTACGAAAGTTATAAATTTGACCCAAGCAAAAGTTTAATTATAGTAATGTAAATAACTTTAAACTGATTCCAGATTTATTATACTATAAATTCTCATATCTGAATCAAAATGGCAATTAAGATGACGCAACTTTTCCATGTTAGGAAACATTGAGGATCGGGATTAAATGAAATTTTAAGTTTCTTTTCATTTAATTTCGATTAAAGAAATTAATTAAATTTATCTCTACTCCATTTTGACTAAATTAATAAGTTTCCTTTTCTTATCCTAATTTAATTAATGCCCCATTACTAATTACTATTATTTGGATGTATTGTGGCATATCTTTTTCACATATTTCATTACTTTCTAATCAATAAATCAAATTCTTTCAATTTCGTTTAATTGGAAAAAGTATGAAAAATATCATTATAATCAAAATAATGATAATATTGTTAAATATGAATTCAATCTTTTTAATTTTAAGCTATCAAAAAGTGATTCAATTCACTACTATTTTTTGTTCCGCCTCGTCAATTTTATTTCCTTCAAAATTTTTAATTTGTTGAATTTCAATGCAAACACAATAAATTTCATTCCACGAAACACTGAATAATATGACAATGAAAACGAATTAAAAATTACAATGCTAAAATTTTAAAGTCCTTGATCCCAATAAGATCTCTTTATCTCTACAAAATCATTCAGATTAAATATGATAAACAATGTGATAAGCTAGTTTTATACCAGTAGAATCATTCAAACTATCTATAATAAACATTATGATTACAATGTAATGATATTTTATCATCTCAATCTATTTCCTGGCAAAAGACTTTCGCAAGATCTCTATGAAAAATCATAATTCGTAAAAGGAACTGAAAAATAAGAAATTAGTGGGTAAATATAATACTATAGGAAATTAATGAATTATATAAAGACAAAGTAATTCGACTAAGAAAAAAAGGAAAGAAAAAACATTGATAAAAAATGACATCACAGCTGATGAGAGAATTGAAATTTCCTGAGGAAAAATAAGAGTACATATTCAGAAAGAAACGCAATATGGAAATGAAAAGGTCACTGCATACGACAGTAACGCCTTCTTTTTGAGCTTGATTTTGATGGGGTCAAATCAATTCCATCTGATGATTGTCGTTCTTGCTGTTGAAAGTTCCTATTATAAAAACGTAGAATTATAGGAATTTTGAGAATAAAAAAGTTAAATTAATCTTCCTCTTATTCTCAAAATTTGTGTCTGATCATTCTGAGCACAGTTAGACTTTACATTTTTTTTTTATTATTATTTATTTTTGTCAAGTGAATCATTGGATTAAAAAATATTCTCAAAATAATAAATGATAGAGAATTAGAAAGACAACCAATAACGAACCGTATTAATCGAACTAAACTATGAAACGATTCATCGACATTCATTCTGTGTTTCGCTGAACATTCCACATATGGTACTTGTAATCTCCTTGATAATTCTTCTGCTTCTTGTTGTGATATCTTAAAAATTATATTAAATCTTGGAAAAAAATTATAAATTAAAAGAAAAACCCAATAGTGAAAGAATTATAATTTATAGCACTAACATTTTCCTTTTCCAACAGTGAAAATTAGATTATAAAGACATGAGTGATAATTAAATCATATAAGTGATAATAAAATTATAAGGCAATCTGATATTTCTTTCTCATATTATTTCAACTTGAACTAACAGTGTATTAGTTATCGAGAGGAATGTGGAAAAATGACGATGTATAAAGGAGAAAGATAATGATATGATCATCGTAAACCGCCGACCTAAATTATCAGCCATAATTCTTAACATTAAAATTTTGTCAGCCATTGTTTCCCTAATCTCATGCAACAAAATTAAACTATCATTCCCAAGGGAATCTTTATCTTTCTCTCCTTCATCTCTACGATTTTAATTTTATTATATTGAAAAATGGGACAAAAATATAGCTTAATAAATCGTGAACATTTCATCACAGTCTCAATATTAGTAAGCTTGATAAGCTTTGATAAATTATCACTACTTGGGTGATAAAATAGTCACTAATTATACAACTAATTAGTCCAATCTACTTTGAATAAAAAGATAAAATGAAAAGACTTACAAGCCTATCACTGTCGAGATCAGCTTTATTACCAACAAGTATTATCGGGAATTCATCTCGATCCTTCACCCGAAGTATCAGTTTATGTAACCGGATAGCTTCTTCAAAACTATGAAAAAAAATATTAATCAAGTTCAGAAATTCTCATTCTTTAAGAAAATATGAAATAAAAAATAAAAAAAATTTAATTACATAAAAAGTAATAGTATAATTATTTGATAGATTTCACACATTTATCCTACTATAATAAAATATCTAAAGGAGAAAAAAAGATTATATTATTTGCGAGAAAATTTACTCCCATATTTACCTTGATTTATTTTTGTTTTTTGCAAATCTTGAAAAATAAAGCGGTTTTAGCATTGTAATCGCCGGTCATTTCATTTTATACTTTTGGAATTAATTTACTTTTTATTATCAATTTAATCATCATTAATCGATGATAAATCTTGTGGAAAGATTCCTCTTCTTTTTTCTACTCCATAAAACTAAACTTTAAAGGTTGACAAATGAAACTATCAAAAAAAAAAAAAGAAAAGCCCAGAATCTTCTGCAATAAAATTTAAAGAATAGTACTAAAATCCAAAAACAAATGAATTCTAATGGATCTGAAATTTGTAATCTCTGAAAAAATTTTACACATTTCTACAAGTAGTTTTTCAAGTGGTTTCATATAAGAATTTAAAAAATGATATAACTGCTCTTTCTCTCCCTTCTCTCTCATTTCTCGCTTTATCATCACTTTCATTACACCTTTTCATTATTAACTGGAAATTCTGTTAAAAAAAAATAGTAATTTATCTTTTGGCTCGCTTCTAATTAGAAGATGATTAATTGCAACGAGAGAGAAGAGCAAATCCCAATGATAAATGAAAATAAATTTATGAGCTAAGAAAAATGTACGTTTTAAAAAAAATGTCTTTTTATGGATATCTAAAGTACTTATCATTTACCATCTCATGTGTTATCATTATCACTATTAAAAACATTGTCGTATTATCATCATATGAATTAGTTCATAGTTTGCATCAGATATTTTTTGAAAAAGTTCAAGTAAAAGATGCGGGATTATAGAAAGGAAAGAATATTTCGATAAATTCAAGAATCGTCCATTCTTTTCACATGTAAATTATAGCTATCACCACTTATTTTTTTCACTGCTAACTTTTCATTGATACAATTTATTTGTATGTGATGGAAAGATTTTAAAATCTCCTTTTTTTAAAAAAAATTTGTTTCTTGGGATGTTTTTCTTGTTAGCAAATGTCGTCGAAACATATCAAAATGCAAACATTTTAGCAATTTCTCGAGAAATGTAAAATCAACCAGAATGATTCGCTTTAGCTTTTTATCTTACATTTCCTTCCCAAAAATTTTAAATAGAAATAATTCTTATTTTATTTGTACAATTTATTATCAAATAGATTTATTTCGCTGTTCGTTTACATTATCAACTATACTATTTGTCAGATTTCTAACAATTTAAATGCTGCCGCAATAAAAAATTTATAACCTATCTCCAACATCAATTATTAAAATTCAATCAATAAATCAATTAGATAAAATAAATTTAAATGATTTATATTCAAATTGAAATTTATGCAGCTTTTTGATTACATTTATGAACAAAAAACTTGTTCATTTGTTTTTTATTGGAAATACTGTGAGATAAGTGATACAAGAGGAAAAGAATAAGAGCAAGTAAACATCTGAAAGTTGCGGGCATATAAATAGCTAACATAAAACCAAATAAATTATTACTACCGATAACATCATCGTTATCATTTTTATCATTAATTGCTCTCAATTTAATCTTACTGTTATAATGAATATTATCATAATTATTATACAGTAATTACCATAGCTTATTTCTGCAACTTTCAATTTATTTCTAAGTTTGATATGTTCAATATATTTCTGAATTTCAGAAATTCATTTTTTTTACCCCATTTAATAATCACTACTAATACATTCATCTTAATCAGGTAGTAAAATTAAAAACATATCCGTACTTAATTAAGATCAACTAGATTAATTATTATTAATTTAAAAAACTCTTTGAATTTTACTACTCTCATTTTCATTTCCGGATGATTTTTTATTCATTCTTAAAAATCATTGATTGGAAAAATTAAAAAAAAACCTATTTCGATCAATTACGGAAAAAACCAGTAAGAATCCATTGCCGGAACGTAAATATTGTTCACGCATCGTACTGAATTCTTCTTGTCCGGCTGTATCCAGCACTGCAATATCAATTCATAAATTACTGCTTGAAATAATTCTTTAATTATTAGCACAAAATTTAGATTTGTATCAGAATTTAAAAATTGTGAATGAATTCGCTTTTTTCCCCAGAATACAATGAGTTTATGTTTCATTAATGGTTTATTTTTACCCAGCCCTATCCAAGATTTATTTCTGAATGAAGTAAGATTTGCTTAACTGCTGTCGTTTACGAATTTCTCAAAGGCAAATGCTGAAAAGAGCAAATTCTGCATTTGCATAATTTTGCAAGAAAAACGCCAAAAAAGTTTTAAAAAAATCTAAAAATTATACACCGAATTTTACATTATTTTGTTTTAATTATCAAATTTTTAAAAAATCAAACTTTAAATTAATTAACCTGAATATCAACTTCTAAAATTAATCACTGAAATTTGTTATTTCAATATAAGTGATTATAATTTTGTCATACCAAAAAATGCAAATAATTTAATGAAATTTCGATTTTCTGCAATTTCCCTTTATTTTCCAAAACCATAATTAAAATAACTTAATCCGAAGAAAGTTAAAAATAGTTAAAAATACTGATCAAAATAAGATGAAATTATTTTAGCAACTTGAAGATGAAAATTCTACTAAGCAACATATTGTAAGATTTGATAAAATTTTTTGAAAAATGCGTGGAACTTTTTTTTATTGAAATTTTTTTTGAAGAACAAATTCGCTTTCGTAAGAAGTTTTAAATTATCGGAAACGTTTCATTAGAAAAATTTTTTTTAGAAGAAATTAATGGAAGTTTTCCGTTTGAAAAGCAATTCTGAAGTTTAAAATAATGAATGAACAAGCACGAAGAAAAATTCACGAGAAAAAAAGAGGAAGAGAAAAAAAGAGATCAATTTCACTAAACTGGTTTTGCATCTGATTAAATTATTCTGAAAATTTAAAAACAAACTGAAAAATTAACCTTCCAATTTGCAAACATCATCGTCAACAAAGCATTGTTTCGTATATGAATCTTCAATTGTTGGGTCATAATCCATTACGAAATGTCTCTAAAATTCACCAAATAATTAGTAATTAGTAATAAAATAATATGATTCTCTAATTAGTAATAGATTAAATTTATTTAAGTCTTCGTTTCATTTTTGAAGCACAAAAAAGGCAATAATAATAACATAAGGACTTAAATTTAAAATTTTTTTCCAGATTTCTCCTTAATCATAAAACTTCAATTTTCTCTAAATATGTTTTCAATAGTAGGAATTCAAAACAAGTGCTCCAGTGGACCAAGCTTAACAAAATTTGATAAAATTTAATGATAAAGTAATAATGGCTAATCACTAGTCTCTAGCTTATCAAATTTCATTAAATATTAGTAATCGGTAATTAACCATTACTAATTAGATTGATGTAAAAATATGAATCAGAATAATAATGAAAATAAAATGATAATGAAACGAGAAAATTATGAAATAATGATAAGCAATGATAAGAGATGGAAAAAGAAAATGAAACAAATAATTACTGCAAAATACTTTATGATATCTTATTGCAATAATATTTTGTAAGCATTTTACTTTATACAGAAGCAAACTTTAATCGATCACTATTCACAATGTATATGAAAAAAGGAAAGAAAAAAATTGATGATTTACTAAATAGTCAAAAATGTTATTACTGTTAAACTGGGATAGAATTCATTGAAATTTAGATTTATTAAATTTTCGAACAAACAATGAATTGAAAAGAATCATTGGCTTGAATTCATATTAATTGAAATTCCAAGAAAATTTTCGATAAATCAAAATATCAATCACTGATGATTTGCTGATATAATTATATCCTTTGTACCTACCGGTGATAATTTTTAATTTATATTCATAATTACATATCTGTAATAAATTACATACCTGCACAAATTGAATTGTTAAAGCGGATTTCCCAACACCGCCACCGCCAACAACGACAAGTCGGAGAGTCGGAGGTGACTGCTGTTGTTTTCGATGTCCACCGCCACCGGAGGACATCGGACATTAAAAATCGTCGTGGTTATAGATTATTTTGAAATACCTTCAAATTGGCGCAAATGTTACAACTTCAATATCATATAAGCGAATATGATTTATTAACTACTGAGCCAGGTAGAAAAAACTTTTCGGCAAGGTTTTAAATTTAAAACCTGTTGGTAACATGCAATGATCAAAAAGGCATGGATAAGATTATGAAGTGATATGAAAATAAAACAATCGAAAAAAATGGAAATGATTGACCGATCGGATGAACAAATAATAGAAAAAAATTATTAGATCGGAAAAGCGCGCATGTCTCATGTTGCAAATGCAATTAAAAAGAAAACTAACATACAGAAAATTTGAAAACAAAATTAAAAATAAATTTCAAACAGAAAATTTCGATCAACAAATTTCAACGAATTAAATTTTCCTCTCTCAGCGACATTAATGAATGACAATCATAAAATCATAGCATAGATTTTGTCAGTATAAGATCAATCGGAAGTGAAAATAATTCGTTTTTCCTTACCAAACAATTATTTCTTCCAAGATAAATACACTTGAAGTTGAAACTAAGCTCTGTCATCACATCACAATGTCAACATTAGTGAAGAACAGGTTTCGTTTAGTACTTACGAGATATTGTCCTTCTGAAAAAAAACTTCTGCTACAGGTATGACAAATCAAACAATTTTTAACCAGCAGAAAACCCAATTATTTACTATCAAAATTTCATCACAAAAATTATGAACCAGCAGAAAAACCAAACTATTCACTCTCAAGGTCCAATCAGTATTCTTAAAACATTAATTTTGGTTAATTATAAATGTAAACATTATCATTTAGTAGAAAACTGAATTACTTATTGTCTAGGTTATCAATATCAGTTATCAGTCAAAAAACCGTTTTATTGACAAGATTCATAGTAATCTTGGAGTATTAATTTTTTAAAGGAAATATGGAATCATCTATAAGCAGGTTCATTAATACCATTTATCAATCAGCAAAAAATCGAATTATCTGTCGACAGGATTCATCAACCATCAGTTATCAATTAGCAAAAGTTAAATTATTTATTCAAAAAATTCATCAGCATCAAATTATCAATCATCAGAAAATCGAATTACTTGCCAGCGAGGATTATCGGTATTCTCAAGACACCAATTTTTAAAAATTATGAATACAGACAATTACCAATAGAGAAAAAAGTCAAACTGTCTACTAGAAAGAGTTTTTAGTATCAGAGTAATCAATCGGCGGAAAATCGAATTATCTACTGACAAAACTCATCAGTACTATGGAAACTGAAATAAACAAATACCATATCCCAATTCGGTCCATCGGTCGGTCGATCGGTAGGTCACAGAAGTCCCCGGGTATTGGTATTAAACTCCTCTGAAATATTATGTTCGACTGAAATGAAAAGGGAAGTGGAGCTGGCTGATGATATATAACTACGCCTTTCCAGTCATCTTTGTATATATGTATGTGTATGTATGTGAGTGTATGTGTATGTGAGTATAGCCTCATTGTTCTAGGGTATATGTGCATGTGTGAAGTATAAATACATATGTGCATATATATGTGTGTGTGTATGTGTACAGGATTGTTCATTGTTATGTTCTGTCTGTCTGTTTCTGTGTATTATATGGGCATATATATATGTATGTGGGTATACCACTATGTTTTAAGCCATATATATATGTGTATGTATGTGCACTATTCTGCTTATTGCTATACATTCTATCTGTTTATCTCTGTGTATGTGTGTATGTATGTGTGTGTGCGTGTATGTGTATGTGTGTATATATGTTTGCATCGTCTATTTTGATGTAATATTTTTAAAACTATCATATTAAAAGAGAATTTTAAAAAAGTTTTATTTATTTTAAAAGTTTTTTTCATATCTGTTAATTCCGTGAGCATTCATATCCAGTAGACTTATAAGTGCTAAACAAAAATAGCCTAATAAGCTTAAAAATATATTTATATATATACATATTGGCTTATTATTAGTAAATTCGTTGTTGGAGATAAGATAAATAGAACAAGACGAATGCTTGAAAGGATATAGTTCCGGAATGCTAGAATCTTGAAATACGAGTATTTCCGAAGTGATTCGAGATGTCTTATTGCCAGTATGGAGTAATGAATACAAACTGGAGCATGAAAAATACCGGAATGATATATTTCCGATATATCAGAATCTTGCAATTGAACATCTTACTGCCAACACAAAGAGAAAACAGAGCAAGAAAAATATTTGGCAAAATATAGTTCCGGAATTAGCAATTCGGGATATTCTGCTGCCGATATGAAATTTTATTCAAATATTTTACCTTCGGGATGCCAGAATTTTGAAATAATAATATGAAATGCAATCATTTCAGAAGTAAGCGACTAATAATTTGAAATGTTCGACTGCCAAAATAAAACTTTGGAGACAAAATGGATCAGATAAAGAATATTGGAATGATATATTTCGAAGCAAATCTTGAAATTCATTAATTCCCGAAATCAGTCTAGTATTTCTGGATGTTCCACTGTCAATATGAAATTAGGTTGGTAAAATGGGACAAGAAGAATGCTGGAATATGTTTTCAGAATTTTTAAAACCTTGGAATGAAATAATTCCCGAATAAACGACTAGTCATTGGAATGTCATATTACCAAACTTGATATATAAAATATGCGACCTATCATCCAACACGAGAACAAGAAAAGTCTCGGAATAATATAATATAGTATAATATAATATAATATAATATAATAATATAATATAATAATAAATATAAATAAATATATAATATAATATATATAATATAATATAATATAATATAATATAATATATATAATATAATATAATATAATATATAATATAATATAATATAATATAATATAATATAATATAATACAATATAATATATATATATATATAATATAATATAATATAATATAAATAATATAATATAATATAATATAATATAATATATATAATATAAAATAATAATATAAATATAATATAATATAATATAATATAATATAATATAATATAATATAATATAATATAATATAATATAATATAATGTAATATAGTATAATATAATATATATATATATGGAACGATTCTGATGATTAAAAATCATCATAAGTTATTGAGAAAGAAATCGTTCAATAAAATTTACATATAAAGATATTTATTAGCCGAATTTAGATAATCTTATGAATATATTTTAGTAATCAAATTACATATATATATATATATAATAATCAAATTATGTATCGATCAGATGGACAGTAATTAATTTACCTATATTAACTGTATCATAATTGCTTGCTTATTTAATTATTATGTATATACATTTACACATATTTATTTACTGGAGTAGTAGCATTATCGAGATCGGCCAATCCAACATCCCTTTAAATTCAATTCCTATTCTACCAATAATACTCACACATTGATAAAATGCCGATCACTGAATCGCATATGCATCTAATTCATAAATGATTGTTTACGCTCTCAACGTTGCACTAATTATTTGTTTATTTATCTTACCTACAAAAAAAAACATATAACTTATGCATTAGTGCTAAATGTCATTTTGGGCGTTAAATGACTGAGGCAAAAGCGCCTTGCTAACTGATACTTTTCATCGAACATTTATAGAAATAGCAAAGATTATTTTTAACAACGTTTATATTGTAGAAATATTTCGGTGACAATATGACAGAAACTGTTTACTTTTTATGACCAAACATATGCTCGCATAAAATTGTCAAAGGATTTTTTTTATCGAGAGATCAGTGATCGTTATTATCGATCCTATCATTTTCTAACTACTTCACTTTTACTCTTTTGATTTTTTTCATATCATTCCCAGGGGTTCCTAAATATTTCATATGCAAAAAAAAAAACATTTTAAATTCATAATCTCATCATACTGATAATATATATAATAAATTCTTTTATTGGCAGAATTAGACTATATTAAATTGCAGGAATCAAAAATCAAATTAACATGAATTTAAAACGATGAATGAAATTTGAGATTACTTTCCTCATTATCGCAATTAAAATATAATAAAAGGGCTAATATGATGTAATTTGATGCACTGCAACAAATTTGACCTATGAACTATCGCTAAGAAAATTGAAAAATCGATTATTAACAAAAATGGAGCAATATCAAAAATCAAATTTTCGGAATTGAAATATTAAAAAATGGGCAGAAAGCACTGTATAAGAAACTCTATAAATTCTCCAAATTATTTTTTCACAAATGTAAATTCAAATAACTTCAAAATACCTATCTCTCTCTTTAATAAAGAAATCTTAGACTACTTTTACAATTGCTGCAATCACAAAAAGTTATAAAAACAACGAAATTTATGGGATGAATGGGATGATAGATAGTAGTAGAAGACAAAGACTTTTATCCTAAGAATTTTCAGGGGAATATTCCGAGTTTAGAAATAATTTTAATAACTGATTCTTACTAGAAAATCTTGAAACGTTTATATTCCAAATATTTATTAGAACTATCGGATAATCAATCTTTAAGAAATGCTTGACGATGGATCACCAATATATGCTTAATTACAAACATTCATTAATTCAATATTTATTCAGATATTGAGTATTTAATCTATTCTTCAAAATTTTGCTTTTTATGATTGTGCCAAATGCAGGGATGGAGGAGAATGCTGGAAAAATAATTGTCGAGAATCAAAGTTTGAGCTATTGCTAATGATAATGTTTGAGATAACGAATTATAGCTCAAAGTTAATCAAATCTAAACACCCATTGCTTTATAATCAATTAGAATGCAATCTATTCACAATAAGATACCCCAAATTTTAGCAATTTTATTTCTAAATCCAACGTAGTAAAAATTAGCTGGAAAATTAGTTGTTGGGAAATTAAATATTATTTTGAAATAAAAAAGACGAAGCAAATGTAATAATATGGTTTGTCGCGTCATTTGCAATTGATATAAACAATGTCTGATGACCGAGTATATTGTTATTGATAGCAGTAATGGAAATAATAGCAGTAATGGTAGTAGCTGTAGCAATAATAGTAATTATAATGATAATAATAGTGATGGTAATAATGATAATTAAGAAATAATAACAGTAGTAATAACGATAATTTATAATATATTAGTTGCTTTTAGAAGTATTTATTTGGAAAGAAGTGATAAAATCTCTTTCCCGTAATGATTGTAATTTTTAATAACAATAAAAAGTAAAAATTGTAAAAATTTCTGATTTTATCAATTATCAGTGATAGAATGCATATGACAGACAATTAAAATTTATTCATCAATTTTTTTACAGGAAGATAAGAACATAGCAAATTGCTACGAATTATTGAAAACTACTGTGCAAACTACTCCATGGCTTCATTTTTTAAATTTTTTTTTCCACTTAAAAATTATAAATTATCATTGAAGTATATATAACATGGAATTCTTTCCGAAATTATTGACAAATATACTCAAAGTTTTGTAAAATTTTTTAAAATATCTTTTTTCACAATTTTTTTTTAGATATGAAATCCTTCAGAAACTGTAGTAAAATTTTCTTAATTCTCAAAAAAATCTTAAAATATCTTCTTTTTTAGATGCGAAATGTTGATTTTTTTAATTTTGAAAAAAGTTTAAAAACATTCTCTCTTTTTTTAAATGTAAAATTCTTTCAAAATTGTCATAAAATTTTCTCAAGTTTTTGGCTCATTATTTTGAAATTGAAATCATATGCATTCAAAAATCTGATACAATGAAGTGATAAAAAAAAGTAGTAAAAAAATTTAAACAACGGCAAAAGTTGTAACAGTTTTTGATATGATATAATTTGGAGCGGTACTGTTGATTGTATTGATGATGGTGTCGTTTTCTTGAGCGACCACTGAACTGGATCCAGAAATAGATGCTTCGATGGAATATGATGACAATAACGGTGACGATCGTAGAAAGACAGCTCTTGGATTCTCGATTAGTTTTTCTCTTGCTCCTCCTCTCGAACACGCTACTTCATTGGATGCTCCTCCTTCAATTCCATAATCTGGTGTAATTTCATCTGAAAAAAAAATTGCCATCAATATCGATTAAACTACTCACTTTTTTTCAATAGTTATAATAAAGTTCAAAAATATTTTTTTAGCGATTCACTGGTCATCAAATGACCTTTGCAAGTTGATAATTGTAAATTTCTCAAATTTTTAAATTTATTTTGCAAAATTTCAAATTAAAAATAAGAAATAATGAATAGTTCAGAAATAAGCAGTGAAAAATTTCTTCTTTCATTTTATTAAATTAATTTTTTTCAAAGATAACTTTGAAATAGTGATTTATGATGTCATTTTGAGATATTAAAATATTAACTTAAAAATTGACACTTCATTAAAAAGTAATTCCAAATATATATAAGACATAGACATCATTATGCATCCGATAATTGAAAAACTAATTTAAAAAAAAAATTAATTCATTGGATGAAATTAATATTAAAAAAATAAAATGTCTGATTGAAACTGGGAAAATTATTAAATATATTGATACTCTGTTCTATTACAAAAAAAAAATTGAAACATATAATTATTTTTGAATTTGACAAGATGAAACAATATATCGATATAGGTAACAGATGAGTAATTAAGTTAATTTATGATTCGGTAAGTACCAGATAATAAGCATTTAAGGAAGACATTTTGAATCGATGAAAAGAGATTTATTACTTCTATTTAATTCCTAAAATGATATTTTCTTTTATCTCTCAGTGTAATAAAATGAAGAATAAATTCAGTTTCTTTTTTTTACCTCTCAGGGTAATAAGATGGAAACGAATAAATTCATTTTCTAAAATACGAAAAGTGAAGCCTTCCGATATGAAAGTAAAAGCTTTTAAAATACTTCCTGTTACCTTTTAAATTCCACAAAAAACTCTATCCACTTCTCATTAATTAAAGATATATACAGCACTAAAAAATAAGTACTTGGAAATTAAAAAAAACTAAAAATCGTAAATGGAAGAAATATATGAACGGAAAAGCAATACCACACGTAGCATATATATATTATACCATATAAAAAAAATATATTTTCTCAAGAAATTCTTTTCTCTTTTCTTCTGCTAATTGAAATTTGAAATAATTTTTTTTCAAGTTTGGAGAAGTCAGTTATTACTTATGTAAATTTAATCTCGAATTTTAGAATTGACTACTTCTGTAAATCCAATTTTTTTCAAAATTTACAATTAATTCTTATATGCAAAAGAAACAAGATGCCAAAAGAAAAGAGAACAATATGATTTCTCATACTCTCTTAGATGAAATTGGAATTAAAGTAAGTAAGAAAAAAAAGAAGCGATTCTCATTTTCCAATACGATTTTACTGCAAATTAATTAAATATGTTTGAAGTTAGTAACAGAGTAATCACTTTCAATTAGCAATTATTTATTTTGATTTCAATAATCTCTTATGAGTTAGATTTCAATCATATGATTGATAATGGCAAATTTCTTTTTTGATAATATTAGGTTTTGTAACAGATATGTAACAGATTAATTCAATTATCATATTGTTTCTACACTATCCTGAATTTACACTTCCGGAAGTACCAATCCAATTTAATTCATTCTGTACTTCAAATTACTGAATTCTCATTTGTATTAACAGAGTATAGAATCTATTAGTTATGATTCACTGCTTGAAATTGGAACTGCATTTCCTTTCAAGAGAAATATATTGACTACCTCACTATAATTTATAATATAATGGTATTTTATGAAATGAAGCATACTTGAAAGCGGAATTTTAAAGAGAGGTAAACTAGAAGGAGCGAGAAAGAGAGAGAGAGGTGGAAAGATTGTTTTAAAAGAGATATTTATGAAGCACACACACACACACACACACTTCAATGCATTTATTCAGTAAGTAATCTTGAAATAAGCCAAATTAAAAATTCGGTAAGTAATCTGAAATTCTTGCAAAATGGATTCATTTGTAGCACTTGGAAATGAAATATTATTGAATTATGCAATCCAGAAGCATATGCCATATAATATTATGCAAAATAAACGGAAGTCTGAATTTCGCAATTTGGATAAGTAAACTGTTCTCTCTCTCTCCCTCTCTCTCCCGTTTTAAAGTGACATACATTTCTCATCTAGATTGTTATGTCTAGGGAAAGATTAATTTCAGAATATCTTCTAGAGTAACATTAGGATACCTAATGCATATTATTTTACAGTACCAGAAATAGCATAGCATTATCTTAAAACTCGATACATAGTTTAAATTTCAGGACAATCAAAATGCCCTCTCACTTCGTTAAATTATAAAGACAAATAAATTATCACTTGGAATAACATACATTTTTCATCTAGATTCTTGTATTTAGAGAAAGATTAATTTCAAGGTATTTTAGAGTATCACTAGTGAAATTTCATAGCATTATCGCCTAGAAAGTGATCACTTTTGATTCACTTTTCTTTTCAACTTTTTAAAATATTTAACAAAAATAATTTATACATGATTAGAAAATGAATTTTACTGTTTCACTCATGCAAATGCATGAATATATTGCTTTTTTTGAAGAAAATGATTATTTCCAAAATTTTCTCAAACATTTTACAGTTATTAATTCATATTTATAGGAAAATATTTCATAGAAATTGAGTTTAGAGGATTTTCTAGGCCTAAAACAGACAGACAAATAAGAGGAATGTGAGACATCTTTTGAAAAAGTTGAAATTTATAAGAGATACTCGAGAAAAAAAATGAATGAAAACAGAATAAAATTACGAAATCGAATGGAAAATGGATAGAAATTTTTGCTTTGTCTTGCAATTCAACAACAAATTGAACTATAATTCAACTTAAATTCTTTTATCTGAAAAGGTACTACAATAGCAAATAATTATCAAAAGCAAAGAAAAAAAACTTTTCAACGAAAAAAATTTTTTTTACTTTTCAATAAAAATTGAAAAAATATTTGAAATTGATAACGAACTACGTCGAAAATTTACAAAAAAAAATCTGAATGGCATCCATCCTTTAAAAATGAATGTGTTATAAATGAATTTTATAGTGGAGAAAAAAAATAAATCGATTTTAATTAGAATTTTAGATCTACCACTGTTTTATTGTTGATCAGAAAACTATCTCTGAATATTGCTTTCACAGCTAATTTGAATTTGTCTTATTCAGTTGATATAATAGGAAAATGTAGAATAATTATCTTATCTGTTACAACTATAGAATTGAAAGTACCAATGATATTAATTGATATGATTTAAAAGTATTAAAAAAGAAATACGAAAATATAATGTAAATATTTAACTTTCATCGAAATAATCATTTAAAAACTAATGGGATGATGAATGGAAGATGAAGAGAAAAATTATATTTACGGAAATGAAATATTAAAGGCTAGGATAGAAAAGAACAAACGCAGTGAATAATAAATATCAAAAAATTTAATTATCACTTGAAAAAAGCTAATAATGAATTTTGATTAATACTGAATTTCTACTCTCTTTGTTGTCAGTTTTAGGAAAATGATCATTACCCCTCAATCTATAATCTAATAAATGAGTAAAGACTATATCAAATAATAACTGTAATCTGAATTACGAGTGAGTGCATCGAAGGAAATAAGACAATTCAATCCTTCCGATGATGAAAAGGACAAAGCAATAGATCGAAGGACCCATCTGGTGATATGTAATGAACCAAATGGGCCTTTTTTCCTTTTCTAACAAAAAATATTTTATGATTGATTGATAAATACAGGAAGGAAGGAAGGAAGATGGTGATGGAAGGATAGTGATGGAAGGATGGATGGATGGATGGATGGATGGATGGATGGATGGATGGATGGATGGATGGAGGACGGTCGCGTGCGTCGTTGAATGAAATTAAAAATTGGAGGACAATTTTTATTTATTTTTCCCAAATAAACAGACTGTCTCTCAGTGATTATTGGCTGTAATTTTACATATTCAATAAGTTTTATCGATTAATCTTTATGAAAAAATTTTCCCTATTTATTCCATCTATTCTAGAATAATTAATTAGTCTTTTTTTTAGAACAATTTCCGAAGAGTGAAATATAAGAGAATAAAATAGAATGAAATTGTATTCAGTTTTGAGAGAATATCCTTAGAAGGACTACATCACTTTAATTTTGTTAGAATAAATTTAATATGTCACAGCATGTCACATTGTTGTATTATCTTTCCCTCCCAGTTAACCTTCAAAGGGATTTTAGTGGGGTCAAATTTTTCTTTTGTTGCTATTAACGCAGAAATGGGGAAAATATCTCGCATATTATGAAGATTATAAACACGTTCAATCGAATTTATTCTTTTAATGCATTCAAAATTAAAAACTATGGAAGGCTAAGTCGAAATACTGTCGTAAACTTGTTGTTGTTAAGTAGGTAAACGACTTATATTATTTAAAAATCAAAATGTTGAATAAAAACTTACGTAAATTTATTTCATTTTGGGAATATGAAATGCTTAGAAATATCTTCAACGATTTAACTATTAATTTCAAACAATTGAATTCACGATTGTAATCTAAATTTTCTATTACTTTAGTAGTTCATAAAAGCAATTTTCTTTTAAAAAAAAGTCCTTAAAAATCAATCAGGAAAATCATTTTTGAATATTATGTATTTTTAAAGTTCTCGAAATTTCTTCTATTACTTTATTTCGAATTTCAGTGATAAAATTACCAATCAGAAATTTGAAAATTTTGTTGCATTAGTAATTTTTAGCTTCACAAAAACGAGAAGGGCGTTGTCATCAAGATGAGTAGCTTCCTTCTCAGTTTGTCTTCAATAAATAATAATAAGTGATGCAATATCGGATACACTGTGAGAGAAGTCGATGAATATTCGCTTTCTATGCTGCAATTAAATTGCAATAAATCATTATCAATATCAAATAAACATGACAGCAAATGAGATGATTTGTTACGATAGTAACATCTCCGTGACTTATTTAATAAGCTCATCTGAAATTATAATTCCGCATATAAGTCAGTGAACCTTTCAATACTTTTACATACGATAGGTAGATCGAGAAAAATAGCAGAGTAATAAAATGAAATTTCTAACCATTATGAAAAGAATTTAATTTTTTAAAAAGTTTAGAATGATATATTTGGAATTAAATTCAATCTTAAAATACGAATTTGGAAACCGATTAATTAATTCTTTTGAATTTTTAGTCTAGTCTTTACGAAAATTTTACTAAATTTCTGACTCTTATGAAAAAAATTCCAAATTTTAAAGATAATTTCGAAAAATGCACCTGAAATTGAATTTAGCACAAGGATGTAAATCGGTCGGAAAGAATTCAAATTTTTTAAAAAGTTCCGAATAATAATGTACTTGGAATTGAATTCAACCATAAGTATGGATTTGGAAATTGGTTAGTTATAAAGTATTTCTCCCATCTAGCCTAAAACTTAAAAATTTTTTATGACTTTTTATATTTCTTTACGATTGTTTGTATGTACGCTAAAATCAATATAAAAAGGGGAATTTCTTTCAATTTTTTTTCCAAGGTATCACTATAAAAAGGAATTTTTCAACTTCATAAATGTTGGATGTTTTAGGTTATCACTTGTTTAATTAATTTATGGATAAGGCTAAGTAATTAAGCTTAGGCTGTTTATGACTTGTCTGATAGACTGGTCTCAGATGTCATTTTTAGTAAGATACAGTATAAAATCAATCGTCATTAATTTCCCTATTCCAAGAAGCCGTATCAAATATTTCAATGAATAACTGATTGACTTCTAATTAGAAAGAATAGAACAATATGATATTGAGTAAAAAGTAAATAAAGAAATTTCATGTCTTGGAAATTCTGACAAAAGTGACGAGGACGAATAACTGAAATGAATTTGTCAAGCAAAAATATATATGGAAAGGAAGAGAGATATGATAAGATGATTTATTAATGTTGAATAATCTACCGCTTTCTCGGTTAATCAAATCAATATATTCTCTTCGATTTCAGAATAATAATTTTTTTATATTGAGCCAAGAATGCGTCTAATTTGAATTTGCTAAATGTATTTCACCTCAAAAATTGCAAATGAACTAAATAAATATTTTTCAATAATCTGATCTGTTCTATTTTACACTTTTAAACTGTTGATTTTTATACATATATATATATCATCCCTTCGATTGTCCTTTCTGATTTCATAGCGATTGCGAAATTCTTTTCGATAACGATATTTTGTTACGATGAGACCTTTATCATGATTAAATATTAACAGTGACTTTTAATTATGATAAGAGCATTTCATCCTTCATTGTATCAGATTGATTATTATTGTCGCTGTCATTATTAAATTCTTTTTTGCCATCTTATCATTCCTTTATCACTATATCATTATTAATATATTTATCCCTATATTACTATTATTTTCACTATTATGATAGTGATAATAATTTATATAATAATTGCTACAGTTTTTATTTATATGGAATATGAAAAACTATATCTTAAAAATACTGAATTTTGCAGATTATCAGTAATTAATTCGCAAAACTTATATATAAGCCATTATTACTTTCATCACTTCATCATTTAGCATTTATCATTGCTATTACGATCATTAATTCTTCTATCATTTGCTTAGTTTTCTTTTGGTAGATTTGGTTTAAAGGCCAAACAAGACATGAAAAATGGAAAATTCAACAAATAGAAGCGAATGAATCGGCCAAAGAGAACGAAATTTAAGAAAAGGCCAAATCAACAAAGATGAGAACAAAATGAGATAAATAAATGTTTTGGTGAAATAAAAAAAAAAAGCTGCTGATTTAAAATAAAGAAAGAAAGAAAGCCAGACAAACGAAGAGTAGTTATAAAAGAAGGCATCAGTAATGGGCCTTAAAATTTACCAAATTTTTTATGTCTTTGTTTGAAATCAACTACCACGTTGATTGCAGTTGTATTGTTGAAGATGTTATTAAACTATTTTAAATAAATCAATTACAGTCAAAAAAAACCATTCAATCGTATTCCAGTTTATGGCAGTAACGTTGATCACAACTTGGCCGATATTCCTCTATCATCCAGTTTTGATTATTAATCCACAAACGATATAAATATCTTAACAGACTAGTATCTGTCTGAAAAAACAATTTATCTGAAGTGCAAATTTAACAAGAAATTTATCTAAAAACCTATTTTTGAAAGAAGTTAATTTTGACAAATTTCTCGAAATTCAAATGATTTTTTACTGTAGTTTATTTTTTATTTATTCATGTCAACAATCTACCAAATTTTGCTTGAAGCTTAAAGGACGATTCGTTCAAATCCTCCATTTTCAGTGAACAAGTTTGCCAAAAATAAATATGCAAAATAGATGAAAAATAAGCAGTAAAAAAATAATCCTTTGATTCTTGCTTATTATTTTTTATTTAAAATTTTCCAATCAAAAGCTAACGATATCGAGAAAAAATAGATTTCCACAAATAATCCATTTTTCAATTATTTATATTCCATGTATTCCTATTTTTAGGTATTTATTTGCCAGAGAATAAATGCCAGAGAATAAATTCCTGATGTTTTAGAAGGATTAAAAACAATAGTTAAAATGATCTACCTTAATATGAGCAAATATAGCAACAAAAAGGAATGCAAAAAAGAAGAATGCGGAAAGAAAAGTAAACGAGTTCAAAGTTAAAGTTGCCCATTCGTTATTTTCTTTGGCGATTGTTTCACTGAAATTAGGTCTCCAATATTGAAACTTCAAGCAATAACTATTTCAAGAAATTGAAATATAAATTATAAATTTGGATAGGCTTATTTATTTCTATTGTCTTCTGAAAATAGCGTATGAAATATAGCTGCTTAATTATCGATTGCAACTTTTTTTGAAAAAAGGAAGTTTAACAATTTATTCAGATATTTCTTTCAATTGTTAGCTGAAAAATTTAAAGAATGATTTTAAAAAATCTATCTGTTGAAAAAATTATAAGCAAAAAAAAGAAAAACGAACGAATTGTCTTCAATCGTATCATTTCGTCTTAAATTCTTTTCAATGCAGAAGCAAATAAATGACATGATTGCAGATAAGAACATTATCACAGAAGCTGTGATAAATACTACCAGATAATGCAAATCACGTCTTGAAATTGACGGTAAATGTAAATTATGCCACTGAAAGTTTAACTATTCTTTTTTGTGATTTTATTTGATTTTTTTTTTCTTCATTCATATCTTCAGACGAAGATTATGAATGAAGAGTGGATGATGCAAGTAACATATTACATGTCGCGTGGTTAACACAAAAAATTATTGTGGACAATACTTTCCCGTACCTATTGAACTTTTAAATGAAGAAAAAGAAGCCAAGTAGTAGCAAGACTACTTCTTACTTTAATAGTTCAATTAATTGATTCGAACTTACATTGACGATATTTCGCAAACGATATTTGTAAAGACAAAGCTCACATATTGTTGGACGCTTTAATTTATGAACACAAATTGTCAGCCAATGCTAAATATCAATTAAATGAATTTCTTAAGTTTTTCGTTCAATCAATTTTTGAATTATCAAATTAAATTCAAATAAAAGTAATTACTTCAAATTAAGATGAAATCTTTTTACGATGCCAAAGAAAGAAGTGATAAATATGTATTTCAATATTTTTGGTCCAGAAAAATTATCCAAATTTTTAGTGAAATTTTCGAACGTAACTAATTTGAAATTTACTAAAAGGCATGATATATGGACGTATTTCAGGGAGCCGGTACAACGACATGGAGAAATGAGTGGATCTGCAGAACTGCCAAAACTGTGACATTATTCGACAAAATTTCTCAATTATTGTTTCATTCGGTACTAGTGTACCGCAATCTGTTATTGTAACCGAATGAACTGTGCTCGAAGCAAATACTGTTTTCTGAAATTCTTTTTGTTAAACAGAAACCAAAAATATTACGAAAATTTCACTCATACTTCAAAAAAATGCAGAAAAATTTTTATTGATGAAATAAAAAATACTAAAAAGAACAAATCGATTGATTCAGCAATACATATATATTATAAGTTGACGGAATTTTACAGGCGTTTGCTATATTATGACAAAACATGTGCTGATCAATTAGAAATTGTAATTTGTAGTTGCAATTTGTGCAATTTGCTTGCAAATTACAATATCAATTGATATTCTTGAAAAATTTTCTAATATAATACAGTATCTTGGATAATTTTTAATTAAAATTTCGTGCCAAACCTGATCAGCGACTCTCAAGCAAGTACCATTAATTAAAGGATATTGAGTGCATGCTTCGCAAAGTGCTCCCATATTTGAAAAACAACTACATCTACCGTGCCGTACTTTTTTATTAGCTACTTTTTGATCCACTGTTCTGATATATAATGCATAATGATAATCATCACTAAATCTTCGGCCATTATAATAGTATTTCCTTGTTAAATCTGAAAAATTGTATCTAAAATGACTACCAAACTCTGAAAAGGAATACTAAGAGCAGCACTGTATCCCCATAAGAAGGAATTACTGTAAAAAAAGTTACTGTAATCCTGTTGTTAGCGAAATAAGCAAATAATAAATCCACGAATTTTAAAGTTCAAAAAACTTCAATCACTACTCTTCAGTTGTTATATAATAATTTTTTCCAAATCAATTACTTTTGTGATATCTTTTTTTCATTACGTAAAATAATTCTTTATATGCTTATTGTGACAAAGAATTTCTTCACAATTTTGGTAATTTGAAAAGAACAATGCTATTGAGAGAAAAAAACGTTTGCTATTTTTCATTTATAAGTATTTGCTATTGCAAAATAAAGATTGATGATTTTTAGAATTTTAATGAAGGAAACAGATGCTAACACCGTTCGTTAACTTGCATTCAAGAAAATTGATGATAACATTATTTTTATCCCTCTTGATCAATATGTCTTATTTATCATTAAACACTAAAGCTTGAACTTCTGAACATTCAAAAGCATCACTTCTCATTGTCTGCTATAGTTGAGTGAAAAAATTTTTTATTTTTTTTAGAATTCCAATTTGCGTTGGAAGTAAAAAACTTTCTGAGTTAAATTAATCTGCGAAATGTATGGCAGTCGTTAATCATCTGATACTGCCAGTACAATTTGCAATATTAACAAGTGAATTTGATAATTAATTGATTATATGTAATAAAAATTGAAAAGACCAACAAGAAGATAAAATTTAAATGTTGAAAAGAAATTTCAATCGATGAAAAGTTAGATAGATGACAAGATCATTTATATTTTAAAGTTCAAAAAACTTTAATCACTACTCTTCAGTTGCTACATAATAACTAATATGAATAGTTTCAAATAAAAACTGTAATAGTTTTTTTTCCCAAATAAGTAATTTATCACTTTTATATCATTTAACTTAAAAATTGTCCAGAGAATTTGAAGCCTTATAATTATTATTTTTAAAGATAATTTCAAATAAAAACTATGAATGGATTCAAGTAAGCAACAGCAAAAAAGTTTTATAATAGTTCTCGAGAAAAAATTGAATTTTTCCTCGAGAAATTAAATTTTATCGGTAAGCTTGAACTTCTTCAATTTATTATCTTATGTTGGGAACAGTAAAACTTATCAAATAATTATTGCTCAAATTACAAAGTTATTTGAAAAAGTATTACATTACTGCATGACATTTTATCACCTTTTAATTTATAAAACAAAAATTAGTTTCTGAAAAATTTCTCTCTTACCTTTGAAATTTCCATTGCTTTTACTGGTTTCACTCAACTCATTTAGGCCAGAGAGCATATCAGAAATCTGAACTTGAATTAAATTTTGGACCAATAAAGAAAAGTTTGAAAACAATATGGAATAAATTTTAATAAAATCAGCTGTGCCTAATATCTTGAAATAAGTGATCTTATAAATATTCACTGCTTAAACAATTTTCCTTCATTTCATTTCACTAAAAAATTTGATGCTTTGCAACATATCGATTAAATTGTTAGCAAAAAATTTCAACAAAAAAGTTGTTTAAAATAAAAAATACTGTTATGGCCTACTTTGCGTACCACATGAAGAGATTGAAATTGTCCAGACGATATTGCGTAATCAGAAATTGAAGCAACAGATCGCTGAATTTAATAATAAAAGAATGATAAGAGATTTTTGAAAAAAAAAGTGAAAAATTATCATCCGAACTTATTCTGCGGAAACAATCTAACTAATGCTTTAATTTTGGTAAATAAAAAAAAGCTATGCAAAAAAGCAAAAACATAAGAGCTTTTCTTTTCATCAATGATCAATGAATCACAATTTTCCCTCTATTAGACTTTTATTAAATCAATTGCAGATCTTAAAGTTTTATTTCGATCAAAAAATTGAAATCTTACTTTGATCAAAAAATTAAAAGTTTTTCTGTTGACCAAAAAACAAAAAATTAAAAAAATCAAAAGCATTTTATTTAATTCTGCTATAATTTATTGAAAAATATTATTCCGCAATTTAAATATCCTTTTCATTGTTTCCATTTATGTAAAATGATGCTACTTACTAATATTTATATTACAAATTTTTATTTTCTCTCTTTCAACTCCAATCCATCCATTCCTCATTTCATTCAAAATGTTTCCAAACAGATTTTCGTTTATGCCATTATTTTGGCAGTTTATCAAGCATCAGCATAAATAATTCGTTGAAAGGAAGTATTAAATAATAAGGAACAATTTTCAGAGGAATAATCATAAATTCGTGGAATTGCTTTCCAAGATTTCATTGCTGATATATTTTCATTTTTTTTCGTTTTTTGTTAAAATAAAATTATGCTGTCGATGAATAATTTTTATCAAGGGTTTTTATTTAATTAAAGCTGATGATATCATTTGTTCGTTCGTACTGAATATATCATTCTCGTAAATTTAAAATTATACTAAAATTAAATTATTTTCGTAATTTTCGAATTGCAAAAGTAAAAAGAATATGATGTTTGATTCTTATCTATAATCTTTTGTTTTGTTTTTTTAATTTTATTTTATATTTCCAAAAAAAACAGAATAAGAGCAGAAAATTGAACATTAATCAATTTTTTGTTAATGTTATTAACGTTAAAAGATAAGGAAAATTAGACGAGAAAGAAGTCTTTCTGATACAGTGCAACTACACTCTTCAAGAATGAAATTCAACAATAGTTTGAATGCACCAAAAACTATCCTAAAATAACTATGAAAATTTTAAAAAAAAGATTTCAGAACTGAAAATTAGTTTGAGTTAAAATTTAAAACCATAAGAAATTGTTCCATAGAAACAATGAAATAAAAAAAAATGAAATAATTTAAATTATCCATCGAAAATGATTTCAAAAAAAAAAACATAAAAACCAATTGCATTAAAAGATAACATATCTAAAGCATGATTCTTCTCATTCAAGATATTCAATTCAATTTTATTTATTGATTTTAATTTGAGCAGCTAATTTATAATATATTTAAGACGCATTCTAAAAATCAATAATTAGATAAACTTATTATCTGACAGATAAGTGTAAAGAACATCGACAGCAAATATATTAATGATTTTTTATAATGATAACAGATTGGAAATGCTTACTTTTTTTCCGTCGATAAATCTTGCAGTTTCTGATGTGTCGTACATTGTTTCTTTTTGAATCAAATGATTGTTTTCAAGGCATAACTGAAATTTATCAAAATTGCGAAAGGATGAATGATATGAGAGAATTGGAAAAAAAAGATGAACAGATATTCCAAATTTTAAGACAAGACCAATAATCAAATCGACAACCTATCCTTAAAAGTAGTAATGAGAGATACTACTTCGTAATATGCTTTTTTTGTTGCTATTGTAATTTGTTGTTGCTTGTCATAACTTGTTTGTTTACTGTTATTCGTTATTGTTTGTAAGAAATCTTTTTATAACAGACTTTTGTTTTTTGTTTTGTGCTATTGTTATCGCTGTTGTTTACTGTTGTTTTTATTGTCTTAAGAAACTCCTTTGTAGGAAAGCGTTTTTGTTTCATGTAATTGTTTTTGTTATTGTTTGTTGTTGTTTGTTGCTGTTCTTTATGAAATGCTCTTGTTTTTTATTTTGTGTTATTGCTGTCGCTTTTGTTATAATTGAAAGAATAATAAACAAATGAAATGCATTGCAGTATATTCTTAAACAATATGCAAATTTTCCAGTTTCGTAAAATTATTTGTAAAATTTTGATGAAAAGTAATGAATATTTTATATTTAATCATATATTATAAAACACTTGTTTATAACTGATGCAAATTGTTGAATATAATTAAAACAACAACATTCATCAAAATCATTGTCCGGAAACAGCAACTTTATCTAGTATGTTTGTTTATGGATTCTGCTTGCATACCTTCGTAAAACCGTACTCGAGAGGATTTCATTTCTAATATAATTTTATATCTGAGTAAATGATTGCAAAGATGAGAAAGAGAAGTAAGAAGTTAGTAAAAATCCATATGAGAATACAAATAATCTTTTTTCCTGTCAACTATGACAAAATGATATAAAATGGAATTAAAGGAGGACAGAGAAGAGAAATGATTTATTTTTTTGTTATATGAAAAAAGGGATGAAAACAACGGCAAACAGTAATGCAGAAACGGATCGACCCATTTTTTATTGTTTTAAAGTTTCTACAATAGGTGTCACTTTTTTTCTCTTCGAAAATTAAAACCTTGTAGAATGAAATTAACCATATATATATATATATATAAAAATATTTGAAATTATAATAAATATGAAGTGAGCTTATTGCTGCTATTTCTTTCCAAAACCTTATTTGTTTAATGGCCTAGAAGTCGTGGCTAAGGACTTTTCAGCTTTCTCATCGCATCAGTCTGTCAATAGACCTTCAGGTATTTAGCGTGAAGGTTTCGCACCATTTGTATCCAGTAATGATTATTGGAAATTGTGGAATTTAAATCATTAGTTTAACTAATCACACTTACCACTGGATGTATTGAATTCCGACCACAAAGAATAGCAGTTTAAGATAATAATTCTGCCTATAGTAAGTAATATGGCAATAATTTCCTTACAATAAATAATTCAGGACATAATTTCGTTTATAGTAAATGATTTAGCATAGTAATTTTACCTGCAATAAATAGTTGATGATAATAATTTTGCTTGCAATGAATAGCTCAAATAATAATTTTCCTACTATGAATAATTGAGGATAAAGAAGTTAGCTATGATTATTTCTGTATGCGATTAAATTAAGTTCTTCCGGGATGAATGTCAATAGAAAAAAGATTGGTTTTGGCAAAAAATTTTCGCATTTTTGAGAAATGTTATGAGGAAATAAAGATAAAGAGGAATTCATGTTCATATTAATTTAGTTCTTTCAAAGAACTAAAACATTTGGTTTAATCAGTTCGAAATTTCCATCTGACTTTTTTTTCAATTTAACTATTTATCTAAAATTTATATTCTTGTTTTATTCTGAAATACCGATTTTACTCGTCCTTCATCTCTTTAGAACATGCAATACCTTATAAATTATTTGCCAGGTTTATTTCTATTATATATTTCTCATAAAAAATTTAATGCATTCATAGTTGAAAAATAACTGATTTTGATTGAGAAATTTATTTTGTATGTTTGAAATTTAAGTGTTTGACGCCATCTTTGCATACTGTAAATTTGAAAAAAAAAACTTGGTTTCATGAAAAATTTTTTTCCTAATTCTTCAAGGGATATAGAATCCATCATAGCCTTTTTGTGCTATATTTATTGTTTGCTAAATACTGTAGGATCTAAAAAGTTTGTTATAGGTTAAAAGAATTGGAATGGTCATATATAATCAATGCATTGTTAGATTTATGAAATTGTGTAAATTGCTATAATAAAACTTTTAATAATTTTAGGAGAAGATTTAAATGTTGAGTGATTTCGGAACTATTTTGAAATTAAACTTTCCATTTAAGAGAATATATTACTTAAAGGTATATTCATTCCCTTCCTTTTTTATGGATCATTGAAATATCGAATGTAAAGAAATAATAAAATATCTCGGCTTCTGTATTTTTTTTTTTTACTTGTCCTTTAAGCCTTTTTTTTTTCTTATCTGTCATCTTTCATCTATTATTTTATAAAGCATAGAAAAAATAATGATATAAAGCAGAAGATTAAAAAACATCGATGATAATAGTTACTAAAAATGACATTGATTTAGAATTTAGAACCAAAGATTTAAGCAAAAAAGCTCTTGTTACTTTGTTTATTTAAATTTTATGGAATAAAAAAATATATCGCAAAGAAAGTAAAAAAAAATTGGAAACTCTAGAGAATTGGGAATGTTTTTCGTTGAAAATTGTTTGTAGCCTGGTGAAGAAAAAAAAATATGCATCATTTATGGCCTGACGTTTAAGGCTACGCTTGAAGATTACAGCTGACAGTCAACATTTGTTCAGATGAAAAATGTAAATAATGACGACTTGTTCAAAGTTCAATGATAAAATCTACGAAAGTTAAAATAACGTCAACGTAAATATATTTTGATGTTATACAAGATAGTTATGTGCTAACGAAAATTTCAGCTTTTAAAATTCAAAGAAAAAAATTAAAAAAAAGGACGATTTTTATTATGAACGAATATAATTTGAATCAAGCATGAAATATTAGTTAGATCTGCAACAAATAATAAATACAACAAAAGAAGCATAATAAATAATAAAGGAAAATATCGTATATTATTATATAAAGCAAAATTAATTAACAAAAGCTGAATTTTAGATCAATTATTACATTATTATATATATATTAATACATGCTTGTTCGAATTTTGAGAAAAATAAAATAAAAAAATCTTTGAAAGATTGCATTTTTAGAAAGCATTCATTATATTGTCCATTCTCTTGTTATTATTTTTAGAATAAATCATAAGACTCAAATAATTATTATCTTAATTCCTACTGCTACTCCGTAGATGTTTTCTAGTTTCGATTTTTTTAATAAAAAACCAAATTCAATTAATTAAATTATAAATTCGCTCTGTGATTTTTTTTTTCGTAACTCTTTTTAATTTTCCGATAAACATTCCTACTTTGCATTCTTCCTTACTACGACATTTTATCGTTTATCGCTACAGTAAATGAGAAATTTCTTTTATTCTAAAGATTATAATAAAATGATAAGAAACAGTCATATTAAATTGCAACCATATTACCACTAGATATTTGACTATAAATATAAGAATAAGAAGCTAAAAAAGATAATAAAAGATCAATCTCAAATTTACAAGTATAAAATGCATGAATGATAAATGCAAACTTATCTTTTGAACTTTTCCATGCTATTTTATTTCTATTTTAATTAATTATTACACTATGTAGCTGATTGAAAAATATACAATTTTATGGTCATGATAATGAACATATTCTACATTAATTATTTGCCATTACAATGAACGATAGACTTATTTTATGGAAATTTCTGGAGATTATCATATATCGATAAAAGATAATCACTCTAAATTAAAGAAAAAATGTTTTCGCAAAAATATTCGATTGTAAATGTATAAGAATCAGAGCAAATTAAAAAAGTAATAAAAAATTTATTCCAATGTGAAATAGGTGAATGATGAAGCAGACTTATCTTTCAAATGTTTTCATGATATGCTATACAACTGATTTTAAAAAATGTGCATATATAATTTTACGGTGATAAAAATGAACTTTACATTTATCATTCACGTATTTCACGTTTAACACGCTTGAGATTCGGTCAGATGTTCGGAAATAGTTATGCGCTAGTCTGTCAAAGTGAAACCAAAGGCCAAAGTATATATATACATATTATGTATAGACGGATGTTTAGAGTTGCTAGGACTTTGTTTATACGATCGATACTTAATGATTTGCTTATACATATCTCTAGCAATTCCCGGATATCATAAGAGCACTTAACAACAATTGCATTTGCATCAATTAAGGCTCATTCTTGTGTCTCATTATAACATTTCTTATTGTTATTGTACTAGCAATTATTAATTTTTATTGATATGGTTACGGTGATTATTAACAATATCAATATCAATTAGATTTCATTTCTTATTGTTATTGTGTTAGCAATTATTGATTGGATATCAGAAGTTCTCACTGTTGTTTCTATTGGTGTAATTCTTGTAATTACTGGAATTGTTAACAGTATCAATAAAATTGTAGGTCTTTTTATGGTTAAATAGAATTATACTGTTATTGTCATATAGTTTTAAACTTATAATTGTTATTGTTAGCATATTAGCAACTGTTATTTCAGTATTAACAGTTCTCGTTGTTATTTACATAGTTTTGTACTTATTGGTGTTATCAATGTTATCAACAATATTATAAATTGATACATAGTTAATTAAGATTATATTGTTATTGTCATGTAATTTTAAAAATTATTTTTGTTGTTATTGTATTAGCAACTATAATTCTCCTCTTTCTTCAAGCGTGTTGTGATTATGCTTTGTGTTATAACATTTGTTATTATTGTCATATTTGCAATTGTTATTTGCGTACTAACAATTTTTGTTATCATTGATATCAAAATAATCGTGCTAATATAATTATCAAAATGATCGTGCTAATATAATTCTTATTGTAATTATTAATGCTATTAATAGTATCAGTAAAATTACAAAATTGACGTAAAGTTAATTAAAATTATATTTTTAATTGTTATATAATTTTAAGCTAATTAATTATTTTCGATTCAGCTTTAAAACAAGGTTTATTGTAGAACCTTTACCACTTATGTAAAAGATTTTCAGATCAAATTTATCCTGCTAATTTTTACCAGATTAATAAATATAATCATTAATTTAATAGAAAACATGCATAAACAATTACATTTGGATTATTTAAAATTCACTCTCACAACATAATTAGATATCAAATAATTTTCATACATTTCTGAATGAAAAATATATTCTTTTACTCAGCTAAAAAAAGCTCTTAAAACTAGGTTTAACAACTTTTAAATATTTGAAAGACAAAGTAAAAGTTGTGGATTGGAAATTAATAAGCAAATAACAAAATATCGGAAATTATTGATATGATATGGTGAAATAGTGCAAAGGAAATGGAAAATTCTCCTAGAAAGGTTTCATATTATTGCTTCATTAGAAAATATTCTTTTTTAACATGTCACCTTGTATGTAACAATAATGAAAAATGAAATACTAACAGCAAGAAAAAATTCTGGAAGCGAATGAAATATAAAAGTTTAAATGAAATATAAAAAGATGAATTTAAAGTTTTACTGTACTAATAAAATGAAATGTTATATTCATTTTAGCTAGGAAGAATTGTTTTAGTTATTATTCTTATTTAAACAAAGAAAGTCAAATTTCCAGAGAATCAAAAATTGCCAAATTTCTTTGTAAATGATAAATCGATATCTTGTTAAATTGAACCATGACCTCAAACAATTATTTTTACTTTTCGAACTTCATTTCCCCTTTTTCTTTTCTTGAATAATTCTACTAATATTGATTAATTCATTTCAATTTATTGATAATCATCTTTTTCGTTATTTTTATACGGTGCGTCTTTACTTTAATAGTATTTACAAAGCATGTCATTGATCAGGTTAATTGTAAAATGATAAGTTACTAAGAAGCAAATGTCATCTTCGAATTTTCAATTATAAATATAAAAGATATTAGTTTATCTGAATCCTATCAATGTTCTAATTTTAATTCTATTCTATGTCAGACTTCTTCAGTTATGCTTTATTTAATGTCCATTTTAATTCCTTTCTTTTTTTGAGCTTATTTGCTAATATTTTTCTATTTGTGCTATTAGCATTTATTATCGATTCTGTTAGCCATTAAATTGTCTTATAAAAAAAATTTTTTTTAAACGAAATTTTCCTCTGAAATTCAATTTGGAAATTTCAACTATGAAAAAAAAAGAAAAGAAAGAACTAATGAATATTTTTTCTATTGATGGATAAGCAAAAATTTATTATAAATTCTATTTCTTTTTATTATCACATAGCGCAGTTATGAAATCTAGAGATAAATTATTGACAGAAAAAATTTGGCAGATTTATTTATACAATAATTTCTATATAATCATTTTAAATTGGTCATCGGTAAATTAAATTGGCCAATACTGATTAATTTGTGACTTGCTAATTTTTGTTTCAATCATTTATGATACATAAATGATAATTAAATATACTGTTTGTAATAATGCATAAATAAGACTCATTTTTTTTAAATAACCAAGTTTTGATGTATTGTAGGAATGCAGTAGATTTTGTTATCATAAATTAATATAAATACAATTCTTTTGAGAATGATTGCAGAAATATTCCTCATGCAATTAAATGTATCAAGGTTTAAAATAATAATTTCAAATTTCGATCTAAGAGATTTTTTTAATCTTTAATATTATTTGACATCTCAAAAAGATTGTGCCTAATTATGCATACGGTATATGGACGAAGTATTTTATTGAGCAATTTTTGATCGTTTTAATTACAAATGAATAAAAAGAAAAGAAAAAAAACTGAGAGCTATTCGAAATGCAAATAGACATGAGAATAAATATGTAAATAGTAATTTCATTTTCAGAACTTGAAATTAGCATTAATGAAGATATTAGAAAACAAGAGATGATTTATAATTTAATATTTATATGAAACAATAATCCATTTCATATTTCTGATTTAACTTTAGAGAATTCAAGGAATACTTTCTAATTCAGAAGGATTTCTAATTTATTGTTTTATAAATGCAGTATGATATAAAAGACTGAATTTAAGAAGCTAACTTAAAAAGTTTTAAAAAATGAAATTAAATAATACTAAAGAATTCAGAATGATATATAATGAAAGTCACGCGATTGATTGTGAAACAATATTAAATTCAAATTTGTGAGTTAATTTATAAAATAAATGGAATACGATATTGTCATGAACTACTATTAGAAATATTTTTTTAAATAAAATGAGAATTGTTTAGTGTAAAAGATAACGAGAATATCGATAAAGCTCATATAATATCATCGAATTAGCACCTTTTTAATTTGCAGCATAATTACTGTTATTACCCAAATCCATGTCTTTGTTATTTCCATATTTTATTTCGATCATAAGTTTAAATTTAAAAAGAAATTGTTTTATCAGAGGATGTTTTGACGAAAAAGAAATTCCGTAGAATATATATCAATTAATTATTATAAATTTCTTATATCATCTGAAATTACTGCTTACCTTTATGAAATTCACAAGTATGTTTTTTATAAACAATAAATCATAAAGTCGTTTTTTGAATAGTATTACGAAAAAATATAGCTAGGTTTTTAAGATAATTTCATTATTATTCTTTTTTGATTTTATTGATTTTTGAATTCTTTAAATTTATTTTATACTGCATTAAGCAAGTTTAATAGACTAAGATTTTTAGACTCTACTATACGTATCAATATTATACAAAGACCATATTTTCAAAAATTTCAAGAAGCTACACGAGAATAAAAAAATCCTCGGAATAAAAGTTTTTTTGCGGAAAAAAAATTTTAGGTAGTGTCTTGAACGATAAATTTATCGCACTTGTTGTAATTTCGATTAATTTTTTCCATTTTTCTTGAAATTTTTTGCGAAAGATATTGTCTTCACTTGTCATATTTCATTATTTTTTGATTGATTTCAAAAATAGAACTCTAAAAAAGTTTCATATTTGTTCATTTATGCCTTTATAAGATTTTTTTTTCATCTTACTGCAAAATGTTTTGAATATATTGTTTTCTATTTTTCTAAGTCTTCTATGAAAGATTTTTTTGGGTTCAAGTTTAAATTTTGAAGTAGTTTTAAGTATTGATTGGAATAAAATTTGTAAATTTTATTTTAACTTCATAATGATATGCTTTTAAGATTTCAATATTTAGTTCACTGTATTTTAATGCGAAATTTTCTTTACAGCGGTAAGTATTATTATCATTACCGAAATTCCGATCTTCAACTAATGATAATTGATATGATTAATTTTAAGCTAAGAAAAAAAACATATGAATGCATATAATAAATTTGTGCAAGCAAATTTTCTGATGAAATGAAAAAAAAAATGAAGAGCTTGCAAATGAGATTTGATTTATAGAAAAATTTGAGTGAACATCAGATGATAACTTGGAATAATTACAAAAATTTTATGGATAATCATATGCATATTGTTCCACTTACTGCAAATTTTGAACTGTGACCTGAATAATGAAATTCAAAGCTAAACGTTTGATTTAACTTAAATGTAAGAAGAAACTTTATCTATCAGGACAATTTAAATATGAATTATCAGCTACCGAATCTTATATATTAATATATATAATATTCTTATAATAAATGATCTTTTTGTTGTTATCAGCGATTTTGTTGTTTAAGATATGAATACATCATATCAGTTTAATAGTTTCATCAATCCTATCAGCATTTAAACTTTTATAATACCTCCTGATGCATAAAATTTGACAATTCATTTTCCTTATTTGATTTTTGTTGTTATCACCAGAAGATTCTTTCATTCTTTCGCTTTAGATTTTGACAAATTTCATTGCTGTGCTACGAAATTAATGTGAATTGATAACACTAAGAAAAAATTCAGAATAAATTTGTGCATTTTTCTATGCCAGATAAATAAGGTCATGAAAACTTAATGTCATCATAATATTCTGTTAGATGTTATTGAATATTTGGCAAATGGCATTATGACTTCTGCTTATGCAGAATATATATCCAATATGCAAAAGAATGAATTGTTTGAAATGATTATTTTTATTGATAGAATAGATTATCAATCAAGTATAATTAAAATTCAATACCAGATTGATCTTGAAATGAAATTCTTAAAAGTTTCAGTCGGATTCGAATTTAAGTTTAATGCAAACTAAGCGACATAAACGAAGGGTTTTTATCGATAAAACAAATAGTTAATGTTGTAAATCAAAATTTGTATTCATTTTATTTCTTCATAGCATAATATTTTTAAACATAATTCTAAAATCATATATGCAATCAATAACTCCAATGATGATAAAGCAAAATTCCAAAAATATATTTTCGAAAACATTTCTTGCGTATAATTAGATCATAGTTGATATTAATCAAAACTTTCTGAAATAGCTAACACCAGAAGCTAACACCAGACATTTAAACATCGGATTACAGTATTTATGCTCAAAATAAATCCTGAAAATAAGTGTGAAGAGCCACCCGTCAAATGAAGTTTATTGTGAAGTTTTTATGGTTTTTTTTTTTGCCATTTATGAAACTTCGGATTCTCGATGCAACATTTTTTTGTTTTTTAAATAGTTTAAATTATAAGTCGATGCAATTTATACCGTAAATATTTAAGTCATAATGAATTTTCAAATCTTAACTGCTTATAACGAATACCAATCAATATATTTATAGCTCCGTTTAGCCGGAAATTATTATTCATTTATTTTAATTTGCATAATCTCGTTTAATTGCGAGAGCAACAGTAAAACTTCCAGCTTGATTTTTCTCGAGAAACAAACACAATTCGTCTAGAATAATCAATCATTCCATTATGTAGCGGCTATGAGTCTCCAAAAAAAACTTCCAGGTTTTCTTCCGGATTTTTGTGGAAACGGACTTGTTTCATTTAAAATATTGTTTATAATTATTTTGTTTGACAAAGTCACTAATTTTCAGGAAAATAAATTTTTAAAACTAATTTTCATGTCACTTTTTTTGGAAGAAACAATCCATGAAAACTGTAACGATTGACTAATATAAAATATAATAAATATTATGTGTTGAGCTTGTCAAATGAATTGCTAGATGACGTGGTTTACTTTTGCAGCAGTGCATGAAGCAAAATTAAAAAGCAGAACCTCACCTTCATTTTTCGTCTTTCTATTATTTGAAATTCAAATTTTCATCGCATTATTTACTCATAGCAAAAAACAAAAATGAACAATATAAAAGAATGATCAGTAACAAAAAATGCATAAACTTCATTTCAAGGGAAATACAAGGCGACATATTAAGTTGCTTAATATGAAGATTTCATTCCAGACATCACGTTACTTAATAGAACGAGTTCGAGGGAGAAAAGTTTATAACAGAAACATCTCGAAACACCAAGTTGCTTAACAGAAAGATTCTCAAAAACTGTCATCATTACCATTGTCAAAATTTAGGAAACAATATAATTTCCGAATCTGGCAAGCGTTTAATAGAAGGATTACAAAAAATATTGAAGTTGGATATTGATATTACAATTCTCGAATCTTGTAACAATGAATAAGATATAAAGGAACAGAATCAATAGCTTTTTTGATATTTTCATAACAAAATTAACTCAACTGCTTCCCTGAAGTATGTCGAAGAAGCAATTACAATCCAATTTAAACGAATCACATCTCGTCATACACAACTCTATTTGACCTATCTCCAAAAACATTAGAACAAATCTTTGCATAACGTAACAGCAGTTAACATGCCTATTAAAAAGTGATTATGTATGATCCAATTTTTGAGCAATAAGTCCTAATATGCAAATATGCATCTCTTGCAAATGTAAAATATAGATCATTTTATCTTAAAAATACTACAGATCATACTAAGTTATAAACGCTTTATTCTGAGCTTTTAGTTTGAAATACAAACTATGTACACGAGAATAAGCACAATAATATAGGAAACGTTGGCATCAGTAATATTTTCTACTACGAACTATTATGTATTTTTATTTCTAATTTTGTCTATTTAAAGGATTAAGAGGTGGAAAAGGAATCGATCATATATGTACTACAAGAATGGAAATCACATCTCTTTGTAAATGTAATGTAAAATGAGGAAACGCAAGCATTGTGTAGTTTAAAAAGAAAATTTAGTACACTACAGCTCATTAATGATGTTTTCAATATACACAAAAAACATATGCTCATGTAAATGATATTCCTGCAACGTATCCCAATTTTATGATGCAAATAACGGAAAAAAAAGTTAAATAGTGTTACAGAAATATCCAACGCTGAACACAAAGTGCAGAGGTAATAACACTTCCATATTATGTTTTTAAGATTAATTTCATGATTAATTCGCAACTCCTACTTTATCCTCAAAAAATTAAGGAAATTTTTTACGGAAAATATCGATAAGAGAATCAACAAATAAAACTAAATTCGATTTCGAGGAAAAAATCAGTAAAATCGATTGGTTTGATCGTTGAACGAAAGTGTAAACTGATTTTGTGATAATAGTTGAGTAGGCGGACGTCTGAAATTAGCACGATTCAAAATATATCTGCGAATTAGCCAATTTGAGCCAATATTTATTACAAATTGGAGCAAATGTGTAAACGAAATTAAAAGGCTTTTTTCCGATTAGAGCTCTTCCCTTTTTCTTTCACAAAAAAATAATTTTTCAGTATCACCAAAATTAATCTTACTAAATTAAATATATTCTACACGCTACCATGCAGTAATTTTTTATTAGTAGATATAAATACATGTTTTTCATTTATTCGGAAAAGCGATATTCCAAGATAGCGATAAACCTACCCATAGGGTACAGGATTTCTTGACGGATCGCTGAATGCTGGATTCATTCCAATTAGATTCTGTCCAAGATTCTGTCCCATATAAGACGGTGGGGCTGCAGGAGGCGGAATTCTAGAATCAAAATACGGAAGTCGTTGTAATGGAGTATTCGGAGCATGCTGCATTCCTGCTATTGGAAACCTTTGCTGCGAAATTGGAGGTAATGATGGTGTATAGGCACCTGGTGGAGGTGGTGGTATCCCAAACGGTGGTACACCTAGAAATATGAATTTGTTGACGATTATATGATTAGAATATTTCTCGCAAAAAAAAAAAAACTAAATCAATAGAAAAATTGATTTTCCAGTTAAATGGTCATTAAGATATCAATCATTTAGATAACACAGCGCTAAATGATACCAATCATTATCTTTCTTATGCATTACAATTTCTGTTTCTCGAAGAAAACTTATGATGTGGTCGAAGGGGAGAATGTGAAAAGAATAATGCGATATTTGCATGATTGTAGACTATTTATCAAGTTAACAGGTATTAGAACTAGGAAAACAGAGAGAAATTAGTTTACCTAATGGGAGTGGCTGTTGATATAATGGAGGTCTTGGTGTCCTCATTATGGCTGGTAGTCTAGGTCGCGGATTCGATGCATGATACGATGGAGGAGGCAGTGGCATACCTGCTGGAACGCAACCACCTGTACTGCGAACCATCTGCAAAGTTGGATCAAAAGTTATGTCTCGCTCTTCATCACACCTATAAACACCTCCAAATATTCTTTCGCGTGCTTGAAGATATGCTGCTTCCCTTTCCTGAAAACATATTAAATAACAACAATAACTTAGCTCATCAAATTTAAAAAAGATGTAAGCAAATTTCAGTTAAATTTTTTATTCAACTGATTGGCACTTTTCTTTCGACTTAATTTCCTCCCCAATAATAGCAACTTTTTTTATCACAAAGAATAATAAAACAGTGGTAACAAACCGACTGATTCCTTGAGAATTCATGATTCGATCTCTATCACCAATTTATTTCTTTAGAGATCTAACCATGAACTATCTCCTAACTTTCTTAAGGCGATATTACTTCTTTATTCTCTAAGTCAGAATTTAAATGCAATACCGAATTTTCCTCGAAAGGAATTTTCTAACTGGAAAATCAATTTTTAGATAACACTCCATTGGTAATGATTTTCACTCTGTTCAGATTTCATGTAAATTCTGGTTTTCAACCAAGAAGCAATTCTTTTCATGAGTATCTTAATCGAAGAAATATTCTGGAATGCATGCATGCAACAATGTAACTTATGTTATATTCATTCTGTACCTGTCGAATTTATTTAAGTTAATCAATATGCATAACTAGGTTCTGGATTCTTTGAATCAGAAAAAATACTGCGTTGAAAGAATATATCAAAATTTCACCTGAAGAGTCATCGTTCTTGCTTTTTCCTCAAGTTTTGCCATGTCGTGCTGTGAAGATGAGGATTGCATTTCACAGCCTGATGGACGTTTTAAAATTTGAATAGTTGGTTTATCGAAACTAAAATTAAATAAATCTGAACCAATATGGAAGCTAAATTTGATTAATCTTTAGAATGCAATGCAATCAGTAAATGGTGGAAATCGGCATAAGGAAATAAGATAATTTATTTTTTTTTTTTTCCGTGGCCTGTAAAATTTTTCTGTACCTGTCGAATATAAGACAATCTATTAGTTTTACAATGAAGCAGTTTTTTAGTTATCAATCTTGAAATGATGACCTTGATCCCTGTTCCTGCATTTGTTGCGCTGCTTCTCTTGCTCTCCATAACTCCTCTTCTTTTTGCTTTTTCGCTTCAATTTCTTTCTTACGTTCATCGAAAAATTTTTCCGTGGCCTGTAAAAATTCCTGAACTAAGTAAATTTGGAATGAAATTTAAAAAAAAAAAATTGAATAACCAGATAACAAATAAATGATAAGATCTTCCGACACATTCTCAGTATGTTAACGTATGACAGAGTATTATACTATGCTTAAGAGAACTCTCAATACTATGGTCACCCTCCAATTTTAAATACAGTTCTAACAAGTAATCCCCTATCAAAATATACTTCGCATTGACATTTCAGCTTCCCTGGCCTACAATATCTCACACTCTTTTTTTTTTTAATGCTCTTACATTTTCACTATCTAAATTCTCTCGTGCCATCTTCCCTGTTTCTGTAAATGATTTAAATTCAATAAATTTAAGCATTTAAAAAGATCAAGATGATTATCTATTGAATATCTATTGTATTGAATATAATCAGCATCATAATATTGAATGGATTCTTTCCTACTTTCATTTCAATATATTTTCTGATAGCAATTAAAAAATATTTTGAATAATCACTAATCTATTTATATGAGTGCAAGCAAATTACATTAAAAATGTCAATTTCTGTAAATAGACTATAAATAAAAAAAGTTATTAGAAATAAAGCTAGATCACCGTATTAAAATAATAAAATTCGGGTAGCTCTGATTCACGATCCATTCCCCAATAATATGGATATCCTCTACCATATGAATCAATGATATGTAAATCATGAAAACGCCAACCCTCCTCTCATATTTTTTCGCGTAAAAATAAATTCTTTCTTAAATCTATCCTTATAATCGTTTACCATGATATGCACCAAGTTGTTACGTCGATCATTGTATAAATTAATCAAATCCATTTGAGCGAAAATCATTTTTTTTTTCAAGCAATTTCAGTAAATGCTTCCATCCTTTAGTCATTGTTTCATCGATTACAGAGATTGAAGCAAAGCACGAATTATCCTATCTTATCAAAATTAAGCCAAAAACTGCACCTTGATCAATCATGATCTAATGAAGGGGAAACTTTTGCTTACATACAGCTCCTTATTTTTGTTCACTAAACTTTTACCAGTCAGTTTATATTACTGTTATTCCAATTTTTAATGCACTGCTTTAGACAAATAACCACATCAGACAATTTCATCTTTAGATTCAGTTTTGATTGCTCTCCCTTAAATTTATACAACTATCTTATAGAGAACCGGTTCATGTATTCGACTACTAATCACCATTAATGCAATTGTGCTTTCTTTAAAATAGATTTTATTACTTACTTATTCCATAATAGAGATGTTTAAATAGATCAAATTAATCTCCAAAATTTTAGCGTGAAAAAACGCTCGATCGATTGCTACAGTTCGATAGCAATAAAAGCTTAAACTATTAATCCATAGTTTGATCCAAATAATAATAAATGAATATTAGTCGAAATGAAAAGGTGTATTTTACCTCATCGCCAGCTTCTTCCCAGCTTTCGGCTACATTTTCGTTTTTGATACCCCCCTTATGACTATCTGTCATCGCCCAAACAATCACACAAACACTGAATCGCGCCCAAGCTTGAAACTGGAAAATAAATCTTTCAAACTTAAAAAGTTACATAGTTCTTAAAATCGATCCGAACTAGAAGATAATTTTATTCTATATTATGTCCTATTTCCCGTTTCTATAAGATAAAAAAAAATTTTTTTGTATTGTCCTAGCTTTTGTGTATTGTCTAGAAACAACTTAACCAGAATTACTTGAATCAAACCGATATACAACACCAAGAATCTTTTAAAATTACGGATCTGCTAGAAAATCATCAGTTACCAATAAAAAACAGAACCCAATTAACCATAGCAAATACATTAATAATGAAAGAATCACAGCATATAGATCAATGAACATTTAGCTTATCCCTAGCTAATTTTTTTTCCTCACTGACCTCAGCAAATGATGAACTTTAATATCTAATTCATTTCATTGGAAGAAATTAGAAAGCAACTGCACAATTAATTCACTTTATACGATTTATACCAAAGTCCAATTTGTAGTACACAATATAAACAGGTTCCCCCCAGTCTCAACCATTATATGTCGCTAAACAATCCTACTTATCAAATATATCATCCTTGATATCGTATCAAAATAAGCGAATACTACGAAAGTTTGATGAAGAATTCCTTCTATCTTCTAATACGACTACAAATTATATGAATTTAAGAGAACATAAAACTCCACTTTAAGAAATATATATATATATATATATATATATATCGATAATTTTCTTAACGCGCGCAAAATTGCTTCGCTCAGAATTGATAGAATTTCCGACAATTTAAAAGAAAATATTTATTCATTAAGATTATATTTAAATGAAAATATTTATTTCATTAATGATATTAAAAAAAATTACCTTACAAGGAGACAAAAAAATGGTTTCAACAATACAAAATCATCGAACAAAAGAATACCGGAAAAAGGATTTTGCTATTAACAATGAATGGGGAAGGAAAAAATTAAGATAAATTCTAAATCATAATAGATTATTTTTTCTTCATTTCTCCATATCACATTTATGGTTAAAGCAAAATTTAGCTGTATGTCATAGTGCTGAAGTTACTGAAGTTACATCATATTTGCATTTTTAGAAATGAAATTCAAAGAAAACTTAGGATTGGTTAAACGAAAATTATTTATAGAACTCAAAATCATTTTGATCCTTCTTTATGACTGATTTGTACGCCTTGTCGAAATCTTTTGTTAGTACAACATAACGATTTTCACGAACTGCATGCATACCAGCCTATAATATTTATGACATAAAAAAAACAAGTTTACAACAGAATGACACAACTAGTTGTTCGATATCACTTTTCTTTCAAATTTTAAACAAATCTAACCAACCTCTTGACATATGGCATTGATATCTGCACCTGACACTTTATCTGGTCTAGCAACAAAATCTTCCATATCAACCTCATCCGAAAGATTCATTTTTGCAGTAATTGTTGAAAAAATAAGGCGTTTCTGCCGGCGGTCTGGCATTGGAAACTCAATTTTACGGTCTAAACGGCCAGGGCGCAGAAGTGCTGGATCCAAAGTATCTTGACGATTTGTTGCCATTATTACCTAAATAATTTCAAATTTTTCAATTAATCAAATTCATTCAGTCAAAGAATTCTGTTTGCTTTTGCATAATATTGCTAGTATACTTTGCGTATTATAATGAAGAATAGAAAGGATGAGAGTCAGACTCTTTATGTATATTTTTTATATGTTCAAACAAAATATAATTCTTTTTTTATTTTTTTTAAACTTAACCACCCTGGAATTCTGGAAAAAAAATAGAACGTAACCGAACACGAAATTAGCGTACAGTTCCGATGAGTAAGCAAACATATAACAGCTTTCCTTATAGTATTGGAAGTTTACCTTAACATTTGTACTTTGATCAAAACCATCCATCTGATTCAATAATTCCAGCAAAATCCGTTGCACTTCACGATCAGCACCGGTTTGTGCATCAAATCTTTTCGTTGCTATCGCATCAATCTCATCAATAAATATTATCGATGGACTGTTCTCTTTAGCCAGACGAAACACATCACGCACCATGCGTGGTCCTAAAAATATAAAACAGTCGTACGCTAGCATAAGCCATTTTATACTTATGTGAAAAATTTTCGTAACAAAAATGATATTTATGTGAATAATTTTATAATAATAATTACGCAGCTAAATGAGTTCAAAAAAAAAATGGACTTTACCTTCCCCGAGATATTTTTGTACAAATTCACTTCCGACAACACGAATAAATGAAGCTGTTGTATGTGCTGCCACTGCTTTTGCAAGCATTGTTTTACCACATCCTGGAGGGCCATACATAAGTACACCTCGTGGAGGATCAATACCAATCTCAAAAAGGATTTTGTAGTAACAAAATAATATAGACTGTAAATGCTGGCAGAGCGATGTGATTTACTTTATTACATGTTGTCAAATTAACATTTTATTCTTATCATTTACTATATTATCATTACTAAGAAACAATCTAATCTGAAGTATTAAAGATAATTTTAAATATCAGATTACTAAAGTGTAAATTCTGCGCCATTAATAATTCAATGAGCGATTAAATTATCAGCAAAAAAATGCGATAAAAATGAAATTTGAGAAATTTGAACAAATGGAAAACAATTTGAATAGTGAAAAATTAAATGACTAATTTCATTTACCAATCTCTATTTTTTTACACAGAAAAAGTGTTTAAATAATTGATGAAAGAAAGAAGCTCGCAATGGTTCATCTCTCGGAAACACAATAAAACTTATCAAATTTTCATGAGGTATTTGTTGAATAACAAACCATGAAGGAACTAGAAAATTAGGATCGCTAGAGATTTTAAAAAATATGAACCTGCTGATAAAGCTCTCCGTGAGTAAGAGGAAGTTCTACTGCTTCGCGAACTTCTTGCTTCTGCATATCAAGACCTCCAATATCGGCATATGAAACCTGCAAACAGAATAAAATAACTTAAAAGTTCATGTTAAACTTCCGCAAAATATTTCTAATACATTTCTGATACGCGTTGTTTTACACTAAGAGATTATATATAAGCTTTCTATAACAGCATCAGTTATCCCATTTAATTCCTATTGAAGCCATGACACTGGAACAATAATTTCTTAGTAGCAACAAATTATCCGTTTCGCTTCAATATCCATTAAACATCTCCGCTCTTAGCGAATTTTATTAATTTTTGCGTGAGGATTAAACAATTCAGAAAAATAGGCGAAAATATTCTGTAACTACAAACATCTGGCTTTTCATCGGCACGCAGCATTTGTATTGTCGAATCAGCTTCTGGTGGTAACACATCAACAAGAGCATTGCTATATTTATGCAGTGCTACACTACAACCAGGTTTCAACAACTCACGATCCAAAATGGATAATACACGAACAAAATAGTTTGATCCTGGAAAAAAGATACCTAGTATTCCATTCAAAAATTCTAATGATAAAAGCATATTGAATAATAATAATAATAATAATAATAATAATAATAATAATAATAATAATAATAATAATAATAACATAAACACCTGACTTCCTTCAATTTATCTTTCAGATTTTTAGACCAATCATTTCCTTCTTAAATTTTTAGATCTACCATTTCCTTCTCTTTCAGAAAGACAAAGCTTATCTTATCTAGTTCTGAGATAATCACTAGCGATAAAACTTGTCACAATAGTTAAAACCTATCACCGGTAGTTGATCCCACAATTGCATGGTCTTGGTCAACGGCTTCCAAAAACTGTCCAATAACTAATGGGACAGATTGTATTCGTTTAACCTGAAATTATTAGTTTACTAGATAAAATAAGATATATGTAAAATACGATTCCTTAATCTTTTCTGCTTAATTTATTCGCTCTTCTTCAATTTGTTTAATTTTTGTCAAAGTTTATTCAAGTGTTTTAAACCTAATTATTCACAAGTCTATTACTTACCTCTTCTTGAGCATGCAATAACTCCTTTTCCAGATTCCGTGTTTCTAATTTCACATATTCTTCCATAACATCTAAGTGTTCAAGTTGCTTTTCAAGTTTCTTGTATCGCATGTAATCATCCGGCTCATCCAATCCCATTGTAGTAACTTCCCTTCCCGTAGTTCCACAATCGGTTGGCATTTCCTTCAATATAATCTGGCATAGTAGCAATTCAAAACTAGAATCAATCTCGCGATAAGTTCCGAAAAAAAAAAATAAAACTTTGTTGATGAAGAAACTCAAACAATCATAAAATGAACAAATACTACTGATCCTAAAAAAATGCATATATATTCAAGTATAGATAACAAAGATAATATTAATAATTAGTAAAATATAATTTGGAAGAAACAGCTAAATCAAACCATACCTGTACATCAACATCCACCATTCTTCTTTTTTCCCCGAATTCGACCTTTTCTTTCTCTATAAAAAAAACATCCTTTATATAGCAACACTACCACAAGCTATGGTCAATTAGTCTAATTTATGCTAGCAGTACCATGTGTTATTAGTAACACTCACACTGGTACCATCAATTTTATCAGGCATATCCACCCCAAATGATAAATTTTAGAATTTGTGATCCCTCCCACTAAATCAGTCATTTCAACCCGATGTGTCATATCGTCTACAGGAAATCGTTACGAGACCTTTACTAACATTGCGTAACAAAAAGACCGAAGGCAAATCGCAGAGAGAAATGGAGTTATCGTATACTGACTATAGTGGTTTATTGGTATGCCTGGTCTAAATTTGAGCACAGAATGGAGCCTAAATTTGAAACATTTCAGCATGGTTTTTTGTCTGATATTTTGAATTCGTTACATGTAAATAGCTCTAAAAAATTATCAAGATACTCGAATTATTGATTGTGAAATAAGTGATTAAGAAGTCGAGTACTTATGCCAAAGATTTAACATTAAAAATAAATATGAAAAATAAGTGAATAAATGATGTTATTTATGTCATTACATAGATGATTTCAAATTGTTAGAGTTGCTGATAATGATCAGCTGATAAGAGTATGACAATCTGGCAAGGTCATAACGATGAGGCAAATATAATTTGAAATAAAATGATAAACGACTATTTGTGAATACAAGAAACATGTGAGGAGGCTTCGAAGTAACCAATTTTCAGCAATTGCATAGCATTGATTAATCATTAATTGTTGCTGATAACTGATCAATGCATTCGTCATTACCGATAATACTGGTATAATCGTGACTTTTACATACATTTGCAATTATTTGATACATGATAAAAGCAATATAACGATAGTGATAAGCCTTAGTAGACACCTGCGAATCATTCTGATTTGGATTAAAAATAATGCCGTTTTATTATGTTTCTTCGCTTGTTTAACGCCACTTCTGTTTTTCTACTTATTTCTGTTTTTTCTTTTCTCTTTTTTATTTGCTCGCATTTTTGTTTAAAATACTTCGATAAGAATGATTGATACGAAGTTGTTATATCCACACGTTAGAGAATGATATTTTTGTTAGATACAAGTTTGATGTAAAAAATATTCCTAATTTTTAAGCCTGGCATTTTGATTAAGACTGTTAAGATTATTATTGAAGTGACAAAGTGCTAAAAAACAGTATCTTTTATCATTTCAGCTATGTTTTCCTTCTGTTCATCTTAAATCATTACATAAAAACATATATAGACATCATTAATAAATGTTTTGATAAACTAAGCAAATATTCTATATTATTATACATCATAATTTGTTGAAATATTGCATGCAATGAGTTTATCTTTGGAAAAATGATCATATAATATATCGATTAACTACTGTACCCATAATAAGAAGAAAAAAGAGTTCTATTCAGAATCCAAGCAGAATCGATTATTTATAACAAGAAATTTATAATTAACGACATCAGATATTCTCAAAAATTTACATATTCGAATTACCATAATTATTTGAAACATTACTAACTAACGCATTTTGGTTGAATTTATACTTGACTTACATAGTTTCCGCAACAATTTCTATTTGAATGAAAAAACGGAAAACTAATGAAACGATGTTATTTTAATAATGACAATTAAATATCATGCCAAATATACCAACAAATGTCAATTTTTAATATTGCACTAAATATCACCGATAAATAGTTTATATAAAACAAATATTTCTAGTTTGATGATTTGCATAATAAATACTCCTAAATTAAAATGAATTATTTTGGATTGAAATTATGATTTGAACTATTTGTAATCGATTTGAACAGTCAGTGATTTCATGTTATTATTCGAATTAATGGTAATTATGGTAACAAAACACTCTCCCGTAAAATCGACTAGAAGTAAAAAGATTTATCAACATATTTATAGCATTCTTCTGACAATCGAAAAATTCTCGATATTTCTTCGATGAGAAAATCATATTTCCATTTGCCAGATTTTCGCTATTATTGCTTTATGCAACAGTTAAAATTTCGGAATCTTCCAAGATAATTTTTTAATTAAATCAATTTTTAAAGAATCTCCCGCAAAATTGTCTGCCTATCCAAAAATTTCGATAAAGAATCAAATTGATACAAAAATTACAGGTGAGAATTTTAAACCGATTGAAATTTTTGGAATAAGAAGAAAATTTTTACATTATAAATTTTGCAGCAATAAAAAGTATCCGGCAAGTAGTTAAACAAGGATAGATTCTTTTCTGAAATAATTTGAAAGCATTTTTTTATTAAATTTTAGTTAAAACATTTGAATATGATTTTTACTGTTAAAGAATGATCTATAAAAAATAATTTCAACATAAAGAAATATGTAAGTATTCTGACTGATTGTATTTTATAAATTGAATAAGCATCTAGAAAATTGTTATTTAGAAAAAAGAAAAGATTTTATACTTATGGTATTTCGTGAAACCAAAAATCTTTTTCAGTCGAAACAATTTATGTCATTTAGATGATGAGAAAGTATCGAAAAAGAATATTGTCGAAATGTTGAAAATTGGTGAAACACTTCGCAATCGATATACAATCGAGAAACGATTAGGTCGTAGCTATTATAGTGAAATCTATCGGTATATTTTGCAAATATTTCCATCATTTTGGTTTAATTAATCTGTGATCATTACGCAGAAATTATTTGCTTCATGACAAATTAATCAGTTAACTGTAATCATATTTAAGGCTTGTATTGATTAATTTTGCACATAGGACAGTTTTTTGTCGCAATTAGCCTTTAATGCAAATCATTTTTTTTTCGAAAATTAATTTGAATTTATTTTGAATTCATTTTGGATTAAATGCTTGCTATTTTTTGTTATATTTATAAAATATCTTAAGATAAATACAAAAAAATATAGCAATATTTTTTATCAAGTTAATATGTCTAATGTAATATAGACTTATTATGCGACAAGAAAGTAATAGATAAGTAAATAATTAATGGTAATTAATTTGTCTTAATGAATAAAGTTATTGTTATTGCAATATCCCTATCACTACTTATGCTTAGAATTATTTCCAGTGCATATGATAAAGTAAAATCTCAACTTGTGGCAGTGAAAATTGCAACACCTAAAATGGATCCAAGACGAATGAAAATTGAACAAATGGTTTTAACTTTATTACGTGGAAAGGTGAACATTTCGTTTTATAATAGTCTGAATTAAATAATCAAACTCTTTTTTAATTAACACAATGTATTGTTTAATCTTTTATCAACTCTGAAATCAATTATAATATTTGTAATATATTTTGGAATTATTATCGCACAATTGCAATCATATCTTAAAATTTGGAAAAAAAGGAAAGAAATTTTAAATTATTTTGTATTTCATATCACATACGCACATTGCATTACTTTTTTTATAAAATTTAAAAAGAAAATGCGAAAATTTGTAATTATCACGCATTAAAATACCATATATAATGTATTATTGCATAAAAATATCATATACAATGCATAAAAAAATAACATTGTATGTAAAGCATTTTTAGAAAGTAAAATACTATATTTCTTATTACAAATTTGTCTTATCAAATTAATTTTAGAATCATTTTGTGATGTTAATTGGCATGGGAGAAATTCATAATGTACCGTATCTTGTTATGAATCTCGTTGGTCGTAACTTAACTGATATACGTGAACAATATCCTCCTAAACGATTTCAACCGATAACCGTTTATAGAATATCCACACAAGTAAGAACAAATCGTTTACTCAAATTGCTCATCAGTAATATTTTGATAGGAAATGTTTTGCAGGTGATAAGTGCATTGCATGATTTGCATACTGCAGGATTTTTACATCGTGATATCAAACCATCAAATATTTGCATTGGTAGAGGTGTACAAAGGCGAATAATTTATCTTCTTGATCATGGCAAAATTTTAAATAAATTTACAAGTTTTTATTAAATTTTGGAAATATGAAATACATAAAACGGTCGTCATAGATTAATAGCATTAATTCAGGTATGGCACGAATGTTTACCGAAATAGACGGTACAATTCGAAAACCACGTAATCAAACAGGTTTCCGTGGTACTCTGCGTTATGTTTCATCGACAGTACATTCTCGTCATGAAACAGGTCCACGTGATGATCTAATCTCATGGTTTTATTCAATGGTGCTTAAACAATTATTTCTAAATTAACTTTTGGTAAAAAAAAGCTTAAAATATTAAAATTTGTATCGTCATCTTTTTTGCCTTGAATCTTACGAATCTGATTTAAAACATTAGTTTCCTTCATTACTTTGCACAAGCTTTCTGTTTTTATTTTCTTATTTGTTTCATCTTTTTGTTGTCTTAATTATTACAGCATTAAAATTATCAACTTTAAATTAAGTCAGAAAGAATAATTAATTTTTAAATAAAATTTATTTTTATATCAGATTGAACTAATCAATGGAAAGTTACCATGGAGTGATCTGAATGTTGAAAAAGATGTGGGAGAAGCTAAAAGGAATGCATCATTAGAAAGTTTATGCAACAATCAACCAAATGCATCATTGGAGTTTGCGAAAGTTGGAATTAATAAATACTGAAAAAGTCAAATAAATATTTTATTCAATTCCCTTCTTGATTATCTTTATTTTATTTCGTTCCAAAAAAGAAAAATCCTGAATTATAAATCTACTCTTGATATTTTTGCTATAATTATTTAAATATTTGAAAAGAAATGGATAAATAGAAAAGAATTTTTGCAGTATTTAAATTTTTGCATTAATTCGATTTCTGCTAATATCGAAATACTTGAAATATTTTGAAATTTAAAATTGATAAGAGGAATCATCATTATATAATTTTATAGTATATAACATCGTTGGATAGTATTACTATACCAAACTATGAGAAAATGTATGCAATATTCAAAACTATTATATTGACTAAATATAAGGATGATTCACCTTTCGAATGGGAAGTTTTTAAATCGTTCGTTTTAATATTATGCCTATAATTATACTTGATATTTTAAAATAATAAAGATTCATTTTAATTTAAATAAAAGGAGAGTCTTGAAAAGATCATAGATTAAACAAAATTGAAATGGTTACTCTCATTTAAAATAGCAAATTATCAATTTTGTCGAAATTTTTTCTCTAAAAAAGTTGCATATATTCTTCGGAAAATATCAGAAATTCTTAGAAATATACGTAATCTCAATTCTTCTATCAAAGAAATGCTTTAGAATTAATTACTACATATTTATCAAGGCAATAAAAGAACATCAGATAATATTCATTTTTATGCGAATATATTTTAGAGATAAAATAAAAAGAAAGCTACATGAAGATGGAAATATTATCAATCAAAAAGTAAGTTTCAGTTTTTTTAGAAATCTGTTAAAATAAATTTCACACTTACTTAAAATTTCTACTTAAATGAAAATATTTCAATTTCTCACTTCCGTATATTTTAGCATTGATATAATTGCATTCGTTTTTTTCATAAACTTTTTTGGATTTTATTCCAAGTTTTTCATTTTTCATTGAAAAACCTTCATTAATTAATTGAAAATTAAAAGGCAGATATTTATTTGACTATTTAATTTGACTAATTTGACTGTATTCAGCTTTCCTTGAATTTTATTAAATTTCATTTCGGTTTTTTCTTGTTGAATTCTAATCAGAAAAACTGTATTAAGTAAAAATTAAAGGTGTGAAAATTGTCAATTATTTAAGTGAACTGAAAAGTTTTGAATTTTTGCTTAATCGAGAAATTTGCCTAATTATGAGAGATTAATTATTCGGAGAGTACCAAACACCATTTAATTGCTATTCTGAGGATGTACGACATAGTACCGTTTAGATGCTACCTGGGGACATAAGCTGCAAATATTTTAAGATAAATCAAGTCTGTCTCTATTAACTATATTACATTCAAGAATATTATTACTTTGGGGATTAGTAAATAACGTTGACAATTTCACAAAACAGATGACCTTTAACTTAGTATATCTTAATGCACACGCCATTTTTCACTGAACAATAATTAATTCATTTAATGAGACATTTCTTAGGCAACAATTGATCAAGGAACGAAATTATCGGTGACTGGAAAAAAATAAAAGAAAATTTATGATTTCACTAAAACATCTTGATCAAGGAACGAAATTATCGGTGACTGGAAAAAAATAAAAGAAAATTTATGATTTCACTAAAACATCACGATTTTAATTATTATCTTTCTTCTTTTCAAAGTTTACGATTCATACAGAAAAGTTGTCATACTTGCATATATTTTCAAATTATTCGCACTACAGAAGTTACAAATGTTTAATTAGTTTCATTACAATAATTGGAAATAAAAAGAGAAAGAAATGCATAATTTGTTGAAACTGCAACTTTTTCCAAACCTATTGCATATTTTTATGAAGTAAGCAAATTCTTTAATAATTTTTCGAAACATTTTAAAATTTTTTAAGGAATACTTGAAGATTTTCGTACAATTTTTTAAAATCTTTTATAGTTCTTATGGCTATTTGCCAAATTATTTAATAGAACAGATTAAAACCAATTCTAATTTTTTCAAATTTTAAATTCATTATTAGTATTATCAAAAAGATTTAGCATGACCTAATTGCTTTTTTTCTAATCAGTAATATTTCATTACTATGTAGTGGGAAAGGAGTTATACCATATTTTTTAAATTAAAATATGGAGTGGAAAATATGAGTAAGTCCTATGCTAAATTTTTACAATGTGCCACTTATTCTTTACAGCTTATAAATCATTTGAATAATTCAATGGATAAAAATTGTTGAAGTTAGGAAGTATGATGCAAAGTTCTAAAATTTCCCGCTTTTTAATTAGCAAAGTTCAGTTTTTTCTGAATTTATGCTTTTACAGTAAGATAAGAAATGAATAATCGCATGGAATAAATTCAATAATATTCATAAAATATAAGGTATCAAAGCTTTCCGATTGCTAGAATATTCACGAAAATGTGTTCGATACCAATTTTGATTTAATAAAGCAGCAATAGTTTGATTTATAATTACAAATAGAAAACACAACATCATAGGTGCTGATAATTGATAAATCAATGCAAATAAGAAATAAAGTATAATTTCAAGAAAATAATGAGGTGATAAGCAATATTCAAAAAGGCCACCATATGGTACTGCATGCATATTTTGCATATTTAATCCTGAAATTCATAGCGTATAATTTTAAAATAATGCTTTTTATTCTGTAGCTTTTTTTCTATCTTTGGATATGTGTAAATCCACGTAAAAATCAAATAAAATTATTACTGATTCGATTCATTTTATTTTACATTTCCAAAGCTTTTTGACTTTTATTGTTTGGCTTTTTGCTCTTCACTCATTTATTTTTTTTTATTAACTTATTTACTTATATACTTTCTTCGACATTTTTTTTTCTCCTTCTCACAATTTTTTCTTTTGCACTGTATTTTTCGTTTTAAAAATTAAAAAAAAATTTTATGATATTTCCGTAAAAAATTTCGTTTAATTAACATAAATGTGGTGCTATTTCAAATAAAACTTCCTCTCTTTTTTGTGCTTCGTGAATAACAAGTAGAAAATCCAGCGATTTAGCTCTCAAAAATCTAATTCATAATCTCACGCAAATTTTCTGATAAAATTAAACAAGACAACCTTTATGCAGGCGAAGTTGAGCAAGTAAAATGAAACAATAGTGTTGTTGTATTTGAATCATAAATATAGCAATCGCCAGCGCGATATAAAACAATACTGGAAAGTAAACGAAAAATTTATTTCTGCAAATTAAAACAAAACTGATAATTGTCATTTTCAAAGAATTATTTGAAATATTAAAAAAACGAAAAATTGAGAAAAAAATAATCTAACCTGATTTCTTGTCCAACATAAATGATGAAAGTTGTGAACAAACACAAAATGGATAAAAAGTGATGCCCAAAAGGAAATGAAAGAATATTCATTTTGGAATCCGAGAAAATCGAAATGTAAAGGCATTCATATAAACGACGTGATACGTGTGTTAGATAAAGTAAAAGGCCGAGTAATATAAGAATAAAGTTACCTGAAAGTTTTTGAACAGAAATTACACTGAAATCATATTAGCATTCTATTTCCATAGCTTTCAATAATTGTTAAATTTATTCGAAGAGACAGGGCTTAATCACAATTTATTAAAAATTTATTTAAAAAATTCATTTAAGTATTCGCTACTTTTCCATTAAAATAAAAATTTAGAAAAACTGAATATATGATTTCTTAGAAAAAAATCACATGCCATTATATCGTAACTCAGCATTAACAGCAACATCAATGAAAGCAAAGAGAACAAAGATCAAAGCGATTAAATAAAAGAGCCAAAACAACCTTAAATAAAATAATGAAAAAAACTGAAATGGTTCAGAATCATAAACAGAAAGTTTCCATTAATTTTGTGATATTTGTAAAATCAATTAGTTTTTTTATATTATTAAAAAATTCTGTTAAAAAAAAACCTTTTGGGTACTTCGATTATTCGTAACCAATTTCTAAAATTATGATCCTTTCTAAATTTGCCAAAATAAATAAGGCCCGTAATTATCTCTGTAACAAAAAAAAATTGAAAATACTTATGAATTTTATTTAAATAACTAAAAATAGAACTAAACTCAGCATTTTTAGTAAAATATTTGAATAATAAGCACATACACATATCATATAAGTCATTTTAGTTATTTTTCGCATATCATATGGGTCATTTTAGTAATAAAAAAGCAAAAACAGAAATCAATTGTTGCCTGATTTTCCAATTCCTGATAAGATTAATATTCCAAGGACAAAAATGATAATGATACACGCTGACCAATACACGACACATATTTGATATAAACTAAAAAACATCTGAAATGAAAAAATTTGAATTTCATGCTTAACAGCATTCGAAATATATTTAACAAAATAGGCAATATTTTTTGGCTCTGTACCAGTGTGATAAAATTATTATGACGGATAATATTTCATAATATTACAGCCATTGATTAATATGATAACATGATAATGACACTATTATTATTGTTATAATTGCTTTTTAATACTATCCACCCGAGACATCTTTTAAATAAGTCTTTTCTCATTCCATTGCTAACATTTCCTTTTAAAGCTTTTATTTGATATTTTTCTAATACAAAATTTGTCGAAAATCAGAAAATAAATTAATTAAAGGAAAACATTTTCTCCAATTCTTTATTTTTTCTCGGAAATAATTTTATATATATGAATGACCTAATTAGCTACCCTTTATTTTTCAAACTATTACATTATTAGCTACAGAATAATCACTGTCCTTATTATTATTCATCATTAATAATAACATTATCATTGGGTGAATAATAATTATTATTATTACCATTCTCTTATCATTATCAACGTTTGACTATATTTTTTCCATTCTTATTTCTCGTTTCATTGTCACAATCATTTTCGAAAGCTAAAAGTTCTGCTTCTGAACATTCATATATATATATTAATTACATCGATTACCATTTTAGGATGTATGAAAACAAGAATCATAAAGCAATCTAAAAATCGATTATCAATACCCCAAGCCTATCTTCGCCTTCTCTTTTTTCAAGTTATTGATAATTCGATCGTCATGGCAGATATTGATAATCAATAAACATAATAGAATTCCAGTTCTTGTCAATTAAAAGACATCCATATACTTTATCAGCTAACGACAATTTTCAACATATGTATTTCGATTTTTCGCATAATCTATATATCGACTAGGTATTCAATCTTTAGTCTTGCTAATTAGTAAATTAAATAGCCTTACCGGCCGTATAAATTAATTGGTACTAATTAGACGGAAAAAGGAATATCTTTCTTTCGCTCTGCCAAAAACAGCAATTTTTCAAATAAAATTTTTTATATGATAGTTCTGTGCTTAAGCTGTCAATGATTAGTGCTAAAGTTCTGGCGAAAAAAAATTATGATAATTGCATCAATAATAATAATAACAAAAATATATCAATAATAAATACTAAACATAAATAATTAACAACTCCATAGTTGATTTCAATTCTCCGCTTTCATTTTAATTAGTCCAATAACAAGGATATTATTAGAAAACGCCATCTTCTGATAATCCAACTAGAAGTGGTCTTAAAGGATGACATGCATGATTACAAATATTAAGAACCTTTTCCGAATAACAGTAAGCATTTTTCGAAGCAATTATTAGAGATTTTCGAAGCATTATTAGAGACTGAATATTTAATAAATAGCGTGACCTTCGAACTCATTTAGCATGGAAGAATACGTCCAATAAATGTTAGATAATACTGCAAAGATTTCCAAATCAGTTAAGATATGGTATTATTCACTTATCGGATAATGAAACATATAACCAAATCTCGGTAACATTACGGTTGCCACATTGATATTCAAAAAGATCATAGTAAAAACTGGCAATCTAGAACAGGTTGAAAACACACTAAATAGCAATAAATAAATAAATCTGAATGTTCTAAAACACTGAAATGTGGAAAAATCCAGTAACAGCAACAATAGATGATCCAAATTTATTCATTAACCCAAGCAGAAAACGAGTCACAAAATTAATGAGGAGTAGGAAAATCCACTTATGCTTCATAAAATGTGGGGAACCATTAGCGATAATAGACTAATTTAACTCAGACCTATTATTTGGAATTAGGATTGATAAAAAGTACGAAAATAGTAATCAAGACTTACCATATAGCAAAGATCATTGTTTCCATGATGAGGACGTACAACAGCTATAAACTGTTTGGTTTCTTTTGACCTCATCTTAATGACTAATGATTTTATTGTTAAATATGTATATTCGATCATTTTTTATTAATAATAGTTAAATTTCAAATGAACGAAATCATTCATCTTTCCTTTAAGCAATATTTTCAAATTCGATCATTATGAAAATTCAGTGAAGAGACATATGTGAAAAAAAGAACAGAATGGAAGAAAATAAATAAATAGCTTTCATCGGTTTTGAATTTGCAAATGAAAAATATCAAATAATCAAAAAGTTATAAATAATTGAGATTACAACAATAATAGCAATGTAATTTGAACAAATCAAACTTTATTTCAGGAAATTAGGACTTGAGATTTTCTCGAAATTTGCTATTTTCATGTACCAGGAAAGAAGAATGCCTAATTATGTCTTGTCACTGAAGCAAAATTTTCGAAAAGAATGAAAAAAAGGCTGATATTTCATTAATAGTATTCGTAAAACACAAACATTCGACAATAAAAAAAAGATATAATCAGCTTTGTAACTGTAATTTAAAGTTTGATATTGTCTCCAATTCCACAACAATGTTTGGATTTTTTTCTTTTACTGAAGCTTCTTCGTAAAGACTTATCAACTTTTCAACAGCCATTAATCCACTTTGCACTATTTCCTTTTTCCTTTGACCAGTGCTTTTCGACAATAAACTTATGCAACACTGAAATAGTTTCAGTCTAAGTTTAACAAAATATTTTGATGAGAATATTACAAAAAATGCTTTAAAATATATGGTATCTCATTCTCATTTTTTAGCTTATTTTAAACTATTAAAAAAAGGCAAAGGACCGGCAAATAATAAGATTAGAAATCTATCTTATCTAAATGATTAAAACGTAATAAACCTAGTAACTTTTACCTAAATTATTTTTAAAAATGAAACTACTTCCACTGCGAGATAAATATTCTATAATTGAACTGTGAAATATTCTATACTTTCATTTATGTTATAGCTATAAATTATTTGGATCTTCACCATCACTAACAAGCTCACACTACGAATTTGAGTAAGAATCACCAAAATTATCCCATATAATGAACGAGAACATGATGGATTAGTTCGAACAGCTTGTTCAAAATATGATTTCGCAAGTTCAGTATTTTCTGAACCACCTTGCGTGTAACGTATTTCAGCAAGCCGCCGCAAATACAAACTATTATGCGGCTAAAACAAATGTACAGTAACAAAAAAAAACTCAATAATATCAATAATCAATAAACTATCAATAAACATCAATAAAACTATTACTAAAAAATTAAAGGAAATCTGCAAACAAAATTCGAAAGGTTGATGATAATCCTCGTATCATAGGAATTTTGTTTTTCTAGTTTTTTTAAATTCCTCACATTCAGAATAATCTAATACTGAGACTAATTTTTAAAAAACATTAAAGAAACTAACACTAGATAAAATAAGTTCCTCAATGCAATGTGCCGCATGAGAATGATCACCTTCTTGTAAATACAAATCAGAAAGTTCTAGCCAAGCCTCCATATCAGAAATAAAAGTTTTCAAATATTCGTTTAATTCTCGGATTGCTTTCTGACGATTACCTTGTGCTTTTAAAATTGCGATTTTTCGCTTCCGATATAACTAAAAAATTATAAACAGTTATTGAAAACTACTAAAATGGATTATGGATCAATAAATCAATGAAGAGAAAATAAGCATAATATCGTCCAATAATACCTTACGATTCATTTACTATTTCATTATATTTTTACTCGAAGTAGATCAAAAAACCAAACATCCTTTCTGTTCTAAATCACTGGTTAAACATAACTGGAACAGAAACTTTAATTAATGAAATTTTTTTTAACGAAAAAGAAAGGTTTTGTTTCATATTTCTCTTTAAAATAAACTATAATCCTTACCATATTCGTTGGATCTGATTCAATAAGTTGTTCATACAAATGCGTCGCACTATCGTATCTGCAGCGTACAAATCATGAATTACGAGGAAGGAAGACGTAAAGATTTTCATGATTTAATAAAACCTTTTAAAAGCTTTTTTAAAAAAAGTATGAAATTTTCGAAATTATATAACAGAGAAATTATCGCAATTGTACGCAATCATTTTTAATCTGATATATGAGATACTACTTTTTTAAGGAATGACTGCTTTTCTCACAGAAAAATAAATTTTACATATATGGGGAACCTACAGTAAAAAGATGTTTGATATCTCAAACTATAGCAATCACCCTTTTACAAATCATTATTTATTAATTTCATTAAGAATCTAAATGTTGACTTTTTATCCCATTAACTGTGCTGACAGAATTTGGAAAAACTGCTAAAGTACGAAACACACCGTTTTAAAGCTTCAAGACGCATTGCTTGCAGTTTTAAGACACGATTACTTCGTGGGAACTTTCCTTGTAGTGCTTGTATGCATTCCATTGCAATATCAGTCCTGGCTGAATCTAATGCTGCTAAGTAAACCTGAAAATATATTTTACCATAACATCATTATGCAAAATTGATCCATACTTCCTTATATTGAACATGAAATATTAATTCTAGGTACTGTAAATTTTTCAAGAAAAAATCTTCAAAAAATTCAACTCAACCGTGATTAAATTAAGCAGCGAATGAAATCATAAAATATTCTGTGTCCATATTCTTCTTCGAAAATTTAATTTAAAAAATACATTAGAACATATATAAAATAAAAACTGCGATCAGCTTCACCTGTCATAAATAAGCCATAATTCATCACCCAGTGACGAGGATGCCGACTTAAAACATGTTCCATAACTCTACCGTTTTATTGATCTACGAGCATGTCTTCACCATTTACGTAGCATATTTTTTTGCTTCTAAAAAACAATTTTAATTCTTTTATACAGTTAATTCTTTTATAATAAATCTTTTATAAAGTAATCGGAATATTTCCTCTCTAATTCAAATTTTAATACAAATCAGACTTCCTCTAATTGATATCCACGACAGCACTTACCATCAAATGAAACAGAAGTCCAATTAGCCATCTCTGAAACAACAGTTGAAGTGCGCTTTACTTTTTTCTATAACAGATCAGAGTGTTACGATCTCTCTCTATAACGCAAAGGTGTTCATATTCTGTTCATCAACTGCAACAACATTGCCCTGAAATACATGAAAAATTTTAGAAAATCTCGGTCCGCGAATCAATGCCAAATTTTCCTTCTGGTCTTTGTCTAATATTCTTTGAGAACAAAGCCCAAGTTAATAAATAGCAAATCCTAAACACCAGCGATCTTTTAACTTGGGTAACATGATAAAATGTAGCGAATGCCTTCCACTCCTTCTTCAACTAGAAATATATCTTTCGTGCTTTTTTTGTAACTAATTTCTTGCGATATAACAATGATTAACTGGAATAAACCATAAAATTATAAAGAAAATTGACGATATCATCAAGAAAATATTCTACTTAAATTATTCACTAGTTGAGCCTCATGTGAACAATCATTAGTTTATCATAATGTTATTGATATTCCCTCAATACTAGATACTAGCTAAAGTATTATTATTCAATCTTTAAAATACAATATCGTAATCATTTTTTTCAAAATATCGACCATATAACATTTTTTTTTTAAATATAACATTCTTAACTTCAAAAATTTTCTTTGCAAAAAACAAGCATTTGATATATACGACCTAATTTCTAGGCCATTCATAAAAAAATCACAAATGCTGAACAAATGCAAATTGTTAACATATCAGTAAATAAAATCAAATAAAGACAGTAAAAAAAAAGATTGCTTACAACAGCAAAAAATAAAAATAAATTTCACAAAAATGAGGAGGTATTTTGTTCATGACAAAAATTTAACAAACAGCAAGTATATTTCTAATATACACAATGTAAACCAATTAATTTAAAATCTTATAAAAATGTTTAAGGAATCAAATTAAGGTCCAAATAGCCCCCAAGACGAGAGAAAAAGGATTTTAGAATTCGGAGAACAAAAAAGATAAACTTCGAAATTTGCATAAAGTAATCAAACAGTATTTAATGAAAGAAATAGAAATACAAAAGTTATTTTTTAAACGAAAAAATTGTTCGGGAACAAAATATTTTCAAACTAAATAAATGAATACAATCAAGCATGAAAACTGAGTTTTCTGGAATATGAAATAAAAATGACCACGAGAATATAAACGAAGAGTATTTAGAGAATAAACGAAAGAAATGAACTATGCTTTTTTTAAATCAGCTTTAACCATAATCAATCCATTGACGGATATCTCCATTCTGTTTGAGGAACTGATGTTTCCTTGATACAAAGCGGAGATACCCATCGCAAAACATAATGCGGCCCACCAGCTTTGTCGTTCGTCCCTAAAATTTGTGTATATGAATCAAAAATACCAGGTCAAAGAATAAGCTGCACTAACAGATGCGTGACTTTGTTTAAAAAGACTTATAATCAACGTGACATCGAATGTAGAATAGAATGATTAAAATCAAAGGAGATGAGTAAAAGGCTTTTATCAGAAGCAAAAGCGGAGTTAGAATAGCTAACCGCTCATTCGTGCTCCACCGAAAGGTTGTTGCCCAACTACAGAACCAGTTGATTTATCATTCAGATACATATTTCCGACAGCATGTCGAAGTATGTCGCGAGACTTATATAGAAATTCTCTAAAATATTCGAACAAAGAAAATAGCGATAACAAGTACTACATTTAAAAAAGTCGCATCTAATTCGAATATGTTAAATTTTCTATATATATTGATAGAATCATTTAGTTTTATTATTAAATTTTGATCCTCCAATCTTCATCCTTTCCATTGCAAATATGGGAAAGAGACTGGGGAGGCTAAACATTGAACTACTTTTTGACAAGATTATTATGAATCATTTTAAACACTTCTAAGATGCATGTTGATCTATCGCTTATTGCAGAAAAAGATAAAGTTCAAATCTCACAAAATCAAAACATGGAAATGTTATTGCAGCCATTTACCTGTCCTCCGAAAACACAGCCCCAGTAAGACCGAACACCGTTGAGTCTTTCAATTTCTTTACAACCTCTAATGCTTCGCTATCTTTATACACATATGCAGTCAATACAGGTCCAAAAATTTCCTAAAACATTTTGATATTTTAAAAATTTTATTGAGAAGAAAGTTAGCACTGAAAATTTCCAAAATTAAAATCTTCAATCTGCCTGTTTATGCCAGGCGAAGGAAGAGGGAAAAACCTGCTTTGTATATGACAATTGCAGTATAGTCATTAGGCACCAGATATACCTCTTTAAGTAATTTAGAATCCCATTTATCAACTTGCACAAGAGTTGGCTGGATAAAGTATCCTTTAGTGTCATCATATGTTCCACCAAAAATGATTTTCGCTCCATCTGCACCTGTTTTGGCATAATCAATATATGACTTGATCGATTTAAAAGCTTTTGCATCGATAACTGCTGTCATGAAGATTGAACCATCACGCACCTATAAGTTCAGTTTTTGCGAATTTTATGTTGTAGTCCCTATCTGACATAATTGCGAGCATGGATATTACTACTTTCCAAGGAGAAGACCCTAGATATTGAAATAAGTTCTAAACTTTAATATAAGATTATGTATTCCAGAATTTTTTAAAAACTGAAAATTAAAATTAAGCACTGAACGAAGTACTCACATCTCCAACTTTGATTTCTTTTTGTATAGCTTGAAGTTTCGTTTGCAAAGAAGACCACAAACTTTCAGGAACATAAATTCGTGAGCATGCACTGCACTTTTGCCCTTGATATTCGTACGCCGCGCGAATTGTACATGGTGCCACGGTATCCAAATCAGCTGACGGATGAATGAAATGAAAATTCTTGCCGCCACATTCTATAAATATCATTTTCTTTCAGTATGCGATACTCTGAGTTCTTTACAAACCTCAGCTTTTTCCATTTACTTTTACAAGAAGATTACGTGTAGTATGTTATTATTTATTTTAAATTTCAACTAGTAGATTCCTTTTTATGATCCGATCAAAATAAAGAACAAACCTCCTATCAATTTTGGAAATGAAATATAAGTATCTAGATTTTCGGCGACTTTCTTCCACAAATATTTGAATGTTGGCACAGAACCGGTAAAATTGATAGCGGAAAGATAGGAAGAGGAAGTAATAACATTACCAAAAACAGGACCTTCGGATGGTAGGAATGAAATAATTCCAACCGGAAGACCTTAATGAGATATATTTTCAGCTGCTGACAATTCATAAATATGCCATTGATTATTCAAGTTATAAACTATTTCGTAATAGATTTCATGTTGGCTGCTAATAACAGGGAAACAATAATCGGATAATGCTTACCTGCTTCTTCTAAAGCTTCGTAAATAAAATAATTACTTAATATAGCAGTACAAGATGGCTTCCACAACACAGCATTACCCTAAAATAATCCTTTAAATCATTACAGAAATTGAAGGACGAAAAATAATATGTGACATTAATTATATAATTTAACATAAATAAATACATTTTATTAATTTGAAATTATGCAAAATAACAGTTTACCATCATAGCTGGTGCAGTAGCTAAATTGCCACCAATTGCTGTGAAATTGAATGGAGCAATAGCAGCAATAAATCCTTCAAGACTCCTGTAAACAAATTTCATGTTAACTACCAAGTTCGGAACCAAAAAAACCTTAGGGATTTTTCAAAATAAATAAAAAATATAGCCAAAAAATTTTGCAATTAATCCAAAGAAAAATGATAATAAAATGCGGTTATAAATTAAAAATGAAGTGATATATCGCAATTCTGTTTACATCGATAGATGATCAATTTTTGACTACAAAATAACTTTAGCTTGGAAATGATTTGAATTTTATATTAAATTTAGCTCAACATAAATTGATTACCTAAGAATCATTGTATTAGTGACATTTTTTAATGAGATCGGCTGATATTTTTCCAGCTCAAAAGCAAACTTTGCATTAAATCTGAGAAAATCGATCAGCTCACAAGCTGAATCAATTTCAGCCTGCACAATATTTTTCCCCTGCCCAAGCATTGTAGCGGCATTTAGCCTCATGCGATATTTTCCAGCACATAAATCAGCTGCATGCAGGAAAACATCTGCTCGTTCTCTGTAAAACAAATAAATTGGACGTTGATCTTTCACATTATGGCTTCCATAGATTTTTGCGATCAAAATATCACAAGAGCATAAGTGCTTTGATCATTTTGCTAAAAAGATTATTTCGGATTTTTATAAATACAATAAAAAGATGGAGAAAGTAAACGAAAAAAAAAGATAGGAAAATGAGGCGAAAAAATTGATCGTATCCAACAACATGAATAAAGTCAACAAGAAAAGATTCATGTGAGGATTCAGATATTTAATCTGCTCCAAGCGTACTATGAATATATTATTCTAAACATATTTTATTTCCAAAGGAATGCAAACAGTACCTTAACGACTTACGTTCCCAACTTTGTTTAGCACCTAGCCCTATTCGAATTGCTTCCTTAATTTGTTCTGCTGTAGCATGTGCAAATCGTGCAATAACTTTCTGATGATCTGAAGGCTGAAATGCTTTTATGTTTCATAGCACAACAGTATGAAGTGCAATTTGAAAAATCAAGTTTTAAAATTATGAGAGCATTAATTTGCAAAATATGAGAGTATTGTTTTGCGCAAAATATTCCCAGTAATGCAACAACATTTCAGATGTAACGTTTTACTACCTCATGAAAGTGAACAGATTCACTTGCGAAGTTTACCAGTTTCTTATACCATCGGTTAACTTCAAATTAGCCAAAAACTACAAAACACCAAAAAAATTAATTTTGAAGTTAGAGTGGGATTTGACATAATTTTTAAAATATGTATTTCTCACCATAACTTGCTTTTTATCAAGATTTTTCAAAATCTTTTCATTCCCGATCACAAGCGGAACATCTGTGGTTGTACCAGCTATCTCTGACATTGCTTTTTCAAGGGCTATCCTTTCGGTACTACCCTTCTGATATGTTAACACCGGTTCATTTTCTGGATTTTTCATGAATTTCTCTGATGTTAAACCAGAAACCACTGAAAAAACACTATAAATTTTTCATTATTATAATTAAGCATAAAAAAGAGAAAAACTGCTTCCTATAGCAGTTATAAATTTTCTGAAGGAATGAAATTCACTTTATTTTAACATCAGTTAAATTATATTTTATTTGTATTTTCCGTTAATATAAAAATGTGTTACTGTTTCTAAAAACGAAAACTTTCCAATTATAGCTCTACAGTTTATATATGTATGATATTTAAATAATATTCAAACTCCATTTTCAATTTGCATAATCCTTTTATCGGAAAAATTAAAAATTGGACTATGTGATTAATTCATAGCTCATAACAGATATACCTGAAAGCAGAAGCATAACGGAAATGCCAACTCCATGAATTTGCTGTAGTTGTGCCGAAATTATACCGAAGCATTGTTTAGACTACTGAAATAAAATTAGCAACAACAATATGTTCAAAACTAAGCAAATGTAATGAAAAAAGACGAGAGATCAAACTAATTTAACGATGAATTCTGCTTTTTATTCAATCAACAGGTTGCAAATATATGCCATCACAGCTCCGTTGTTCAGTAATCTCCCAATCATATCGATAAAGAGAGAAAAAAATGGAGAAAAAGGATGAAAAAAAATTAATTGACCTACTCTTGTCATTATTATCATTATTCTTCTAACCGCTATTTAGTTTTCTCTTCTTCCTCTTAATCATATCGATGTGATAACGCAACCATAGTCAGTCAACTTGTTCTGATATCTTTCAGTGCCACTAATATCAAATTCCTACTTTCAGAATACTCAAAAATATTGATTTTTTTCTTTTTTGCAGACATTATTTATATTTTGCAACTATAACCATCCCATTATGCAAATTCATCTCAGTTACAATTTTAAAAAGCTAAAATTCTTAGCAATATTTCTGTAAAATATTTTCGGGAAAAACTATTGCAAGAAATCTTGAAGAAACATTTAAAGTAAGACGAAGTGTTATTGTTAATAATTAGCAATAGTATTTGCTAATATTTGTTTAAAATTCAATTATAATCATTTTAATAATGTTAAAATTAAATTTGTATAACAGCTGTAAATAGTATCTACATATAATAAAAAGAAGAAAGTATTAGCATTTTAATAAAACAATTTAATTTTATTTAGATATTTTAATGAAGCATTTGATTAATTTTTTGGCAGTTGATAAATACATCTATTACCAATTTCTTATTAATTTAATTGAGATCTTCATTTATCTTATCACTTTCATTTTCTTCTTTTTCTAATTAAAATGCTCAAACAAATGTAAAAATGGTAAAAAGATAATCACCGGTCTTTCTTTAATTTTCTATGATAAGATGATAATAAAAAAAACTGAATTCCTTTATTACTATTGATAACAAATTTAATATAATATACATATACAAATACACATATCCATATGTATGTAGATATATTATTTAAATTCTACAAGAAAAGAAAGCTTCAAGTAGGTTTATCAGAATTCGTAACTATCGAATCGCTAACAGTCTGGACCAAAATACGATACTCAGTACCAGCGAGCCATTTGGATCGTAATACTTCCTCAATTGTCAGCCTTTTATGCGGTATCGGATGAAGAATATCATATATCAATCGTTTTGCATCAATACTTACTTCTGTTGTCCGTCGATATGCTATTCTAAATGCTTTAATTCAAACTAATTCAATTAAAAACGAAAAAAATTAAACAAAATAAAATTGGATAGAAAAAAGTACTAAAAATAAATCAAAATGTTAAAACATTAAATAATAATGGAACAAAACAAATGAAATTGTTGTAATCAAATTCATAATTCAAAATTCAATTTCAATTACAATTTAAAATGTAATCAAATTTAATATATATATATATATAATACATACATAAATAGAAAATGACAATGAAAATTTAAATCCACATATATTCAAATTAAATTGTCATATTTTCATAACCTGTGTTGCAATTGTCTTTCCAGCATTTTCTTTACATCCTTATCATTATAAGGCATCATTCCAGTTATCATCACATATAATACAATTCCCGCACTCCACATATCCGATAAATATCCATCATACGGTTGTGCTCTGTGGGAGTTTCAAAATTTCTTGTTATATTTTCTTTTGTTTGAAATTCAGTTTGTCATCACAATGAGATGTTTATCTTATAAAGAATTATTTATCTTACAAAAAATTCAAGTAATCTTTCAATCAACGCGGAGAGTATTATTGGGAAATATCAATACAGTAGTTGTTTCAAAAAAAGAATTCATTTTAAATCTTTTAGCTTATCATAAAGATTCATTTAATTGTTTCACTAACATACAAAAAAATTTTGTTAAAGCACGGCTAAGCTATTATTTTAAAAATATATGATCAAAGCCGGTTGCTGGTTCAAAAAAAAACTACTAATCTAAAAAAAAAATTAAGTCCAAAATATGGCTGGATTATTACTTTTAAAAATATAGATAAAGGACAGATTTTCATAAATCCAACAAACCTAATAATTTCTGGAGCTAAATATGCTCGAGAGCCACAAAATGTTTTCGATTTTTCGCCTTTTTTTAATAACCGTGCAAAACCAAAATCAGTAATTTTAACATTTTCACAAGAATCAAGCAATATATTTTCACATTTGATATCTCGATGTACAACTTCCATTGATTTTAAATACTACAAATATTTTTTTGAAATCTTGAAGGAACATTTCTTATTTCAATTTCACGTTCTGCGTTTAATCATTTCAGCTTAGAAATGGTGTTAACATCAACAGAATAATTTAATAAGTTTGACTAGTACCTTCATAACCTCTATAAGTTGCCGAAAATGTATTTTTCCTTCCTTCTCATCAACCTTACTTTCACGTCTTATTTTTTGCAATAAATCACCTCTACTTGTAAAATCTTGTATAATACAAACGTACGGATTTTTTTCTATTACCTGAAGATTTTGAATTGAGGGATCAAAATTTGAAAATTTAAGGCAAAAACAGTTGTTTAAAAGAGTGAAATGAAATAATATATTTTTTTAAAATAATAAAAACATTTTAAAATAATTTGTCTAATTTTTTCTAATTTTTAAATTAATAACCTGATAATATCAATAAGTAAATATTTGATAATCTTAACAATGCCTTTATATAGAAATAAAAGTCTTATTTATTTTTTTCAAATTCAAGAAATTACTTCATAAGCTTTAATAATATTTTCATGTTGTAACTTTCGAACAAGTTCAATCTCACGTGGCAAACATTTTCTCGTGTATTTTGAATCTTTCCTAAAGTATATCTGATTTTTTATTGATAATCTGTAAGAGAAAATGAAGATAACATGAGGAATATTTAACAAGGCATGGAAAATTCAAAAGATATCTTTTTATCTGAATGATTTAATATTGAAGAAAGAGTTGTAAGATAAGAGGAAATGAAGAAATTGAGAAAATTGCATCCCTGGAATATTAATATAATATCCGGTTAATGATAAATTAATCATAAATACTCTGTTAGTGACAAATATGTCAAGTTAATGATAAAAAAATGATAAATATTCGTTATCATATTTGGATATTACCTTATGTCGATTATTTTTATAGCAACCATTTTTGCTAGCACATTACACCATCCCTTCTTCACGACAGAAAATGTTCCTTTGCCTAAATAAATTTGATTTGATGAAGAAAAATAGTGGCACTGATATCGAAAGTTCTTGGCTAAATAAATTTACTGGAACAGACTACGATTAAGGCTAATAAGACTAAATTTCCAGGGAGACTTCCAGAGATTTTCATGATGACATAAGAAACAATAAATCTGCTATCATCTTATCTATCCATTCTTGGTTGTGGATCTGAAAATGAAAAAGTGATAAAATCGAGCCGCGACGGCTTTTTTAATCCATCTACTCCTTATCATCACTAATGCTCTCTTTCCTCTCTGTTTGTCACCAATGTCCTCATAAAAAACAACTTGGAAACTTAGACAGGAATCAAGAAAGGTCACCAAGATCTTCATAGAAAATGATTCCTCGTATTTTCATTTCATTGGCCATTTCGGGAGTCAAACTGCGAATAATCTGCTCGTCTATCTTATCTCTGCTCACATGATAATCTGCACCATCTGTACTATTGTTTCTTTCGAATGATTTCTCTCTGCTCTCAAATAATTCATTCATTCTTATTTTCTCGTCTTTCCTATCTTTTCTCCTTCTCTCAATCGCTTCGTTTCTCTTCTCCCTTTCATTTTCCTTTACTCTCCAACCTCCATCATATCTTTTATTTGTTCTCACTTCTTCACTTTCTCCATTTCCTCTTGCTTCATTACATGTTTCATTATTTAACTTCTTCTTTACTTTTTTGTCATTTTCATTCATTTTCAAATTTTTCTGTGCTTCTTTAGTTTTCCCTTTATATTCATTTCTCTCCACTTTAGTCTTCCTATCATCTCTTTTTATTTTTTTTCCCTTATGATCTTTTTTCATCACTTCTTTGTCGTCTCCTCTTATTTCAGTCTGTTTTCCTCTCTTCTCATCTTCTACCATTATCACGAATAAAATGCGGAAGTACCTGCAACCAATCTCATTCCGGTATATAGCAATTCTATCTTTGAGTGATTTCTAATCCGGAAAACCGTAAATTCGTCAATACGGTGCTCTACAAAATGCGTGGAATTGGAATAATTAATTCTACTAGTTATCTGCTATAGAATGATCCGAAATACAAAATTGTTCAGCTTTTAATTAGCTAAATTTAATTTTTAATCTCAAATTCCAATCTTTATTTATTGCAATTTTTAGTATTTTACTTATTTTCACATATCAAATTCCATTCATTAAGCTCTAATCAATGTATTTTATTTTAATGAACTCTGATATCATTCATATATAAAATTATTTTTTCTTTCAAATTTCATCTCTTCCATTTTCATGTGAAGCTATGGACAGACCATATCATTAAAATACCTATATCATCAAAACACCGTCTAAGCAATTCAGACGAACAATTTAAAATGTTTAGCGAAATGAGTGAATTAACGAAAAATATGCGTAGAAATAACAACCATATTTTTATAGTTAAAAATTTATAGCATAAATTTGCATAAACTTTAATCCTTCAATGTAACACAATCATATTCCTACAAAAGAAAAGAACCATTTTGATAATATATTATTACTGTATGACAGATTTAGATGGATGAATTTTTCTATCAATATGATTAATTTCTTCACTTTTTTAATGATATTAATTCTACCAAATTTACTAAAATGTATTGGCGTTCAAGAGTGAATGGACGATTTAATTAGAAGTTGGGATTCTCGGCTGTAAATTTTTTTATATTAATAAATGATTTTTTTAAATAGAAATCTCGATGTTATTGATATTTCATAGAGGATTAGGTTTGATTTATGTTCTTAATTTTTATAATCAAAAACATGCTAAACTTTAAAATTTAAATTCAGTAGATGACAGTTGATTAAAAATATTGCATATTATCAATAAAGGAAGAGTGATTAATGAAATTATTAACAAAAAGATGAAATTATTTAAAATTCTCTAAATAATTTTCAAATATTTCAGGTTAAAAAAAATAACCATAAGTATAAGCCTACCTTTTCCTTCCAATCTTTTCTTTTTTAACGATAGTTGAAGAATTAAAATTTTAACAATTTACATTAAATTAAATGCTTTTTGTTGCTCAACACTAATAATAATGACGTTTTCCTTTTTGCGCAGCGAGCTGGAAAAAAAGATTCCTAAGCGAACGGTTAAAGAATTAAGATTTTTACGAGCTTATTAATACAAATTATCTGATACTACATCAACCAATCAATATTAAATATGATGAATATTTAGTATGGGAGTAAAATTTCTTAATTCTGTTACCCCGTCTTCTCAAGGAACTGTGTTAGTAAATAGAATTGGATTATCAAAAGGTAGAAAATGATACTTAATGGAGAATGGAATGTTTTACTCCTTATTTCATTCAATTTCAAAATCAGTAAAATTCACAAATATTCTTACTATTTAAAAATAACAATGAGAGATTGTAATTTGAAAATATAACAAAACATTTGCTTTGCAAAGTTTAAATTTGACAAATTTTATTATTTTTCGCTTCTATCCTTCACCTTGCCCAACTCATATTTTGAAGTATAATAACCAACTTTTCTTTTGGCATTCCTACATCTTATTAAAATTCAAATTTTATATTTGACATATTCTTCCGTAAAATTCCGTTATGGCATGAATTACACTTTTGCTTGATGAAATGACACACATAATGTTTGTTACGTATTAAAGAGCATCTTTAACGGGAAAACGTGAAACACCACAAGTAATAAAGGAAAAAATATTATTTCCGCAAGAAAGAATTAAAGGAGAAGATAAATACAAATAAAATATAGCAATATTTTTTATCAAGTTAATATGTCTAATGTAATATAGACTTATTATGCGACAAGAAAGTAATAGATAAGTAAATAATTAATGGTAATTAATTTGTCTTAATGAATAAAGTTATTGTTATTGCAATATCCCTATCACTACTTATGCTTAGAATTATTTCCAGTGCATATGATAAAGTAAAATCTCAACTTGTGGCAGTGAAAATTGCAACACCTAAAATGGATCCAAGACGAATGAAAATTGAACAAATGGTTTTAACTTTATTACGTGGAAAGGTGAACATTTCGTTTTATAATAGTCTGAATTAAATAATCAAACTCTTTTTTAATTAACAAATGTATTGTTTAATCTTTTATCAACTCTGAAATCAATTATAATATTTGTAATATATTTTGGAATTATTATCGCACAATTGCAATCATATCTTAAAATTTGGAAAAAAAGGAAAGAAATTTTAAATTATTTTGTATTTCATATCACATACGCACATTGCATTACTTTTTTTATAAAATTTAAAAAGAAAATGCGAAAATTTGTAATTATCACGCATTAAAATATCATATATAATGTATTATTATATATCATGTTTTTATCTAAAGCATTTTTAGAAAGTAAAATACGATATTTAAAAGTTTAAAAATTAAAAAAGATTATAAAGCAAAACTTTAAACAAATTAAACAACGCGTGCATCAATTGTACCACCATTACTACCAGATGCAACCATTTTAAAACAAATTATGAAACATGTGATTTCCTCGTCTATAACAACCTTTTAGTGTACCATATTATCATTCACTAAGAATCGTTATGAGACCTCGTCACTAAGAATCGTTATGAGACTTTGAATTTTATCATATCGTCCACAGAGAATCGCTGTGTCTCAAGTATGTCAATTGCAGGAGAAGGATGACTAGGGTGGCTGTTGGATTACTCGTATTTCCAATTTAAACATAAGCAAAAAGTAGGATCTAAGCCGGGTAATCTTAACTCGAAACTGACTTCCAAATATCTCAAATTATCTATGGTAGTCACCTGATAACTTGAAAAGCTAATCTGGAGGAGGGATGACTGAGTTGAAATCGAAAAGTTCAACTCTAGCCTAGATTTTTGTTAGATTTCTTAAATTCAGTGCATAAATGGCTATAGTTATTGAAATGTTTGAATTATTGATCATGAAGTATAAGCAATCAAGGAATTCTGCAATCATTCATGCCAACTATTTAGCATTGGAAAATGGGTATGAGAAACAAGTAAGCAAATGATATAATACATGTCATTACATAAAAGCTGCAAATATTAGAGCCGCTAACGATAATCTGATAGGAATACAACAATGTGGGAAGGTCACAGCAGTGGGATAAACATGATATGAAACAAGCTGGTAAATATATTCATAAATACATGGATCAATATTAAGAAGCTTCGAGATAACTAATTTTCAACAGTTGCATAGCAGTGATTAATTACCATTTATCGTTGATACCCTGGCTAACGTAAAAAATTTTGTTAAAAATAACACCGTTTTATCCTGTTTTTTTTCGCTTATTTCTATTTTTCTTTTCTCTTTTTTATTTGTTCGCAGTTTACTTTAAAATATTTTAATAAGAATGATTGATACGAAGTTGTTATATCTACACGTTAGAGAATGATATTTTTGTTAGATGCAAATTTGATATAAAAAATATCCCTAATTTTTAAGCCTGGCACTTTGATTAAGACTGTTAAGGGATTTCTTTACAAGTGAGTTTTAAGGCAAATGAGTTATTATGGGAAGTGACGAAAAAAAAGCTGGAAAACAATTAAAAATGTAGCCTCAATGAAACATGCAAAAAATAAATAAAAAACAAAAACAACTGTGAAATGAGAACTTATAAAATAATGTACAAAATAAACATATCCAATATAATGCCAGATTTGAAGACATTTAGTTTTCTCAACCATATTTATTATTCTTATCATCCTTATCATCTTTCTTATCCTTGCCATTATCATTTCGCTTGTCACACTTTAGTTTTAAAACTATTTTTTTCTTGAATGGGCAATGCCTGAAAAAAAATAACTTTTAAATGGATAAAATAATGGGTGCTGTTCCTATTTTAAGTATCTATAATCACTAAAGCAATTAGAAGAAATTAGATAATGGTATTATCAAAATAACATTGGCGACTAAGGATAATAGTAAGGTTTAAATAGTAAAGTAAAGTTAGTGGTCCTGAGAACATCTGATAGACTGCCCATTGTGCTAATCAGCAGTAAAACAAAAACGTGAAATAATTCAGGAGAAAAAAAGTTATCTTTAAATGATAATGTATCCATGTGATGTGTCTCACTACTTAACCAGTGGCGTCAAATTAACGAAAATATCATCGGCAGCCCCGGGAAAACCTAGCGAATGAGGGAGAGTTATGTACAAGAGCATTTTCCTGTCAGACCGTTTGTGCTAGATGAAAAAAAGGGGGGACTTACTCTAAAATGATGTTGTAAAACCACCAAGCGAGGGTACCGAGCGAATAATTCGCAGTATAGGCGACTCTCTGAAATAGCAGAAGTCTCCTTAGAACATTTCACTTCACTTAATATCTTATAACGAATGTTAAACAATTTTAAAGAGAAAAAACCTACTTGAGGTGATGAAAAAGGAAATGATCACTCACATCAAGGTATGATTTTCTTGTCCGCTTGCGTGACATATTTTGCATGGTTTCATACAGGCTAACTTTGGACATTCCTTTTTATTGTGGTCTTGAGGATATGTATACGTGGCCATGCAGTATCGACACTGATGAATCTGAAACAATGGAAGGATAGAATTAGTAATTAGATAGAAAGTTCTCTTCGAATAAGAAATATATACGCCAAAAAGCTCCATTTGTAACTTAATAAATTTAAATTAATATAAGATGAAACAAAATTTTTAAAAACGATTCAAATGAATTAAAGAATAAAACATCTTTAAGTTTGAATTTTAGGTAATCCGAATTTAAATTTGAGTCTCCAGTTCGAAATTATTAAGTAAAAGGCCTAAATATTTCCCAAAAAAAGATAAAACAAATTAACAAATTGTACTCATCAATGTCGCATAAATTTTAGTTTCTTAATAATACTCGGATTAAAATAATCGGCATATTATTTTCTTGAACCTCTCTGAAGATTTAATAACTGCAGAAAAAATGATTCAGAGTGAGATCCTTTTTTATTTTCTAGTAATTCGAATCATCAGATATCAATACGAATATAGATCAACTACTTACAGCATTAAATTCATAAGTCTTAGGCACCAAACGTTAAATTATTCTTTATTGAATGGTTTTCGACTCCATTAATATTTATTAAAAATATATGGATCACACAATTTCATTACCGATGTAGGCGGTTTAGTGCTTTGTGAATCTGGCTGCAGATTTTCAGGCGGTAAATGTGATATGGGTATGATAGTTGGTATCCCAAATAATGAAGAACTAAGATTTGATATCAATGAATCAAATTGAAGCGGATGATTTGGAATCGGATGTTGAAAAGCAGCTGATAAATAGTTGGGAAATCGCAGAGGTGAAAATGATGAAAACCTAAAATTATTTCCAAAATTATCATTCCGTGATGTTACAGGCCACTGTGACCCTTCCTGATGGTCGACTGATGCTAGTAAGTCTGGCATTGTATTTTGTCCTTCCGCTGACATTCGTCTTGGTATTATCGATGGGACTGCTGATTCTACCAAATTTATCAAGTTTTGCAAAAGGTGAATTCCTGGTTCACAAGAATTGTACAATTCCCTGAAAATTATTTTAACATAAAAACAAAAACAGCTACTGAAAGTTATCTCCCACTTCTTTTGAAAGAGAGCAAAAAAGGAAATTGAAATAGTTAAATTCATTCAGCTGCTTCGGATGTTGGCAAGGGTGTCTTAGTACTTGGAAAAAAAAGGAGATAAGAATCAATTTATCACAAATATGATAATCCGATAAAAAATAACGAGAATGCAATAACTGACCATTTATTGCAATTATGCTAACCTTTCTCTTTGCTGAACATGTTCTACTGAAAATAAATCTGTAGATAGCAAAGAATCCATGGAAGTATCATTGTTAGTATGCCTGAAATAAAAAGATTTTTTTAACAATACGTTGTATATAATTCACGTCAAAGAATCCGTAAAATGTTCGAGAATAAATGTTAATTTATTACTTCTCCTTATGACAAGTTTCATGAACATATATCATTAGCATTCAGATCAAACTAAAGATATCTGATAGTTTGAATCATAGTTTTTTGGCAAGAATAATTACAGTAATTAGATATAAGCAATAAATGACTTCACAAAGAAGTATTTTTTTTAAAAAAATTGAAATGTTTCATCAAAGAGATTATCTTTTGCGTTAAAAAAGATATGATATGTTTTGGTAAGAAAAAAAGCACAGTAAAATAAATGCCTGGAAATAAACTAATGAACTGAATTAGAGAAGTGAAGTGATGAATTTTGACCAATTAAATTTGATCAAAATTTAATAACTAAAACAAAATGAAACAATAAGCTAACCAAGTAAATCAGTGATATATTTATTTAATAAATGAAGTAATAATTTTGTTTTTTGATAATAACCAAACCATGAATCATAGAGCTGAGATTCCAGAGAACCATGTTCCACAAGAGGTAATGAGGTAAAGTGCAGCACACTCTCAATCTTCTCTCTGATGATAGGTGATGAGAGCGGTGTATCATAGCCATTATCAAACTGCAAGATAATTGGGATGATGGACGATTTAAAAATAAATTTCATTAAAATAATTATTAAGTATCAAGTGATGCTGAGAATAAGACTTTCATAATATAGCAGTGAATTAAGCAGTATGAATGTGTCAGAAGCTTGAACCAAACCAAATATTGCAATAAAGATAAGATCAAATAATTTGAACAGAGATTATCCAGAGGGCTTATTTTGAGAAATCTTTTTTGACTGCTTCAACCATATTAGCTTTGAAGAAACTATTTTTTTATATTACACCGAATAATAATCTGACAGTTTTCGATAATTTCAGTATCAGAAAGATTGAAATGCAATTGATATAAATACTAATGCAACTTAGCTGATATTAATAAATAAAATGAAATACCACTTTTTCAATTAAAACTTTTAAATAAAATATGGACCGGTTTGTACTCTTCATTTAGATTATCCCTTGAATCATCATAAAGTGTTTCTGGTCGATTTTGTCTATGATCATTTTCGTCCTTTTGATCATCTTGCTTTTGATTCTTTTCTTGTTTCTTATTGTTTTCTCGATTCTGATTCTCTTCTTGCCTCTTACTATTTTCCTGCTCCGGACTATTTTTATTATCTTTTTTTCGCTCTGGACGATATTCTCGATCATTAGTATTCATATTATGACCAACAAATCGAACCTAAAGTGATAAATAATTAACTGATCGAAATTATGCCTTCATTACTTACTAAGATGAGACTTGTGGAAACGATACTATACCCGCTAAATATTTCCGCAAGATGTATTATTCCATCTTTTAGTTGATATGTTAATTCTTGAACCTCTTGATCTTGATCCGATAATATGAATTAATTTCCACTTGCTTTGGCATTCATGCATAATATACTTTGTACTTTGGCAAAGGTTTAGATAATATTCCTCACGACTTTCGTCCCCATACTTAAGACGTTGTTTCTTTCCAAAGAAAAATTGTGATAGACAGATGTCGCAAAGTCTATAGGAATTAAGCATGAAAATGTGGAAAAGAGCGACAAATCTGAAAAGTGGATAAACAAACTTACATCCCTCAATGTAAGGTACTAAGTAATAAATGAGTGATACCTAATCAGAAATGTTGAAACAACGGAATTTGTGCAACAATTGTCGATCTTCCTCCTTCCTCCTCTTCTGTTTTCTCACGTCCGTATCAACTTCTCGATCAGAATCGGAAGTTCATATGAAAAGTTTATACGTGCAAATCTACATGTATGTCAAATAAATAAAAAAACGAAAAAAAATAAGCTTTATTCGAAACTAAATATATTAGATATTTAAGCCAATCCATAGTATGTCATTTCTCCGATAATAATCCTTGAACTATTCTACCCACCGACAGACTCATTGAGATATTCCGATTACAGTATGAATACTGACTTATGTACCATTATACATCGAGAAATACACCCGGGAATAGGAGATGTATTTCGAACAAAATATTCGCGGCAGGCTAATTTTCCCACGGTCACTCTCCCTTCCCCTCCCTCCTTGTCCTATACTACTATTTAGATTAATATTATTGATTATAATATATAGTTAGTAATTAAAAATAAAATTCCTAAGTTAAGTAAAGATTTGCAAAAAATTGGTAATAATTTATTTTTTGAATATTGTCGAGATTGCTTTACTGATTTTAAAGAATTAGAGTGAGATTGAAATTCCCATAAAGTCAGTCAGTGTACTACCTATTCTATTAGAGTTCATTTAGAAGGTATCAAAATATAACTGGAAAAAAAAATTGATCCGTAATTCGTATCAGGGGATTTGTCTTTAGAGCGCGACTCAGTCGGGAAATATGTCGTCAGTGATTCACGTCACCCATCCGTCGTCATGTTAGTATCATTTGGAGAGTATCAAAGCATTGCAAGAAATATATTTTCACAGCATGATTAATATCATCCATCCCACAGTGATAGCATTGTTTGGAAATTATCAAAACATATTGAGAATATGTCCCTAGTCATGTTAACCATTGAACGGATATCATTTGAAGATATGAAAGTATGACGAGAATACATTTTCAATGCATTCATGTCGCCTATTTCGTTGGATAAATATGAACTGTAGAATACCAAAGTGTGGTAGGAATATAGGAATATTCGTAATTGTCCAACGAATCAAGAACTACCGTACCACACCATATCCTAGAGTAAAATATTGGCCAATTTTTTTGCACCACTTATAACTGAATTAACTTCTCACACTTATTGCATAGTCAACTTCTAGTGAGCAAAGATATGCAACCGTATCACGTGTGGGAATTAGCAAAACTCTCACTATTATTAGACGTGCGCATACATCATAATAATGAGATGAGGTCACATCGGATGACCTAGAATTTATCTAGTCGAAATATTCTGAAAATCAATGTTATGAAATATTTGTTCTATATGATTCCCGACCTTTCTTCCCGATCGGTCTTCTATATACTATTTTAGTTCCCTCCTTTTAGTACTACCTTCATTGTCTTGTTTTCGCCGCCATCACTTATTATGACCTAATCGAAAGCTGTATTGCATTTCATCTGCAAAGTTGAGATGACCCCGCGTTTGCGTTTCATTGATTTTTCTTCGGGAGAGATTAACTCTTCTCTAACTTTTTATCTCTCTCTCTCTCTTTATGCTTCAAAATATTTTATTGATTTTTAACTACAGATTCTCTATTTTATGATAGCAAACCAGAAACATTCCATATCTCTAGATTTCGAGGAATAATTCACTGAAAAATTCAAGAATATAAATTGCATGATATATTCCGAGACATCATTTTATATTTGCCTTATATCTAAGTGACGGTCGATGCTTTGCATTTGTTATTATTATTAAACAACGGTGGATGAAGTTGTGGAATAGACAAAATATTTATAAATAATTTCAAAAATTTCACGCAAGAGTTTATTCTTTGCATTCTTAAATTATATTATTCAAAAAAGAAAATGAAAAAAAAAAAACATTGTACTCAATCATTATCATCGTCTATCAAAAATGAACGTATCAGAAAAAGAGTTCGAAACATCTAAAATTCAATTTTATTAAAGCCAAAGAAACAATTAACAATATTATAGCAATACAAAGAAAAAAGAATTAGTCAATAAAGAATCGCTTACTCAGGATAATAATTTCTGAATATAGTAGCGATCTTTGCGAAATAATTCTAGGATCAAAAATAATTTGCAAAATAAAAACTAATAAATTACTTTCCAAAGGATCGTCTTATTTTCCAATCTTCTGAATCATTTCTGATCACTTTGATCTAACTTAAACATTTGATATTCATAATTCATTTCTATTTTGGCCAATAACGCTACCACGGCGTAATATTAAATTTAAAGTATTTTGAAGTTATGTCGCTAATTTAAAATGTTGTATGAAACTTAAAAAGTCCCTTTTTTCAGTATACATGATAATTTTCCATGGAAGTTATTCACATGTATGGAAAGCAGTTTAATTTGGTCCGATTACTACCACCTTATCTTTTACATAATATATCCATAAGTATGCAATCGATAATAATTGTGGTATTCTTTTACTCGAAATTATTAATGCAAGAAGTTTTGTTCCATATTTTATTTTGTGTCATTTGGAATATCTTGACTGCTGATGTCACACAATCCTCTTCAAAAGATCCTATAAGTAGCCGATGGAATCATTTGGAAATACGCATCTGTCGATTCTGGCAAATTATCGACTGTGTATTGATAATAAATGAAATTTTTCTAATAGGAAAATGATCAAAAATTGTTTCCTAATATGTTCCTGTTAATTTTAAAAGTTCTATTTAAGTTAAATTGACTTTGGACGAAATGCAATTTTAATACGATTTTAAGAATCAGACTTTTCTACCTCTAAAAACGCTTTTATTTCAGTTTTAATTTCTGAATCATTTTTAATGTGGCGAAGAAACTTCTAATATAAAGATTATTACCGGGAAACGAAATTTTAGTTGACCAGAATGATAATTGCTGCAGCTATGATAGTGACCATGGCAACAATTTTGTGCTCGAGAAAGAAGAAAAAAAAGGCGAAGAAGAAAGATTTAAATGGTTTACAAAATTCGCTTGTCCTCAGTGAAAAAAAGAAAGAAGTTTGTTTCCTGATGTTCTTGTATCCTTTCTTCTAGCATTTTTTTAGAAATGATTTGCACAAGAAATTATTTGATAAAAATTTCGAATAAGGAAAAGAAACATTTAATATCTCAATTTAGAGGATTTAACAATGACCTTTCTGATTTTTGATTCCTTATTTTATATGAGCAAATAATATATAAAAAACAATTTTTTTCTTTCGGTTTCTTTTCGGTAAGTAATTCAAATTTGTTCCCATTTATTTCCTAACGTTTGTTTTCAAAATTATATCGATATAATTTATTATTCATTAATTTGAAAGGATTTTACTATATGATTTTTATTACATTACCACGTTGCACTTTATTGCTTGCTTATTAATGCGTGAAAATACGCAAAGTCTAAACGTATTTAATTATATTATATTGATTGATCTCTAATTCTATTCGATCGATTGTTTTTTTTATATTTAGATTAAAAAAAATATGTCCAAAAATGAATTAAAAGTGAAAGAGAATTTACCAGTTCCATATCTTCCAACGAGAAAGATAAATGATAAACAGGCATGCCATTTTCTATTCCTTAGAAATTTGTAAAATCCTCCTTAAATCAAGAAGAAGCTTTATTTGATCCACGCAATTGGCCTTTTGAATCTCAAGTTCTCGATATTTTCGGAAGCATTTTGATTATACATCTCTTTTCCGATTCAAGCAGCTATTTCTGATCACTTCCATCAGGAATATTTTCTACTTTCTTCTCAGACTAATCATTACAAATAAAACATGAATATCACACATGCTTACGTATTGTTTTTGTCCTTCTCTTTGTTTCCATCATTCCAATTCTTCTTTGCGAAAAGAACGAAATTGACGATACTTCTGAAATTGAAAAAAATTTATAAATCATAAATAAGAGGAATTCACATCTACTGCATCTGGCCAATAATTTATTTATGTTTAGTCTAGTTTAGCATCATTTAATCAATTTTTTTATTTAAATTATGATCAGTGCAGTTATTTAAGGTTATAATATTTTATAAATTTTCAAGAGAATGTTGAGTGATAAGGAAAAAGAAAGAGCACATTGTAAACATATTGTATCGCCAGGTCAGGTTAGAGTTTTTTTGATGTTTAATGATAATTTTGAGAATAATTGTTGAAAATGGATATATCTTCGATATTTTCGAAGTATTTTTTTTTATTTAGAGCTGAAAAATTACTAAAATGAATACCATTTTTTCGTCTTCTAAATAATTTTAATTTTCTAGTTCGATGGTATAGGTCCTTCCAATGATGATTTTGGACAATTTGATAATCTAGATGAGAAAAAAGCATTTTATCCTCCTGTTACGGAACCTACACCATCAGCAAAACGAAAACGTGAAGAGGCACTTGAAAAAGATAAAGAAGAGAAGATCAAAGAAGGATTTTATCAGGTGAACTGTTTCAGAATTACAGTATACTTACACATATATAAAGAAAAATAGTTGACTGATCTTTGATTCTGCGAGTTAGTAAAGTAATTAGCGATAGTTTATAACTTCAGTTAGCTTAATTTTCGCACATGACAGTCTTTTGTTGTAGCATGAAATACATTAGTAAAATAATCCTGAAATTCAGAAAAGGATATTGGATTTATGGAAAGAGTGGTGTGGTGTTGGAGAGTTGCGTAATTTTTTTGATTTAAAATGTTGTTAAATTTCAAATTTCATTAGGCGTCTTTGTCCAGTAAGCGATTATTATTCCAAAAACAAACGGATCGATGTTAATGTTTGCAGTCACGATCCGATGAAGATGACACACTTGAACCAATCAAGAGTTTAAAAGACGAAGAGACAGATCCAGCGGATAAATCAAATGCGTCAAAAAAAATTACGAAAATAAAAAGCACTTCACATCAAGTTGATCAAAGTAGAAAATTAAAAAGTTATGCAAACAATGAAAAAGAGAACGAAAAATGAACGAATAAAACAATGCGACTAAGTTAAATCAAAAAATCCAATAATACATATTAATTATTTGCACATTTATGCGGGATCGTTAATCCATTAAACGATTTGTGCCCACTATATAAATGATTCTTGCTGAGCGATTTCATCTGTTCTTTTATCTATGAGTGAATAGCTAAATTTAACATTTTTATTTCAATAAAAAATTCAATTCTCTTTTCGATCATGCTGGAAAATTATTATCTCATTGAAACTGTAACTTCCATCGCTATCATATGATTATTTTCTCAGAAATAAGCATGATTATATTGCTGTGCTCTTCTGATATCTTTTTAATCATCATGCCATTTCGTATCATGGATGATAGCGATTTGCAGTCACAAAAAAAAAAGTGGCGAGGATTAATTTTTGAGCAAAGTCAAGAGCTGTTTAGAATCTAAAAATGTTTGCATTTTTTCTATCTTTTTTTTTTCTATCCTATTCGCCCTTAATCGAAATAATATTTGCTTTATTCATTGAGCAGTATATTCTTTCCTTCAAAACTTTTAACCTTCCACATTCACATTACTGAAGAGTTGCAAATATTATTCCTATTCCAATTTCTTCCGTTTACATTTGGTATTCGGTGATGATAACAAATCGTCGGAAGAGAAATAAGAAAACTTAAGATCTCAAAAAAATCTATCATTTTAGATTTTAGCATTGGAAATATTTCAGTATTTCTTAATCCGAACTCATTTACATTACTTTATATCGGAGAATATTAATAAATTATTGATGTAAATATAATCATTCTATTTGTATGATGTGGATCAAAAAACAAGACAATCATTCAGCAGAAGTAGATAAGTTTCACCAAGTTACGAAGTACAGAATATAACTATTCAACAAAAAATGAAAGCAACATGGAATTCATTGTTAACTTCAGCACACGTGAAAATTACTACTAACTTCGGTATATCACACAATGATCGCATGATGAGGTTTCTAGACAGTCTCGAGTCTAATTGTGATATCACTCAGTCATCGACACAAGCCAATAATAGATATTTACATTAGATTACACAGTTATATTACTGATAACAGTTGGCAGTAACATTTATAGGATCAGATGTTGATAATACCAAAAGATGATGATTTCGATTTGATAAAAAAGATGAGTGTTATACTATTGATAGTACGATAGAATAAAGCTAAAAATCTGAAAACGAATAAAGTTTGCTTTCCTTCTTAATTGTGTTAATATCACTTGTCATTTTTCAAATTCTTTTTTTATAATATAATTCAACAAATCTCTGTTGGAATAACCAAAATACTTCATATTTTCATGACTCACTATCTAACATAAATTATTGTCATGATATCTAAAGTAATGAATCATTTACCTAATTCTCTCTTTATTCCTCATTCTTCAATAATAAAATACCATAAACCAATTAGTCTATGTATGAAGTTTATACAGCGATACGGAGTTCTTTTAAAACCTCCCCGACTCGAATATTTTTTTGATAAAATAATTTTTTTTTTGATGCTTTTTTAAACATCTTCATTAAAGAAATACTTGCTATTCATTCTAAGTATCATTTTGCTCCTTAGTACAATTCTTCCAACGATTTTAACTTTTGATTTTGCTTCAAATGTATTAACGATAAACCTTTATTTTATTGTGTATACAACACAAATGAAATACTAATGGGAATGAAAATTATCGTGACGCCTTTCGATCGAGATAGTTTATTTCCGTCGCCACTCCCTAACAAGAAGAAAACTTCTAGGACAATCTCCATCAAATGTAAAAAAAATTCATGAAGCTCCAAAAGCTGCCTAAATACTTCACTTAATTCTAAGATTTATTGTCAGTATGAAACAATACAAAATCTATTTCGAATTTTATTTTTTAAAATTTCCACCTCTGCATATTGTCCACGATATCCATATCCATCAAGACCCAAGAGGAAAAATATCAACCGCGATTAACAAACAATTTTTTAATTCAAAGTTTTAAAATTTCATGCTTCACAATCAATCTGTATCCTTTCATTCTTTTACAATTTTCGTCTATTTTTCGAATCCTACACTGTTTCTTAACAATTTCGGATTACTCGAGCAAATACATCGCTTCATTTCTAAGAATTTTTACCTGTCGTATTTGCACTCTGTGTAATAATTAATAATTAACATTATCAACATATGCCACCAGAACACATTTTCAAGCACATGAACTAAATATTCCTTTTTTGATGATGTAGCGAAATCCAGCAGCCATAGTGGTAATCAGAAAATATTCAGAACTATGATGAAATTAGAAAATCTCCCGAACCATAAAAAATTTCAAATAGGTTCTGAAGAACTTCATTTAAAGACTGAAAATTTCAATTAACATTTGCTATCTATTTAAAAGCATAATATGACATTGAATACTTTTAGAATTGGATAATAAATGTATAAGTCATGCTGCATTGACATTGCTTTCATTAGGAGAAACAGAACTTACTGAACGAAGATGGTATTATTCTAACAAAAACAACGATGACACGAGTATGCATAATCCTACAAAAAACATGAAAAATGCCTGAATGCACATAAAGGTAAAGAAAATAATAATAATAGTGTCAAACAATCGCTAATACGAAAGAAAGTAAAGAAAAAATGATGCCAAACAAGATGCCCAAAAATAATTACTTTTTACTGAAGCCATATCACAATTACTTATTCTTAATGATCTTTTCCAAGAAACTAGTATTAAGTTTATCCCCTCTTCTGTATTCCATATATTCTTTTAGACACTGGCCAAAAGGATGAAGAAAAAGGCTATCCTTCGAGCCACATCATGGCTATAAAATTTCTCTAAATGCTCGGAAAAGGAAACATTACAAAAAAAAAAAAACTTTTTGATAGTAAAAAATTTTAGCAGAAAAATACAGACAAATTGATGGCATATTTTTTTGCGGCAACATAAATAAACAAAAAAGAGTTATTCAAAAAAACAAAAATGACTGAAAAAAGAACAGCACAGAGATTACAAAAATTATGTTTAATGGAGAAAGTATGTACTATTCTGAAAGAAAAAAAAATCAATGGAAAATCAATGAGATGTGCTGTTTAAATAACAATCAATAAAATAATATGTATGGTTTGAATTAAATTAAATTTTAAAAAATAGCGCAATGAGAAAGTGTTTGAGAATTTGAAAAATATGTTGGTTGTTCAAAATTGTTTGAAACGATTCCTTCGTACAGAAATTCAAATAAAAGAACTGCCCTCCTAATATTGTCGCTTTATTCCGTTTACTGATTTCCACCTTGTGGCTGCTGCTGCTGCCAATAACTGAAACATATTAAAAAATAATAAACAAAACAAAAAAAGATTTCTTCATCTTTAAAAATTTCAGACTTTATAAAATATAATTTTGCTGTACTTCTTGAAATATTGGAGCTTTGGAACTGCCTCGTCTTTTACGCGAAACCACGTAAATATATTCAAATCTAATTCTCTACTCTAAAAATTAAATACTGAAACTTGAAAATTTATTAACAATCACAATATCAAAATAAAAATTTACTCTGCCATTGTTGCTGAACAAGCTGTGGATTGCTGTAATATTGCTGATAGTAATTCCAGTACTGTTGTTGTGCTGCAGCACTACCACCAGGACCACCTGATGCACCATTTCCATAGCCATACGCTCCATAGCCACCATAATTTGCATATGCTTGGGCTTGATTATATGCAGTGGCCTGTTGGCTGTGACCCTGATAAAAAAAATAAAAAAAAAATCTGAATTTATAAATTTGCTTAACTTCCCACAGGCAGTGCAAAAATTACCATTGGTATATTTGAAACTAGACTATAACTTTAGTCAGAGATGACCAATGAGGCAAAAAATGAAAGCCTATAATCCATGAAGAAAAATCACTGATGACTTACTTACCTCAGGTGTTCTTCCCCAAGAGCATTTTATATTCTGACCGCAAAGTTCTTGTCCGTTCATTTTGCAGATAGCATTGCAAGCAGAATCTTTTTTGTCAAAACGCACAAATGCATATCCTTGGGATTTAAAAATTCGGACTTCAAGAATACGACCGAATTTGTCAAATGCCGCTCGCAGATCTTCATCTAAAAAACATTATAAAAACTAATGCTTAAATTCAGTAATAAAAATATGTGTGATCAATATAATAAATGGACAATCCTAGAAATTGTCTTTAACTTCATAAATTAAACTGTGGAAGCACAAGTAATTTCAAGCCTGATAACTCGAGAAATGAATGTGCTACGAAAACTTCAATATTATAGCACTTTTCTGACACTGACCATGCGATAATGCTTCATAAATGTACCAAGACGGTCCATTATAGTAGCAACACAGGTGAGCTCTTAGGAAGTGCTTTTATATCCAATAACTATTATTTATAATACGTTACGTGACCAACCGTTAGCGCTAGAATTCACATTTCCAACATAGACAGATGTATTGTCCGGACCCGTCTGATTATAGACGTCATCGTAATTCAACTCTGTGCGTCCATACTGTCCATCACCAGCACCAGTACCAGTTGGTTTGCGTGTTGCCCAATTTGTGCGAATTGTTCGTCGCCCCAACCATTGACCATTCATTTGTTCTATTGCCCGTTCTGCCTCCTAAAATCGAAATTAGTACTTTTCACTGAAAATGTCCTGTTTCTCTATTATATCACATTTAATATTCAAAAATGCATAATGTCCTACTTGGCAGATACTTTTCAACCCACTGAAACTAAAACCAATTCAGGGTGCAAACGAAGAGCATCAAATTAAAATTCAGCATTTCTCGGAAACAGTAATGATAATGCCTGAAGTTCCTCATTAAAAACTAAGAATATCACTACAAAAAAGCGAATCATATATAAAGATTATAAAATTTACTTCTCTCTTCGGATAGGAAACAAATCCATAGCCTTTTGATTTTAAAGTTGTTGCATCCCTAATTACTTTCGCATCACTGCAATAAGCAAAAATAAAAAATAAAAAGTACGATCTGTGGACATTTAATTATAATGACAAAAACCAAAAGGTTTCAAAATTCTCATTCCTAATGCTTTAAGTCTAATCAATTACAAGTGAGAGAAAAAACTTACGACACTTCTCCGAATGGAGCGAATGCATCTTTTAATGCCTTGTTATCAACTTCTGGTGACAAATCGCCAACAAATACATGAAAATGTTTGCTGGTATCTACTTTGGCTTGTGATCCCGGTTCTGTGGCCCAGTTTACTTTCATTTCCTAAAATTTTACTCTTATAAATATCCTCTAAATACTTATACGTTCTAAAAGAATCCAAACTGAATTATGCATTCCTACTAATATCTAGCCCTATATCCCAATGTCATTTTGAGCAATGAAAACTTTCTTTCTAAATATATATCGTAGCAAAATATAAAACCGAACTAACAGTTTTTATTATTTTATTTTACAAGCTATAATTTACTACATAATTAAAGTTTTAAAATTAAAGTACAGCCACAGCTCCAATAATAATGAAAATTTCTTGTTTAATTATGAAAAGTTTTGGTTCTGAACAAACTTTTTTCCAAAAGTACTCTTTTATTCATTGCTTGAAGTGCTTGCGCAGCAGTGTAGTGATCAGCGAATTCCACAAAAGCATAAGGATCATTAGTTCCCTGCAAAGTGAATATCAAAAATAATTTAGGTTATGTGCTTTAATTTGATCTGATGCTGTCACATTTCTGTTTTTCTTCAATTCAAGCAAAACAATTTATCACAAAAATTTAGAAACAATTCAAAACATGCAAAATCGAAGGATCCAAAAATGAAACAGCATCAAATGTTGTTATAAACTGATACTCACCTGCTTCCTTTCAACTGAAACATATCCTTCCTTTCTCGCACCTACTGCTACTACTACTAATATTTTAACCTTTTCCTCCTTTTAGGTGATTGGAATCAGAATACTGCATAATTCGGATACTTACCTTTTTGTTGGGTAGTGCAGTCTCAAGGCTATTTGATTCAAGGTTTTTCTTTCTAATGAGTATGCATGATTTTTCTTTTTGTTTTAATAAGTAGAAATTGTAGAAAATTCGACAATAATAAAAAGAAGGAAAGCGAATGAATGAAGTGAAAAAGAATGAAAAAATTCAAAGATATAATGAAAATGATGAAATAATTAAATTTGAAAAATTGGTACTTAGCCAAAGAGCGCGAAATGCCCCGGCATGTTTGTCAGTTAGAGTCTGTGTATATGAGACAACTTGAGTACACTCTCCCTGTTCTCCAAATATTCACATATTCATATCATATCCACATCCTGTTTGTGAGATGTGCAATAAAGTAGTAACAGTGGTAGTTGTAGTAGCAATCAGCATGAAGTAATCCTTACCAACAACGCCATGTGTATATCTCCCTTATTATCTGCATACATATCATGTCACGTCCGATTTTTCTTTTTCTATTGAAAGGATAAAAATTCAAAATTTTTTAATAAATGTACCAAAAGATATGAAGAATGAATGCGGAAAAACTAAAAAAAAAATTTGAACAAGAAAAAACAATAAAGCGTCGCTACCCACCAAAGCGGACGTGAATGATATTGTAAACAATAACAAGTTGCAAAAAGAATGCACATATTTCTCTCGATATCTCAAAATTTTAACTACTACACTCTAATCCTAAGGAAAAAAAACATACATCAAAGATGACTTTTGTTTTCGTCACAGCACCAATTTGTCCAAATAATGTGGTGATGAAGTCTTCAGTTATACTTGGATCCAAATTTCCAACATAGCTGAAATCATCATAGAGATAGTAATGTGTCTAAAATTTAATGAATAGTGACATATGCCATAAACATTCAATTAGCAATAAAGAGAGAAAAACTAGAAGTATAATACTGTAATACAAGTCTAAAAAGAACATACACAGTTCTTGGTTGATGATCTTCGCTTCCAGTATCAAATCCAGCATTCTGCGCTGCTTGGAAATGATAACGAGCATTGTAAGCTCCTCCTGAGCTGCCGCAACTACCACCTCCACCCGTTCCCGGACCCATCACACTTTGCATCATGCCTGTTTCATCATGTCCATAAGGAGTGGCTACTTGTTGTCCATAACCATATGCTCCATAGCCGTATGAGTTAAACTGCAAAAAAATAATGATTCTAAAATGAATTTTATTCTATATGATCTTTTCCAAAGTATTAAGACAAAGTATTATGACTGTTTCTAAATCTTCTGAAAATAAAATTGTGAACTGAACATACTTCTCCTTATTTTTCTAGACTTCTTAGAAATCATCATTCGCTTCTGTTAAAAAAATAATCAATGTCAATTTCCCACTACATACACAGAACTCAGAACAAACCATCCCCTTACAACTGGCAGATAACCATGTGTTTTCAAATTATATACACGCATACGAAGGCAATACTGACATGATCATTATACAACATTTACTTCTGAGATTAAGGTGACATCTAATGGTCAACAAGCCATACCTCTTCTCGTATTCGTTTCGTCAACTGATTAAGTATAAAATCATCTGCGCTTCTCTTCACCTTCACCATCTTAGAGAAGTGTTATATTATGGTATCAGTCACTATGTACTATACTAGTATGTCACAATACCAATAATGTATGGCTGTTTTTCAAACATCATCATACAAAGGGAAAGGGAGGTCAAAGAGGACTATTGCACACAGTGACTAAGAATATATATACATCGTTTCTTTTAGACTGAGCATTTGTCAAGCGGCTGATCGGCTTCTTCTTCAACCCTTCATCTCAATTTTTCAACTAGTTGTATTACTTTGTTTAAAAATTTATTTATTTGTGAACTCTATTTTACTTTATTGATAGATTATCTTATTTCACTAAACTTTATCGTTTATCTTATCCCTGATTTTTTTTATTCCTCTCAAAACCTTAACATGAATTAGAATGAATTGATCTTTTCCTTATTTTCAATACAAAAAAAAAGAAAGATAACTTACAGACATTGCTGTTATCTGTAAACAGGAATTAACTGTATTATAATAATCGGCAGCTGAAAATAACTAATAATTAACATGAGCGATATCATAAAGCTGCAGTGATGCCGGGAAAGCAGTAATATGAACATAAAGTAATATATATGAGTGATAAGACATTCCTTTTTTATTTTTTCGTTTCCTAATTACCTCATTGAAAGTTCCAGATAATTCGATTCTAGGGTTTCTAATTTCAATCAATGAGAAAAGAGTATGGTTATCACAGGGACTGAGCGGATAGCATGAAATGTAGAGTTGGGAATATCATAGTGAGGATATGAGATTAAGAAATTTTACAAATAACATTATATATCATCAAGAATATACTGCTATCATTCTATCGGAGAATCCGGTTACGTGCCGAAGTCCGGTTACATGCCAGTTACGTGAAATAGTAATGCATCGTAAAAAAAATGATATATCCACGAAAACCACAGATGTGTCGCATGATCCACAAACTTCTCTCTTTTCAAAAATTTATCAAACATTTGATAATACTTCCCCCAACAACACACCGTCCTCCAGAAAATATCTTCCGACGTGACATCCCCTCACTTTCTCATACCTAAATGTTTCCTCTTCCTCACAGAGCGCTGATGTCATCCTTGCAACGTTGACTAATCATCTCGGTCTGAAATTTGATGTCCCATACTAATCAATGTGTGCAATTTCGCGCATAACACCTGTGCTGCAGTGTTGAAATTACTCGATTTGGTATATATAACAAAACGGATGTAATGGATGAGAAAAACATAATCAGATTTTTATCAATGATATGTGCAGAAAAGGAGATATGGAGAACATTTGAACATATGCATATAATTGCTGATGTTTTTCTAATCAAAAATATGGCAAACTCTGATGAGTACTTCGGAATGACATTAATGTATATTGAACACATTTGTGTTTCTCGTAGACAAAGGCTTTCATCTTTATGTAATCATCATTTTAATGAATAACTCTTCAGTTAGCATAAATTTCAACCAAAAGTTTATTTTTTTCGCAACAGACGGCAACATCAATCGAAAAATATTTCGACTTCTAATCGACACAGTTACCAGGCATAACCATGCAATTATATATGTGACGTTAGAATCACATTTTTTATTCGGCATGTTACTTGGCATGTTCAGTAATTCATCCCTTTTCTATATTCACCTATTATGCATCTTCCATCCTTCTATCGTTTTACCTCCCTTCATGTATAAAATGTTCCTATAAAAATACCTCAACAACTTATTGCGATAGTTTGCTTCTTTACTAAGAAGAAATGTCGCAGACATATTACAAAAATGAAATCATCGTAGTTTCTCATCATTGATTTAAGACGACCTTAAAAACGACAGTTATTTGTAGCCCAGTATTTCTGCTTGAAAGATTTATTTCAAATCGATAAAAAAAACATCGGATGATTGTGCCCGTGTGCGACTATTATTTTGAAAATGTCCTGTACTTACGCACTAAAAATATCTTACCACTCTGTCCAAGTGACGTCACTTAGATAGCAACCAGTCCAACCCTCAAACCATCTCGCTCGTCAGTCTTCGTTGTAATTACCTAAGATTGATGAAGTACAATTGAAAAAAATTTCACTCTCTACGATAAAAGCATATACTGTAAATGTGTTTACTGAAATGCTAGAATTTCCATTGTCATTCGTCTACTTCTAATGCTTTTTACCACTACTATTGAATGGAGTTTAACTGGGCAATTAATTATGACGAAAAGAACGAAGTAACAGAGCAATTTTCCAATAATACAGTCCTGTGTTTTCGGAAAATTCCTCATTTTCACTACCTCATTCCAATCAAAATTTAGCCAGCTATATTATTCCTTGATTATTTACAGTCATCTCTTGCTTCAAATCAACTTTATCGGATTCTCATCATCATCAGAAAATGTTTCCAGTACTTTGGCCATATCAAGATGATCGCTCTTTCTCTGTTGTAACATCGCAATCAAGTATAGAAACAATAACCATATAATAGTAATATTTAGAGACAGTCCTACTAATTACGGTGTGACCCCAGTAACTCATACTTCACTTCGTCATTTAGTACGCACTCGACACCCAATACGAAATTTTTCATTTGATTAATGTTCGTTCTACTTTTTAGCGGTGGATGGCTACATGCAACTTTGCGATGGCGCGTCTTTCGACAATTTGAAAATCTGTTATGATTCTCTTTGTTTTTTTTTTTTTCAATCTTGGCTTATTATCACCAACTCGACCTGGTCTATTATGATTTCAGAAGACAAGAAGGTGGTCTTTTCCTAGTTTTATGACATATGCCAGAGTTTCTTTTTACACAAACCAATTTCAGGGAATTTTGCGAGACAACAGCTTCTTTCCTTTCTCATTTCTCATAAATACGTATTGCCATTTTTTGACTGATTAATATTTAAAATGTGTCAACTGTCATTTTAATGTTAAAAGCTGAATAGAAGGTAATAAATTGAAACTGAATTATTTTTTTCTGCAAGAAATCAAATCAGATAAATGTTTGCTATCAGCAAAACAAATGCATTATAATAGAGAACGCCGTGCCAAAATCTTTGATTTTAATACCATAAATGGTTTAACGAAGTTGGAAAAAATCGTTTCAAACATTTGAAACGAAAATTGGTGACAGAAATACCAACAGATCATTTCTTGCATTACGCGGCTGCCAGCCAACTCGAAAACGTCTGCGGTGGAGCTTTGCTCTGGAATATTACAGAAGAATAACAATTTTTCTTCATAAAAAAACAGATGGCTTCAGAACTCGGAACTAAATATTATTTGCTAATAGTTTAATATTTTCTAATATATTCTAGTATGTTTATTTTTTTTTAATGACATTTTAATTTATAATGACTGTTGCATTGAATGCTTTTTCTGAATCGGATTTTTCATAAACAAGAAGGGAAGAAATAAAAATTTTGAGTTTGACATTATGCGGAATAAAATTCTTACCGAAACATCAGCTCGGCCATTTTTGGTAATAACGGTACCATCGGATTTAATCACAATAAGCATAGGGATTCCAGCAACTTCGTACTTATTTTTCAGTTTCCTTAAAATGCAAAAATGAAAACAAGAGAAATATTCGCTCAAGAAATTACTTTCATATAAGTCTTAGAGCTAACCATTATGAACTGACTACGATAACTTGTTCTAATAATTGAAATTTTTTTGCATTTTGTGAAAGAAAGGATGTATCAATCAAACTTTGTACTTGTTTATCAATCAGCAATTTCTTACTTATTTTCCAATTTTCTTAAAATAAGGAAATGATAACAAAAATCCAACGAAAAATTTAAATAAATCTTAGAGTGAAAACCATTTTTTGTTTGAAGTTAGTAGACTTATACAATAACAATAAACTCTGCACGTGAACAATTTCAAGAGTAAGCAATTCTATTTTCAATTTTTTTCGTAATGTATAAAAGAAAACCTCTCCCATTTACCATATCATATTCGATTAATTGTTAGAAAAACGCTTGTAATTATATTTAATTAGTTAACAGTGAGTTTTTCAAGCGAAAAAAACGAACTCGATTTCAGTGGAACCAAAAGGAACGTGATACCAATCGCCATGTGATTCTTTTAAATAGGTATCCAAATCTTCTTCTGAATGATCTAGTGAGACAAACACTATTTCAAATTGATCATCATCCACTTCTTCATAAAATTCCTGAATATGTCAACGACATAATTAATATCCATATTTTTAAATAAAATGAAATTTGGAAATTCTGTAAGAAAACAATTCCGAAATTTGATTTGGTTTCTTTAAAACTCTAAAACTCGGAATTATTGCATTCACTTTCACATGAACAATAATTCCAGTTTTTACAGATTATAGGCTGGCAACAATTTGATTCCTTCTCTTGCAAAAATAAATAAGAAATATTGCATAATACGAAGCTTCATATACTGAAATTAAAAATAAACTGAAAAGCATAGTTTATTTCAACTATTTCTTTTTCCTTGAACCAACTATTACTTCCTCAAGATCGATCTTTAAGCAAGGGAAATGTCTCTACAGTAATGAGTGCAAAAAGTGCTTCCGGGAATCATATTGAATATGAAGTCGAGGTTTTTATGCTAAGAAATTAATATCTCACTTAGAAACAAGTTTGATATATTGATTATTTGTTTGAAATATATTGGGAAATGGATTTCACTTTTATTTTTATTTAAAAGAAGTTTAAATAAATTTTTAAATAATTATTCAAAATAAAAGATGTCAGGAATTTTAGCGATCCCTACTCTGACTGATAAAAATTATAATAATTTGAAATTCCTAGTCCTTAAGGTCTTTCAATTTTATACCGATTCGCTTAATTATGAAAATTTGAAGCTTAAAATCACTTTAAGGATCGGTGTAAATTGTCGACACGGTGGACACCAATGTGCTGAGAAATATAATGCCACAACTTTTTTGTTCTGAAAATAACGATATTTTAAGAATGAATCTCTGCAAAATAATTCTAAGAAGCAAAGTAGTAATAATTTAACGGCACTTATTTTTTATTTTCGTATATTTTTGCGACTGTTATTATCTCATTTATAAATCATTTTAATTTGAATTAATAGAAGACTTACGGCCAGCACATCGCTTCCTTTCTTTATTGTACCATCCGTTTTTTTCAGATCGACATTAGCTAATAAATCAGCCATTTCTTCGGTTCGCAAAATAATTTAACAAAAATGTAGCTCCGCACCTGGTAATATAAAACATAAATGAGGCAAAAGCAAATGAAAATACTTCCAAACTTCTTTAAGCACTCGCGATATTTTCAGCCATAAATTTTTAATCTGATCAAATATTCGTTAATACTACAAGGGAAACTTTAGAATGATATAAAATTAAGTAACCAAATTAATGATAATATTTTCCCAAAGAAGTAATAATAGTTGGTTTTTGATTTTTATTATTTCCTTTGTATTCTAAGCAATGCTTTTAAGTGGAATGTTCATATTCAGAATTATTTCTTATGGTTTCTGCTAAGTATCATTTAATAAAAAAGAAAATAAACAAACAATGACTTTTTCTAAAACTGTAAAAAAATTATCAAACAGAAAAATAAGAAGTAGTCATTCAATTTGTGCGCCTTAAAATAATCGATTATTGTTAATCTTAAACATAATGAATATCCACTGACATAACTCAGTGATATAAAAACTAAAAAATGGCATTTCAATATATGAAACAGAACATAAGCAAATTCCCAACAATTTTCGTTCCAAAATCAACAAGCATGTTTCATATCGTTCCAATATTTTTGTAAATAAAGGATATGACTGGAAGAAGACTTTTACTAAGAGTAAGGATGATACAAATGTTCAAGTTGGCAAAAAAAAATTCTGCACCCTTATTTGATTCCAGAAAAATTCCACTTTCGTATCATCCTTTTATTTCTTATTTTCATATACAACTTATATATACAAATTTTGTACTATGTCATTTTTTAATAATTTCAAGAATCTAATTATAATAAATAATGCTGGCTTGAAAATCACCTTAATACTATTAATAACGATACTATTTAAATGCAGTAGTAAATGGGAAGTTAATTACCATTTAAATACCAAACCACTGTTACCTTAGAGATATATTATTAAGGTTCTGCTTGGAAATTTCTCGCTATTCATCAACAAGCAAACTTTTATGGGAAAGGATGTAATAATTGTTGTTTTAGAAATATCGTTAAAGTGTTGCTTGAAGATATTGCATTTACAAGAAAAGCAAAGTGCTGTCACTGCTATCTAAAATTTGTATGTAAAATGAGTAAAGAGAAAAAGAAAGATGACAAGGATTGAATAGAACTGAACAGAAATTTTTTTAAGGGCTGGAAGTGCTTGCTGGAACTGAGCGATGATCAGACAAAATGTTACTTTAAAGCATAACATCCAAACAATGCTAGTAACAACACATTTTAAAATATAACACTGTGATAAAATCACAAGAATGAAAAAACAGTTAACATAATTTTTCTTGTCATGAAAAAAGATGGTAACTAGAGGCTCCGAAATCTTTTAAATTTTCGTCTTTTCCAAACAGTGTATTTATAAAGTTTACTTAACAATCATAAGATAAAAGAAATAAATCCACTATAAAAAATCTCAGAAATTTTTTGATCTCTAAGAGCACTAACATTAGCTCGATAATAATTCAACTCAGTGCTAACGAGTGATTCGAGAGAAGCTAACATTTTCATATAATCATACATGATAAGGAGAGGAGACATAACGATTACTGAGACTTGCTTACTAATTCAGTCAACATAAATGATCACAATTCAGCAATACTTCATTTTCTGTTTAAGCTAGATACAGTGAATCATTTTATTAGTAAATATAAAATAACTCCTCTTAAAAATGTGGGAAATAAAACTATTTCTCCACTTAATATGAAGAACAAGTATATTCAACAATGAATTAAAACTTATAAAAAAATTTTGTCTTATTTATTAAAAAAAATCATTTACAATAAAATTTACTTATCTCTTTCGAGATAAATAAATCTTATCAGGCCTTTATATTAAACCAATACTAATTTTCCACTTTTTTAGTGTCGATATCGAATTCCCCACATCTGGAAACTGTAGAAAACTGTTATAATTTTAAAAAAAATTTTTCTTTAGAAGATACATTATTACAGTATATTCAAATTATTACATAAGCATAATCGGAATTTTTGAAATATTTTATTGATATATTTCACAAGAGAAAAATATTTTATTTACAATCATAAATTGTTATGTACTATGCGATGCGATGAAAGGAAAAATAAGATTTAACATAATATATTATGACATAAAGCCTAAACCTAAGCCTAAGGCTAAGGCCCCCCCTTCCCATTTCCGTCTCCCATATATGTATGCGTAAAATAATCGATACGTATAACAAAATCAGCGCGTGAAGCTATAATCCATACATCTTTCATAGATTCTCGTATCAGCTTTTCGAGGTATCGAAGATTTAACGCACTAAAGAAATTAACGTTGTTTCTTAGAATACTAAAAAGAATGATCAGATAAATTTTGCAGGAAATGTAAGCAAGCTTTTACTTTTTTGAACAAGCAAGAGAAGAAGCCGCTATTTTTATTATCCAACAATATCATTCGTTTCAAATTGGGAAGAAAAAAATATATTTTACAATGTCCCAACGCTACTTTTTAACTACTTGTAAAAATCGCATTTAAGGAACGAACGAATTTTTTTTTCAGAATTAAGAATGCCCAAAGATCCTATAAAAAGTATAATTACAGTATAAAATCTCAAAAATAATATTAAAACTTTTCAATTTTCATTAAAGGATAATCCACAATCTTTTCCAATAAGGGATAGCCTTCAAGTAAGCACTTCTTCGGTTTCGGGGATGCACTATTCTAATGAAAAAAAAACACTGAAATATCTTCGAAATATATTCAGTCCTCACCAAAAACTTGTCAAGAAATATTTTGAAAGACATCTCCTCACAACAACAACACTGAAGGTCATCCTTGCAACGTTGACTAATCATCTCGGTCTGAAATTTGATGTCCCATACTAATCAATGTGTGCAATTTCGCGCATAACACCTGTGCTGCAGTGTTGAAATTACTCGATTTGGTATATATAACAAAACGGATGTAATGGATGAGAAAAACATAATCAGATTTTTATCAATGATATGTGCAGAAAAGGAGATATGGAGAACATTTGAACATATGCATATAATTGCTGATGTTTTTCTAATCAAAAATATGGCAAACTCTGATGAGTACTTCGGAATGACATTAATGTATATTGAACACATTTGTGTTTCTCGTAGACAAAGGCTTTCATCTTTATGTAATCATCATTTTAATGAATAACTCTTCAGTTAGCATAAATTTCAACCAAAAGTTTATTTTTTTCGCAACAGACGGCAACATCAATCGAAAAATATTTCGACTTCTAATCGACACAGTTACCAGGCATAACCATGCAATTATATATGTGACGTTAGAATCACATTTTTTATTCGGCATGTTACTTGGCATGTTCAGTAATTCATCCCTTTTCTATATTCACCTATTATGCATCTTCCATCCTTCTATCGTTTTACCTCCCTTCATGTATAAAATGTTCCTATAAAAATACCTCAACAACTTATTGCGATAGTTTGCTTCTTTACTAAGAAGAAATGTCGCAGACATATTACAAAAATGAAATCATCGTAGTTTCTCATCATTGATTTAAGACGACCTTAAAAACGACAGTTATTTGTAGCCCAGTATTTCTGCTTGAAAGATTTATTTCAAATCGATAAAAAAAACATCGGATGATTGTGCCCGTGTGCGACTATTATTTTGAAAATGTCCTGTACTTACGCACTAAAAATATCTTACCACTCTGTCCAAGTGACGTCACTTAGATAGCAACCAGTCCAACCCTCAAACCATCTCGCTCGTCAGTCTTCGTTGTAATTACCTAAGATTGATGAAGTACAATTGAAAAAAATTTCACTCTCTACGATAAAAGCATATACTGTAAATGTGTTTACTGAAATGCTAGAATTTCCATTGTCATTCGTCTACTTCTAATGCTTTTTACCACTACTATTGAATGGAGTTTAACTGGGCAATTAATTATGACGAAAAGAACGAAGTAACAGAGCAATTTTCCAATAATACAGTCCTGTGTTTTCGGAAAATTCCTCATTTTCACTACCTCATTCCAATCAAAATTTAGCCAGCTATATTATTCCTTGATTATTTACAGTCATCTCTTGCTTCAAATCAACTTTATCGGATTCTCATCATCATCAGAAAATGTTTCCAGTACTTTGGCCATATCAAGATGATCGCTCTTTCTCTGTTGTAACAATCGCAATCAAGTAATAGAAACAATAACCATATAATAGTAATATTTAGAGACAGTCCTACTAATTACGGTGTGACCCCAGTAACTCATACTTCACTTCGTCATTTAGTACGCACTCGACACCCAATACGAAATTTTTCATTTGATTAATGTTCGTTCTACTTTTTAGCGGTGGATGGCTACATGCAACTTTGCGATGGCGCGTCTTTCGACAATTTGAAAATCTGTTATGATTCTCTTTGTTTTTTTTTTTTTCAATCTTGGCTTATTATCACCAACTCGACCTGGTCTATTATGATTTCAGAAGACAAGAAGGTGGTCTTTTCCTAGTTTTATGACATATGCCAGAGTTTCTTTTTACACAACCAATTTCAGGGAATTTTGCGAGACAACAGCTTCTTTCCTTTCTCATTTCTCATAAATACGTATTGCCATTTTTTGACTGATTAATATTTAAAATGTGTCAACTGTCATTTTAATGTTAAAAGCTGAATAGAAGGTAATAAATTGAAACTGAATTATTTTTTTCTGCAAGAAATCAAATCAGATAAATGTTTGCTATCAGCAAAACAAATGCATTATAATAGAGAACGCCGTGCCAAAATCTTTGATTTTAATACCATAAATGGTTTAACGAAGTTGGAAAAAATCGTTTCAAACATTTGAAACGAAAATTGGTGACAGAAATACCAACAGATCATTTCTTGCATTACGCGGCTGCCAGCCAACTCGAAAACGTCTGCGGTGGAGCTTTGCTCTGGAATATTACAGAAGAATAACAATTTTTCATAAAAAAAAAGATGGCTTCAGAACTCGGAACTAAATATTATTTGCTAATAGTTTAATATTTTCTAATATATTCTAGTATGTTTATTTTTTTTTAATGACATTTTAATTTATAATGACTGTTGCATTGAATGCTTTTTCTGAATCGGATTTTTCATAAACAAGAAGGGAAGAAATAAAAATTTTGAGTTTGACATTATGCGGAATAAAATTCTTACCGAAACATCAGCTCGGCCATTTTTGGTAATAACGGTACCATCGGATTTAATCACAATAAGCATAGGGATTCCAGCAACTTCGTACTTATTTTTCAGTTTCCTTAAAATGCAAAAATGAAAACAAGAGAAATATTCGCTCAAGAAATTACTTTCATATAAGTCTTAGAGCTAAACATTATGAACTGATTACGACTATTCTTCAAGAAAGAATTCCGTAGATAAGTTAAAATGTATACGTAACGGTTCTTTCATATGTTAGATATTATTTCCGTAGAGAATGCCACTGATTACATATTCAGTAGTAACAAGTAACATTCTTCTCACTTTTCAAGAAATGATAAGATTCTTTTTAAGAGTAATCAATTCTCATAAAATATAGACGAAATCTTCTTATTTAGTACATTGTATTGAATGAATTGTCTACTCATTAGCAAAAATTTTCAAATGTTAGCGGTGAATTTTCGAATACAAAAAAACGAACTCAATTTCGGTGGAACCAAAAGGAATACAGTACCAATCACCATGTACTTCTCTTAGATAGTTATCTAAATCCTCTTCTGAACGGTCTAGTGAGACAAACACTATTTCAAATTGGTCGTCGTTTAATTCTTTGTAAAATTCCTGAATATGTTAAGGACATGATTAATATCCATGTTTTTATAAAATAAAATTGAATTTTAAAAGTCAAATAAGGTCTTTTTCAGAAATTTAGATTTGAGTTCGCTGAACCTCAGTTAACTCTTAATTATTTTAATTTTTAGAATGTCTTAGCTTAATACAGAAGTAACAGTAATTTTTACATTATTGAATTTACTCAGAATGTTTTTTAAATCAACGTTGCGAAATTCTGTATGTTTTAATGCATCTTTAGAAACTGAATAAATTGAGCCGTACACTTTAAGCGTTTCAACCTTTTTTTGAAAGGAAAATATTAAAGAAATAAGTAGCGAATTTTTCTTAAAAACAAGTTTGCTAGTTGATTATTCGAAATACGTTAAAAAAAGTTTGTTGTATCGTATTAAAAAAAAAAGACTTCTATCAAAAAATATTAAACAACTTAAAAAACTATCAAGAAATTAAGTTACTAAATTTTCGACCGGTTTCTGTTCAGGTACGTTTATTTGTAAATATAGTAATTTGAAATCCATAATATCTAAAGCCTTTCAATTTACCGTCTACTTTAATTTTGTAAATCAAGAGTTTGGGAATCACTTTTAGAGTCGGCGTAAATCTTCGGCATGTTGGACACCAATGTGCTGCAAAGTATAATGCCACAATTTTCTTGTTCTGAAATGATGATGATATTCTGACAATGAACTTTGGCAGCAGAATTTAAAGAAAAAATGATCAGCAGCAATTCGACGGCCTAATTTTTCATTTTCATATATTTCTGCGAATCAGAAAAATCATTTTAATTTGAACTTGTAGAAGACTTACGGCCAGCACATCGCTTCCTTTCTTTATAATACCATCTGCTTTTTTCAGGTTGACATTAGCCAATAAATCAGCCATTTCTAAATTTTATAAAATAATTTCCTGATTAAAATAGACACAACTCTACACCTGGATTATGCACTCGCGATATTTATTTTCAGCGGCAAATTTTAATTTGATCGAACTCTTTCATTAGAACCATATATATAGTGTTACGGAATTAGATGACGATTTTTGCAAATTGACAGGTAAGATGATGAAATTTCTTGTTACTCTGCATTTTCACAAAACTTTCGCATCCTTATTTCACCTATGTTCGTAATGTAATCTAAGGAAGATTCGCAACTGTCAATAAACGTGTTCTAAATGATGACTATATTTTAGTTTTTGTACTTTATCGAAGAAATCATATTCCGGTTGGAGTTGCACTTTTGATGATATGTTCTTTATCAGTGTTAGTTAAAGAATAATACAGAACAAAAATTTCCGAGCGATCATCTTAAAGGCACAGCAAAATATTTAGTACATCAATCCATACTGTATTTTATTAAACGATGTCTATTTAAAGAAATATAAGAAGTAAAGTAATTTTGAATATGAACATTTTATCTAAAAATATTGCTGGGAGATCACAGAGGTGATAAAAATTGAAAGTCGATTATCACTTTTTGAGAAAGAGAAAAGAAAATAAAATAAACACTGATTTCTTTTAAGGCTAAAAGAAAATTGGCAATGAGGAAAATGCGAACTGTTTAATTCATGCACCTTAAAATAAATGGTTATTGTTAATTTCGAACAATTTAACGATAACAAAAATAAAAAATGGGACAATACGTAAACCAGATTTTCAACATAATTATTCCATGCCACAAATCAAAAGTGTGTTTTCATGCCTTTGGTGTTATTAGTGGTGCAGAAAAATGAAAGAGAAGTGGATTTATTAAAAATTATAATAAACAATATCTTGCAAATATATCGTCAAAGTATTGTATTTCACTATCGCTTCAAGCTTGAGATTAGCTTGAGATTGATTCTTCTGAGATCAAACTTACTCAGTCCATGCTGACTTTACCGGAAAATTTTCCATGAAAACAGCACTTTAATCGTCAAATATGTGTAACGGCTGCCTCTCAGTATGTTTTGGAATAAAATTTAATTTACAATTACTGTTTGTGTAAAAAAGAATATCAAACTTTTAGAAATATGCATACAAATCCAAAGGAAATGATTCATTTGTAAACATATCGAAAAATATTATCATCGTAAAATATGAGAAATTGTTGAGGTGTAATGCACAGCTGAATTCGCAATTATAGAATCGCCAGTATATGCGGACGGACTAAATCGAAAAAAGTTCAATTAAAAATAGATGGCTTGAGCTGAGCTGATATCCTTTGTCTTTTTTGAAAACGAAAAAACGGATGGATGATCGTCGCATTTAATCATCGCTAGACATGCGAATTAAACAATGTGTAGTTCTGATAACTGCATGAAAGATTTTCAATTTCACTGTCTTACTGTATCAATATATTATATTACATTAGGTTACATTTCCACACCTTCTCCTTTATATTATCGCATTATATACAAGAGGTTTTAATTAACAAAACGCGCTAAAAGAAATTTCAGCTATACTTTTATAATTGGAATTTCACCACGGCAACAGACTTGGTCAAAATGGATTTTTTTTAAATAGTTCTGTGCCGATTTCTTTTAAAGTAGCTTTTTACCAATTATCGCATGCAGTAAATTTGACATTAGTACTCGGAAAGTAGAAATGTGGAAGAGGCTTAGTATGGAGGTGTAGTAGGATTGATTTACTTTGCCTTTTTTTATAAGCTTTAAGAAAAGAGAATTTGTAGTTTGCTGTTATTGTTAGGTAGGTATAATTTTTTCGGTATTGAGTGAAGAAATATTTCTATAATTTGACAAATTTTCGGGGAACATTTGTTTCGGCACATAGTGGCTTTCGCTTTTGCATGTAAAATATAATTCAGTATAGCAGACTTGGACAGTGAAATGCAATTAGTGTTGTTAAATTATGACTAAATCGCATAAGGATTGGAATAGTAACAAATCGCAGGATTTTATTTTCCTTACAGCGTAATTGATTGCGATGTTTTGAAGTTCTTCCAAATTAGCTATTAAAAACAGGTTGAACTGTTGCTCACGGTAGACATTCCACGTCCGGATGGAATACAGGCCTGTCGTTTTGATCAAAAGTCTCAGATTCTTTACGATAAATTATTTCTTTTAACTTATGATTATTATATCAAATTATTGATAAATATATGGAGAAGGATGAAGAATATTGAGAATTTGACAGTTTGACTGCTGCTTCTTTTCATCGTAGGAAAAATTACTTTAACTATTCAACTAATTTCATTCGTCGTATTGATAGTGGAGGATGAATAGTAGATGAAAAATTGACTTATTTCAAAAATTTTCTTGTGATTTTATCGGTGCTACACTTCAAAATGTACTTTTCGCTGCCATTACTCATTTCCAACTCTCAACATTGTGCAAAGAGTATTCACCTATTATGCATCTTCCATCCTTCTATCGTTTTACCTCCCTTCATGTATAAAATGTTCCTATAAAAATACCTCAACAACTTATTGCGATAGTTTGCTTCCTTATTGGTTAAAGCGATAGTGAAATACAATACTTTGACGATATATTTGCAAGATATTGTTTATTATAATTTTTAATAAATCCACTTCTCTTTCATTTTCTGCACTACTAATAACACCAAAGGCATGAAAACACACTTTTGATTTGTGGCATGGAATAATTATGTTGAAAATCTGGTTTACGTATTGTCCCATTTTTTATTTTTGTTATCGTTAAATTGTTCGAAATTAACAATAACCATTTATTTTAAGGTGCATGAATTAAACAGTTCGCATTTTCCTCATTGCCAATTTCTTTTAGCCTTAAAAGAAATCAGTGTTTATTTTATTTTCTTTTCTCTTTCTCAAAAAGTGATAATCGACTTTCAATTTTTATCACCTCTGTGATCTCCCAGCAATATTTTTAGATAAAATGTTCATATTCAAAATTACTTTACTTTTATTTTTATCTAATAATCATCATTCGATAAAAAATAATATGAATTGAGATAAAATGTTTTATTGCAAAATTTTAATCGCTCGAAGATTTATCGCTACTTTGTTAACAACAGTCAGTAGATGCGTCATATCGAAAGAGCGACTTTGATCAAAATATTATTTCTCCGATAGAGCCAAAAATCAAAATACAATCATCGTTTAAACATATTTATTGACAATCGAACATTTGTTAGGTTACATAGATGAAATAGGAATACAGAGTTTTATGCAAATACAGAAAAAGAAATTTTATTCGCGGGAAAAATCGTTGCCAAAGTTTTATATTGTTACAGAATTTCGTATATACAAAATATTAGAGAATATTTGATCAGGTTAAAAATTTGAAGAAGTTTGGAAGTATTTTCATTTGCTTTTGCCTCATTTATGTTTTATATTACCAGGTGCGGAGCTACATTTTTGTTAAATTATTTTGCGAACCGAAGAAATGGCTGATTTATTAGCTAATGTCGATCTGAAAAAAACGGATGGTACAATAAAGAAAGGAAGCGATGTGCTGGCCGTAAGTCTTCTATTAATTCAAATTAAAATGATTTATAAATGAGATAATAACAGTCGCAAAAATATTGCAGAGATTCATTCTTAGAATATCGTCATTTTCAGAACAAAAAAGTTGTGGCATTATATTTCTCAGCGCATTGGTGCCCACAGTGCCGAAGGTTTACGCCGATCCTAAAAGTATTTTAAAAAATTATTGGTGGATTAGTTAAACTGATAAGATACTATGACCTTGAACTTCAAATTCTTATTATAGTAATATTTAAAAACTCACTTTTCTTATCAGAATATGAACTTATCAAAACACCCAACAACTTTATTTTTCGATAATTTTTAAAAACTTTTTTGAGATTTTTTAATAAAAAATTCTTCCAACACGAAGTAACAAATTTTTTTCAACGTTTTTGAAAAAAATAATGAACTGTAAACTTGCTTATAACGAGAAATTACGATGCTTTTTTTCTTTAACATAGAATCAAAATTTTTTTTTGTATTTATTGGTTATGGAGAAATTTTCACTGTAAAAAGATATCAAAATGCTTGAAGTGTGAGGCCCAATTCGTTAATCTTTAAAGTTGCACTAAAATATACACAATATGCAACATTTATTTAAAAAGACATCCTGAAATAGGACAGCAAATCCGACAGTGCAAAATCATTAATTTATAACTTCTGTACAAACCTCAAAAAATTGGAATTATTGTTCATGTGAAAGTGAATGCAATAATTCCGAGTTTTAGAGTTTTAGAGAAACCAAATCAAATTTCGGAATTGTTTTCTTACAGAATTTCCAAATTTCATTTTATTTAAAAATATGGATATTAATTATGTCGTTGACATATTCAGGAATTTTATGAAGAAGTGGATGATGATCAATTTGAAATAGTGTTTGTCTCACTAGATCATTCAGAAGAAGATTTGGATACCTATTTAAAAGAATCACATGGCGATTGGTATCACGTTCCTTTTGGTTCCACTGAAATCGAGTTCGTTTTTTTCGCTTGAAAAACTCACTGTTAACTAATTAAATATAATTACAAGCGTTTTTCTAACAATTAATCGAATATGATATGGTAAATGGGAGAGGTTTTCTTTTATACATTACGAAAAAAATTGAAAATAGAATTGCTTACTCTTGAAATTGTTCACGTGCAGAGTTTATTGTTATTGTATAAGTCTACTAACTTCAAACAAAAAATGGTTTTCACTCTAAGATTTATTTAAATTTTTCGTTGGATTTTTGTTATCATTTCCTTATTTTAAGAAAATTGGAAAATAAGTAAGAAATTGCTGATTGATAAACAAGTACAAAGTTTGATTGATACATCCTTTCTTTCACAAAATGCAAAAAAATTTCAATTATTAGAACAAGTTATCGTAGTCAGTTCATAATGGTTAGCTCTAAGACTTATATGAAAGTAATTTCTTGAGCGAATATTTCTCTTGTTTTCATTTTTGCATTTTAAGGAAACTGAAAAATAAGTACGAAGTTGCTGGAATCCCTATACCGTTATTACCAAAAATGGCCGAGCTGATGTTTCGGTAAGAATTTTATTCCGCATAATGTCAAACTCAAAATTTTTATTTCTTCCCTTCTTGTTTATGAAAAATCCGATTCAGAAAAAGCATTCAATGCAACAGTCATTATAAATTAAAATGTCATTAAAAAAAAATAAACATACTAGAATATATTAGAAAATATTAAACTATTAGCAAATAATATTTAGTTCCGAGTTCTGAAGCCATCTGTTTTTTTATGAAGAAAAATTGTTATTCTTCTGTAATATTCCAGAGCAAAGCTCCACCGCAGACGTTTTCGAGTTGGCTGGCAGCCGCGTAATGCAAGAAATGATCTGTTGGTATTTCTGTCACCAATTTTCGTTTCAAATGTTTGAAACGATTTTTTCCAACTTCGTTAAACCATTTATGGTATTAAAATCAAAGATTTTGGCACGGCGTTCTCTATTATAATGCATTTGTTTTGCTGATAGCAAACATTTATCTGATTTGATTTCTTGCAGAAAAAAATAATTCAGTTTCAATTTATTACCTTCTATTCAGCTTTTAACATTAAAATGACAGTTGACACATTTTAAATATTAATCAGTCAAAAAATGGCAATAGATTTATGAGAAATGAGAAAGGAAAGAAGCTGTTGTCTCGCAAAATTCCCTGAAATTGGTTGTGTAAAAAGAAACTCTGGCATATGTCATAAAACTAGGAAAAGACCACCTTCTTGTCTTCTGAAATCATAATAGACCAGGTCGAGTTGGTGATAATAAGCCAAGATTGAAAAAAAAAAAAACAAAGAGAATCATAACAGATTTTCAAATTGTCGAAAGACGCGCCATCGCAAAGTTGCATGTAGCCATCCACCGCTAAAAAGTAGAACGAACATTAATCAAATGAAAAATTTCGTATTGGGTGTCGAGTGCGTACTAAATGACGAAGTGAAGTATGAGTTACTGGGGTCACACCGTAATTAGTAGGACTGTCTCTAAATATTACTATTATATGGTTATTGTTTCTATTACTTGATTGCGATTGTTACAACAGAGAAAGAGCGATCATCTTGATATGGCCAAAGTACTGGAAACATTTTCTGATGATGATGAGAATCCGATAAAGTTGATTTGAAGCAAGAGATGACTGTAAATAATCAAGGAATAATATAGCTGGCTAAATTTTGATTGGAATGAGGTAGTGAAAATGAGGAATTTTCCGAAAACACAGGACTGTATTATTGGAAAATTGCTCTGTTACTTCGTTCTTTTCGTCATAATTAATTGCCCAGTTAAACTCCATTCAATAGTAGTGGTAAAAAGCATTAGAAGTAGACGAATGACAATGGAAATTCTAGCATTTCAGTAAACACATTTACAGTATATGCTTTTATCGTAGAGAGTGAAATTTTTTTCAATTGTACTTCATCAATCTTAGGTAATTACAACGAAGACTGACGAGCGAGATGGTTTGAGGGTTGGACTGGTGCTATCTAAGTGACGTCACTTGGACAGAGTGGTAAGATATTTTTAGTGCGTAAGTACAGGACATTTTCAAAATAATAGTCGCACACGGGCACAATCATCCGATGTTTTTTTTATCGATTTGAAATAAATCTTTCAAGCAGAAATACTGGGCTACAAATAACTGTCGTTTTTAAGGTCGTCTTAAATCAATGATGAGAAACTACGATGATTTCATTTTTGTAATATGTCTGCGACATTTCTTCTTAGTAAAGAAGCAAACTATCGCAATAAGTTGTTGAGGTATTTTTATAGGAACATTTTATACATGAAGGGAGGTAAAACGATAGAAGGATGGAAGATGCATAATAGGTGAATACTCTTTGCACAATGTTGAGAGTTGGAAATGAGTAATGGCAGCGAAAGTACATTTTGAAGTGTAGCACCGATAAAATCACAAGAAAATTTTGAAATAAGTCAATTTTTCATCTACTATTCATCCTCCACTATCAATACGACGAATGAAATTAGTTGAATAGTTAAAGTAATTTTTCCTACGATGAAAAGAAGCAGCAGTCAAACTGTCAAATTCTCAATATTCTTCATCCTTCTCCATATATTTATCAATAATTTGATATAATAATCATAAGTTAAAAGAAATAATTTATCGTAAAGAATCTGAGACTTTTGATCAAAACGACAGGCCTGTATTCCATCCGGACGTGGAATGTCTACCGTGAGCAACAGTTCAACCTGTTTTTAATAGCTAATTTGGAAGAACTTCAAAACATCGCAATCAATTACGCTGTAAGGAAAATAAAATCCTGCGATTTGTTACTATTCCAATCCTTATGCGATTTAGTCATAATTTAACAACACTAATTGCATTTCACTGTCCAAGTCTGCTATACTGAATTATATTTTACATGCAAAAGCGAAAGCCACTATGTGCCGAAACAAATGTTCCCCGAAAATTTGTCAAATTATAGAAATATTTCTTCACTCAATACCGAAAAAATTATACCTACCTAACAATAACAGCAAACTACAAATTCTCTTTTCTTAAAGCTTATAAAAAAAGGCAAAGTAAATCAATCCTACTACACCTCAATACTAAACTGATAGCATGCTTGATTTATTGAGCAATGATGCCACCGAGATGTTTCAACTATCGCGATAAACACAATCAAAAATTTTGAAACATTTTATTGACGAATATACAATGCGATGGGATGAAAAGGAAACTGAGGAGGTTTAAAATAGTATAGTATAACATGAAGTAGTATAATACACACAAAGAAATCGAATACGGAAAAAAATATATTTTACAATGTCCCAACGCTACTTTTTAACTACTTGTAAAAATCGCATTTAAGGAACGAACGAATTTTTTTTTCAGAATTAAGAATGCCCAAAGATCCTATAAAAAGTATAATTACAGTATACAATCTCAAAATAATATTAAAACTTTCCAGTTTTCATTAAAGGATAATCCACAATCTTTCACAACAAGGCAGCCTTCTGCTTATAGCCTGATTTTCTTTAAAAGTCAATCTTTAGAACAATATACAAATACTTAGTAAATACTGGAAGAAATTAAACGTTACCGACCCAATGCATTTTTAATACGAAGCATATTTTATAAAGCAGATTACTAAACGATAAATCATAACAATATTTAATGCTCCGAAACGGCATAAGATGTAAAAATGCAAAACTATGACCTTTGTGTACGGCCATTCTAGTCATGCACATTTTTTTCAATTTATGAAAATCAAATATATTAAAAATTCAATAATACTGAAGTCTATTGCAAAGCTCTTCCGACAAATTTTCAAAAATAAAACATATGAAAAACTGTATTAAATTATCTTATTATTTCTAATGAAAAACACTGGAAATTGGTGAATAAAATGGCTGTAGACTTAAGAATAAAAATTAAGAGAAAAAAACGAAAATTGCGAAATGAAGCTAAGCAAATAATTTTACTCGCATCATTCACTCATAAAGAACCGTACACGCTTTCGTCGCTGTATGCAATGTACAGAAAAAGATCTTCTTCGTGATTCTCCTGCAGATATAATATTATTCAAAAATAATATGGAATGTAGCGCTCTTGGTTTGGAAAAATATAATTTGCGATCATTCATATTTTAGTATGCCACAATGTTTCATCCAAAATAATGATAATCCTTTTTTAACACTCATAAAAGTAACTAACAGGAAAACAGAACCTATGATATGATTAAACCAAAGCACTGGAGGTTGATGACATTCCCATTTTCTCCCCCTTATCCTGTATGCTCTTTCCTCTGTGCTACTCTCCTTCTAGAACCACAAAAAACAAAAAAATTTCTCAAATAACTGAAGAGCAAATAGGAGGAAATGCAATCTGTAAGCATAACAATTCTTACTTGGTATATCTGTCCCATCGTTGTCATTGTCTGTGGAATAGAATTATTGACGAAAAAGAAGAGCGCATCTTCTGGGCGTAAATGTATCCTTAAAAAACTGCTTTCAATGAAAAATTACCAACGAATCATTTTCAGGCACTAAATAAATGCAGTTTTTTGCAAATTTTCTAGTGATTGTACTATTCTACACAATCACTTAAAACAAAATCAATTGCATGCAGTGCAATTAATTTTTGCGCTAAAATTGGTGAACCAGAAGCAAATTTTCAACCAGCAATTAAATGTAAATATAATTTACATAAAATCGCCAACTTTTTAACTCGTAGACTAGCTATAAAAAATTCAGAAATTATTTAAATGCTTCAAGCTTTAAAAAGCAACAGAACTTTGTGATTTCACCACCTATTGATACCGATCTTTGATTCAGAAATCTTCCTAACTATTCATACTTAAGAAAAAAGCAATGGAAACAAGTAAATAGACAACAAAACACAATATAATCATAATCATAAACCTTTTTCTAATAAGGAAATAAAATTGTCCAACAGTTAGGTCAGATGGTACCAAGTACTTTTTCTTATCCAGATCGCGAAGTCTTGCCTTCGGTGCCTTCTCAACAATAACCTAGAAAAATATGATTGGTATTTGTCAACCAAATAAATAATTATCAATAAATCAGTGTTATACATGTGAGTTGCATTTATTTTTGCGCTTAAACCAAAATATTTCCTTCCTTGTCCGACAGTTCTTAAAGATCAAACAGCCAAGCATGCTACTCAATCATTTTTTATGGATAACCGAACAAAAAGAATAAATGTGAGTTAGCAGATGTTATAAGATAACAATCTTCACATATTCAAAATATACGAGATTATATTAACAGAGAAATCAAGATAACCTACAGGAATTCGATCGGGATACTTGCGTCTAATCTTTTCGCCTTCCGCTCGTCGTTTCTCGAATGGATTCTCCTCCTTATAAACCCACTTCATCGTCGATTTCTTTTTTGGTAATGAAATGCTGAAAAAAATAACTGGATAATTATTCTCACAACAACCACATATTACGTAAACAGCGAAAGTACCCCAATTATTAAGCAAAATACGTAATGTAGGACAAGGAGCAAATGTTTCAGGGGGGAAAAAGTAATTAAAAGTAAGACGGAAATTGCTGATTAGAAGAAAATAATACAATCGTTAAAAATAATAGCAGTAATAATACAATCGTTAAGAATAATAAAGTTCAAAACAATAAGAACACTGTGACACTCTTCTCTCGCTGCAAGTCCTGTCAATATTTATAACATATAAAGCAAAACTCAAATACATCAAAACACAATTTAATCGATAATTTATGATAACCTAGAAATACGCAAATTCTTGCACATTGCATAAACACGTAAAATTGAACGACAAACTTCATAAGGCTTGTACGGTTAAAACATGTATCAAAACTGCAAAAAAAGAATTTATTTCTCCCGCAACATAGCACGAAATCAATTCCGGACTATCCCAAAATATTCCAGAAATTCAGGGAGAAATCACTTGCAAAGATTAATAATGAGAATAATGTCGCCCACCCATCATCTCTCAACAGAATCTCTCTAACCAATCGATTTATTCTCTTCCCATTCTGCTCAACGGTGTATGCCGCTCGCTAACCCACATAAACACGCTACTTCGCTTCGTCACAAGAGGAGCCATACACAGTAACACGTACATAAACACAGACATACATACACAATATATACAACAAATATACATACACAATATACATACATACATACATACATACATACATACATACGTACATACACATATACAGACGTACATACATAGCTATATACATACATGCACATACACACTCATCCACAAATGTACACGTAGCACGTATGCACGTAGCACGTATATGTAGACAGAAATATACCGAGCATATGCATATGCATATGAAAATACACTCCACCGTCAAATGGAAAACGATTTGTGTGAAAATGTTGTATGTTAAAAACGGTGGTTTCTGATTATTGGACGAATGGTCTGCGAGTACAGACTGTAAGTATAAAACTAAATGATTTTGCCCGAACAGAGCGTAGTCGACATTAGGATGTAGCATGACGTGAAATTTCGCTCCAAACCGAGGAACTCTATGTTTTCAACGAATTCACTGTGATTCGAAGAAAAAGTTGGTAACCGTTATTAAGAGGAATAAATTATTTCATCATAAATTTTTTTAAAAATGAAACGCTGTACTGTACTCTATTCGTATTGCCGGAATACGAAGAAACATTTTGCAGTATTTTTATATAAAAGGACTTCATTTCTACAAATCACAAAATGTAACCTCGTAAAATCTATTACTAGTAGACAATCAATATGAAGAATATTCTCCTGCTTAAGATGATTTGTTCAATTATATGACGTACTTTTAAAATGCAAATGACAAACCAATGATTCACTGACTCGAAATCAGAATAATGAATCGTGAGAAAAGAAAATCACTAAATTATCTTTATCCCGGACAAAAAGCAAGAAAATTGACTCAATCAGTCAAAGTAACTCGAAAGTTAACAGCATGGAAGTTATTAACTAAACGCAGCTAGACATCTCGATACAAGGTTATCAGGGATGCTAAAATCTCCTATCTTCTCAAATGACAATCGACTACTGCCGAGATTACTGATAATTTCGAAAAAACGGAACGATTAGTTTAGCGATTCGATTGAGAAAATCAAAAACACTCAGTTCTTCTTCTCTGAAGATCGAATTCAAACCAGAAAAGGTCACGCGCATTTTTTATCGACATTCTCTTCCAAAAACCTTCTGAATTCCGGGAAACCATTTCATCAAAGAAGCATACTCTGCAAATGGATTAGAAATGCTAAAAAATTACAACATTCTGCAACTGATTGGTAAGTAGTAACCGTAAATCTCTATGAGAGCGTCAATTGTGCATATAAATATTTAAGCGAACGGGTTTGCAAGAGTTTATTTTTATTTTCTTGCTTTATCACCATATTTGTTACTATTTACGCCACCCTTAGGTTTTAATAAAGAAATTACTTTTATAACACGAGAATGCAGAAAGTGCTTTTGGAGAATTCATTAAATTCTGAATTGCAAGATAAAAATGATTTTAAGTAGGATCCAAATCACGATTCTTTTGATTAAGTTAATATTAAAATAGTCACAAGTTAGGCAAAAAAGTTTCGAATTTGCAAGGATGAAACCATGTTAATCATTATTAATTAATAGCTTTGTAGAAGTATTCGTGGAAAGTATATTTCTGGATTTACCTGGGCAGAAAACAAAACTTTCTTCGAAATATTTTGTTCTCGAATGATTTCTTTTTTTAAAAAAGGATAAAACCATTGATGGTCTTCAACAGATAATCTGAAGAAAGTATTTTGAATAAAAAAAATTAAAGGTAAATTATAATCATAACACAATTGCTTGCACTAAGTCCAAGTATAATTATAAATCGCAAGGAAAACAAGCCAAATTTTAAAATTGATGTGTTTACATAATTTCCTATCATTCTTTACCTGAATGTTTTGATAATGATGCCAAACAGATGTTCTTCTTTCTTTTTAGTACTAACAATTCTTCCGGATCATTTAAGAGTGCAAAGGTTACACTTCGTTTAGTTGACCAATTCGAAACGATCAAAAAATACCTACAAAATTTTAGTTAAAGGCATTGTAGAAAGTCACTAATTATATCTATCAAATTCATTTACAATATAAATGTAGTTGTATTTAATATCACATGATTATATTTGCAAGCAGGCATTCACTTTTCTGTTTTTTAAAAGCTTTGACAAAAAGTAGCAGTCTTAATTACTGCTAATTATTACTACAAGTCTATTTAAAAAGAGATCAAAAATTGTCTACTTGCTCTCAGATCAATGTTCATCTATTTACTTTCAGGTTATGATTTTCAAGTTGTTTTTAAGTCAAGATTTTTTATTTGTTTTCAAATAGATATTTGCCTACTTCCTTTCAGATCAAAATTCATCTCTTTATTTTCATGTCGAAATTCGTTTACTCATTTCCAGACCGATTGTCGATACAGCTATCAATCAATTAATTACAAGATCTGCAGCGGGAAAAAAACCTGTTTTACTCTACTGAATATATATATATTGTCAGAAGAGAATTTAGGACAAAATCCTAACTTTATTGGAAATGTAAGCAAGTGTTCCCAATACGATGAAATAACTAGTTTTGCTAATGATTTGATTCTTTCCGTCCATCACTGTTTAATGCTTGATCAACCATTCAGAATCTTAGATATCATAGATTTTAAATTTAATTTCTTCTATTTAATAACATCTCACATCAAAACCAAATTAATTCCAAGATTTTTCGGTTTCAAAAAAAAACTATACCATGATTTCCCGTTATGTAACAATTTCCATCAAAAACTTGTTATGGTTAAAAGACGAGAATTAGTATTGATGGTACTTTTGTGGAATTCTTTTTTCTTAAGAAAATTAAGTTTAAACTTAAAAATAAAAGTATGTACTGCCACAAATTCAACAGTCACTTTGAAAATTTCATAAAGCATTTCTCTTATCACTCTGAAAATAAACTATATAGGAGGGAACTTATTTTTTTGACATAGAGAAATGAAAACAAGGAACATTGAAAATATACACTACGAAATAACACTAACATTTGGCAGTTCCAAAGAAATTTCATGCATGAACAAAATGGAATGAACCATTTGTAATATGCTCGCATATAATGAAGCATGAAACAGGGAAAGGGAAGAAAATACAAATGGTTAAATTAAAAGACTCGTACTCAAAACCATAGGTGAAACCAAAGCTAATTATAGAGATATGTTCATCGACCGAATTACTGATAAAGCACCATTTTGAGTCACTGATTAAATATAGAAATCCATCATTTACTACAATTATCCAGTCTAGTACTACTGATACATACTTCAGTTCACGACTAAATTTTCTCGGAATCTTCCGGCCACAATTATAACAAATCATGAAAAATTCATGTATTAAATCATTTTCGCTTCAATCTACCTATAACGGTTTGTTGCAATATCATTTTTATTCCAAAGATAATACTGCTCGAATATTCTACTTAAGAACAACTGTACTAAACAAAAAAACAATAATAATCCAGACGTTTTCATTCACTTTTTTAACATGATATAATTGCGATGAACCCTTAAGCTAGAGTACCATAAAAAACACTAGAAATAAATACAAATAATTTCAATGAACTACTATAGATTTACTTAGTAAAATCTAAGAAATGATTAATTAAAAACAAGAGAAATATTTACGATTTATTCGGTTACAAAAAACGAAAAGATTTTCTCAAACGAACTACTCATGTTAATTAAAATAGAGAGAAAGAAAAAACATAACCCAGTTTTCCATTAGATTTAATATATTCTACTATAAGATCAAATCCATTCTGAGAATTGATTTGAATTATTATGGACAATCCTTCCATTCAAATCTGTTTATAGCTAATATAGTAAATGAAATCGACTCTACCAAATGAAATAAAGCATGTACATTACAACATCAAAGCACTTTTACAGCTCCAAACAATCATGGGAAATGAATATTGGAAAACATATTCAAATTCAAATACCATCATCTAGAATAATGCTAGCATTAACAATATCCTGATTATTATTCCCATCAATTATAACATCGCGCTCTTGGGAGTCATCATCAATAACAATATCATTATTATTATTAATATTCCTGCCATGGTTATGCATTTCTTCAAATGATTCATTTATAACCATAACGTCGTCATCACCCAAAGTTGATGAATCCTCCAAATCGATCACTGCACTACTATCAGATGATGTACCCAAAGCCATTGTCTCATCCAAAATTCCAGTCGATGAGATATTATGATGACGCCCTAACAACATACCTATAACGGAAGTTACATAGTGAATGGAAAGAATTTTGGATGAAGTTCTTTTTAATCTTCAATTTTTTTCCCCAAGCATTTTTCTAAGCGTCCTAAACAAAAAACTTTAATAAAAAATTTTTAAATCGTAAAAGTATCGTCAATCTCTTTACTAGTTAAGATTTAGACAAGTATCTAATCTTAGAAAAATAATTGAAAATTAAGATACTCAACCCAATGAAAACAATTTTTTCAAAAAAAAATAGTTTCATTCTTTTTACAAAACCAACAGTGCAACAAGAATTAAAATTATTAGGAAAAAATTATTCATAATACCTCTTAAATTACTGACAGTATCTCTAGTTCGATCAATACCTAGTAACATCCTACTGAGATATCCATGACGAAAAGTATCAAGATCAGAACGTAATATCCCATGACGAAGTTGCAAACCCATTAATCGCTGACTTCTGCGACGTCGACGCAAACGCTCAAATCGCCGTCGGCTGTGGGAAACTGCTGCAGAATTTCCTCTAGCAATACTTGAAAGACTCTAAAAAAATTTTAGTAAAGAATAATTTAATTAATTTCAGTTGTTTTTTCGGCTATTTTTCTTAATCATAAATGAATAGATTCTTTCTGAACATGCCTTCGTAAATTTACCTTAAAATTACAGACTAAATTAAGAATTTACCTTAAAATTACCATTTAATAATAAATCGAATAGGTCCTGAGAATTTAGAACAAATACCTGTTTCATTATCATCGTCACATCACTTAAAATAATTTCTCCACTGTTATCGTTATTTCGTTGATTTAAATTTCCTCGCTGAAAAAGTGAATTAAAAAAATTTGGAAGACTGTTGAAAAAAAATTTATACATATACTTTTTTACCAAAAAATGATCAATAAATATATACATGAGTAAAAATAAAAATGGCACAAAACAGATAAACAACTTACCTATTTCGTATTCGATTACGATATTGCACATAAGCTTGAACAAGTCCCTAGAATATAAAATATATATCAAGTATAATTCCGTAACCGATATTTTAAAATAATCATTGCTTGTTCTTTTCTTACATCTCATGTTAACATCCTGTAAATTTCTCCTACTCTTATTTGTGAAAATCTAACAAGCAGATACATTATTATTAAATTTATTTTATTTGTCCTAAATCAAATCGTCAAATTCACTTCAATTGTATCACCAGAGCCGTTTTCTCATTTGGAGAAGTATCTCATCAGTTGTTTCAAGTATGAGAAGAAAACGTCGAAGACTTATCAACTGAAAAGTAACAGTTTAAATATGGAATTGTTGAAAATCTTAGAAAAATTAGTTCTTTAAAAGTCTCATAAATCTGGATTAATTTTTGGGATCATCTTCAAAAGTATTTCAAAAAATGATAAAAATATAAAATGCTTTGTATACTCTGTTACCATTTTACTATGATGCTTTGAATTTCAAAGATGTTTAAGATCTTAAAGCATTGGATAATATTTACGTAATGGTCAATACTGAGTTGTGAAATAATTACAAAATCGATAAATTAAGTCGAGAAAAATCAATCAATACCGCATCAGTATAAGCAGATTACAATGCAAATGTGATGGCGACATCCTTTCAACATGATCTTGTGCTTGTATCTGTTCAAAAACTCTAAAAGGCAATTTTAAAATATTTCCTTATAAACGAAGAGGAATGCGAAATATATATAGCACAGCTATTTTCTTTTTTATTAATAATGCCGAATATTGCTGAGTCAAAAAACAAAAATATAAATTTAATAGCAACTTACTGATTTCTGTTAGGTGAGTACAGACCATCTAGTTCCACCTAAAATAATGCTTGCTATATTATTACAAAAAATATTCACTTCTATGATATTATCGCCACAGACTTTTCAGATGATTGAATGAAATGCATAAAACCAGTTACTCCTCATACCAAGCTATTTCACTTTATTCCCTCGCTTGTCTGTTTATTCGGATTAATTATATTTTATTCTATTAACAGAAAATGGAATTTCTTGAACTTTTTCAAATTTTTTAGATTTCCAAATGAGTTCAATAAAAAATAAGCAATTTTCAAATATAACAAATTTACCTGAATATCGTCATCATTGATATTACCTCCAAAGAGCACCAAATTCATATTTGTCAATCGTCGCCTATATTCTATTGCTAAATATAAAACAGTCAACAATTTATGAAGAAAATAAGTTAGCAGACTGACATTGATACTCCAAATTTCTGGAAATAAATAAAGTATTTAATTTAAGCTCACAGTTAAATAATCAGAGTTATATATCTCAACATTAGTTTGATGTAATGAAATGACACACTTAATATATTCGCTATTTTGATCGAACAATTCTATATCCTGACCACTGACTGCAATTCGTATAGCAGTTCCACAAAATGGTCAACGAAATTGACCAAAGCAAAGCATTCTTCGCGAAGACAAGAAGTAAATGAGGCGACATAATTTGATGAATCTTGGCTAAATCGTATACACGTTCAACAATATGCTCCAAATTATGTGCATTCTAAAAATTTTTCTTGAAATAGAAAACAATAAAAATTTCGTCCAATTATAGTATTACTGGTAAATGTAATTTTAAATTGCATTAAAATGATGGAAGAAAAGATTTCTCTAATTTCTTAAAATTAAAAAATTAAATTGGTTTTTTATTGCTATTTCATTATGAAAACAACTCATTATATTATTTTATGCATGATAAAGAGAAGAATGTTCTAGAGCAATATAATAAAATGAGCAAAATATAATACTTACTGGCATAATAGCATTAAGCTCACGTTGGACAAATTCAGAAATACGTGTCGCTCATTTCTTTCATTTTCGAAAATATTGTGGTGAAATTGCGACGACTTCCTGCATTAATATTAACTACTGGTACGCGTTGTAACCGAAGCTCATAAATCAAGACTCGAAATGCTGGGTCGGATATTATTTCACGTCTAAAGTACTTCACATCAAAATTTGTACGCCAATAATGAGAAAATTTAAATCAATAAGAAAACACATATGGAAAACAGAAGGTACTAATAATCAATAACTATCAGCTTCCCAAGAACTGTTTACTGCCCAATTCAATATGTATTTTAATTATAAAGTTGCAAATTTTATGTTATCAAAAACAACCGTGCAAAGCTTCTTAGAAAATGATTTATGAATAAATCAATCTAACTTGATGAACAATTCCAGCAATTTTTTTTTTTGCTTGCAAAAATCAATTATAGACAGTTTGTAGAAAAACTAATAAAAATTAATATTACCTGCAAAAATAGAAAAAAAAAAACAAAAAATTCATAATGCTTGTTTAAATCATGGAGATGCTTCTAAACCTAAAAAATATTTAAATAGTGCACGAAATTTAACCTTGGTCGCTCCCAATTATCCAAAAGCAGTTGATAACGATTAATCCGATCCACATATTCATGTCGACGACTATCACTTTCTAACATTTCTGATCGCTGCCTTCTGAATAATACTACAATAGGTGATTCATCACTGATTATGTCAGGAAAGAGCAAGTATTCAAGTTAATAAGATGATAATGAATGGAACAGCAATTGTTCTTCAAAATTGTACAATTTTTATCTTATTTTTTTCTGAATGATAAAGGATACATTATAAAAAAAAATAAGCTGCAGTAGAAATATCGAATTTCGGTGAAGTCGCAAAAGAAATTCAAGCCATATGTCACGTTGTGCATGTGAAAATGATATTCTTAAAAAAAAAAAAAAAAAAAAACTTACTCGTTGAATACATGGTCGTGCAACGAACAAGTCTCTGAAGATGACGTATACGACGTACCAATTCAGCACGTTCTCTTGTAAGCGGCGTACAGAATCGGCTTCAATTCTTTCTCTTATTGCTTGTCGCTGAATCGCCTCCACTGTTACTTCTGCAAAAAATACTGACATATTAAAGGCAGAATTCGCAATTCGGCCGAATGTTTCACTTTTTTTTAAATTAATATATTACAAAACATTCGAAATATAAAAGAAACATTAAGGACAGAGACAATATATGGTAATATGATATATTTTTTCATCAATCAACTCAATCATATAAAATTCACTTCAACTTAAAATAATATATTTTTATTTCAACAAATGAAGATTTCTTTTCACTAAATGCTAAATCATACAGAAATTTAATGACTAATATCGTGAATCATGAGGAAGATTGACCATAATAAACATGCATATATCTGATATTGTCTTCTTCAGATTTGTGAAATGTTGCTTAGTTCAAGTATTTCATTACAGCTATGGCCAATGAAAGTGCCTTAGCATGTAGCAATATAACGGAGATGCACTGCAGTTCAGAGAAGAGAAACATACTCTTCTACGATCTCAGCATCATTGTCATTTTTTTTTACTTGATGAATAACTTTTGCTACTGGACGTTTACACATTGGACAGATTGGCCGTAACTTGATCCATTCCGTTATGCAGCTATAAAGAAAACAGATTTTAATCAAGATAAACCATATTGATAACAGCATATCTAATCTCTTTCTTTCATAAAAAAATAGCAGCAAAAAAATAATGAAAGTTTTTAGATTCATCCCAAACCTGAAGTCAGTTAGAAGGATAAGTTCACTGAGAAATTTCAATACTGACATATATTGGAATGAACATCTTGCAGCGCCCTTTTATCATCACAATCAAGATGAGCAAGACACTTCGTAAAAAAAAAGAAACGAGAAATACAGTAGTGTAGGGAAAGGAAAACATAATTTGATAAATAAATCTTAATAATGCAAATGTTTAAAAAACGACATACGGATAGCAATACTTATGTGAACAGCCATCCAAACTTGTTTCATCAAATACGGGAACTCCCAAACAAATCGAGCATTTTTCGGCTTTATTATTCATGGTAGCATCATGTCCTTCATTAGAACTCGTTCCTTCTAATCCTTACAAGAAAATTAATAGTCAATAAAAATAGGAATACAACTAAGCTTAATTTCGATAACTTCATTGTAATTTAGCAGTGTTGGTTTACCTTTCGAGAAAAAAAAAAAAAAAAAAAACCACTTCATTTATTGACAAGCGTAATCTCAGTGTAACGTACACTAATGAGCTTCTCCTGAGCAGTAAAAGAGAGCGAGCGATAAAAGGCGGCTTCAACTCGTCACTTTTCACAGCACTCTTTGGACTATGTAACGAACATTTTACAGTTTTTACAAGGAATATCAGGGAAATTTTTAAAAGTGGAATTAGGTTAAGCAATTCTATTATGATTTGCTTGCATTTTCTTTAAGAGACAAACATAAAGTAAAACTATGGTTTCAATCACCAAATGAATGAACAAACTTTGTTGTGATGACAAAGTAGATAGTTTGCTGTTTTTTGCATGACACTTTTCCATGATATCACGAACTGTTCGAAATATCTTCTGATGGCCCAAAGCTGTAAAGATAAGAATGAATGATACAAATATAAACTAAGTATTGTATTAACCATATATTTGATATACTAAAAGACGACCAAGTAAACATAAGTCCCAAACATCAAATTTACGCTTTGGCTTAATTCAAAAATTATGAAAAAGGAATATTATAATATTATAAGTGAATACGATAAATCTAAAGCAACAATCTACACGCAAATCCTTGAAATGATATGAAATGCACAAAAAAAACAGCGAACAAAAGTTCATTGTTTAAGTTAGAAAGCCACAAACTCAACCCTAACCTAATAAGATCATCAAATACGAAAAATATATCCAAGCCAAGCAGTTAGTAGAAATGTCGCTTCAGCTCATTTTTTGGATATATACAAATTTTTAATATTTTATTTAGATTAAAAAATATTATTGAGTAATGATAACTGATTTCGCAACCTTACAATATTTACAATCGATTCATAGCTGACAAAGCATGGTTCGAAATCCTAGGCTAGAATTCTACTACTTGATGATTGTCCAAACTTAACTCGTGAAATGTGTCAGAAGGTTTCACAGTTTTCTCATGCGCAAAATAATAAAATGTTCACGATTTTCTGTCTCATTTAACATTATTCTTAAATCTAATTGGTACAATTAAACCATAACCAATTTCAATAATTATATTATTGGGACTGGAAATAAAATATCAATGCTGAAACTTTAACCGCTATTTCAACCATTTCATACAGTTACCTCACAGAAATCCAATCTAACTAATTTATTCCCACGCGAGTAACTATTTATTAAAATAATACAAACACCTATATGTAATATAAATATAGCCCACGTACGCAAAACGAAAGGTTCAAAAGTTCAACTCAGTCGTGAGATGCATATAATGCATATAGCTACACAACACGTCGGGCCGTACGAATGCGGGACGTAAAATTCTTCGACTTGCGATTTTTCTCTTCTGGGAGGATGGATGTAAATTTGGGTAGATAGATGTTAGTGTTGTTGATTGAATGTGATATATTGGTATTAGCATAAACATTAGCAGTGTTTCTATCTTACTAAGAAGATTAAATAATCTTCGAAATAGCGATAGCAAACATGTATTTATATAAAAATATGTGAAGAAGAATTAAGTGATCAAGTGATACCTCATATCTGAAAAATTACTCTCGATCATGAATTATGGATTGGAATCAATGAAAACAGAAGTATTATAAGAAAGCATCTTTATGGATGCTTTCACATGTTAGCTATAGTAGTGATTGCTTGCTGATAAAGCATATTTGCAATGCTGTTCATTGAAAACCATAACTGGAACTAAATGCATTCGAATGAAAACTTCTGTGAAATTTTTAGAATATTTGGTAAATGATGTTCAGTGAATTAATTTTACTTTTAGTTCGAATTCAGCATTGATCTAGAAGAATTGATTCTTACAAACTGATATGAACAGCGTAGCGAAAGAGAAATTTAATGCGAGAATCATTTCGGTTCTCTTTTTCATCTATTAAGATATGGATGTCCTAGTTTATCATTTCTTATCATTGAAGTAATTTTTTATGAAACAATTATCTAATGTTACTGAAATTTGTTCACGCTACGCAGGCGAATTCTTTGTTTAGTAAAAACATCAAGTGAATCAAATGCAAAACTTGCTGTCCCTAGCAGTAATTCTGTTCTATGAAACCAAATAATAAGCGATGTTTAGAAGTTTAAAAAAGTTTGAAAGTGGTTTGATTAAAAGGAATCTGTCATAAATAGCAGCTTTTTCAGAACTTTCGTTACGATAGTTCGATAAAGTAGAATTATTCGGAACTTTTCCCACGATAGCGCGATAGGAAAGAATTGTTTATATTGTTTTCGCTTTATTATGATTACTTTAAGGACATAATATCCATTAATTTCGACTAGTAAAACTTCAATGTATGAATTATGCTTCCGGAAATCTCAATTCGATCTGAAGTAACGCAAAACTATCGCACTTCTGTTAGGAAATATGTGATTTCGTATTGTACATGCTGCAGATGTGATGCATGCAAATTACCGTAAATGTTACCACTGGAACGAATTAAAACATACAAGAAAGTTTTGAATGCTGGTAGAGGAAAAATCCCAGAATTTAGAGTTGGCACGAAAGCGATATTTCATTATGAAACACTGAAACCACTGGTAAATGTGAATGAAGAGGGATTCCCAGATTCGAGGTGAGAACTTTTTTTCCTGTAATCTTATCATATAATAATATAGTCATTGCATGTTGCAGAGATAATTATAAATCAATCGATAACACACGAAAACCATATCCAGATGGTTACGGGAAGCCACTGGAATTGGTATTTGGGAAGAAGTTTCAGTTACCAGTGTTTGAACGATGCTTAAAGACGATGCTAATTGATGAGGTAATTCTGTCATCTTTCTGATGGATAGCAGCCCATAATAATTGATGGATTGTAGCAGCCCATGAATAATTGATGATTGTAGCGTATATCTGTGAATGATTTAAGAAGAATTTTAATCCTGTCATGGTAAATAAAGATTACCCGTATCAATAAAGATTAATTTCATATTTGAAATTGAGGTGTACGAACAATAGAGCATTTACTAAATCGCCATAATTTTTTTTTGAAAATGCTATGAGAAGGAAATCAGTAAGAATTGTAAAAATGAAATAAATATCCTATTGAATTATTTGTATTTTTGATTTTCATAATTTTTCCAATTAATGGATTATAGTTAAAAAGTAGAATGGTTATTTTATTTCTCACAAAACAGCAGTCGATTTCAGATCAGTCAGTTTGATATAGCTGCTTCTGAACTCTATCCATACCCATCAGTTTCACAAAAACTTCGAGATATATCTAAAGATGACATACATCCGAACAATCAGAACCATCGTCATGCACGCTGTGTTTCAGCAAGAGATTTCACGTTTGTATTTTATTAGTCAATAAATTAAAAATTTCTTAAGTTTATCAGAAAGAATTTACAATTCTTTATAATTCATTATCAAAAAATATGGTAATAAAATCTGTGATTTGTTTCGTTATTATCATTTTGTTAAACTGGGAGGTCGCAAACTTTTTACTTCATATCATGGATTAACACAAAATGTTTTTACATATTTTTTATTTTACTGTGTTCTCTTGGTGGGAAGATCATATTACTTTTATTGCATACTGTTTTTGTCACTCCTATTTTCTTATTGAAAACAGAGAAGGGAATTTTAAAATTTAGACATTTAAGATTTAAACCATTATTTTTCTGCTGAAGTATTCAGAATGGAATATGAAGTTCTGAATGAACTGGTGAAAAATCCTCAACCACTGCGGTTTATCTTTCATCTCTTAGTTGTTTTACAACCGGAAGATTACGAACCAGACAGCTGGCAATTAGAACCCGATGAAAAGCTGGCAAGTGTCGCAAAATTGAAAAAATCTGGAAATGAATATTTGCAAAAAGCAAGTTTTGAATATTTTATCGAAATTTCGCTGCAAAATTTTAATTATTCTAAAATATATAGAGCTACACGGTTCTTTTGGAAAAGAAATAATTTAATTGTCATTTTTCAACTGAAGTAGGAAAATAACTCCTCATGATGAGACTGCACACAATTTTTTAGACGATGAAAGAAAAAAAATTTTGTTAGGGTGACTATATGAATGCTTCGCTGAGGTATAGGGAAGCTCTTAATCGCGTAGATACCCTTCTGTTGCGTGAAAAGCCCGGCGAACCTGAATGGATTGATCTTGATAAGCAGGTAATTTTTAACATATTTTTCATTCCGTGTTCTATTTTAAAAATTATATAAGTGTTTCAGTTAATGCTTTTTCCTTTTATTTCGCATTTTGTGGATATTTTTTGTTTTGACTTGACTGTACGAAATTGTTTCTTCTACTTATGAAATTCAAAAGTGATATAAAAATTATTGTCAATATTAGATATGAATATACTTGGAGATCCACTTTCTTTATGATCTTGTGGAAATTATCAATTCTTCAATTGCCATGAATAAAAAATCATAAAGTTTTTTTTAGAATTGTCAGTAACTTTTATTAAGATATATAAATCGAAAAGGATATTAGTTTTAGAATTTAAAGAAACGAATGAAAGGTGCAGAAATAATAAAAATGAAGGATGCAGAAATAATAAAAAAAAAAATGAAGAAATTAATTAGATTAAATAAAATTTAAAAAAGCATAAATCATTTTTAAAATGCACAAGATTTTTTTTACTGATATTGTCAAATATGTGAAAATTCCTATGTGTTCGCCTAGTTCTTTTTTAATTTGCAGAACATACCTCTATTTTTGAATCTTTCTCTGTGTTACTTGAATTGGAAGCAATATTATGAAGCTATTGATGCCGCAACTGAAGTATTGAAAAGGGATAATTTAAATGAAAAAGCACTGTATAGGCGTGCAAAAGGACGAATTGCTGTTTGGGATTTAGAAAAGGTCGTTTTCCAAGTTTGTAATATTGAAATGTAATAGATATTAAAAAAATAAACATATTTTCATCATGCCTTTCATTTATTTGTTCTTCTATTAATTAGTAAAGTAGTCAAAAATTTTTTGACAGATATTTATTATAAAATGAACTTGAAATTCTGACATTTTGATTTACTTTGTTTTTTCCATTTTTTTTCAACATTCGCTATATTAAAATTTGCATTTGATAAAATATACATGGGATTGGGTATTTGAAATTATATGATTCAATTGTCAAAATAATATTTATCATTGCGATAGCAATTAAAGTACAATTTTGGGAGATAATTAAGAATTTTTTCAGTTTTATGTTTTGAATTGCCATTTATTTTAGGCTGAAAATGATCTAAAAATGCTTCAGCAGCAATATCCAAATAGTGCAAATTTGGTAAAAATTGAACTCGAACGAATACAATCGCTTAGAAAAGAGCGTGAAGAAAGCGCCAAAAGTACTTACAAGCAGATGTTTAAAAATGCTTGTTGAATAACACTTTCGTATGAGTTAATTTCCTTTTATTTCTCTATATTTGATAATATTTTAATCATCAAAGAGATATAAAAGTATCGATTAAAGTAACACTATTCTTTATTCTTTATAATTTTAAGAATTCTATTATTGCTTGTGATTATTTCTGAGCTAATTGTGGTGGTTACAGTCACATGTTTACATTTTAAAACAATAAAAAAATTATTAATGGACGAAAAAAATTACAATAAAATTAAAAATAGATGTATTGTTATGAATGGTTGCTGATCTTAAATAGAAACTTTTTCTGAAACACATGTTATAAAATTTTTTAAAATGATAAACTGCAGAAGGAATTCTTTAAAATAGTAGAATTTTCATGCCATTTGTTTTTTCCTATCTACACTTGTTTTGTTATTTTGATATTTTTTCCTTTTAATTATAATTTTAATCTCATTGTATTTTGTTAAATAATATTGGCTCTTATTTTGTAATATAATGAGTAAAAAGTCTGCAACTTTACATATTGTGAGAATGTTGCAGATTAAATATAATTCTATTTTGTTTATACTATTTTGTTGCATAGATAGTTGTGATGGAGCGAAAAAAAAAAAGTTGATTCTGAAGATGAAAATATCAACATGAATATTACTACAGTGCTGCAAGTATTATCTTAAAGAATGGCGAATTATTCGTATTCATTTATACATACTTACCATCTAATATTTTTTACGTACATTTTATAAGCTATACATATAAGATTGAATGATTAATTGTTCAAAGCGTTTTTTTGGCAAAAAAATCTGGAGAATAAAATTAAAATTATAGTCATACTAAGAAGTTAAAGATTTTTTATGACCATTTTTTTGCAAATATAAAACCAGCTAAAACATTGCATGGGAATTATAAGGAGATGGGAGATACGCATATAAGTAATGCTGATATTATTTATTTTAAACAACCGGTTCCATAAATGTCGAGGAGAAGCTGGGAAAGGAAATCATTGGGAACTAACGTCTCGTGAAATGTTTATTTAATAATCAATAAATCTTTTTCCTTTCGTTTTCATTGTTTATTTGGACGATGATGATGCATCAAAAAGGACGTTAAGGGTGATCTTTAATCTTACAAAGCCGAAGTTAGATTTCATTTCATGCTTATTATTAAAAGTACTTAATGCAGCTGAAACAGCTTTCTCATTTTTAATTGGTTATTTAACTTCACATATGTAATATTCTGGTAATATTCCGAAATAACCTTTATTAAAAATGTAACACTTTACTAATAAACAATACTGCTGATAAATATTTATTATTTCGTGATTTATCTTTTGAATTAATAGTTCAAAGTTTATTTGTGTAATGGGTAAGGATTACGTGATGGCCAAAACAGTAAATTGGACGTTAGAAGCAGTAGTTGCAATCAAAACTAGAACGTTCGATCCTCAGACATCAGCCAAATCTATATTAAATTAAACAAAGGAAACAGTAATAATAAGTTTGAACTCTTTCTAGATTATACGATAAGGAAAAGCATCATATTTTTAATCAAGACTTTATTTTCCATATCGACTGCTTGAAACTAACATTTTAAGACTAAATTATCATTGTTGTCTTTATGTGCTTTAACATACTTTTTTATAAGAGATTCATTTTAACGATGCTGATGATATTAATTAATTAGGATCAACATTTTCGATGCTTTTAACATTGGAATAGCTCTCATCACAATAAATTTGAATGCAATCATTTGAATTGTTTGAAGTATTTGTATCTCTTAGCTCCTGGATATTTATCACTTTGCTCCTGATAAAATTGATGTTTGCTTCAATTAGATTAATAACTTACTTCGACCACGTTGTAATTTTGATATCACTAAGGTATTAATTAATAATTTACTAAGATTTTCGCATGCAACGAATTATCATTAATCTTTTTTAATTTGTAATTCAAAATTTGCATAAATGGATTGTGACTTTTTTTGATGATATTATTCGGTAACCAACAATATATAACATAATTATTATGCTAATCTCATATAATACTTTTACTTTTGCGTTAATTAATATTATTTAGTGAAATTAGCGCTTTTAACTCTGATATATGCTAATTCTAACTTCATTTATGCATCTCTTACATCCATATAAATTGTAATATTTTATTGTTATCTTTTTTTGTCTTCTTTGATGTTGATATTTTGATTAGCAACTATGTGTGTTTATTACAATCCTCTTTTTCACTCGAAAGCTTCTTTTTTCTCCATCGATTCAAATCTTCTTAATCTTCGAATCAATCTATCTTAATCTCTCAATTTCTATCCAAATATTTTGTTTATTGAAAATATTTGTTGATTTAAGTTTATATCTCTGCTGTCATCGCTTATGCCAGCCATCACATCTCGCAATACAATTACTATAATTATTTTTATTATTTATAAAGTCTCATCTATACTAGCTCTTTTCTCCTGAAATTACATGTAAATATGCATAAGTATAATAGAGCATTAAAATTCTAATAAAAGATTGTATTTTAAATTTTTATCGTATATATTAAGATATGGTATTTATTTTATTATTTATATATAAATATACATAATGTAGTATGTTTCATATTAAAACCAAATATTATAATGTAGTATGTTTTAAAATACAGTAAGCCTATATGCTGATCACAACACTTTTGTTCTTATAATTTTTCCAAAAAATTGAATGTAATTTTTAGAGAGATGACTAATTGAAATGAGTATGTGACGAAAAAAAACTCTTATGATAAATAATCTTCAATCTTGGCCACCCGCTGCTAATTTCATTTTCATCATCCTACTTCGATTGTATATCATTCGATCAATAGCGTTATCACTTTTTTTTGTTTTCCAGTGATATAAGATTTCATAAATAGTAAAAATATATTTTTATGTAATAATTTTCTACTACAATTTGACTGAAATCTTATGTAATTCGCGAAGCGAACTTCGATTATCATCGGGAGAAAAGCGAACTATCCTAATTCCCGGAAGAAAATTTGATTTAGAATTGAAAATAAGTATTCATTTATTATAATTTATAATATTTTAGATCTATATTGCATAATTAATGATAAGCTAATAGAATCTATTATGTGCTCAAATACTTCAATATTTAAATATTTCATATATTAGATATTTGATTAAATTACAAACACTGACTGAATTGCTAAGAAATAGAAATTTCAGGAATTAAATTTGTATTTAAACGTGATTTATTAATATCATCACATGAAGATTTGTAGTAGCTATAAGGAAATATCTAGCAAATATCACAATGATTATATTTATATTTGAAAGTCTTGGAATTTTATAATTAATAAAAAATTTGAGATGACATTTAGCAACACAACAGTAACTATTGATAACTTAAAATGCAGATGAAAAGAAATATCATAAAAATGCTCAGATCAGATATCATTTTTGTAAAGTGCAGAACGAATCTATTAAAATAAAATTGATTTCAAAGCGTTATTCCTAATTAACAACTGTCAATATCTAATAAAAGCATTTCCAATTTAATTTTCTGTCAATGTCATATCCATTCATTCTTCCGATACATCCATAAATCCTTTTTTCTTGACTTTGCTTGGCTTCAGCATATTGATTTTTTTCAAAATTTCCTGCTGGAAAATTTTGAAAAGAAACAAATATGTAAATGGAGAATCGTCTGAAAAATAAACAATTATCGTTAACTATTTTTCTTATTTCATCAAGATAAAACTATTCATATTGATTGATGGAAACAATACAAATATTCAGCACAGATAAAAAGGTTGAAGGAAATTTTAGTTATAATTGCTAGAAGAATAAGGAAAATTAAGTTAATAATAAAAAATAAATGGAAAAGCTTAGGAACGTAAATAGGAGAAGAAGGCTATATTTTCTTAGATTTAATACCAAGAAATCAAAAACAACTATAGTAAACACAAACAATTGGCATAGATTCTTTCTATATTTTAACCTATGTTAAAAACGTGGATCTTTTTTTACATTAACTTACGTTAAATTTTTTCTTTTATATTTTAATCTACGTCAAAAACGTAAATGAAAAACGTGATTTACGAACATAAATATATGAGATTAAATAAATGTTTTCACGAAAGTTGTTATTATCCATTTCTTTCTATTATTTCACACAACTCCGAGATTAGATAATTTTTTTTTATCTTTTCAATATTAATGTTACTTGGAATACAGTAAGACTTTGAAGAGCAGAAAAATTATTGAATTGATAAGATGACAATGATGATTTCCAATAGCAATAATGATTACTGATAAGGATGAATTTAAAAGTAAATTCTTATAGAACGATAATTACAAATCATTCTCTAAAATATTTCACATATGAATTCAGATATTTAAAATATACGTCATCGGTAATTACTGATTCAGAGCATCATTCTGACATTTTTCGCCATTTTCTTATCTGAAAGAATAGATAATTTATTTTGCTTCATTATTCAGCAGCTTTTTCAACCATTATAACATTGTTCGTTTGTTTTATTGTTTATAATTTTATACTAATGCTTTTATTGTTATTATTATTACTATTATTACTATTATTATTATTATTATTATTATTATTATTATTATATTATTATTATTATTATTATTATTATTATTATCGTTATTGTTATTGTTATTGTTATTGTTATTGTTATTGTTATTATTATTATTATCGTTATTGTTATTGTTATTGTTGTTGTTATTGTTATTGTTATTGCTATTGTTATTGTTATTGCTATTGCTATTGTTATTGTTATTGCTATTATTCAACTTCCTATTTTTTGCTTCTGAAGAAATTGAATCATTCATGAGGAATGGATTGAAAGGCTGAAAGAATACGATGAAATTTCAATAGAAATGTTGAAAACATAAATTTCCTTTTATTTTTCATTTCTTTTACTTTCATAGTTTGTTTAATATTAGTTGAATTTATTGTTAAATTAGAATGGAAATAATATATATATATATATATATATATTACTTGTACATATATTCTCGAATAGCGCAAAAAAGTTCTATAAAAATGAAAAACAAATCTGCTATAGCTTGAAGCACATCTGTTCTATAATAATTCCAATTTTGTATTTGTTTAAACATTTGGTCGATAAATAATAAATTCCTCCTCAGCTTACCAATCAATATCTTGTAATTTTGTGAGTTTCATAATTTGTTTAATCACATTTGATTAATTTAGTATTTTATTGAATTAGTTAGACTTTGTAAATCAAATTTTTAAGTTTATTTAAATTTTCTTTCATAGACTGCATATTAAAAAAAAGTAATGAGTATTGCTTACATTAGATTATTACTAATCTTTTAGTTATTTGAAAATTGAAAGAGTGAAATGTCTTGCACTTAGTTTTTTTCAAATTTTGGAAAACAAAGTGACAGACTTTTATTCGCAATGATTTAAAGCGATAATTTTCGGGGATGGAGGAATGTTATAAAAAATGGGCTGGAAATGTCTTAGTCATAACTTTTTTTCCATCATGACAATCAGGAGCATTAAGAACTTGACGAGGATTGATTGCACAGGCACAATTTTAAATTGTGAGCTTTTTTAATTGTCCCATGGGCCTAATGTATTTTCCTTAGACTCCCAGTAGGATATAATCATGGACCAGTTTCATCCACATATTACATCTCCTTTACATTATTTGATTATTTGTAAATTCGCGTGTCAATTTTTTGGCGAATTTTTTTTTCGCTAACATTTATTACTAACTTATAGTAAGCAATAAATAAATTACCTCAAAAATAACAAGTAAGCAACTTGGCAGATAAAGAGCAAATAAATGGTTCAGTGGGAAGTAAACAACAGGTAATAGGCATAGGAAATAAACATAAATAAATAATGTAGAAAATGAAAAATTGATCATTACATTAATATGTGAAAAGGTATATTTAAATAATTATTGTCATAAATATTTACGTTAATTCAAGAGATCTATTTCTTTCCTTATTCTCAAAATTTTTAATTAATAATTTTATGAATTCTGAATTCGAAGAGAATGAAAAATTATAAACTTAATTAATTGAATAGATGTAAAGGTACAAATCAAATCATTGGGAATTTATTTCAATTTATCAATAAATATTTAATAAAGAAATAATATCTTTTCATATTTTTCATTTTTAAAGATGAAACAAATTAGTATCTTCATTAGGCTCAAATAAAACAAGTCATTCGAAGCTAAAAAAATTTTAACCAATGAATGCTTAAATGATTCCAAAATTTATTAATCAGAATTTAACAAAATAATTTATCAAAGATTTCTGTAATTTATCAATATATAAATAAGCATGAATAGTGAAAAAGCCACAGTTGTGAAAAGTACATTTGTTTTAAAAGTAATTATAAAAGAATAGAATAATAATTTGCAAATGTATATTTTTTTTTTTTTTTTTCGATAGTAATAATAAAATTTAATGAACTTTATCAATTCAACTGGAAAAGTCAATAATTTCGAGATTAGATGATAACTACTCCAATCGGTGATAAATATATGTGTAAGGTATGAAATCCTATTCTTTGGTATTCTACTATTCTTTTACTTCGAAATTCGTCACACTTAAGTTTATTGAAAATTGGTCCTAAGAATTAAAATGTGTTTTCACAAATACGCTTAATTTTCTTTAGCAGACTTCTTTGCAACTTTTCGCATTATTATAAATCAATATTATAAGCTTCTTTGGCAAAATTAGCAAAATTTTTTCTTTGAAATCATTTCAAATTCACAAGAATTTTGCTCTTGAGGAATCGTCTAATTTTAAATTCTTTGACAGAATAATATGCAAAACATGGAGACAAATAATTAAATATTAATGTGTGTACCAATTAATTTATTGTTTAAACTTGTTTACTTTTAGTTATTAAGAAATCAAAAAATTTATCATTAATTATTGTCCTTGATGGAATTCGAAACTAATATACTATACAGTAATTTTTTTAAAATACTTTCCAGAATGTCTGATAATTCATTTACATCTTTACCCCAAATCATTTGAGAAATTTTTTTTTAAACTATAATTTTCTATCTTTTTTAAAATCTTACAAAAAAAAATTTTTTTGGATTATTTCAGAAATCAAATTCTATTGAATTTTTTTCAGAAGAAATGAATAGAATCTGATTGAAATTTTTATTCATTTCTTTTCAATTTCCTTTCCATTCGACATTTACAATTATCTTTTTTTTGTTATTAACTTTGTCAAATAACAAGCATATAAAATGAAATCGTTCTTCCTATGTTCATTAATTGTCTGTTTAATTTTGGACAAAAATGGGAATGGAATTGACAAATTTTTTGTTTTAAATTAAGCTGCTTTAATTATATCGGTTCTAATAACACCGGTATAATTTAATTTAAATTCAACATATATAGAGAAATTGCATTTAATTTTCGATCAAAATTAATCCACTTTAATTATAGTTGGCAAAATTTGATTTAAATTTACATATAGAAGTTGCATTTAATGAAGCCCAGTTTAAATAAATCAAATTTTTAAGCTTTTTTTCATCAGAATAATTCAGTAAATTATTATTTGGGTATAAAAAATTACTGTCCAACCAAAGAATGGAGTTTCATATATGTAAATTAAAAACTTACACATATATTTATCACCGATTGGAGTAGTTATCATCTAATCTCGAAATTATTGACTTTTCCAGTTGAATTGATAAAGTTCATTAAATTTTATTATTACTATCGAAAAAAAAATACATTTGCAAATTATTATTCTATTCTTTTACAATTACTTTTAAAACAAATGTACTTTTCACAACTGTGGCTTTTTCACTATTCATGCTTATTTATATATTGATAAATTACAGAAATCTTTGATAAATTATTTTGTTAAATTCTGATTAATAAATTTTGGAATCATTTAAGCATTCATTGGTTAAAATTTTTTTAGCTTCGAATGACTTGTTTTATTTGAGCCTAATGAAGATACTAATTTGTTTCATCTTTAAAAATGAAAAATATGAAAAGATATTATTTCTTTATTAAATATTTATTGATAAATTGAAATAAATTCCCAATGATTTGATTTGTACCTTTACATCTATTCAATTAATTAAGTTTATAATTTTTCATTCTCTTCGAATTCAGAATCGCGTTTTCGTACAAATTTATGTACAAATAATCACATCTTGTTCATGTGAATTCATAAAAGGACATGTTTTTGTTTCTAGCAATTAAGACAATATGGCACTATCATTTCTGATAACTTACTTTAATAAATTACATAACAAATTCAATGAAAATGAAAATTTAAAGCTTTTGTAAAATGTTTCAGCTTCAATTAATCATTCTTTTCATAAAATTTTGAAAAGCTGTTGCTTTATTAATTGTTAATCAGCAATTTTAGTGTAATTTTTCAGTGTTGATGATTGATGATAAAATAGCTCAAAATTATTTACAAATTTAATAGAATCAAATTCTAACGTCAACATTCAATCCAGAAACTTTTAAAATCAGCCTATTTTTCTTTTTTTTCGAGAGAGAGGAGGGAGAGAATTCGATGTTATCTGGAATGATGTAAATGTATTCTTTGATTGATGAATTACTTCCCATATACCTCATAAAACTACATTTCTATTTCCGAGGACGTTGAAAATGATGATAGCTAATTTACAGCCTTACTTTCTCCGTGTCATTTTTATTACTCGAGAATGAAAAATACACGTTCACGTGATTATTATTTATTGCTCACGTTTACATTTCTTGAATATGCAATGATAAAAATTTATTGTAGATTTCGATAAAAGAAAAAATATGGTAGATTAAAAAAAAAGTGACGCATACAATGATAAAATTGCTGACTTTTCTCAGCTTTGCATTGCTATTTCAAGTAAGGATAACGATAATAAGTTAAATTAAAATGATTCAGTAATTTCTATTTCAGTTATTTAAATATAAAATTTTGATAGTCGGCTTATGAAAAAATGAAGATCTGGAATGGATATTTCTTTTCTTTTTTTTGATTGCATGAAAGATTCGAAATTTTAATTTATTTAATTATTAGATCATTAGCTTTCAAGCCAAGATATCATTGAATTCAAATGTGATGAACAAAAAATTGAAAATTATTCTTATATTTTAAGAGTATTTTTGAATAGCTCATTACGGTCATTATTCGATTTTAATATTTTAAAATTTAAGAGAATCAGAACGGACTATGGCGAGCAGAAGAAGTTATTAGTGGATTTGCAAATACGTAATGGTATGATACGTGGTTATGAATCTTCCATACTTGGCAAACGTGTCCGATCATTTCTCAGTGTCCCATTCGCAGAACCACCAATTGGTGACAATCGTTTTCGACCACCAATAGCGAAACAATCATGGAAAGATATCATTGATGCTACCGTCCCTTCACCTGCATGCTATCAGGTGATTCGTTTAGTCAATTATCAAAAGAGTAATTGAAAATAAAATCTTTCCATTTTTTTAATACTTTATTTTTCACTTATTATTATTTTTCATATTTGTCGGATTTTCTTAATTTTCGAGACTAACCACCGAGATTATTTCATTGTCAATAGTAAAATATTTCTGCTGAATCTCTCTCTTCCCAAAATACAAAAACTAATTCGGTCTATTTTCTTCTAATCCACTTATTAATCAAACTTTTGTTGATTATAAATGTTAAATTCTAGTTAATTAACTTTAGCAAGCATCATTTTCCTGACTCAAATTAAGTCTTGAGAACATATGCTAATTCCATCATCGTATATTTAAGTTCTCAATTCTATTCGTGGGTATTTCTTTCCTGTCTATTTGTTTCAATTTATTTGTTTTATTTGATGCAAATTTTCTTCAGTTTTTACAAAAATTTCTAGGCAAATTTAAATCTCAGCAATATTTGTTTATAAAATAACAATTTAAAGTTAAATGAAATATTTTAGGGCCGAGATACATACAATGAAACATTTTGGGGTTCGGAAATGTGGAATGCTAATACACCGGTTCAGGAGGATTGTCTACGAATGAATATTTGGACGCCAGCCGATGCACAGTAAACTTCTTTTATTTATTTTTAATTATCAACAAAATATTTTCTTTTTTGTGCTACGAAAATTTGACATTTCTTTCATTTATTGTTTTTTTTTTGTTTGGAATTTAGAATTTTTGCATGGTTATAAGAATTTTGAAGGTACCGAAATTATTGATTGATTTGTAAATCTTCAAAGGTTATCTTTTCTACTAATAAATAGAAAAGCTCGTTTATGAAAATTTGGCTAAAAAACTTTAATCTATTTCACTACATCTTCCATCTATTCCACGTGTCTTCAGTCTATTCCACGTGTCTTCAGTTTAATCATTCGCATTCAATCTATTCTACGTGTTTCACGCTTGCTAACGATTATATCCTTTTTCCAGCAATTTGACAACAATGGTATGGTTATTTGGTGGTGGCTATTATTCAGGTAGTCCATCGCTAATTTTATACGATGGAAAAGCTATGGCGGTTATTAGCAATGTAATTGTTATTAATATTAATTATCGTCTTGGACCATTTGGATACTTGTACTTGGACCACGATGATGCCCGGGTAATATGGGAATGCTAGATCAGGTTTATTTATTTTTCAAAATTTTTTTCTTTTGATTTCCTTTATTTAAATTTATCATTCATTTACTTATTACAATTCATTTAAAATATTTAAATCAAATTTTTATATAATAATAATTTCTGATTAGAAATGCAAATTTCATTTCTGTTAAAAATATTTAGGCGTTTTTGGAAGAACTTTTTTGATTGGACTAAAACTGAAAATATGTAATATTTTCCGGCGATCATAAATTTTAAATTTATCAAAAAATAACATTTTCAGCAATTAGCATTTCATTGGATTCAAGATAATATCATTTATTTTGGTGGAAATCCTTCCCGAGTGACATTATTTGGCGAATCAGCCGGTGCAGCATCTATTGTTGCACATTTGATTGCTCCAGGAAGTCGCGGTCTCTTTGAACGAGGCATTTTGCAGTCCGGCAGTCTTGATAATAAATGGTCATTAGATTCACCACAGCGTGCTATGAATAAAAGCCTTGCATTAGCTAGGCATCATGGCTGTCAAATGGAAATGGTAAAAAATAATTTAACGAAATTATTAAATTTCAAATTCGTGTCATATAAATTCATACTCTGATGAAAAACTACATGGTTTACTTAATTTGCTTACTTACTTCTCATCAATAATTTGCTTTACTTATTTCTCATCAATTGCGTTAAACAAATTTACAGATAGAAAATTTCAATTTTTTTCAGGTTTCCATCAAAAGAAATGATATTGAATTCAAAGAAAAAAAATAAAAAATTAAATTCTTTTTCTAAATTTGTTTAATTTAATTTAAAAGAAATGATGGCCATAAAATGATATGTTTACTATTTACTTATCAACTTACGATATAGTTTTAGCATATGAAAATATGAATAAATTTGTACAAACTTTTCTATCGATTTGTTTATTCAATTTTTTCACTCTCATAGTCTTGATCCTCTTCATCAGTCGGCTTTGTTTAATCGATAAATTACCAAATTAATTAAATAAATATTAGTATATGAGCAAAAATATTATATTTTAATAATGAAATCAGATTGTTTAAAATGAAGCTTTTTTATGATGAAGTTATTTATGGTATATAATTTAAAATCCTTTAAAATCAAATGTCTGCAAAAAAAAGCAATTTTTGCAGCTTACAATTGCAGCAACTTTGTTTATAACTAACTCGTACAATTTACAATTAAAATCATTGTTTTTTTAACTTTACAAGATATTCTGAAATTAGTGTTTAAAATTAATGAATAAAATTAAAAGTTCGAAATACTGTTCATGTATTAAATAGTATAAATCTAAATCCATCAAATTCAAGTTATGATGAAAAAATTCAGAAGTGGTATAAAAATATCAGAATAAAGATATTTTTTAAAGACGCTAAAAAAATTTAATCTTCAGATAACGGATACGATTAGATGCTTAAAATCAGTGCCAGCTGCAAAACTAATTGATGGAATGTGGGATAATTTAGAATTTCTCGAATTTCCATTTGTAATTGTTTCAAAAGATCGTAATTTTTTCAAAGAATATGACGCATATAAAGCGCTACGTTACGGTGATCATAATATGAATGTTGATCTTATGATTGGTATTAATCATGATGAAGGTATGCTCAAGTTTCATATGAATTTTAACTTTTGAAATTTGGTCGTTTTGATTATTTAGAGAACTTTTAGCCAATTTGCAACTAATTTATTTCTTTCATTGGAGAAATGCAGTTTGGAGTGAGTTTTTTAAAACAAATGAATGAAAAGAAATATGAAATAATTTTCAGACTTTAAATTTAACTACCTGAAGGGAATCTCAATTCCAGACTGATCCAAATACAATCAATTTGCCTTCTGTGTTATGTATTTACAGTTTTTATGAATGATTTTTGATAATTATACTCTCGAATTGCGACAAATATGAAATTTAATTAATGACCAAAAGAACATCGAAAAATCAATCAATTCAAGGTAATTATTGGAATATTTATTCTCTTCCGCAATATTTTGACAAGCCAGAACAGCCTTTACTGAGCCAAGATGATTTCCTGGATTGCATCAATACGGCTTTCAAAGTTCAATCAAAGTTGATCCGTCAAGCAGCTGCTTTTACGTACATGGATCGACAATGTGAGAATACGCTCAAAAAAATAAATTTTACGCCGAACAGGTCAAAGTTCAAATTAATTTTATTTTAAAAAATAATGCATATATTGCCGTTATTGAAGCTATGTAATAAAAATGGATTGATAATATAATAGAACTGGATATGGCTATATTTGATAAAAATGAATTTAGGCTATGTTTTATTACAATCTTTTGTTAAAGATGTTTAGAAACAGAAAAAAGCTTATTTTCTTTTTCTAAAACTAATCTTCTTGTGAACAAACTGACCAAGCTACAACATTTTATCATTCTCTTTCTTGTCAGATCATTATTCATAGTCCTTTTTAAAAGATAATTGATGATTAGGAAAAGGATCCTTTTATAAAATTCAATTACAGTGATTAATGCTAATCTTTGAACTTAACATTTAGAAATCATACTTGTTCTGATATATTTATAATTGTAATAAATTTATATTTTCAGATCAATCAAATGGTTGGTGATTATTTTTTTACATGTGATAGTATATGGCTTGCTGAACATATGAAGAAAGGAAATGGCAAAATTTACGTCTATTATTTTGATCAACGTTCCACGTATGTATGAAAATTAAAAATTATTATCAAATTTTGATTTAAAGATAGGAAATATTTTATTAAATTATTAGCTTGAATATATGAGAAATCTAAATAACATTTTTATTACTGATAAATATTTCTATGATATCTGATTTGCTAGATTTACTGGAGCAAAATTGTCAAAAAAAAATTAGAATGATCAACCTAAACTTTGTTGAAAACTTCAGACCATATTTCGAATTCTTATTTCATAAATTTATTATTTTCTCGAAAAATCCTTAACCTTTTGGAAAATAATGAACGACAAATTCTTCAAAAGAATCCTTAGTAGATTGTATTAAACGAAAATTTGCTCAAAAATATTGTTTACTCATTTGCAAAACCATATTGATTAAATGATGGATATAAATTTTTATATTGACCTGATTCGCTAGGATGTCAAAAAGATAAGATAGAATGGATGAATATTCAAAATAAGAAAAAAAAACTTGTCAAAAATGATAAAATGATAAATCATATTTCAAATTTTTACAGCGCTAATCCATGGCCTGAATGGGCAGGTGTTATGCATGGCTATGAAATTGAATTTGTATTTGGTGTGCCACTGTATAATCGAACTGCTACTTATACAAAACAAGAACGTATTTTTAGTGGGAAAATATTAAAATATTGGACAAATTTTGCCAATTATGGGTTTGCATTTGCATATTTTTTTGCAAGAGGGAAGAACTATGCATATTTAAAGTGATATGATATGATATGATATAACTGAAGAAGATTTAGCTCTGACTGAAATATCTTTATCTAAATATATCACCATTTGGTTTTAAGCTAAGTATATATCATTAAACTCTGGACTATATTACATTATCTTGGAAGAAGCTGAGACCTGAGAATTAGGCATTAGGTTCTGGACTAATATTTAGAATTTTCACTACAGGAATCCGGATTTCGAAGATCAAAACGGTGTTCGTTGGCCGGAATATCGTGAGACAGAGAAATGGAAGTATTTACGAGCCGGTGAACAAAATGATTCGATTGAAAGGCGGAAAAAGCAAGAATGTGAATTATGGCGAAATGTAAAAGACTTAGAATTCGCTGATTACTGTAAGTAAATTTTACTGCACAAATTTTTTGAACTTTTCTTAAAATATTTCCTACACATAATATATTTGGCAATAAATATGTTATGAAAACAATTAGTTTAACTATAATTAATTTTAATAATGGAAAATTAAGAATGGAAGATTGCAAAAATTTCATTTCGGAAAAGTAAAAATTATTAGATTATCTTATATAGTTCGTTTTTAAATTTAAAATATATCGTAAAAGAATTATAATTTTAATTATTATATTTTGCAGTGAAAGAAAATAACGGTCTCATGCGATCTTCTTGCGAATTTGCATTAGTTATGTTCTTCTTATTGCTCATAATTCATTACATCAGGTGGTAATTTTTAAATTTGTAATATTTCTATTACTCTCTACCCCATTTATATTTTTTTGTACATTCCATTGAAAACTTCATCAGTCGCATTATACTTTTCTTTTTATATTTTCTCATATTTCCACTGCCCAAAAATATATAGATACTTCATTCTACATGGATTCAGTGTTATTCAACGTGAACTGAAAAGATTCAAAAGAGATCAGTAAGATTAGGTTCATTTTTAAAAAATATTGATTCTTTTATGAATATCTAGATGGATAAGAACAGGGCAGTATGTACTAAATTTCAATGATCGCAAAGATCAACGAAATGTAATCTATGATTTTTGAAAGCCTAAATGGATATATAAGTCTTAAAAATTTCGATACTTATTCTAAAATAATTAAATCTCATCAGCAGAGCTTGCGAGATTTCCCCATTCTTGAATTTGGCTGTCAGAAGGAACTATTAATCGAATATTTATCAATTGTACTTTTTAAATTTCTAAATTAGCTATAATTAAATTGATATTCAAATTAAGGCTTTGAAATGTTTTGAAAGTAATATAAAAAATTTTAGAATTTTTCGATGAATTCGTTAGCACGTTCAAAGATTTTTATTGACTTCAAAATTTCCTTCTCGATATCTTTTTTTAAATGTACGTTTTATTCATCTTTAACCAAAAATAAAATCTTAATTTCAGTTGCTACCGAATTTTCACCTCTTATTTTCAATTGCCTTTAGAAATTTATAACTTCTAAAAATTTCAGAAATGATAATATTATATAAGTCGGATAGGCAGATAGATCCAAGGGAATTTTTTTTTTATTAATGTAATTATTTTCTTTCAAATTCTTACTCAATAATTTCTTTTGTAGATAAATTTTTTATGATATGAAAAATTCTAGGAAAATTTGAAAGATACAATTAATTTGTGAATTATTTTAAATTTCAAGAGTCAGAAATTAAGAATTTCTTAATCTTTTCCTTCTCGAAATAGCAATTGATTAAGATAAATCAATATTTCCTCATTTATGTATTTGTGATCATATATATTGCCAAATTTTAATTTAAGTCATATCATTCTCACTTCTTTTAGTATTTGTAGTTTTATCATCTTTGCACTATGTTTTAATGTATAAATTTGTCTATTGCATATCTCGATTTTTCTTTTTAATTTTCTGAGTATAAAATTTGCATATTTTGTATGAAGAAAACACTTTAAACTTCAAGAATCAAGGTATTTGTAAAGACAAAGGTTAGCACTCTCAAAATCGGATTTTCCGGCTAAGCTATGCAAGTTGAATATAATAAATCAGCTTGTTTTATCTTTCAGTATTTCAATAAAAAGATGTATTTTCTGTTGATAAAAAGTATATTTGCAGAATTATATTTTTAAGAAATTCGAAAACAAAAATACAAAAGAAGCAGAAAAAAGTTATCCAAATTAACAAAATATAAAATAAACGAATGTAAAAAAGAGAAAAATCATTGGTATATGAAAATGCTGCTTCGAATAAAAATGCTAAGCGCTATCAAAGTTTAAAATTCAAAGGTCAGTATAGTATTTTTTAAAAACAAAGAAGCAAAAAAAAATTGATAAATGATGAAGCTTCTCTATACACCAATTGCATCATTAACTGTGACAGAAAATATTTCACATTCACCATCAATTTCCAAAGTTCTAATATCATCTGGTGAGCCGCGATGCGCAAATGTCGTAAAACGAACACCGTTGAAGAAAATTTGAAAGCTGTATCTTTCATTGATAACCGTTACATCGGCACTAAATTTACAAAAATATTTTTTTTCATTGCTGAGTAATCTATTCTGATGATTGACAACAAATTTTCTCATCTTTGGAATCATCGAGAATCAATCTAACTTAAAGAGTTAAAAATTAGTCCGGGATGTTTAAATGCGAAGAAAGACTAAATCTTTTTGCTACCTTAGTAAAAAAGGTCAAGCTTTGATATAAAAGGTTAAGTTCTCTATATTGCTTTAAAACATATATTTCCAAAGATAATAAGGAATTCTTTTCATTTAAATAAAATCTATACTCTGGCATATTAAACAGTGTTAAGGTAGCAGTTTGTATGACTTTATCAGGACCAGGAAGGTCATTTAATAAAAATTGAACTTTTCAAAAAAAAATTAACATTTCTCCTTTGACGAGCGGTAGCGTGCCTTCACGTTCTTCTCGTCCCCATACGTTATTCTCCATTGCATTACGTACTACTGTACCTTCATTGAATCGTACCGATATATGCAATGCATGCTTTCGATTAGAATTGTATAAATTGATATTAAATCGTTTGCCTAAAATTCATAATTCAATCATTTTTATCTTATTAATTTATAGCATTTCAAATAGTATAAGTTTAGGCAAGCATATCAAATATCATTATGCACTTTCTTTTATCAATGCTGTTATCAACTTGCTATCTCATTTACTTGTTATCTCTGATGAGTAAAACATTTGATCCACTAATAAAATGTTTATAAAATTTACAAACTAAGTATCAACAATATTTAATAAGCAAAAAATTTCGAATTCTATTACAGTAAATGTATAATTAATTAAATATAATTTTATTTTTATTATTTTACTGCTATTGTTGTTGTTTTTGAACGTATTAATTTGCCAAATAATTTCTTCTTGTAATTATGCTAATTAAAAAAACGTTAATTTCTGAAAGAATGAAAATTAGGTAATCCAACGTTGATGAAATAAATTTTTGTATGATATTTACCAGTTGGTAGTAAAGAAATATCCAGTCGTTTCCCGGGATTACCTCGGCAATTGCTGTATATGGTAATGGGAACACTCGTCCACCATAATGGAATAATCGAAGATTAACCAAATCACCACTAATCGATACATGGTCCACCTGAAATAACTTAACTGATTATTTTTTTCAGTTTTTTTCAATCTTAAACTTTAACATGATCTATTAACTATTATAACTATATTTCTGGCGAAGTGGCGGAGGCAACAGTTTTACTAATTTAAATGACTAATAATTAGTAAGTAGTATTAATTATTGAGAGTATAAACATCATTAAAATGAAAAGACTGATTTATATGTTCATTTGATCTTTATGGATTATTTAGAGAAAATGAATCAATGAAAGATTTATGTTCTGAAATGTTAACATAGCTATAATATGGGAATTTAATTATCTAAAAGAAAATTAAGTTTATTTACTTACCCCACCTAGTGGTACTCGTTGTTCAAATGTACCTGCTTCCATACGATTCGCGAATATCTATATAATTCATATTAATTTAAAATCACTGTAATAAATGCTAAGTTATTGTTTACATAAGATATTAACATTTTTGATGAACTTATTGATTTTAGATAATTCGTTTATCATGAATCGAAATGATAGTATTTCATGATCACATAATAACAATGGTACTGCAAGCCACGCAAAAATAAAATCTCTCATTTTGATAAAGCTTTAACTCATTTCTTCATAAATTTTTGAACAAATGAGAGAGAGAGAGAGGGAGAAAAAAAAAATTGATATAATGAAAAAAAAATTTAATGGAAAAGAATCATGCTTATCTTCTGAAAATGTCACAGCATTAGAAGATAATAATTCAGCCCAACAAACAAATCCAAATTAAATTTCTTAACACAAAAAAAGAACGAAGAATTATACCTGATATTTATTATCAATAATGCGGATTCGAATATCCATTTCTGTATTTGGCTTAAAATAATTTTTTAGCCGTTGTTCATTGCTGCCCCAAATACCATTCACGTATGAATTGTACACCATTTTTCCTGAAATCAATTTGTAACGAATAAATTTGCATAGAATAGTGAATTAATACAGTTAGATACAATGGGAGAATTACCTTCATCAAATCGGATACTGAGATGTAGTGGTAAGTCAGCATTTCTGTTTGCGCCTTTATGAAAATTAATATCAATTCTAAAAATATTTATAAAATAACACGCTTTATTTTACAGATTCATTTCTTTTGTTGATTTTTTTTAAGAATATAAAGAGAATATTTCAATAGACTGGAAAAGAATATTTTCAATGAATTAATTATTTCATTTGTTAGCATTCAAATGGCATGAAATAATAGAATATTTATTGAGATATGAATTTAGAGTTGCAAACTTCACTTTTAATCGTTTTTTAATATGTTTGTAAACACATAAAAATTGTTCCAAAAATTCGCAGTCATCAAAAACTTAGTTTTAAACAGATATTCTACTTTATTTATAAATTCTGAAAGATTCATTTCTATTCCTTTCTTATACAAACGATCGTATTTTTTTAATGATGCAAAATGTTAAATGATGTTTTAAAAATTTTCAGAAGAGAAAACGAAAATGAATTCTGAACTTTAAATAGAAAATTTATACCTTTTAGCTTCAGGTTTTATCATACCAACTGCATGAATTGTCTGTCCATCTTGAAATTGCTGGCTGATTCGAGTTTTAAACGGTACCATCTGTAAGTTAATAATTATATGTACATCTTGAAAAAGATATGAAGAATAAATTTAATCATGTATCTTACTTTTAGCTTTCATCACTTATCGTAATATCTCTTTGGCTATTAACATGTTGGTGAATGCAAAAATCTCGATGTTCCTAAGACTTAAATATGTTGCAATTTACTGCACATAATTTTAGGAATGGAATACATCATTGGATTAAATCCCGACATAAATGAAATAAGTTAGATACGGGTTCATATATTTAGAATACCAGGTACTTACATATTGTCTTTCACCAATGAATTTTTTATAATTTACTTCCTTCGGATGTGCTGGATCATGCTTTGATTCCTCATATTCTCTTGTTACTTCACTCAAACAAATCTCCAGCAAAAATCCAATCAATATTACTGCTAAATAAATAAATAACTAAATATATATATATATATATATGCATAATATTGTTAGTTATTTGTAAAGAATTAATCAAATTTTAATTATAATATTAAAATATAAAACAAAAATAAACGTTTCGCACGAGATATAGCATTTAAATCAAAAAGGTAATGCAAAAATATAATGAAACATCTCTAATCAAGCAGAAATTTTAATTTAAAATACTAGATAAATCTCGCAAACAGTCCCGAGTAATGACCTCAATTAAAGAAGATCAACTAATTTTCTTTTTTTCCTTTTTTTTTACCATCAATATTTGCAACGAAGCATAGGTCAATTTTGTTTATTCTTCAGATAAAACATTTAGGTTATGATTCCAAAAGTGGCCTTTTAACTTGTGTAATTATGGTGTTATAAATATAGTTCTTTTTTAATGATATAAATGTGATTATAAACAAATAAATGTTGAATTTTTCTAATCTGCATTTGACTGACTGTACCAAAATTCTTAAAATTTGAAAAACGATATCCAGGAACATTTCGAAAGACCGATACAGTCATTTTGGAAATTTAAATTTATTTCTATTTGTTCATTAATAATTCCCAATTTCATATCGTGTAATTTAAATTGAACTTTGCTAAATAACTGTATTAATTTTTCTACATTTAATTTTAAATGACCAGATTTGAAAAAATTAGAAATGATAATAAGAAAATAACTGAATGATATGCTTATCTCTGATAACTTCCCTCCTTTTCTTATCTTTTTTGTAATAAATATGAAAATTTATCAAATAAGAAGAAACTGAACTATATGATTGTTTTCTTTTTAATGAAAAACAAAAGAAAAAGAAACAACTTACCTTGAAACAAATTCTTCATTGTTAGTCTGAAAAATTTTATAATTTCAACATTTCAAGAGAAAGTCAAAAACGTATTGTGATTAAAGTATGATTTCATTGTTTTCAATTTGGAATATTATTTTAATTTCCGGGAAATAAAAATCTTAATTTTAGAAAATTTTATTCTAATCGTACGGTAATTTCCTTACATCTAATTATGTAATTTATAGGTGACAACTAAATTAAAAGGATTTGTCGATTCAGAAATCACTGAAGTAGAAGGATCGATCAATTTAGATCTTTTACTGTTAAAAAAGCTCGACAACTTCTTCGAAATAATCGACAACTGAACTAAATGGACCGATCAGCTCCGAGACAATTAAACTAGAAAAACCGATCAACTTAGATCTTTTACTGTTGAGAAAGCTCGACAATTAGCTAGAAGGATCAACTAACTCAGGCGACAATTAAGTTATAAAGATCGATCAGCTCTGATGACAACTGAATTTAAAAGAACAAAACTCAGATGTTTTAATACTTCGAAATATTCAAAATATCATTCTATACGACTGATAACAGTAAACAGCTATTAAAACAGTCTCTAAATATTCTTGAAAAGATGAAAGGAAACACATTAGAGCAAACAAATGATCTGATCAAATAACTACTTTGTTGAATCATAAGTTGCAATACGTATTTTGTAAAATTGTTTGCTTTGTAAAAAGCTTTAAGATTTATCGAAATTTGAAGCAATTAATAAAGCATAAATGCCATATGTTCCGTACCATTTTTCCCTTTCTCTCTAAAATTGAAAAGTTTTATGAATTTCCGCAAATTTTGTTGCTGTTGTTGTTTGCTTAAATTCGTTAAATTTTTCAAATTCCGGGATAAATTTTAGTTCAAATTCTAAAATTTACTAACTGATCATTAATCAAGCAACAACGATCAACTAAAGCAATCACCAACCAAAATTTTTTCCAAACTTTATCCAAAAAAAAAAACTTATTTACTTATTCACCACGTAAGCGTACGCTTTACAAAATATAAAAAGTAAACATATACAACTTCTACATTTTTATCATTGATTTATCATTGCGCTCTTACAACATATCGGAAAATTATTTCTCAAAATAGCTAATTTTATTGATAAATTTCAAATTTCGCATAGCTTTTTCAGATTATTTTCAATAATTTAATTACTTTTTCAACTTTGATGATACTTCCTGCGAAAGGTATTTTCCGAATTGTTATTATTATTCATGTTTTGATTTTATATTCTGTACCATTTATATTATTTCTGTCATTTTTTTCTTCTTGTATTGTTAAGTGAAAAGCACTTCCTTAAAACAAATTCAAAAACTTCAACTACTTTCATTGCCCAAAGTATCTAGGAGAAATGATCAATCATCAATTAAAATCAGCTGACTAAGTTATTTTTATGTTCTATGCAATGATTCATATCCAGCATAGCCTTTCTCGACATTGGGTACCAACGAGATGCTGTATTTTTGCATACGGAAAAATTTGCATAAAAATAAATGAAGATATCAGTAGCTAGATGAAGACAAATACAAGCATAAAACTTGAGTTGCCGTTATCTGCTGGGTATTGTAATCGTCCAGAAAGGAGCTGATAATGAGCTTGTCGGAAACTAAAATTCCTGCTGATAATGGCACTGCTATTGCACTACATGGCGCTGGTGATTCCAAAGTAGAGAAGGTAAGTGGATAATACTTCTTCTTCATTGAATGAGTAAATTATTATCTGAGCGTTTTGCGATTTAAAATTGTGAATTATTTCGTTTTTAGAAAAAAGAATACCTTGCCAAGTATCGCAAGAGTCAATGCGTATTATTATCATTTAATTGATAGGTTAATAGGCAAATCATTTGAAGATTTGAGTCCTATTAAATTTACTATTAAAAGATATAATAAAATAGTGGCCACGAAAAGTTTACTGGATCATTTTCTCCGTTTTATGCAAAGTCGACAAAAAATGGAATATATTCGGGCTTATTTATTATACTAGAAATATGCAGTAGAGTTTTATTCTAAAATAACAAAGTTACATTAACATAATATCTGTCCTTATCGACAAGAAAATATTTCGAGAACAAATATAAATTTGTATAAGATATGAATATTCTAAAACATAGCATACTGTATTCATGTCACAGCAAAATACGATGTACGACGTAGAATACGGTATCAGTGTATTTGTTGGTATTCATGAATGAGATGTAGTGAGGGTCGTAGATGAGTTATTGCATCAAATAAACCATTCGGACTTATGCAAAACATAAAATTGATCACAAAGTTCAGATGATAATGATAATGTTGATGATGATGATATATGAGTCATAATGGAATGTGGTGCAACTGTCGCACCATTACTGTAGCATGATATTTTCTTACAAATGTAACAAAAATAACCTTGCAAACTTATGCAAAATATGAAATCGATTGCAAAGTTCAAATGATGGATGATACATATCGGTCAGGTGATATAATGGAATTGTAGCGCAGTTGTCGCACCGTTTTCCCAGCGCGAATACTTTCCTAACAAATATTTTCATATCTTCTCATCGTCTTAACTTTTCATTTCTTTTTCTTAGCTTATCATCTACGAATATTTTCACTTCTGTCCTCTTTTCCATGTTTTTCAATTACATTTTTTTTTTCCATAATTGCTATAAAATAAGATGCAAATCTTACAACGTATTTTCCTTTTTACAAAAGTAAACCTCACGTCTCACTTAAGCAAACCTCATGTCTCAGTTAAGCAAACCTCACGTCTCACTAGCATATTCTTGAACTATCGCCAAAAATGCCCTGATGAGGTTGCTGATATTGACCTTTTGAATGTTATTTACGACATGTTATTTGAGTATTCTGACTGCTACAAATACCTCATTTAATTTACTTAATGACCCTTGTCTCCTCACTTAGCAATAATGAGGTAGCAAGTGAATGTCCTCTTCTCCGCATCTTTGTACACATGCATATATATGTATGCATGAGGGTTGAAATATGTAAGTGGATAAATATGTGGGTGGACAAGTGGACATGTTGTGTGTGTGTGTGTGTGTGTGTATGTGTGTGTATGCGAATGTGTGGGCGGAAGAGAAGATGTAGATGAGCGCGGATGTATCAGTCGATAATCGATGATAATAACAGCGACCAACAAATCATGCCGCAGGCGTCCTACTCTTGCCTAACTTCATATTTTTGCTCACATGTCTGCTCTTTCTTCATCTTTCCAACCCTTTCACATAGAGATTGCTCGATATAAAAACTCTGCTCATCCTCATTAGGCAAATCTTTTCGCACACTCTTTCGTTCTTTTCTTTGATGGACGTAGATGGATAGGTAGTGAGACAAACACACATACACACACACGTCCCCGCTACACACACACAACATAAATTTCTCGCAAATAAAACAGGGAGGGAGAGGAGGAGGAGGGGATCCCTAGTGTTGCGTCATCCTTGTTTCCGTCGTTGGTCTCGTAACACTTTTCTAACTGACGTGAAACGTGTTGTCTCTCCGTATTGTTACGTTTCGTATTCTTAATGAAGAATTGATAGTAGGTGCTTCACATTTATACTTCTGTTCAGTTCAACCATTATTCGGAAAAGGGCGAATATCTTGAACTGATTGCTTGAGAATTTCTTGCATATTGGACAGAGATTGAGTAAAGTTTAGAGTCTCTGTTTTATAATTAACGCCATGAGCCTAGCTAAATGATCAATTAGTGCTTAAGCGTAGGCCAAATCTGTCATGACTCATTGAGCAATAAGTAAATTATATTTTAACGAATTTTTTTGACAAATTTAAATTGCCATTGAAAAAGAAAAATTCAACAATTCATCGTAGTTCTTTGAAAAAAAGAGAAAGCAATTTAAAATTTTTTTTTTTCTATTCCATCTCTCTACTTCTTTCATTCTTTCTTTCTTTCAGTCACAATTTCGTCTTTCCAAATATACTGTCAGCTGCCTCTTACTAATAGACTATTTCCCGTTTTCGTCTTTTTATCTGTTACAATGAATACATATGTATATACATATATATTTTTTTCTATTCTGGAATTTTCCCGAAAATTATCGAAGTTATCTGTTCTTTTCATATGTACTTTCCATCTAAATTTTTAATGATTCGTAAAGTTCTATCATTTCATGGGATATGTCATTTTGTAATAAAAGATGAAATGCGGCGACAATTAATATGATTAAAATTCATTAAATTTTCACTTTCTCTCATTCATTTTATGCATACTTTTAGAATGAACTGATTGTCTGAATTACTGTCAGACTCATTCTTCAGCATTTAAATATTTCATATTTTCTTGACTCGAAAAAAACATTTGAAACTAGTTGAATGGAATAATTTTTCCTCTTCTTGACCTTATTGGGATATAATGCTTCTCTAATAATATCAGCGATAAGTCACATATGTAAATTATTGATTGAGATAATGACGATAGAATATCATTTGTGCGTAAATTTCATTGATATTAGTTATTGGTAAAAATTAATAAAATGTGGTATATTATTAGAGTTTATTATCAACTATTCCATCCTAAAAGTCTATTTAATATATTGTTTTCATTTGTGTGTTACTCTGAAGGGTACTATTTCAACTTTTTGCTATCTATACATATCATTAAATTTTCAAGAAATATACGTAAAATTATTTGGCAATTTTATTTTCAGTCTGACGAAAAAATGAGTCGTCCACGCGTCTTTTTCGATATTACCATCGGTGGACAGCAATCTGGACGTATTGTTATGGAGGTGGATTACTTTTTTCTAAATTACAACATTAGGATTTCTAGATAGATATTGAAGTTTACACGAAATTCACAACACTAAAGTTTCTGGATAGAAATTGAAATTTTTTAACTCTCTACATTTTGAGAGTTAAGCGTATTCCGTGTGTCAGTAGGGATGAGGAGAAACTTTTCCAGGAATTAAGCTTTTGATATGACATATGGCAGGCTTCAGAATAGAGTAAACTGATGAAAAGAAAAAAATGAATCGTGATATTTTCTGTTTAAGTATTCTACGATAAACAATTTTTCAGAAAATATACTATAAGATTATGCTTCTTAAGATTTAGTACCAATAAAGATATTTCGATCCTTTTTCTCATTTTTACATTAGCATCATTATGGTTTTAGTAAGGATAATGCTAGTGAAATAAAAATACGCAATTTGTAGCAATGATAATTTTAACTGTGGAAAATGATAATAAATAAATTGTGTTAGGTTAGATATTTTTTCAGTTGTTCAACGATGTTGTGCCGAAAACAGCAGAAAATTTCCGTGCATTATGTACAGGTGAAAAGGGCATTGGTAATTCAGGGAAGCCCCTTCATTACAAAGGTTCAACATTCCATCGAGTCATCCCAAATTTCATGTGCCAGGTTTGTCTTTTTTATTATTTATCAGTTGATATAATCGTTTCAAGCACGCACTGAGAATATGGCATTATAATGTAATTATTTTATTGTAAACTATAAAGTTCTCTGAACAGGCCAAATAATAGTATAGATCAGAGCGATATCAGTAACTGCTTATACAAAATTTCTCAAGAATTTTATTTTATCTGCCATACGATAGTCGAATTTTTCAGCTAAACATTGATAGCATTTAATTAAGGATTACGTTTTAACTTCTGAAAGGGTGAATGTAAACTATAGTCAATGCATAGTGCAGTTACTATTGAATGTGTGAATCTCTTTTCCCAATAGTGGCTATCAGAGATAAATCAGCCACTGATATGTCAAAATATTCTGACAGAGAAGTGACTTAGTGATCTTAAAATTTAGATGAATTTTAAGAATAATGTATTTGCACTTATGTTGTAAGCAAATTAGTTGCAACGTTCAAAAGTTTGTATGAATTATTGCTCTTTAGGGCGGCGATTTCACTCGCGGCAATGGTACTGGCGGTGAATCAATTTATGGTGAAAAATTCGAAGATGAAAATTTTAAGGAGAAGCACAGTGGACCTGGTGTGCTATCCATGGTAAGTGCATATGACAGCCGCATAGATGATTGTCAGTATGATCGTGCGTTATGATCGCATTATCGATTGCGGCTTATTGAATAATGCATTGTTTGAAATGCCACTGAATTAGTAGTACATATTTTAGCTCATTTTTTATAGCACTAAATGCAAATTTTTCCAGTTTTCTTCTACAGCAGTGAATAAAATTCTTAATAAAAGATTTTAACTGATAAAAAGAAATCTTATATAGGTGATGTAGATCAATACAATTAAATACAGAGAAAATGGTTAGTTGGTATGAAATAAAGTACAAAGTTGGAGGGAGATATAATAGCGTAGTGTTAGATTAGTGCATAATACAGATACTGTTCTATAGTTCTAATCCTTCTACTTGCTCTCTTCTCCTCTTCGAACTACGAATAAAGCGAGCAATGATGATTTGGCTGTGGTATTGAAATGTTATGAAAAAGTTGTTCCAATTTTCGCTAGACATATGTAACATTCTGAGTTCGCTTTCCGCGAAGTTTTTACTGATCACTGGGATGTAGTTGTGCCCGGTTTTTTGCGTAGAATATAAGAGGAGTCATGTTAGAATGAGAAATTTTCGCTGTTTCATAATTATTCACTATTGATTAATATTTATTTCCATGAGCTTTGATGATAGAAGGGATTTTAAATTTATTAAACTTAGTTTAGGCAAATGCCGGTCCAAATACGAATGGATCTCAGTTTTTTTTGTGCACTGTGAAGACGGATTGGTTGGATGGTAAACATGTTGTGTTCGGTCGAGTCGTCGAAGGAATGGATGTTGTACAAAAGATCGAAGCAGTGGTGAGTTATTATTTTATTGAGATGGAGAAGTGACAAATACTTTTAAGAGATATAGCAGTGATATAATGATATCACTAAAATATACCACTTTGCAGAATCACTAAAATTGTTATTTAATCGTTTCGATCTTTTCGAAATGTTAATTCATAGTATTATAAAGAAAGCATTAATAGCATAACAGTGTTAGAAATTTTGATTGATGTCATTGTTTTTGCAGGGTTCACAAAGTGGTAAGACATCAAGGGATGTAGTAATTGCGAATTGTGGACAGCTGTAATCCGACGTTAATTGATTTTGAACTTCTTCAGAAGAAGTATTCATTCTCCGTTTGATGTTCAATTATTGTCTCTTTTCTTTGTTTCTTTTCCGATAGATTTGATTTTTATGCTTTATAAATCTCACAATATTTTTAACTTTTAATAAAAATGGATTTCAACTTGATTAGTTATAATTTTTGAATATCATCTATTGCATAATGTTATAAATTTTGTTGGCTTGGTGCTATTTAATGGTCAAGAAACTAAATGAAAATGTATCTTAAGACAAATTTAAAAAATGAGATCAGGATTGTCATAATAAAATCTTAACCGTCTGAACATTTCCAGGCCATTCTGGACAGCTTACCTCGTAATCACATGCACAACTAAAATTCCTCAGTTTCCTTTTTTATTAGAATTAATCTTATTGATTTATTCCAGCCAAATTTCCTTGTCTATTTAGGCAATAAAAAGTGTTTAATTCTACAGTTATTGTCATGCCATATTATTGTTTATTCCTTGAAAAAATTCAAGGAATAAAATTTGTTTAATTTATTTCGGATCATTCATCTTGCAAATAAGACTGAATTTGTTTATTGAAAGGATAATATCGGTCGAAAGTATTTAAACGGATACGTCACAGATGAATTACGACTGATAAACAAATGGTGTTAATATATTATAAGTAGGTTAGATTAAGTCATCACGACTTCACCTTCTACGAATGCGTTTGTGCGATGGATGGATTTTACTGTATTCCTTGGGTTAAGAGAATGAGTCATCATTCTATGGAATTATGCAACCGCGTAATGATGCAACAATATACTCCTCTGGCTAGTGCAAAATTTCCATTCCCTTGGCCATTTTCGTTATCGATTACAAAAAATGGAATTCTGAAAAGATTGCAAAAATATAGCTCCCCAATGAATACCAATTGTCAAAAGGATGCTAACAAATTGATTTTTTAAGGAATGAACTGGATTTCAATAACCATTTCTGTATGCGTGGAAGGCTATAACTCTTATATTACGCCTTCAGATTCAAATAAAGGAAATCAATGCTTCTAAAGGGCAGATTTTTTGGAATGTAAGTATAAATAAAAGCAACATGTAAGGCTATGTCACAGTGAATGGTTGAATTTTTGCTTTTAGAATTCTAGAAATTCCGCTTTCTTCTTAATTTTTCAGAACTTTAATGGTAGAGTTTTATGGACATTAGTCAGGTATGTTTGATAAAAGATTTTCAGAATGAAATTTATTATTGTAATAACCAACGCTTGAAAGATTTTAAAATTCGACTTTTCGAAATAAACAGATTTTAAAAATTTGTTTTTCCGCAACTTGAAACATCCATTAACAGTATTCAATGGAACATTTTTCGGTTGTCCACCATCCTTCGTTCTTCAAATAGTTTCGAGAACAATCAAAAAAAAATTCTTTTACACTCATTACATGCCATCACTATTATTCCTTTTTTCATCTATGTTATTCATCATTTTACAAAAATTGTGTAAAATAAAATTTTTTACCGAACAAGAATTTCATTATCATTTGATTGCAAATTTGAGTTGTTTTTTAATACTAAATTTTAATACCAGGATGAAATGTTCTTCTATTCTTATCCACTAAACAATATGATACTGTTCAATGAAATACTTTTACTATTTTCTTACATTTAAATATTATTATGTATGTTATGGTGATCATCATAACATAGTATTTAAATATCTAGAATATTAGGGCCATGAGAATACTCTATCTTTGGCCAATAATTAATTTAGATGCTAAATTATTGAACAATAATTAATTTACATGCTAAATTACTGGCCATGAGAATACTCTATATTTGGCCAATAACTAATTTACATGCTAAGTTATTGAACAATAACATTTGCATAGGCCTATTTTCATTTGTCTTTGTTATCGCGGTCCCTTTCTAAAAATGAAACGAACACAAATCATCATCAAAAGGCATTGTGCGCTGAGTAATCGCTGCTATCTATCGTATACCAATTCATTTGAAAAAAAAGAAAACAGTTTTATGGGCACAAATGCACGTACATACGAATAGACAGACAGACAGACAGACAGACGGACAGACAGACAGACACGCACACAGACAGCGACACACATACGATGATTGTATTTAAAGGAAATATACTTTCAAGATTAGAGGGGAAGAACTGGGTGATGGATTTAGTAGTGATTGTGACGATGACTCATCCAGGTATGTGTTCCGAATGTGGCATTAAACTGCGGGGGATAGTGTGTTTAAAATGTATATTCTATTCGTTCTCGACATCTTCCCACCTTTTGCTAAAGAAGGAATGAGTCATCGTTTTTGTGGCCATTTCAAAAAAATTGAATGATTTTTCTCTGTTTGCGAAAGTTCTTTTTTATTTCTCTCTCTTTCTGTTCCCTCTCTCTCTCTCTCTCCCTCTGTCACTCATCTCTCCCTCTCTTATCATTCTTTTAACTATGAAATTCCTTCGTTTTATTTTGCATTATAAATTTTTTCGATAAATTTCGATAAATCAGTTATATAAATCATTCGGTTCGAGACGTTTGTGAAATGTTGTTTTGATCACTTACGTGAACTCAATTATGTTTAACAAAAGAAAGAAAATTTGAATTTTACATCTTATTCTTTTCTTTGCTTTATCATTTCTTAGATTTATTAATTTATCAAAGAAGGGAAAAAAGCGGAGAAAGTATTTGGAATAGTCGTTGATAAGGAAGTTTAGATTCACTCCTCCATGATTATCTAACATTTGTTGCTTTCAGTTTGAAGGTAGATTTTTCTGACTGATCAAACTATCAATCATTGTTTATCGATAGATGGAAAGGAGTTTTTTTAAAAAATTTTTTGGTACTGTTCAAGAATGATAATAAACGTTTCAACTTTTGATTTCAACTTTCTTTCCTCTTTCGGCCAACTTAACGCTTAAAAAGAGCATTTAATAATCGTGATAATACGATTTCATTTCAGTGCTTTTTTTCAAAATGGAATATATCTTTACAGTGAGCTTATTTAAATATCAGCATGATTGACCGCTCTAGAACAACTATTTTTCCTGATCTCATTTCGATTATCCCGGTTGTTAAAGTCAACTCTGAGTAATACAGTTTTAAAAATAAGTTTTACCTATCTGTAAACGTAAGTTTTCCCGTAATTGTTACTAATATACGGCGAAAGTGTTTTTGTGAAATAGCATTATATCAATGAAAAAGAGGACGGAAGACAATAAAATTTAAACATTAATAAATAGGTGAAATTATTTCTGTTATTTTCATTTATCGATTTGTCATCTTTTATTCTCATCGATGCTTCTGCATTTGGATGGTCATTGTGTCAGTTGAACTTTACTTTCACAATTTCAGTTTTAGTTTCCTTTTCGCAAAATATAAGACTTAGAAGTTCAACTTTAATTTCCTTCTCATGAAGTGTAAAGATTGTCATTCTTCTCTTTTCCTTTTTGTCAGCACAAACTTTCATCGATTTATTCCTCTGCATTTGGATGGTTGTTGCTTCTATCGGTGACAGTGTTGAAAATGTCATATTCGCGTGGCGTCAGATTATTTATCGAATTATTTCATTGTTGTAATTATCACATTATCACTAGAAGTATTAATATTTCAAGAAATAATTTTTATCATTTTCATAGTCAAATATTCATTGATATTAATGCAGATGAAACTGCATGGTATAATAAATTTTGTTGACCTTGGGATCAGTGTCACTTTTTCCCATTACTTTTTCTATGATTTGTCAGAAGGAGAAGATTGAAGAGAAAGAGAAGTGCATTTTACAGATTGTTGGCAGGTGAGTTTTATTTTTTTTTAATTAAACAGTTTTATTTATAAATATTTGAAGTCTACTGATTGATTCAGATCCGGGAGAAATTCTGGAATAATGATGGCAAAAAATTTTCAACTTCTGCAATATATTTTAGCTGTTATCAAAGTTAATATCTAGAAGAGGCTGCGAGAGAATTGTTACATTTTCAGAAGATGATTTCCGATGATTTCCTTTCTGAGTGGATGTTCCGTCCTTGAGTGCTATCGTTTAGTCTGAATATTCAGCATATTTTGAATGGTCTAGTTCGGGCTTATCATTGAGATATTACCGAATTTATCAGTTTTGTTATCAGTCTTGTCATTGTAGTTTGATGATTTCACGAGCAGATCTATTCCTCTCCTATTTTCTAGTTGTTTTATAACAATATATTACATATCAGTTTATCTAGTGAAATGGAAATGTGAAAGCTTCACGATATTAATAGTGTAATATCAATACAGATTAAATTCAATTAGTCGCTTCGAATATTCTCGAAAAAAATATCCGATAGAAAAGCATGACTGAAAACCTTCTAGTAGTAAGTAAATGTTATCGTTATATATTGACGATATTTTTAAACATTTAGATTTTGATTAACATTTTAATTATTTACGACATTTTAAACATTTTTAAACATTTGAACTATTCGTACTGTTTACATTTGGGTCGGTGAATGAAAAGATTTCCTCAAAGGCATTTGTTTGTTTATTTTCTCCAAATAACCGTTCTTTTCCAATAATAAAACCTATAATAAGTATGAACAAATAACAAATCGAAATTTTTTTACGACCGATCAAATATTTTTGGCGAGAACAAATAGCCAAGATATGACATATCCAATAACTGTGGCTTTAATTGTTTGCATATATACACTTACTTTTCCATATATCTCATAAAATTCGATAATGAACTTTAGATGCTACTTTTTTCCGACATTGACATAATTCAATTCGAAAAAAAGTCAGTATTACTGTGTTTAAAATCATAGGAAATTTTAGCAGTAGCATAGTATCCAAAGTGGTAATTCATTTCTTTTTCGTTATTATTGAAATTTCACAATAGTTATCAAATTATCATTTATAATGTCAAAATTTCCGGTCACTCTAGGGCAAAAATGTATTTTGCATTTTTGCGAAGATAAGAATTAAATAAGAACTGAAACTAATACGAGATAAGATATTAAAAAAAGAAAGAATGAAGATAAGATTTTAAATGATAATTTTTCGTTTTTTTCAGTGATTAATATACTTACATTTTCAAATTTCTTTAAAATATTTCGCTTAATGGTAATGAATTCATTTATAAATCGAAATTCTCAAATAATTATGTAGATGACATTCTGTTATATGCATATTAAAATATTAAATTTATAAAAAATAAGTTCAAAAAGCAAATTATTTTGAAATCACTTGTTCATTCTTTTATTTTATTGAAAATTAAAAAAGTAAATGAATAAACTTTGGAGGAATTCGTTTTCAAAAAAATTCTTAAATTTGAATTAATTATTGATGACGTTCAGTACGAAATACCATTTGCGATAGATTTATTTTTTTAGCAAAACATATTTAATGTTAGAGAATATTTTATGTTAACATAACTACTACATTCCCGTCTCTCGGAGAAAATTTATGGCTCTATCTGTTTTGTTACTTATAGAAAAAGTCAGAACAGAAATGGATCAAAAATTTCTGACGTAGTTTTGAGATATCTATCGGTGGAATTAACCTTCGGTCCTCTTCTCATATGTGACATAGCCTTATATCCTCAGTCATCTAAATGATCATTCTAATGATTTTTAAAGAAATCGGTGCTTCGATAATCTTTGTATTTAACCAGTTAATTTTTCATCAATAAATGTGTGAAATATATTTTATAAAATTTGTTTACTTTCTTCTGAAGGTTCTAAAAAATGAATAGTTAGTGGTGATGTGAAGATGAAATTATGTCTGCGGATTCTGAATGACGATAATGATGATAATGATAATAATGGTGATAATGACAATTATAACGATGATGATTTGTCGAAGACGATTTACTTTTTAATCAGTATGCTTTTCGCAGTTTGTTTTTTCTCTGTCTAGAAAATATTGAGAGAAAAAATAGTTATGGTAAGTAGTTTGAGGAAATAGTTGTATCGCTTGTCCGAGAAATTGATTGCTCATCGGGATAGTTTAATAAGAGAGCCTACTAGGATTCTTAGTTATACATACAACAGAGCAGTATAAATTGGCTCTTCATCTTCCTCTTCCTTTTTCATGTGTATTATAAGCGAGAATTATTTTTAATTTGCAGTAATACAAAATGATAATTTAAAATATCAATAAATATATTTTAATTGACATTTTTTTTCTTTTTTTATATAAAAAGATTTCATTTTGTATATTGTTTAAAATTTATTATTGAAAAGATGAGTTTATAATTGTGGTTTTAAATTTATTTGAAGAAATTGCAATAACATTTGTATCAGTTGAGTTTCATCACTTTTTATGCTCAAATCATGTCTTTTTTATTCAATCATAGATTATCCATTTGTTATTTAGAAAAAAAGATGTCATGTTCAAATTATGGTTGTTTATTTATTGTTGAATTGTTAAATATTCGACATTTATTTTTTAAAAAAAAATACAATTTATCATCTCGTTACTTATAAATGTAAATAGTATTTTACTTACATCATTTATAAACGTGATATTGTTTCGAATAGCAATGAGTGATTAATATGTGTTGTATAATAATAGCAGTTTACAGTTTCCAAGTTATCCGAATTTCTGAAGTGTTCGAAATGAGCGATCAGAAATCATATGTTAGTAAATGATCTTATGTGATTCTTTTTTTGCATTCAATTTTTTCGTAGCGATAACTATATGATAATTTAGCTATTAGATGCAATAAATAAATAAAATCAGTGAAAAATAAAAATGTTGATGACTGATGCTCTAGAAATTTATGATTTCTAATTTCATCATTTTCTGACTCTAACCATTTAATTTCAGCAGTCGATAATAATCAGTTACTGTTGACAGTATATTCAAATTGCTTATATCAAATTTAACTAATGCAATCATATTTAATGAAAATATTAAAAAATTTGATTTAATAGTTGAGATTTTGCATTTATTTATAGCCAATTCCATATCGCAGCCAGCTGCAAGAGAAGATTGAGCCTGGACAAACATTGATTATTAAAGGGTCAACAATCGATGAAAGTCAACGGTACGTGTATTGAATCCGATTTCAAATTAAGGTAGCTTCAAATTAGCTTAATTAGTTTAAAAGAATGTGACTTTTTTTTTAATTTTAGTACTGAGATCTGGTTTTTTTTTTACCTATTACAGTGATTCGTATTCATCATTATTTTGTTCAGATTTACGTTAAGTTTGCACTGCAAATCGGCAGACTTCAGTGGAAATGATGTACCACTTCACATTTCAGTTAGATTTGACGAGGGCAAAGTTAGTTCTTGTTTAAATTAAATTTTTTCATTTTTTTGTTTGTTTTGATAACATTTTAAAGGTTTTAGGAAACATTTTGAAAATAAATATCTTTTGAATATTATTGTTTATTAAGTGAATTGTTGGAAAAATAATATTTAAGATAGTATAATGATTTCAAAATTTCTAAACTTGATATTTATCATGACATATACGTGAAAATTTGGCTTAAAACCTAGTTGTTTTAACTTATAAGTTTCATTCTTATGAGAAATATTTATGTTGAGAAATAAATACAGTTTTGAAAAAATTCAATAATATGAATCTTTATTTAATGAGAAGTATATTTCATGATTACAGTTGTTTTAATCAAAATAAAAGGTGGATAATTAGTAGCTAATTGTATGCAAATTGTCAGAAGGTTATAATATTTTATTTGCAGATTGTGATGAACAGTTTTTCAAGCGGAGAATGGGGTAAAGAGGAACGCAAGAGTATTCCATTCAAGAAAGGTACACCTTTCGATATTCGAATTCGAGCGCATGACGATCGATATCAGGTATGATTTCTCGATTCTTTCACATCAACAATAATAGCATATTAAATTTTGACCAACTACTACAAGATATCTCAAGTTACGAAGATCATCTTACGAGAGAGATAATATGTGTTACTTATGAGTTGATAGAATTAATATTTTCCACTGATTAAAGAGAAGAATTTTGGAAAAAAGAAATGAGCAATATAGTCTTTTAAACTTCTTCTAAAAATGCGATTTTCTATAATTCAGTTAATCTTACTCCGAGTAAAAAATTAATTATCAAAATAATTAAACTGTTATAGATTTTCTGCGATCAAAAGGAATTTAAGGATTTCGAGCATCGCTTGCCATTGTCTTCCGTATCACATCTATCGATTGATGGCGATTTATATCTTAATCAAGTGCACTGGGGTGGAAAATATTATGTTAGTTCAGTTTTTGATAATTGCGACTATTCTAATCACTTAAAAATGTCGTATTTTCTTTTTAATTTTAATTAATTTTAATTGAACTGACAGTGAATGCGTCAATAACTTTTTGAATGAAAATTTTAATTTCAGCCCATACCCTATGAAAGTGGTATTTCACAAGGTTTGGGTGTCGGTAGAACGCTAATGATATTCTTATGTCCGGAAAAGAAAGGAAAACGTTTCAATATTAATTTATTGAAGAGGAATGGTGATATCGCACTACACTTCAATCCTCGTTTCGATGAAAAGGTCTTTTTATCTATTATGATTGTGAAGTTTGACCTTCTATTTAATTGAAGAATAATGATTAATTTCAAGAATATTTATTATTTATTTACATCTTAAATCACGAATGCTTCTATTCATTACTTTCATTTTTTTTAATATTCATGAGCATACAATAGAAGAACCATCGTAAAAAAAATCAAAAGCCGTGATACACGCTTGTACAAATTATGTCATTATGTTTATTTTGTTTTGACGTTGGATGACTAAAAATTGGTTTTATTCGTTGTTATTTTCTGTTTATATCGTTACAATTTTTATATTATTTTAGATAGTTACTCGTAACGCTCTTCAAGCTGGCAGTTGGGGTAATGAAGAAAGAGAAGGCAAGATACCATTCGAGAAGGGTGTCGGAGCTGATTTAAAAATTATCAATGAAGAATACGGATTTCAGGTTTCTTGAAATTTCAAATTGAAAATCAAATTTGAATTGTTTGGTATTTTTCTTAAGTTAGAATTCAGCGGAAAAAGATTTTGTTTCTCTGTCTCAGCCTTCAAGTTGTGGCAGTCGAAATTATAAAAGTATTTATATAACAGTAATAAAATTTAAAAACCTGTCGATTCCACTAACAAATCGAACAGATATTTCTTGCTTGTTAACGCAATTGTTAGAAAAAAAGCACGATATACGTGTTAAAAAAATTCATATTTTTTTACTTTTATTTGTGTTATTCATTTTGTACTATCTAAATGTTACCATTGCAGATTTACGTGAATGACGTACGATTTTGTTCATTTGCGCATCGCTCCGATCCTCATGACATCACCGGTTTACAAATTCATGGTGATGTTGAACTTACAGGCATACAAATTCACTAAAGAAAAGATACAAACAAGTTCTGTGTTAAATCTTTTTAAATTCTTTCTTCGCTAGTAATACTTCCTTATTATAATGCTTTCTTTCGTTTATTGTATCTCATCATCAAATGTTCTTTATTTGGGTAGTAAATGCCTACGTATGCTGCAATTAGTTTTAGTCAAACCAATTATATTTACTCTCTTTCGGTTACAGGTGTCGCCGAGATAATATAAAACGATTGTTAATTATTTTTTTTTATTACCTATTTTTAAAACTAATAATTGTTTTCGTTATTTATGCATATCTTCTCTTTTAGAAAATGAAATTCAGAAAAGATTTCATCTGCCATGAAGCTTGGTGGAGCTAGGTATCCAGTGAAATTCAGATTCAAAATTCCTTAACTTCAAGCAGCTTTACGTGACATTATGACCATTCCATCTTTATACATTATTTTTTACGCTTTTTCCTCGTAACATTTTAATTTATGCATTACCAATTCTTTATGAATTACAAATTAGAAGAGAATTTTAATTTTGTAGTCTTAATTCAATCAAGATATAATATTACGCATATATTCTCATATTTTTTTTCGACCTGAACATCGAAAATTTGCTAATGAATTGTTTTATCTTGGCTTTTGTTATTGATAAAATTTGGCATAAATTAAGTTTGAATTGTTTGAATTGTTCACTGGAATTATTAATTAAACCTGATTTTTTTAAAGCAAATAAAATAATTCATTCGTCGAAAATTTTTGCTTCATTTTTCATAATAAACTATGTAGTGATTACAAAACGTTAAAAATTCAGTTTGGGCGACTGTAAAAAATTCTTATTCTCAGTTTATGAATGGATATGAAGATATTACCTAGATATATTTTTATGATGGAAAAGAAAGGAAGTATGGGGATTATGATTCATATACTGATTGTCCTAATTCAAAATGGAAGATATTGTTAAATAAAGACATCATTTAGACTTGAAATTGTGAAATTTTGACAGATTGAGCACTTTCCGAACTTTGAGTAAATAACTGCTTGTTTTGAAAGTTACGGGGTTCATTTTCAGGATCATTCGTTAATTTCGACAAGCGGCTTATGATGTAGTCATTTAGAATTTTATATATCGACCAAAAAATATATAATCTGCTTATTTTCAGTGAGGATATTTTAGAGCGAAAACTTGGATACCTTATGGCAGTTTTCATTAAAACTAAAGGAATATGGCATCAGTTCAATTTCTGGGACAGTATTTGCAAAATTCGAATAACGATAATCTTCAAGTGCGACCGCGGAAAAAGGTAATTAGATTAAATTCTTTCCTTTGACTTTCTCTTTTCAGTTATTATTTGTTTAATCATAATTTAATTTGCAGTTGTTTGGGAAATTTATTCGACCGATCTGGTGGACTTATTTAGAAGACGATTTCAGCTGTTTGAATTTATTCAATCGATACTCGAGAAATATTTGGATATTGTTATTGTGCTTATCGCAAATTGCTGCTGTTTCCCTTTTCATTTCGGGATTTTTTTCCAAACAAATACACTTAATGGATTCCGAAGACAATGAACAAAACCTGAATAACTTTCTCGAAGGTAAGAAGTCGAATTGATCACTTTATAAATGAGAATTGAAAGATAATTTGATCAAATATTTGTTCATCAAATAAATGATATTACTGATGATTTGAATATATCTTGTTATTTTCTGCTATTATTTTACTTTTATCTATATAATTATGACAATATTTTCATTATTTAATTTGTTATTATTTCACTGTCCATATAAGTCATTTTCTAAGTTTTTTCTATGCTAGCGATCGTCGAAGCATTGATTGATATTATTAGACAAAGAGATTTATGTTTCATATTCATGAAAATCAATTTTTATGTACTTGCAGATTTTTCTCCATAGTTAGTTATCTTCCTTTTCTATTTTATTTCAGGATGTCCTCATAATAGCACAATGGAGGAAACACTACAGGGACAGACGGTAGCAAAATTAGTAATAATTATAATCGACGCTTGGCAAGAGCGGTTTTTCTATCGCCGAAATGTCATGCAGTTTTTAAGGCGAATGACAAGGAGCGGTCAAGCTGTTGCTTTCTTCGCACACGTACAAACGCCTACCGTAACAATGCCAAGGATTAAGGTAGACTTTTGTGTCTTCATAATAATAAGTTAGCGGTTGATAATTTACTGGCTATTTTAGCTAGCCGTTATCGAGATCGTAAAGGTGGATATTCTAGAGTAATAAAGTTTAACCTTCGAAAGGGTGATTGTGCTTCAATGCAGTGGTAGAACTAGTTGATAGAGGTACTACAGTAAAAGGTAAGGTTCTAAACGCAATCCATGGTTTACTATGCAATTCGCTTACAACCGCTAACTTATTATTATGAAGACACGAAAAAAATTTAATCCATGGTTCTAAACGCAATCCATGGTAGTTGATAGTTAAATCTACAAAAATGGGAAACCATGACACACTAAGTAATATGTATACAAGCACGGAATAAAATGCCGTTTTACGGTCAAACTTAAGTTCAGTAAGCATCACTTCTAAAATTTGCATTGTGATAGGTACAGGATGAAGAGGTATGCGTATTTGACTCATGTATTTATTTATTGAGTGTGAAATGAAATTAGTTTGACATTAAATTTCAGGCAGTTACAGCTGGTATAATACCTTCATTTGCTGATGTAGTGATGAATTTTGCATCTACTTCCATCGCAAGCGATAATATCATTGATCGATTTAATGATAAAGGTTATAGGTAAGAGTAGCTGTGAGGCTGAAATTAAATCTGGAGTATTTAAGTAAACACTTTTATAGTTTGAAAATGTGTTTGATTAAATAGCTTTTTTACCAACATTTTAATTTTATGAAAAAAAGTTGTTTTGATTTAGTTTGTGAAAAAAGCGCTGAAGAAAAACTAGAAAACGGAAACTAATGGAGGAAAGAAGTCTCTTATTTATTGTAGTTATTGAAATCAAATATTATCATTTTCAGATGCACATTCTGCGGTGATGAAACTTGGCTAAAATTATTTCCCAATCGTTTTGATAATTATTCAGCAGGAGTTACATCATTCTACGTCAACGATTTCAAAGAAGTAACTTTAGTCTTTTGACAATAAATGTTTTCAAAAGGATATGGACCGACCTTGAATATTGATAGTTCAGCACAGTTCATTTCAATCAGGCGTATTTAATAATGTTGATTCTTATGTTAAATAAAGAACCTTTTGATTTAGATACGAAACAGTTTTAGAACGTAAATCAATGAAATATTAAGCAAATAGAATTTTTGACAATTTCTCCAGACTTATGAACTGTTTCCAGCATGATAGCTGAAAATCGCTAGATTAATTTTTTGAGGAATTTTATAGGTTGATGATAATGTAACTCTGTGTATGCGTTCACGGCTTGAGAATAGTGCTGTCGAGACATGGGATGTGATGATTCTGCATTACTTGGGACTTGATCATATAGGTTAAAATTTTTTTGAAAAAAAAAGCCCTTATAAAAAGCATATCACGTCACCTGTGTGATTATAAAACTTTTGGTTCGATAAATATACCGTGATTTTCTGAAATGGTTGAATAATTTTTCTCTTTTTTCATTTTCTATACAAATCAGATGTAAAAAATAAAAAATTACACAAAATTGTGATTTTAGGGCATTCTCTGGGTGGCACACACAACGAATTGAATAATAAGCTTATTGAGATGGATTCTGTTATCAAAGAAATCTATGAAAAGCTCCACAAAGTATGATACGAATATATTAAAACGATAGAATAACTTGTAATACTCGAAACTTGTGGATTTATGGATTGAGTTGGAGTAACTGTTGAACTTAATTACTAGTAGATGATAAAAGTGTTATACTATTTTTCTGAAATGTGATTTCAAGGATCTAAACATAAAAAATGAGCAAAAAAGAATTAAAAAACAACATATTTTATTCATTTTTATTTTAGCTAAAAATTTTCTTCCTTTCAAATTCTTTTCTTTTCTCTCTGTTTTCTTGATGGTGGAAAAAGTCTGGAAGAAAGTAGAAAAAATTTTTTGTTCTTTTTTTGTTAGAAAAATTTGTAAATTATTCTATTTATTATTTTTTTTTTGAAATTTATATTTGTATTTATTTCAGTTATTTTTAAAATTGAAAGAGATATTTTGAAAAGAATGATTTGATAAAGAAATAGGAATAAATCAATAATATGAGTAGATAGATCAATTGGAGCTAAAAAATAGATCAGTTGGGAACAGATAGATTAATAATAATTTATATTGATTTAAGTAGTTTCTGTTTTTTTAGTTAATTTTTTTTAATTATAAAATGAACCAGAAGTTATCATCCAATTATTTCTAAATCTAATTATAAATTAGTTATAAAATAAAAATGAAGAGCAACTACATGTTGTGCAGTTTTATGTATTAAACGATGAGACATTATTAATTAATTAGATTTCCGGATTTACAATGTTATGAAAAAGACGATGACGAAATTAAATAGACGTTAATTTGGTATAACTTAGGCATATAGTACGAATTTTTCCATCATTGTATTCGGTGATCATGGAATGACAGAAAGTGGAAGTCATGGTGGTTCCTCAGAATTAGAAACCCATGTACCCATTATTTATATTGATGGAAAAAAACGACATACTAACAAAGAAATGTTTTATGGTAATTTTCGAATTTTAATTTCATTAATTTTAAAGTATATAAATTTTCGTATGCTAAGAAACTGATGATAATCTATCTTTTTTTAATACGTGAAATATTACTGATGTTTTTTTTTGTCATTTTATTGCCAGGAAAATATGCTTGAAAAAGAAGCATAAACAATAAGAATGGCGTTTTTGATGAATGCATCATTTATAATTAATAAATGTTAAGTTGCATCAAATGTTTAATATTTTCAGTTTTAAACTCAATTTGACACATATGAGACTTGCTGTCTTCGTATAGGCGACTTACTCTTTTCAACGATGGGCTTTGAATTTATATTTTTTATCAATAATTGTCCAGTTTTTCAAACTGTCTATTGGATTAATAAGGAAAATATTGTTTTGATGTTAACTTTTAGCAGCGTTAGTTGAACAAATTGATCTTGTCCCAACATTGGCAGCTCTTCTCAATGTACCAATTCCGAATGACAATCTTGGTGTTACACTTTTACCTTATATTGCCATCGGTCAATCAAATATTTCTGTGTTACTATTTGTACTGCGAAATGCCGAACAATTTCGAAAGTTAGATAAAGTATCAGGTAAATTAATATTATTTTCCTCTTGGTAGAAAACTTTACTTCCCTCAAAAGACACATGACTTTGACTTTTACATTGTATTTTTTCAAGTAAATTCTTAATAAATAGAGCAGTAAAAACATAAAAAAAGATTCATAATGCTTAAGAATTGGTAGTCATTTTACTCATATTTGAGACGAATCTAAAATTATTTGATAAAATTTAGCTGAGATTTATCGCTTCTCTTTTGTTTATTTAGCGAATATCTTATTGTAGGTAATCTAAGGCAATGTATCAATCGTTCTCATGACATTTGGCGAAAACATTGTTCAGTGAGTACTTCTCAAAGTGTTGACAAATTGATTTGGGAATGTTTGGAGGAATTACGCAAAGTTCAATCAGAACTTATACATATGGAAACAAATTTCAATATGATGCAGATAATGATTGCTATTGGTCTCTCTTTTACTGTATGTTTCTTGAATTCTAATTCAAGTGAAATCGATAACTGTTAATTAGTCAGACCAGTCAACTTGGACTAACCCGGCAATCAAACCAAGAGAAAGAAGAAACAAAGGATCTTTTGTCCATAAATTCGATCGTCCTGAATTAAATTTTTGTTGTCTTCTTCCGTGAATTTTACAGATTTAATATAGACATAAAGAATTGATATAGATTCTCTAATCGATTCATTATTAAAGAACGAAATAATTTAAGGCGCATTAAAGTGCATTTAAACATCACAACTTTCAGTCTATTTTTTGAAATATTTGAAGATAGCATAAAAAAGTTATCGCATTTAGAAAAATGAATGTAAAGAAAAGGCACTAACTTTTTAAATCCTTGTTTATCGATTGCTTTGGTAACAGTGCATTTTTTTTACAGATATCATATATTTCTATTTGTCTGACGTACTTTACATATTCACGTGATATCTACGGTGAGTTTATCCTAAAAATAAGAAATGCATTGATATAGTGAGCCCTTCTTTTGCAAATTACATAGATTTTATAATATTTTTTCATTTGTAAAATTCATATTTTGAAAATATTTGCAGCTTTTCGATATAGATGTCTCTCGACATATTTAGCTATTTTTACACAATTATTACATTCTACTGCATTATTTGCATCAAGTTTAATCGAAGAAGAACATGATTTACAGTAAGTTTTTTTTTTTTTTTTTATAAATAAATGATTCTGTTATCATTTGGTAAGATCATATAATTAAAAAAATGGAAGCGACCAATGAGATTATTCATTAGGATATTATAAACTTTTTTCTTTATCTTCATGTGACTTAATCAGAACTTAATTTATTTACATTTCCAGTTAGATTGCTTTTAAGAAATTGAAGCCTAAATCTACCATTTTAAGTTTAAAAATTATTTTAAAATTTAAGCCAATAATCGGCTATAACTGATATTGCGAATTACTCTCATATTATTCATACATTTTCAAGGTATTTTTGTCTTGCTTCTTGCCTTTTTGTTATGCTTTTGGAAGAACTTCATTCTTCATTGCGTGGTAACAGAAAGTAAGTTTGATTTAATTCTTTGTTATTTACAACCGTGTATCATATAACAAATTTTTTAGTATATAAGACTGCAAAGCAGCTGAAAATAAAAAGTATCAAAAATATATTAAAGAAAATTTGTCTAAGCAAGGTTCAAAATTTTCTTAACTTCAATAGATTTTTTTAGTCATAGAAAATAATATGAGCTATAGCCACATTTATTTTTTTTTTCAGGAATCATTTTTATAATTCGGCGAAATTCCAAAAGGTGATAATAATATTATTTCTGTTAGTAATTCATCGCTTATGTCGAGCTTACACAGAATCATCTCGACGGCGTTGGGTTTTGGAAAAAGATATTCGTTACAGTAATTCAAGTAAGTTATTTGATCGAAACTTTCTATTTCTTAAGCTATTTCTAATGCTTCTATTTAATTTCAGATGCTTCCAGCGAGGAATATTGAAATAACAGTAGACAGGATAAGACAATATTTTCTAAAAATAATTGTATTTGAAATTTTTAAGATCTTCAAATTTTTAAAAAGCAATCGTTTAGTTTCATGTTTTGATATTGAAGTCTCAGTCTGCCGATATATTGTAATCATAGTTGAACGATTAAATTTAATCTTCTTTGAAAAAGCAATATTGTTGGGACATATCCAATATTCAATTCAAACAAAAAATTTCATGCATGAATATTTACATAGTTCGAGTGCTAATAATGCTATATTTAGTGTTATCTCTTTTTAAGCTGGTTTGTTGAATTATTACGAGATTTTAACGAACGTTGGAGATTCCCATAATATACCAGATATTTCATCTTTGTTGTAAGTTCGTCATATCCGTTTTCATGAATTCATGATATGCAATTTACACTTTATTCACTTTCTGAATTGTTGAGATTTAAACTAAAAAGCTATAAGAATAGAAGAAATATATATATATATATATATATAAGTCCAGTATTGATTTGCCTTCATTTTATCTTTTTTCGTATATTCCTTTATACATCGCAACATCGCAAGGAATGCATTTTTGATTTTAGAATGCATTGATGCTAATAGGATTAATAAGAATGAAGGTTACATTGGAAATCAGTTTAAAACTGAACCATTGTGAATAGTAAATATATGAAAAAGAAAATCATTAGGGATTATTTGTGGATTCTTTTGATTTCTTTTGACATTATTTGATTTATTATAGAAAACAATCCAGTACATTGCGCTTCATTTCTTATCTATTTTCTATGATTTTGGTTGGCAGTGGATTAGTTTTATGTTATGGCAAGAGAACGAACTATCCACAACTTATGCGTTTCTTAGTATCATTAACTCTACTGGGAACATTTGTTGGCGCATTATTTGCAAGTCTCAGTAAGCTCGTTTCCTATTGGTTTTAAAAATTTATTTCATAACTTTTTTAATGAAATTGGACAAAGTGAGAGATTAGCTGCGCTTATTTCTATATGGAAATAATTAGTTACCGAAACCATGATTCGAAAAGTATTTCAATGGTCATTTTTTAATATAAAGTCTAACAATGAATAGGTAGTTTTGATTTTATAAAATGGGTTTTGCAATTATTCAAATAGTTTTATTTTTTAATTTCACTGTAGCCTTGCAGTGCATAATTTAGGGTTAAAATGAGGTTGATCAAATTATCAGTCTTCTTATTTAATTAAGTCTACAATTCTTGTGGAAGTTCACATTATGCAGGCTCATATTTTCAATGGTATTTGTGTTGGATATATTTTTGTTGTTATTACTACAAGATCTATCTTTGACCTTAATTGTCTGGACATTACTTATCATGCGAACATATAATCTACCACTTGCTGTTCTACAAATATTTTTGGGATACTGCTTAGCATGGATTGATGCGACACCATTCCTAATTATTCGTGCTATCTATTCTTCGTTCTTTTATTCGGTAAGTATTTCACTATGTATTTAAAGCTCTTTTTACAAGTTAGTCTTTTTACATTATAGCTTCTTTGATTATTGTTTGTCATGTGTTATATTATTTGTTTATTGAAATTTCAATATATGTACTAATCTTAATTTACCACCGACAGTTAAAAGTTTCAAAACTTACTTTAGATCAACAGTTTTTTTTAACATTGCCAATGGTCTTCATTTTAATCTTAGTTTACAGGGTAACTCAAATGGTCTTTCAACAATTGATATTGCATCGGGATTTACTGGCGTGAAAATCTATCAACCGGTACGAATTGCTATGCAAATTATACTTACTACTTATTCCGGACCACTGTTAACAGTATTTGGTTGGTGGCAGTATTCGGTTAAAAAATCTGTCACATCGATTTCATTATCACAGAAGCGAAATACATTACTTTGCTGGATATGCTCTGTGTTACAATTAAATATGTCATTATGTTTGTTATCTCTATGCAGTCAACGTTATCATTTATTTGTTTGGTCTGTTTTTGCTCCAAAATTTTTGTATGAATTTGTTCATCTTATGATATTTGCAATGTTTAACATTCTAATTTATATGCATGATAAATTTAGTAATAGGTCCCCATAAAATGAGTTACGAATATAGCAATAAGGATTTATCCAGTTTTGTCCTATCGTATTAATTGATGTAATTTAATCTATTACGTAAAACAGGTTATTGGATATCTGATCATAAGTTTTGGATATGTAAAATATAGTTATGTAACAAGATCTTTTAAAACTTTCTATCTTGCAAAAATAATCTTTAACTTGTTGGTCTGGTTTAAGTGGCTTTATTTATTTATCTTTTACAATTATTCAAAACATTAGTGTTTTAATTATCTGTATTGAATAATCTTGATTTGCATTATATTTTATCCGGGTACATCTAAGATTCATGCGGCATAGCATATGCACTTAGTTCAAATATATATGAAAACTGCATAGAAAGCTTAACCTGAATATGACCAACTTTTATTGCAATTTAGCAAACAAGGATAGGCTGACATTGATAGCCTGTTTTATACAAATGCCTATAATAATTGTAATCTTTAGAGTATCGAAATGGTATATTTATTTCTTCCTTATTTTAAGGCAGCCAATGAATAAAATTTCCGTGTTTAAGTTTTAGGGATAGAATCACAAGCGATAATTTCAGCGCCGTCGGGAATTTCAGCGATACGATCATACAACACCTCCTGTGCCACGAAATATTATGATAATCAAATATGTGAATAATTTAGTAAAATATGAATAATTTTATGGCGTGATGTGTTGTTTTCAGTTTGTAGAAATCTCTTTGAAGCTTAAAATTCTGTAAGCTTTTTCACCTGTATGAATGGACAGAATCTATGAGTGGCATCAGAGCCATAAAAATTTCGAAACTGTGATTTTGACAGTATTTTGAAGTGATCGGCTAATGTACGGGCCTAAATACCAATAAAAGTAGATAGATAAGATTAAAAAAAGGAATAAATCGATATAACTCGGGATCTTGTTAAAAATTAGCATATTCTGAGTGTCTTATTAATTAACATGAGAATAATTATTTCACTCTTAATGGTAATCTATTCATCTCTATGCTTAATCTCATGAATAATAATGCTTCTAAATGAATGTAGAAGCTAATCATGCAAAGCATCACCCAAATGCTGAATTTTAGAAATTACTCTTAATTATTGCACACCGAAAAAATGTGGTACTATTAGTGTGATACCTGTAATCCGGAAGCTGTTCTGTAAGTGCGAATATATGAAAATATATTGCATCTCATTGGTACCATTACGGATTCTGTCCCATTTGAAAAACACACCTGAAATTGTTTTTGAGTAATCATTGATAATATTTTCATTTCGGTTGTTCTATGCATTGTACAAATAAGTTGTCATATTATATTGCTACGAAAAAAAAAGATTCGTTTCCCATTATCACTGTTTATTATCAATATTTATTAATGTTATACGAAGTATAATTAAGTTCTACTCTGAATTGCTGTCCTCTTGCAGTTAATTAATATAATCCAATTTGAAAGCATATTCATCCTTTATATAGCTAAATATCAATAATTATGCTTTTCAAATATAAGTTATTTTAAAATAGTAGATGATAATATTTTAATTGATGACATTAATGATAGTAACCGAAATATATAAATTATTATTGTAATAATTTCATTCATTATTTCAAAATAGTAAATAACAGATATTTTTTATTGGTAATGATAAATAATAGTAACTGCAACATGTAAATTAATGGCGATGGTGATAGAAACATAACATATAAATGATTATAGTAATAATCAATTGATTCATTCATTTAGTTATTTCAAAACTCTGAACAGTAATATTTCGATTGATGATGATATATTAGTAAATTATCAGTAAATTAATTCATTTATTTATTTTAAAAGAGCAAAGAAATATTTAACTTAAAGAGTGAAAAATATTTTAACTGATAGCGGTAAAGATAATAAGCAATATGAAATGACTACAGTAATCGTAATATCAGTTGATTCATTTAGTCATTTTACAAGAATAAAAAAATAATATTTAACTAAAAGAGAATATTTAACTAAAGAGTAAAAAATAATATTTTGACTGATAGCGGTAAAGATAATAAGTAATATGTAAATGATTACGGTAATTGTAATATCAGTTGATTCATTCATTCTATACATTCTTTCCTTTTTTATTTCTCTTTGTTACATATAACGCATTATCAGTTATTGTTCTTAATAAATGTTACATCTTGTCATTTTATCAATTATATTTTTTTATCAAGAATTTTAAAAAGATTCATCAAAGCAAATAGTTCATTGGAAATATATGCAAAAATGTATGCTGAATATGTTAACAATAGAATTGATTAGGAATATTTCTTGATAACCTATAAATAATTAATTCTATGGCTGATGTAAATAATGCTAATGCTGATTTTTATTTTTCAGCAGCAATATTATATAGTCACATCTGGTCCAGATGGATTGCTCAATCTCTCCCGATTATTACCCAAAAATTTTTCATAATTTACCTACTTCGGCTTTTTTCTTCTTTTTGGTATCGCTACCTCTCTATCATTTCAGTGATTGTCATATAAAACGTCAAAAACGTCCAATCTTATTATGCATAATTTACCGATTATATTGTAATAAATAACCATGCCATCTGCGTAAGTTCCGGGTTTCTTTTTTTAACGTAAACATATTTTCATATTATTTGTTTATTAATATCATAGTGAAGGATGGTGGGAAGATTATTTCACAAAAGTTTTATAATTTAAACAAAATTGAAAAGATTAGATTTTCAAGCGACTGATGCTTCACTTCACAGAACTTTTTTTGCTCAAATTGTTATTCGAATACTTGTGAAATTTTAATTTTCAGTGATTCAAAGATTAAAATAAAGCAAAGCAAAAAAAAGCACTTACATATTTCATTTTCGAATATTGCTTGTACATATTCAATAAATCAATTGCATCACAAAATGGAAAAGTCGTATTCTAAAAAAAAAATACAAGTGAAAAATGATGCAAAAGGTGACACGTAAAAAGTGACACGTCAATATTGAAGGATTATCGTATTAGTATCGGCAGTTTTAAATGTTTAAAGTAAAGGAAAGGCATTTTGTTTTAAGGTAACGAAATAGTTTTCGATTAGATAAACTTTTGCAATGAGCTAAATTTTTGATGCTTGATAAAAGTTATGATAAGAATAAAATCAATTACATCCAAAGCTTTTGTAAATGTAAATGATAGATTCGTTTATGATAACGGTGTCATTTATAGATGAATAGTTTGTTACTTAATCTGCCTGCATGCGTTCATAAAAATTGCAAAATTAACAACAGGTTAATTAATATCAACCAAATTTTTGATCTGAACTTTCATATTACAAGATTGCAAGAATTTCATTGATACCTATGTAGAAGCTGATTAGTGATATATTCATAGCAACTTCTCTCAACGAATATACACCCCCAGTTACGTCCATACCAGTATGCTTTGGTTTCAGCCAAAACCAAACTTTCATTTGTTTTATACCATTGTCTTAAATAAGGAAATTGTGCGAGAAAATTACCTTGGACAGGCACAAACAGCAAAGATTTCTTAAAAATATTAGATGAGTAAAAAATTAGTTTCATCGAATAATCGTGATCGACGTTATTTGCGTAATTCGTATTTATATTGAATTTCGCGATCATAGTTGTTGAATATAAAATTTCTCATCATTTATTTTCGATGCCATTGATAAATGTAAATTATCGAGTTTCGATTGTTTCAAGATTTTCAATAAAATTTAAATATTCACTTTTTTCCACTTCTTGTTGCTTCAAGAATGGAAGCAGAAATTTTAGTTAAATAATTCTTTCCATTTGATAACATCGGTGTCATTAATTCATCCTTAAAATAATTGCAAACTTCGATTTTTTTCCTTTGAACAGTAATTAAATCATTTAATTTCAAGGCTACCAAGAGTCTGAATGATAGCAACAACAAAAAAAAAAAAAACTTTTTAAGTTTATTTAATATCAGTTTAAAATAATATGAAGAATAATTTGAATCCTTTTTAAATTTCATTTTTGTAAAAAATCGCTGAACGAATCTATTGCGATATGACTGAAAAACGACGGAGTGCAAATAAATATTTTTTCTCCATCTCATTTCAGATGAGGATTTTCGTAATTGAGCAGTAAACTTGAAAAATAAAATAAGAAGTTAAATTCGAAACTTCTACACATGTAAAATAAATTCATTGAGAATTCTTTCAAGTTGAAGTGTGAAGTTTAAATTGGAAAGTTCAAAAAAAAGTTTTTTTCAAAATCTAAAAAAGTTTTGCTAGTAGCAACGACTCTAAATTTCATCAGTACTATAAGCAAGAGAGCGCATGTAGAGATTTTTATCTCTTCATTTTTTAATTTTTTATCAGAAGGTCCTAACATGATAATGCAGGGCCTTCGGTAACAATACATACCTAAATTTATTTGACAGGTTAAAATTTAATAAAATTTGATTCCTTCCCTGCAATGCATTGATATTATATGTCATAATTATGCAATCAGCAAATAATAACGGTCAAAAAATCTTACGCCATAAATATATTCATTAAGATGTATTTTATCCTCGCCATCTGCTTCAATTCCATGCAAATTTTGGCAACCGAAATGTTTTCTTGCTTCTATCTAAATTTATTGACTTTTGATTTTCAAGAATAGAAAATGCATAAATTAATTGGATGAATTACATTTCAACCAATTAATTATCAAATTATTATTATTTCTCGTTTCAATGCATTTTCAGAATTATTCATTTATAATCATTTGTTCAAACTACAAGACGAATGACTTTTAATACTGTTAACTAACTTCGAAAATTATAATTTGCATTAAAAGCAACGTTTTTTTATTCGAAACAAATATAGCACATTTGAAATATCAAATTTAGACTTCTTCATCCCAGTAATTCAGCAAGGAAAATGGAAGTTTTAAAATTTTAAAAATTATCAAAACACATTCTTTTCCTTTTGATTTTCTAAGATCGAATCTAAACTTACAGTGTTTTAAGAATAAAGTAAATTAAAACAGACCAATGTATGATAATTTTAAGAATAGTAAGTTTACCAGTGCATTATCCTGAAAATCCATGTAGATTGCAGTTATATGCTGACTAGAGGATTCATCAATCCAATGGAATTTTCTCGACGTCGGAATGGACGATAAATTTTCTCCAGGTGTTATTAAGCCAAAACCCTGTAAAATTATTAGTCTTGATTTGTCATTCAGTATGCACAGAACTAAGCATGAACTAAGCAATTTCAGTATTGAATTTTGAAATAATACAACAAGACTTTCCAAATATTAACATCGAATTCCGCTTAAAACATAAATATTATATTTATTTTAAGGTAAATGAATTATCGCATATTCATTTGTTAAATCTATAAATTCTCTGATATTAATGGCCAAATTTAGGACTATTTTCCTATTGTTAAAAGAAATATTTCGATAATTTGTAGCCATAAATTACCCATTCATAAAAAATTTCATATTGTGAAAAGTGAATTTTATTTATTTTATAATATTAGAGAAATGAAGCTAACCAAAGCATGCATTATTTCATGACGAAACAGATCAGTAATAGCCCGGAAAGAATTCCATCGACGATTCGATGGACATAATATTAATTGGCCAGCTATTGGACTAACTAATCAAAGACATTGTAGTATTATAGTGATAAAATTTAAGATATGAAGACCATGAAAGAAAAAATTAAAATATCGTTATAGAGACTTTATGATTAATATAGGATACGTATTAATATTAACATGATAATATTCCGTTTACGGTCAATTATGAATTTTTTATAACGGAAATTGATTTATTGGTTAGAAATTTTTAAAGTTGGCAAAGTAATGAAATATATATATATATAAGCGATAGGTTTCTATACTTATCAGTTTATCAATTTATGCAAAGATTTAACCAGGAAAGTGTAAATTACTGCGAGTATCCAGTATTATTTATAATGAGCAAAGATTTACCGATTGTTATTGATGAGATTACAAGGCGCAGCTGCAGCAAGTAAACTATTATCATTATTACATTTCTGAATATCTACCTTGAAAAAAAAGAACAGATATTATTAACAATGGATGAATTTGATGAAAATTATTAACTTGCAATTTTCTAGAAAAAAGTTCTGAAAAACAGCATAAATAATACCTGTAAGAAGAGTAGAAAATTGATGTTATAAAATTTCAAATTGACATCCTTCGTAATATCAAGCAAATTTAATTTTTTCCGATTATGTACTGTTTCCATGAAACATTTTTTAATTGATGAATTCCAATGTGGGATGCAGGATGATGTTAAACTTCTGGCGCTTAATTTATCATTTTCCGGAAGATACCATATATTTATGAGTGATTGCATTTGCGTAACGGCTGATCGTAAGCCATCCTACAATTTTTAAATTTTCAGCATATGCATATGTATCATTAATCATAGTATATCTGGCCAAATTCTAATTATTTGTAGGTGTTAATTATTAGCAGATCTATTAAAACAAGTTGATTTTATTGATGAGATATAAATTATACCGTTAAATCATGCAATAAAGCATAAAACTGAAGTTCCAAGAAATGAAATATCATTATCAATGTATAATAATTTGGAAATCTCCTCCACATTAACCTAATATGCTAGATATGGTACTCAAACAAAAACATAGTGCAAACTACAGTATCCAAATATACAAACTGTATCAAAATTCACTCATTTCATTTCAGTTCTAATGAATTTTATGTAACTAATTGATATTTGTTTTAGTCTTGATTTGTGGAAAAATTTATCATACAAACACACCAGTATTGGTGATGATAAGCGAAACATTTCTTTCTGTCTGATAATTCCAATATTTAGTGGTTCCCAATGTGGTACTTCACTGAGCGATCGTATAAAAGTAGATATAAGAACTATTACAAGTACCAATAAATTATTAACCATCGTTATATGTTAATAAGAAAATGAAGAAGAAAAGATGATTTCATTATTTTAATGCCCAAAAAGTTATGATAAACTATGTGAATCATTTTTTTGTTCTTTCAAAAAAAGATGTTTAAAAAGTTTTTGCAATATGATACATTTGTCAGTATTCAAAAAAATTTTCAACATTATCTCTTCAATTCTTAAAATATTTGCAATTTTTAATGAGAAGATATTTCTAATTAATTAGCTTCCTCACTTCTTCTCCCTAAAATGTCGAGTTTATTATCAGAGAGCATGAGCATGAAGAAATAATCAAGCAATTGTAAAGTTCAAGAATTGCAACTTTCATGCATCCATTTATTTATTTTCAATTCTAATTTCTTCCATTTCTAATGTCACATTGTTATTTTATATATTCTTCCGTTTCTTATGTCATATGTTGTACGATTTGTAATGAATGTTTCATATAAATGATACTTTAGATGAATATATGGATGGAAGAAATAAGAATAGATGAATGTGCTCATTTCAACTAAATTAAATTGTCGTATTTAAAATCTACAACAATGGTACTTTGCATGAAATAATGACAGAAGGAATTATGAACTTCAGTGAATCAAACATTAATCATTTTATGCGAATAATTCTAACTGAGTATCTTGTTGGTGGCGTAAATGATTTAGAAGAAAAAGTTGAAGTCAAAGTTTCAATTCATTAAATTAATGTCTAGATTAATATGTTCCTTTGTGGCATCTTCATTTCTATCAGTGAAAAATTTGTTTGGTAAGAAATGAATGATACGAGGAAAAAAGATTCATGCTCTATTTGCATATTTGACGGATCAAATGAAAAAAATATCTCAGCTAAGATATAATTCTTCCGTTTCATTTTTAGATATCAATTTCAGTTTATATTAATCAATTTTGTATCTTTTGATAAAGAGATCATCCTCACACATTTTTTAGTTTACTGATACGCTTTAACTTATAACGGTTTATTGAAATTGTGAAATTATCAATTCCCTAAACTACGTTTGAAATTATTTGTAACTTTTGAGATATACACATACATTAGCATATAATGTCGTGCTCCACTGCCAACAACTATCAATTGAAAACATAATCAATTTGTAGCCACAACTTTAGGCAAACAATTACATAATTTGTATGTTTATGTGTTGTAATATGTTTATACACAAATAAATTGAGTTCAGATAAACAAAATGATTGAAAATTCTTCGAATTCTTTTCCAATTCAAATTAATTACTTTTACTTACTTATTTCATGATTATTTATTATTATTATGATTTTAATTATGATTATTATATGCTTGTATAATAATTATTATTAACATTCTTGTTATTATTATTATTATCATTATTATCGTTATTATGCTGTTATTATCAGTGGTATTATTATTATTACTACTATTTCAATTATACTTGTAATATATTTTTGTCTATTCCATTTTGTTCGATTTTTCGTTTTCCAGTTATCTTATGAGTTTTTTTAATGATACATTTCTTTAATGTTTTAAAATCAAATTTTAAAATTTTAAATTTTAAGATTTTAATTCAAATTTTCATTTCTTTCAATGAGAAGAGGATATTCCAATGTATAATTTCTCTTGCAATAATATTAAAAAAAAGAGAAATCAAATCAGAATTTTGTTTTCTTTTTGTATTTCAAATTTTTTATTATATTCGAACTGGAAATTACTTCGAAAATTTCAATTTTGATTTAATTGAATCTCCAATGGATGAATTTAATACGATGCCTTGTATAATGTTTTTTTAGAAAAATTTACCATGTATATTGCAATAAAAAAGTGTTTCTAATATGTAATGACTTCAACATATGCGAGAAGTGTGATACAATAGCGAGTTTTTTTCACCGCACACTTACCTGTGAAAGTTGTAATGTAAACTTCAGATTAGCTCAGATAAAAAATTTCCTTTGTGTCATAGAATAATTCATTGATAATAGTATAGTTATCACTTTTAAAGAAATTTTTGAATGTAAGCAAAAAAAATTTCGGAGAAAAAAGGTCGAAAATGAATTTTTTTCGATTTTAAAGACTTTAATTTTATTTATATATTTATTGTTATTGATGTTGAAAATTAAACGATATTTTATAATTTGCTATAAATTGCATCATAATGTATACGATCAAATTAATTTGTATTAAAGAAAAAGACGAAAACTCTAAATTAGTTTTAAAATTATAAAGACGTCTACATTTGATTCTTTCTTTTAAATCTTTAGATGACTTATCTTTTGTCAGATTATCGCTTGTTTGATGTTGATAATCGTGTGTTTTGTCTGTTAGTGTTAATGCTGGTATTTATTATAATTCTAATGATATAATTCATTCTTTGTTATTCCCAAGTATTTGTTAAAGATGGATGCTTCGAATGGATTGTTGACTAAAATTATTTATGGTTAATGTTCTGAAATATATAGTGCTAATCATATATGCCTACTGTTTTGGAATTAACTTTTGATTATTATATATAATAATATATTCATGTGTCGTATCTTTTTTTCAATGCTGTTATCAATACTTACAAGGTAAATTACAAAACTACCCAGATTTTGTTGGTTTAAATTTTTGAGAATAACAGTAGTTCATTATCTATTATTGAATTATTCAAATATCCATGGGCATTTAAATATGTCAGGAAATCGGTAATTGATTATTTATTACCAAATTTACCCAAATTTTATGGATAATTAAATATCTCGGGACATAATTTATCATTTACCCAAATATTTGTGGGTATTTTATATCTCAAATCAATTTCAATTATTTGCTATTTAACAGTTTTAATTTGGAGATGCCCGAAATAGGATGAATTTTATAAAATGCAATGGTTAACAAAAAAAACTGGTTATTAGTTTGATATTTAAGATCATAAATCAAATATTATCATAAAAATGCATAGTTAGTTAAAATACTCATGACAAAAAAAAGAAAGTGATAAATGGAAATGAGATTAAAGATTGTTTGCTTGCAAAAATGATGATGATCATATAAGCAGCAATTATTATTTAGCAGTAAAATCTGGGACTTCGTTTAGATGAACGACAATAATATTTGAAAAAGGATGGTCGTACGATTAGATTCAAAAATTAAACTTCGATCTTCTCTCTCACAAAGACACACATATATATGCTTCATAAAATTGTTTACAATTTTCAAACATTTTTTGCTTAGTTAGTTTCGTTTTGCATTTTTAGGAAATGAAATATGCAAATGAGAATAAAACAAAACAAACAATTGTCCAGCAAATTTGGTCAAAACTTGTTCAGATCATTCACTAAAAATGGCAAAAATAGGATTGATGAATATTTGCTTGAAATTCAAGGAAACTATAAACAAATGATGAAATATGTAAATGAAATAAAATGATATGTATTAATGATAAATGGAAGAAAATAAAATTAAGCCAGAAATGAATCGAGAATCTCACTTGAATATTTTTCTAAAATAACGCTTTTCCCTTTTATTGCTTTCAAACAATTTTTTTGCAGATTCAAATTTATGACATAAAATTATATTTTTCAAAAATGAAATTCACAATACTATTCTATAAAACATGCAAAAGCAAAAGAATGCATGATTAATTGATTACCATATTTTTCTAGCAAATATATCACTACTACTGAAGATGAATGATAAAAAATGATGAATAGCCCAATAATTATTTGATAATTTTTTCAAATGATTGCTAATAAGATTAAATTTAACAAGATTGAAGGATTAATAGAGGTAGAAAAAGAAGAAACAAATTTAGTCAAACAGTTTTCAGTGTTAATAAAATTAGAAAAGTATTAAGAGTTAGGAAAGTTCATTCAAATATTAATGAATGTGAGAGAAGAATTAAAATCTTCTTCGAAAAAAAACACGAAAAAGGTATTAAGTGCTATGGAACAATTGCTAAAAAACTGTCATTTTAGATTTTTTCATTGTTAAAATTTTTTTGCGAAAGTTTAAAACTTTTTTGCAAAAAAAGAAAAATTTTTGTCGAATACAAAAAGGAAAAAACATTAATACATTAAGTTAGGCTTGGAAAAGATTTGCAGAATTAATAAAAACAGAAAATATTTTATTTTATTTTTAACATTGGTGGGTAATATTTTTTCTTGCAGTATTAAAGTTGTATGAAAATTTCATCCTTTTTTTCTAAATAGAAAAAGGAATAAATTTTCCTCTTAATAATAATATTCCCTTTTAATTTTCAATGGAAAAAATTAATAAATAAACATCAATCGTGATAAACCAAATTCTTTAAAATGTTTGGACCACAACAATTCATTTCACACCTTTTATTAGAAAAATTTCGATAAACAAAATAAGCTTAATTTTGTAAACCTTTGAAACGACAATCACGTGTCATAATGAAATAATTGTACAATGGATTAAGATTGTATTTATAATTTCTGATACCAAATAATAATATAATATGTTTATGATGTGTTGTGATATTTATGTATTATCAAAAGAAACAATCCCCGAATTTTGGATCAGAAAACCTTCCTTTCGTCACCTACTGATAAACAAAATAAGCCTATTGTTGTTAAATCTTTGAAACGACAATCATACATCACAATGAAATGATTATACAAAAATAAATAGATTAAGATTGCATTTATAATTTCTGATACCAAATAATAATAGGATATACTTATTATGATATGTTATGATATTTAGGTATTGTCAAAAGAGACAATCTCCCTTTCGCCACTTACTGATAAACAAAAAGCTTATTGTTGTTAAATCATTGAAAAACGATTGTACAAAATAAGCAAATTAAGATTAGATTTATGATTTCTGATACCAAATAATAGTACAATATGATGTATGTTTATAATATGTTTTATGATATTTAAAATATTGTCAAGAGAAATGATCTTCAAATTTCAATCATTTGATTCATATTTCTTTCATGATCTATTAAGAGCAAATGAATATGTATCATTTCACCTTAAAAATCATTTTTCTTTTTCTAATTAATGAGAAATAATTAAAGAGAAATAATGATAAAAGAAGATAGCATATTTTTAAACATGCATGCATTGAAAATGAAAAGAGAAATATGATCTAGGATAGAAAATTAATATAAAATGTAGCATTATTCGTTTGTAGTATTACACAATCGAATTCCTCTCATATTTCCTCTCTCATTAGATTTTCAAGGAAAATTTTAAATTAGCAAACTGATTTGAAACTTTTTCATTTCTGATAAAGTTAGAGGGATTGTCGAAAGAAATCCGTCGATAGATACAGATTAAGCTATGATATAAATGATCCATCATCCAATAATTTCAATAAGTAAAATTAACAATTAGGATGATGATGATAATGCTCGAATGAATATTTATGATATGATATTTGAAAATCATTGTAAAATTGAGCACAAGATGTGATTTAATACTAGAAATTATAAAACCAATTATTATAACGTCGTTTTTTTGATTTTTTTATTGACATAAAAGTGCCCACAGAAATTCAAATTAAAAAAAAAAAATTCGAAATAAAATTTTTATGCTATGCTCAGGCTTAATGAAATAAATAAATATCGACAAAATTTTCGTCTTGTCTTCCTTCTACAATTATAATTAATCTTTAGATCTTTCACAAAAAATATCTTTAATCTCAAGAAGATTTTAATAACCTTTCACTTTTCATTGTTATCTTTTTTTTGAGAAAATTTAGGAAAAATTTTTTTAGCAAGTTTTGAAGAAAAAAATAAAAATAAATGTGAAATAGGCGAAACAATAAAAATAGGTTGTTATTGAGATATATTATGTTTATTTATCGTTTATTTAAAAAAAAAAATGATTTTTATTCATTCATAAAATTTCATAAACCATTTTTTTCAATTGCTCTCGAAATAAATCATAATTATCATATAATTTTGAAGACCTGGCATAAAAAAATTTATTATAACATTTTTTTAATCATTTAAGAAAATAGAAAAGAACAAACGGAAGAAGATGGGAAAAGAAAAATTTGAATTTAAATAAAATAGAAATTTGGAGAGAAATAGCAAAGCAAGAGGGAAAGTTTATTTTTTTGTTAACAAAAACCTGCCGATCAAAAGAAATTATAAATATATATTAATAGAGAGAATAGGGAAGTTTATTTTAATAATTTTATTGGCAAACAAATGAAATGGCAACAATTTTATAAAAAATTTTTCCCATTCTTTTCCATTTGTACCTTTCATTTGTCGCTTTTATTGTCACCATCTTATTCTTCATCTTCTTCCATTTCTTTTAAATCTTTTTTTTTGCAATTTTTTTTTCGTTTTTGCAAAAGAAGGAAAAATATCAACAGCAGTATGACTTTATTTCCTCCAACGAGCATCGATTAATGCAACATTTCTCAGTTAGCGTTTGTCCACGTTCAACGAATGATCTCAGTGCTATAAAAAATTTTTAAATTAATGCTTTTTTAAATTATTGCTTTTATTTTTTGAAGGAAAGAAAGCGAATTTTGTAAATATTCATAACTTTTTATATACCATGAACAAATTGCTTTATTTATCATTTCATTATTTCTTAACTTTATTATCTGTATGCATGCATATACTTCTAATTAGTATACATATATATATATATACATATTTATATTTTATCATTATTAAATGAATGCTAAAGAAGGCAAAAAAAGTGCAACAAAATTGATTAATCTTGAAATCCGATTTTTCTTCTATTTATATACTTAATTATTGAGTTTTTTTTATGAACAAATTACATATATAAATATATAGAAGGGAAGATAATAACTGTAATGTCAGCAAAAAATTTTTTAATATGATTTGCATGAAACTTATAATCTTTTAGAAATAATAATTGTTCAAAAACTTGTTGCCAATAGACAATTCAGTTTTTTTTTTCCATGACATTAGGATTTATAATTTTGAATTATTTGTGATATTAATTTTGGTGTTGTTCATCAACAGATGATTAAGCTAGAAGGATTTGCCAATGATTAAACTTCAAACTAAACAAGTTGATTTGTCAGTCTACTGCACTTATTATTAAAGCAGGAAGAAGCAACAAAAGTTAAGATAAAAGTTACAATTGTATTTCACTATGGAAGATGATAAATTACTTTTACGTCGTGGATCAAATTATCCGATAATGTCGCGAATGATCAAAAATATCATTCATTCTATCTAATAATTTCGATCAATGGCTGATCATGAAATCATATATTAAATATAAGTACCGATATATATATATATATATGATATATATATATATATATATATAATATAAGTATATTGTATTTATTAAATGCAAGAAAATATAATTTATTTCTGACAAAAAGCATCCTTCTATTAAATTCGATTTTTGAATTCGCCATATAAACGTATTAATTTCTTAATTTTATTAAGTTTTAAAGATTAAACCACAATTTGCAGAGAATAAAATTTTTATATGCTAGAAATATGTTGAAAATAATTTTTGCTAAATATTCTAAGTAGTGTGGAAAAGTCTTTTTAATTAACACTAAATTCCTTATCAGCAATTGTTATCGTTTAAGAAATAAGAAATTGTTTTAACATGTAATATTTGAAAATAAAATTTGATAGCATGATAGCAATTGGATTGTTAAATCAATTGTGGTTTAGTATTTATTCATTTCAAGTAATTTCACAAAATAATTTTGATTAAGCTCGTATCGTAGATCATTTTTTTCAGAATCTAAAAATAATGAATCAGATTTGTTATTGAAAACAAATTTATCATATCACTTTTTAAAACTTTAAATTCTAGTTCTTATTCTTTTTGAAAAAATGAATTATTTTCTGTTTGAATATAAATTTAAATATGGAATAATATTTTTGAAAATTTTTGAAGTTTTAATAAAATAGAAAATAATTTTTTTAGGAAATTCTAAAAATATTAGTTTAAAAAAGCATAAAAGCCATTACCATTCTAATCTAATATTATTAGTAAAAATTGTTAAATAATATGAATTTATATCTAAAAATAATTTGCAGCATAAATATTCTGAAAGTTTCATCCAGTTTTTATCCATGAATAAATGAATAAATTAGCAAAATTCAAGCAGAAAAAATCATCATTGAAATGTGTCAATTCTTTCATTAGATTATTGAATAGAAACTGCAAATTCGAAAAAGTTCCATAAGTTAAAAATAGATGGTAAGAAAAAAAGGTGACGGTAGCTATTAATTTATTTAAAACTGAAAGTATTAATAGGAATTAACTTCTAATTTCCCCAACACTTTTTTTGCATCTCAATTATGATTCCAGCATGTAATTAGTTAGCATCTAAATTGCAAGACTAATAAGCAAAATAATATTCTAATTATATATTCTAGTTATGTTTTTTTCTACAAAGTACGTTTATCTTTTTGAACAAATAAAAATGTCTGTTTGTCAAATTTAATTCTATCTTTTAAATTCTTACTATTATGTTTGTAAAAATTGTTCTTAATTAAGGACAACATATTCAACTTTGTCTCCCATTACTTCCTCCTTCTTATTTTATTTCCTGGCATAATAAGATTTGTAGTGACAATTAACTTATTTTAAATTAGCTAACGATTAATCATATAAAATTATCGATTGTAAAGCAAAAAATGAAATTGTTTTTAGGAAAGAAAAATAAGACTGCTTCTTCATTTAGATTATCATTCAGAAGACCTTCACATAAAGATGAATCTAACGCAAATGATAATTATCATAGATCATTCATTAATACTAATTATTATGCTTTAATTTTAAATGAAATGAAATATTAACTTACATCGTTTATTTGATTACAGCTTTACCACCAAGAGGTTTCACACAACCGTTGCACAATTTGATGATCGCATCCACTAATTTGCTACCACAAAGTCGACCTATGTCATCTTTCTTCGTCACTCGAAAATGAATTGTCCCTCCATTCATAACATCTCTGTCATTTGACGACATACTATTGGACATTTCTTTGTTATTAACCCATTTCAATTGCTCATCGAAAACGCTATCACCGGTTCGAGATTTATCTCGAACATTTTGAGCGCTTATTTCTTGTACAATGCGTTTTAGCTTATCATCGCTGTTGCTGTTGTCGTTGTTGTCGTCAAAATATTCAGCTTCCATATATTTGTTTATGTTAGCACTAACTTCTTTAGCATTCAGGCTAACAATAAGAGATATGACCGTAATAACATTTGCATTGAACCACATCATATTTTTTGAAATTATTTGATAGTAAACGATTTTAATTATTTTAATAAATGATTCAAAAAAATAAGAGACTTGTTGTATCCAAAAATACTTATCAGATAATTCTTATTGTTGTTTTAATTGTTGCGATAATTATTGATGGAAAATTTCACCTTTCAGGAAAGATATGAAAGGTATAATCTGAATTAGAAGCTTGGAATTAACAATGTCCACTAGATAGTGTGATTTCTGACGATAAGAGTTAGTAATTTGTAATTTTGTAATCAGGAAAGAAATTGGATGATATAATATTTGTCTAGAGAGGTATTTGAATACACGATGATTATTTTTTCAAAGTACTTTCCTAACTGGCGCCGAACGACAGATTGCAAATTAGGAAGACTGGGCTTTCGAGAATTGGCTTAACCCTCTCTTCCGTCACCTTTAAGTAAAGAGGTGTTGGTGGATAGTACGACTGAAATATACATCAAATAGATGCAAAAATGGGCGGCCCAAAAGTCAAGCCCATCCTCTTTTCTAAGAATCAGGTTATGAAGGACAAAGGTTTGAATTTCACCTTGTTCGTTATGTCAGTAACAACCGCGGGAATGAAAAGGCGTGGTTCACTGAAATGTTGCTATCGTCAGTAGTATGTATGAAAGAATCCAAAAATGAATGAAGAAAGTGTAAAGGATCTCACCTCCGCAACTTAATCTAAATAGAAAGACATACACTGATACGTTGTTAAATGATGATATGACATGAACATACGAAATAATTTGTTCATTTTGAATTTTCATTTCTGAAAAGAATGAATTCATGACGAATTAAGGAATGACGTAATTTGATAGACAGATCCATTCTCATCAAATTGTTAATCTTTTTTCAAAGCTATTTATCAAGCACTTCTAATCTGCAAATAAATAATGAGACTCACTGAAGGCATAAAATCAAGGAAAAAAAGAGTTGCTTGTACGATAATTTGCATCTGTTAGCAGAATGTGCAAACTTTCTCTTAATTAAATATTCATTCTAAAATTTATTTATATGAAATGACTAAGTGTATTTAGTTGTTGACTCTTACATAATTTTATTGTCGTATAAACTCATCTATGTAAAAATGCTTTTTGAAATGATTGCGAATAACAGTAATTACATCGAACTTATTTATTTAACTTTTCATTGGAAGACAGATTAGTAATAGATTAAAAGTAAGATGCACTAGGCTTATTATAACGTAATTTCATTTTTAGTTTTTGTCTTAATGTGTTTTTATGTCTATTAATTTCGATGATCATAGCATACTTTCATTTTTATTTACTTAATTTGATCATTAGATAGCTCCCCCAAGAATCAAATTATCATAATTATTCTCAGATGGTTTATTTTCAACTGATTAATTAATTATAATAAGCTAAAAATAATTTGTATTTGCATCATACCTGAAGATGTATTAATATAACAGGCAAAAGATTGTGGATTATCTTTTAACTCGATATTATCAAGATGCAAATGAATAGAACTAGAACTGATCAGAAGTGCCGAAAATTCAACTGTACTTTAGGACAAAATAATTCAAAAAATTTTCAATACATACATGCGAATCACTAGCAGATCTAAAGTTCACACATGAATATGTAACAAGTTTTATGAAAGAAATACATGAAATATGATCATCTGGTTAGCAATAAAAATATCAAGACCAATATTAATAATGATAACAGCGAAAATAATAATAATATAGAATTAGTAATAACAATAACAATAACAATAATACTTAATAAAGAAGCATACATATTTCAATCTTTTTCAGCGTCCATACTTCATCTTTTTTTTCTTAATTTGAGAATGAGCATCATTTAATTATTCCAATTTTTTGATTGTGATCCATTTGGTTTCTTGTAAAAAAACGAAGTAAGCCATCGAGTTTTTTTTAAACAGCTTTTCAGATTATAAATGGCTCAATGACGTTATTTTGGATAAAGTGGCTTGTCGGGTTACAAATGATTCAATGACGTTATCTTGAATAGCATCGCTGAACAACATCGAATTTAATTGGAGAATGAATCAGATCGAAACCTAAAATGAAGTAAGAATAGTTGAAGCTATTGCAATTTAAAAATTATAATTTCATATATGCATATGCTCATTTTTAGCTTATTTAAGACCAAAAAAATTGCAGATTATGGCGAACAAAAAGTACTATTGTTGCTGAAACTTTTCCGGATATCTAGTGAAGAATAATTACCCTCTTGTCCTAAGAAGCAATTTCAAAAAATTCTATAATTTGAATTTAAGTAAGAAAAGAAAAATTAGATATGATAGAGAAAAGAGATGATTAGAAATATATTTATCATTTTTTTTTACATTTTATCAATTTCTATATCAGCAGGATGAAGTGCGAAATTCAAAATGATGTTTGATATATTGTTTACAATATATCTTCAAAACCTTAATTAATGACGTTGGATTCTTTTGGCTACGTTATTTTCCGGTCAAAACGTATGGGTGATATTTTTTTAGATAAGAAAAAGCGTGAACTAATTGCTGAATAGGATTAATTATAGGGAAGATATCAAATAACTATCATACTTTACTTGATTATGATTCGTGCATTTACATCATTAAGATCGCCGGATTCTATAGTATGATGAATTCATCACTCATGATGTAATAAAATTATATATGTAAGTAAGAATTATGCACTATTAACTATCCACTTACACTTTTACATAGTGATTATGGATATTCATAACTCTTGAAATTTTAATCCCCTCAATTTAAGATATTAGAAAAATATCATCATCTGTATCAACTCGTGACATCTAAATGATAAGATCAAAATGTCAAGAAAATTCTCTTCAAAGCGCTCTATTTCTGTAGAAGAAAGAAGAAAAGCAGTGAAAAAAGAGATTGGATATTGAATTGGCTAATTAACATAATTTTAAATCTACAAAAGAAAATTAATCAAAAAAAAGAAATGAAATGATACTTTTCCTGATATAAAAACATGAAATAAGGTAAGAAATTGTGACATGAAACATTCCAAAAATGTTAAAATGAATTGATTGAAAATCTGAAATGGATAACTAAAAAATTATTAGAAAATTTATGTATTAATTCATTAATCTTTCCTTTGTTTAATACAATATTTGCTATTCATAAATCCATTTATCTGTATCGTTGTTATCATTACATAGACAATTACATGAATTTTGCTAATTATTGAAATATACAATATAAGGACTTGAAATATTCGAAGCCAATACGTTCTTAGCTTTCTTCTTTTACAACATTTTTCGGGATTTAATTCAAATCCAAGAATTCACTTTTGTTTAATTGGATAATAAGAACTCAGTAATGTATGGCATTTTTGATTTTTAATGAAATAAACAAGCGATTTTATTTTGTATTAAATAACTTTCTGCTGACTGAATATTTTCATGAAATTCATTATTTAGTCATATTTCTAAATTTTTAAACTAAGGAAGACGACCTATAATGTTCATCATTTTGCTTCTGTAAGACATTATCGAATAAATATTTTTATTATTTAATGATAGTTTATTAATTCTTTCATTTTGATACTTTCATTTTCTTTACTTTGGACCATAAATTATAATTAAGAAAAATCTCAAGCCTTTATCTACCTTTTTTAATTCAATTATTTATTATAATTTAACAGCAATGATCAATGTTAAACTTATGATAAAAACTTTTTTCCAGTAAATACTTCTTTGAAAAACTGCTGCTTACAAATTTTAATATAAAAATTTGAAAAAAGGAAATAAAAAAATAAGAGGAAAAATAAATAAAAAAAATGGCGAGATTAGTTGGACGAAACTTTTTAAATAAAGATCCAGTTACATTTATCCCCAGACAGAAATTGAATGCTTCATAATGATATAAAATTTTGCGAAAATTTTATGTTCCAATAAATGTAAGGAAAGAACGAAAGTAAGTGAGTAAGTAAGTAAGTAAGTAAGTAAGTTTATGAGTCATTATTATGTACTAATAATAAGCAGATAGATGGAAAAAATGACACAAATACTGCTACAGAAAAGAAATAAAAAATAGAAAAGTAAAAAGAAATAAATAAAATCAATCTGTTTTACATATTATATTTTGCTATTTGGATAACACATTCCGCTAAAACAATAGTGTAAGTAAGTAAGTAAGTAAGTAAGTAAGTAAGTAAGTAAGTAGGTACATATTATGTTTTACTACTTGGATGAAACAATTTCCGTAAAAACATCAGTGATGGTACATTTTTTGTGCATCAATAAAAGAGCTAAACTGGAGAGCAGATACTTCTGAAAAGAACATTAATCAGTGAGTTGGAACGATGGTGAATTATCTATATGAATTGTTTAAAATAGATTTTTATTATCTGCACTGTTTACCAATAACTAATTTCAGATTATTTCTCTACTGTAATTTTAGAACTATTAACATTTTCTGTTGTAATTTTAACAATGGTTTACAATATCTCATCTCATTAGCAAATCAGAAATTGTCTGAAGATTCAACTGACTGTTCGAAATATTTATTAATCAATAAATAATAAAACAAGACGCCTGTATCATTTTCAAATTTTTGGAAATTAGAATATATGTAAATTTCTATGTAAGAAATTATTTTAAGAATGATTTAAAATCTCTTATTCTGAGCCACAAATATGGATGGTTAAGATTAGGTAATTTAATCGATTTGGGCAATAGAGTCAATGCAAACGAAATAGCTTAATAATAAACTAATAAATGGCAATCATGATAAAACTGGAAAGTACATATGGAATGAAATATGTAGGAACATATAAAGCAATTGATATTTTTTGAAAATATTGCTTGCATCATAAAATGAGATGAAACTTCTGCTTTATAAATTTCATTTCATTTTCCCCCAAATTTCAATCAACTAACTTCATTTCATAATATCACAAAATCAAAACTTTAGCTTTCAATTCTTTATCATTTTAAGAATACTTTTCAATACTTTTTCAATACTAGAATTTTTGCTTCTGTCTTCTCAATATTTCAACACGAAGAAATAAAATTTTGCATAATGCAGCAATAATGCAGCAACTTTTGCAGCAACTTTTGCAGCAATTCATGCTATATTTCTATTGTTTAACTTTGTTTAACGGTTGCTAATGATATCTTTAAGCATTCAATTTGCTATCACGAATTTAAATCTGAAACGAGCACAATGTCTTTTTTCAGTCCATATTTAGCGGTCGTTGACAATGCTCATTGACTCTCTCACTGGTTCATGATAATAAATTTTTCTAATAATGAAAAGAGTGAGAAAAAGTTTTTAAATTTCTAAAATGTCCAAAAACAATTTTAATTAGAAGACGTAGAATTCCTCAAGTAATTTTGCTTCTTATAAAATTCATTTAAACTTTTGAATTTTAAAATTTTATTGAAAAATTACTTTTGCAAATCTACATGGTCTATTATATGGTTACATTCTATTATAATCTAAAATCACACACGCTTATTTTATACAAAGAATTAATGGATGATGTAAGTAATATTATTAATGATGTAAGTGAATGATGGAATTTTTAATATGCTACTCTTAAAATTACGGTGTAGGATGTTTCATTTATTATACCATATGAAATAGTTAGCGATTTACTATATCGTATGAAATGGTCAGCGATTTATTATATCATATAAATGATCAGCGATTTACTATATCGTATGAAATGGTCAGCGAGAAAAAAAACCTGTTTTCGATTACAGTTTCACATATGAAAATTTCAGATTCATTTCATTTTCCATGAAGTAAAATATAAGAATATCAAATATATAAATAAGCGCACGAATGAGTTTATTATCAAATACATTTACGAAAATACATGTCTTTTTAATTTGTTTTATAAAACATTCAGGTATATATAAGAAGGCATACAGGTACAAATCGCGTAGAACATAAAGCTTTTATTAGAGTTTCGGTTTTTGAATTGATATCATTTGAACTGCCAATAATGTAAGACTCTGGTACCACTATTTTTCCTACGAGAAAGATATAATAGGTTTTAAAAAATCATATGTCCAAATTATAGCAGGAAGAAATTGACTTCCAATAAAAGTAAAGCAAATGAATTGATCCGTTTTTAACTTCATCAAATCATTTTATATATATGTAGGAAAAATCGGAGGTAATACTATCACTGAATATAAAAAGCAAAAAATTGCCTAATTTGTCTACAATCCTTTAAGTTATTTCGCAAAATACTAAGAATAATAAATATTATACTTTTACTTCCTTCCGCTATTTCCAGCAATATTACGAACTTACTCACTGAGCTGTTGCGAAAGGAAGTATTGTCCTACTTTACTTCCCGAATTTGCTTTTTTTATCAGTTCAAATTCTAACTGCACCGTTCCGCTTTTTTTGATGAATTGTTGTGCCGTCATTTTCTATTTTAACAAATTATTGTTTCATTATTTTGTCACTCTGCGACATGGTCTGATCAATGAGTAAAACGGATCAAAAAGACCGCTAGTTTTCCTTTATAACGAGGATGGGTGTAAAAAATGAAAAGTTTTGATTCCTAGGAAGATTTTAAACGAGTATAGACTGGACTGGCTTTTATATATTATTTAAACATTCTTCATTTTAAATATTTCAAAAAAAAACCATCGTTAAAATATCTCCCGAATCTTTCGAATTCCTTCATCTCGGCAAAAAAATCACAAGTATTCTGTTGTGATAACATTTTATCAAATTATCAAAATATCTTTATAAAAGACATGAATTACAACTAGTATTTCATGATAGGATCTATAACACTAAAGAGTTTTTTTTTCTTATGAAAAAACTTTCAACTTGAAATGTTTATTTTTTTAAAATAGATATTCATTATTATAATTATTATATTTATCAAAGTATAGGAAAACCCGAAATATTTTTACAAATTGTAGACTTTTATGACAAATAGCTAACGGAATCTTTGTTTTATAAAAATATTTTGGTTAACCAAGCTTTTGATTATGTTAATATTGCACATTATGTTATGGCTGACATGTAATAAAAATCAGAATAATTAGACAAGCAGTACAATCAGGTAAATTTCTAGAACTCAAAGAAGAAGGAAGATTTGAGGACCGTTCTTTGTCATAATGAACATTCAAGATACAACGGAATGATTTATCTATCGCTTAAAGAAACTCTCAAAGAAGATTCCACGGGGACAATCCTTCAATTAAACAATGACAAAGAAAACCAGCGATCGACTTCACTTGTGATTATTCTAAATAATTGTCCATTCATAGCATGTAAAAGAATAATTCCTTCCATGAAACAGTAAAATCTTTATTACATCTATTTTTTGTACTAAACAAGCATTTAGGCACTTCTAAGACACAAATTGCTATATTTTTTCATATTTTGATAAAACGTAGATGCAGTGGTTCTAATAATTGTAATATGAAATCTTTTTCATTGCAATCAATTTTATTTTTTTCAGTTAAAAACAAATGCTTTCTTTCGCCCATTCTCCAAAAAAAACTTTGTTCCATAGACGGAATTAAGTGTTATCAATTACTGATATGTTTTTCGCATGTTGAATTCGCAAAAAAAAAAAACCAGTGATAATATAAAATACTGCTTAGCAATCCAATCAGTCAGCTAAACATATAAACGCATTTTATCAATGAACAATCGATAAATTTCTAAAACTATACAGAAAATATGCCGTGAAATACGTGACAATATTAGGACAGATAGTTCGGGAATATTTATGTATGTGCATTCAACTCTTGTTGGAACTGAATGGAATTGAACGAATTTCTGAGTGAAATTATTGAAAAATTTGGCCTTTACAGGACATGTAATTTAATAAATTGTTTGTTATTTATGCATCTAACTTCCAGTATCCATCAATGCATATTACGCATGCAGTTGACTTCCAATATCTATCAATTTCAATCTTTCTCCAAGAAATGAATTGAAAACAATACTGATTTATTAGGTACACTTTCTCTCATGGAAACTCGCGAATCAATGAATCAAATAATCGTTGCTTGTTTATTTGTCAGAAAAAAGAAAGTCTGTTATTTGTGACAATAATTTTTTCCATCTTCTTGCTGACATATATATGCACATGAAAATTGAAATTTATTATCAGAAAATATGACGCATGTGATAGCTAATTTCACTCTATAAAAATGACTGGAAGAAATTGATCAATGACAAATGTCATCATTTTGCAATTATAAAATAGGTGTATATTATGACATCTTTCGTCTTTCATCAGTAATAAAAATCAAGATTTGTGATAAAAACGTAAACTCTATTTAAACATTTCAAAGATTAAAGTATTCTTCCGCTGCTAAATGCAACCATATACGTAATAAATTAAAACATAAGTATTTTTTCTCATATTTTTTATTATCACTTTCTATCATTTTTTGATATATTTCCAGCATATCAATAATTAATGCTTTACTTGAAATATTATTAAATTATTTCTGAAAGCGAAGAAATGCTTACATTTTGGAATTCACCGTTGTTTAATACCGGAAAATTAAATTCAGATAGAATTTCAATTATTGTCTAATTCTAATCAATCATTTGTTATTCCATTTCTCGTCATTGGTATTCCAATTGTTTTTTTTTAGTCATTTAAATGGATAGCTATATTTATTGGATGTCTATTATTGAAAATTCTTTTGAAAAATATAGTTGGTCAAATGAACTGTTCTCGATTTTTTTATCGTTTTTTCTACAAAGGAAAACGCAGAATTTAACATACTAGATGACATCAATAGGTAAACAAATAATTTGTTTATTTATTATGAGGACTCGTGTTTTATATCCATGAATAGAGAAAATAAGTTTAAATGAAAATAATTTGTTTAGGAAAAATCAAAATGCTTGCCTGTTAATTAACATTTAAATTTCAGCATATACTTTTTTAACTCAGCTCCTTTCCCCTTTTTCTTTAACTTTCAATTTTTTGTCGTTCATAATTTTGCCATCACTTTTATTCGTTGTTTCATTCATGAATGAGTACTCGAAATAAATTTCTTAGCAATTTTAATATCTGAAATAATTGCCAATAAAAATCTACCTTAATAATTTCCAATGCAATTTTCTCTCGATATAATTTAAAATTTTTTTGCATCAAATTTTAATCAAGTCATGGAATCTTTTTTTTTGGTAATGACTAACAAAAGACAGGATACAAATTTCGTTGTACCATACGATAGAAACTAAAATATGTTATTTAAAAATTTTTTTTCTCATATTTGTTTGCTGGATATTTTTCGCTTTCTGAAGAAATGGTTTAATTATGCAATTAAGTAAATACTTCTTTTATTATTTGAGAATATAATTAATATCATCGAATAAAAATGCCAATCATTTTTTATTTTAAATCTGAGATCAAAACATCAAAATCGCTGATGAAATTATTTACTTACTGACTCTTTTATTCATTATGCAGAAAATTCTCTCTACTTTATTAAAGTATATTTTAAATTTAAACATTCGTTTGTGATTTCAGCAATAAAAATTGCTTGAAACTTCAAAATTATTTGGTGTAGCACCATTAGTCGTAAGGAAATTGAAATAAAAACTGTTAAATATTATTTAATATGAATTAACTTTGATTGCGTTACAGGCAATGATGATACATGTGTTATCATTAGACTATTTTGGAAATCATTAAAAATCACCAGAAATTTTTTTAATTAAGATTTAATTTGAATTGAAGAATGAGAAAATATAAACTGCTGCCCAATAAACTAATTGTATTGAACTTTGTTATCATTTTCATGACTTCCATTATTCTCATTCCTTGTATTACCATGCCTTCTATGAACACATTCAATGGGAAAAAAAAAAGCTTCCAATTTTAATACTTAGTCCGTCGCATAGCCTAAAAAATCAGGCCACACTTGAACTAAAAATAGCCAATTTGAATCACACAGTCAATGTCAATACCACCTTCAAGTCGTCACACTCATTGAAAGTTTGGGCACTGGTTGAAAACATTCCTTCCCACAATCAGTGCTAATCATTCACTTTAGGAAATATAATTGTTTCATTACTTTTGAATGTTTACCTATTCTGAAGGAACCAGTTACTAGATAATTCAGTTAGTCTTTCCTTATATCGAAGTCAGAAGACCGAATTTAGGTTTAGAATTGCTTCGGACTTCCGAAAAAAAAGTAAAAGTAAGTAATGGCTATACAGTTCATCGAACTATATTATTCGTCATCATACGGTTTATAATAATCGGATTGTTAAAGTTGGATTAAATGTGTAAAGTGAATATTGGAATTGTCATAAAGTTTCATTATTCGTTTTAATTAATAAAATATTAGTTTTACCAGTTCTGAAGAATGAAGCATAAATGACATGAATCATAAATGACATGGTCTTTTTTCAGAATTGATTTGTTGATAAAGTTTGAAAATGGAAAGAATTGCTGATAAAAGAGGTGTACCTTGTTGGGAAAGGGGTTGAAATTGTTGAGTGATAATAATGTCAACAATTCTTTCGTATAAATATTACTGTAGTTATTACTGCTCACTAGTAATAATTGTTTTGAAGATGTTATGCAATGGGGCAGTTTTTCTTCACGATAACTGATTCTTATCATAATTTCAGCTTTATTGGTTCATACAATCTGTAAAAATTCACAAGCAGTTGCCATTTTATCATCAATTATGACGAAATGTAAATGTGGTACGATTTTATTTTCATTATTTTATTTCTTTTTTTCCAAATAATTTCAATCAAGGGATTTTTTTCTTAATTTTTACATAAATCTTGGCTAGGAAATACACCAACATGCTGCTTATATCGATGTAATAGTAAAAAAAAGCATGTATTCTACCTTGAATTCCACAGACTGTGAATTTCACGACGATTAGTAAACTGAACTAGAGATTAGTAAACTAAACTAGCATGCTATATTGTCAGCAAAAATGAGATCTTTTCAAAAATGAGATCGTATTTGATTTCTTACTTTATACAATATGGCCATTCGGTAAATTGGCCTTTTATAGCTATTGTTATTTCTCATTTTAAAATATGTTTATCAAATTTAAAAAAAAAAAAAAAAAGATAGAAAGACAATCACTGATAGGCTGAAATGAAATCAGTTACAAGGATTTCCCTTCTTTTTCCAATGAAATCGGTTGCGAAAGATTCTTTTTTTTTCGCATGGAATCTTCGGAAGAATTCTCCCTGTTTCTTTTCATGTGATTTTAATTATTTTATTTTTGTTTTCGTTTTTCTGACGGTATCAGAGTTTTCAGTAGATATTAGTCGACGAAAAAATTTTACTTATATAGCGGCTGAAAAGATAAACAAAGCCAAAAAGAAAAAAAGCTAAGCTAATGAATGCGGAGCAGTAGTTAATTAGAACTTGTTTCGTTAAGTTGCTACTCGCTTGTTTACCTCTAGCTTTGTTAATTCATGAATCATCAAGAAGATTATTTTTGTTAATTACCTTCTGCATTTGTATTATGAATAAAATTCACCAAAAACAAAGTTATTGGAGACTGTAAAGGATTAGACCTATATTGATCTGCTGTAATGATAGTGCTTTCTAACCTCACAAATAATTAATCATAGGAAAAAATTATCCTTTTATGCAGATGGTCATTAGCAGATCAATTTACTTCGTCTGATCTTTTACACTTTTTCCTAGTCATGCTTACATTTGTACATCCTTCAAAAAGATAAATTAAGTAACCATGAAGGGATGTATTTCATTTACTTCTTGTTCGCAGAAAATACGCCAATGCTCAATAATTCAAAGTAAAAAAACCAAATTTGTGATCTTTGACCTGTAAACAATATGGAGACACTAAACACTAAGCGGGATATTGCTATGTAATAAAAGCGAACGATGGAAAAACGATGGAAAAAATGATTTGCTACAATTAGGCATTTCTGTTGTCTAAGGATCATATTTTTTTAGAATTTAAGGATTTTTTAAAAATCTATTTTGAAATTATTTTTTTCCGAAAATTTATATAGATAGTTAATTTTCGAAAATTTATAAAGATCGTAGCAGTCAATTTTAATCAAAATTTACATTATAATTTGGTACTGGATAATTGTAATTAATGTAATGTTTTTTCATATTATGCAATTCAAAATAGAATGAAAACTTTTGTTTTAATAATTTAAACTTAACAGAACTTATAATTTGAACAGCATTCCGCGGAATGAATAAATTACCAAACTTTATTTCTGTCATCTTTTTTCAGGATGTCATGAAGGAAAACAATGTACATGTAAAGAATGTCCCGACAAATCAGAAGGAAAAGAGAAATGTGAGTTATCATTTGCATATGTCATTCCATTAATATATCAATGGATAAATTTGACAGCTTGTTGAAAATATTAAAAATTTTAGCAGGTATTTCTTTTAAATATTATACAATTTATTGCTAATAATTTTGTAAATTTCAAAATAATATGAAAGAAGTGGGTAAAATTTCCAAAATTATATTTCAGCATAGGCAAAGTATACGAGCGCATTTATTATACAATGACGTTTTTCGCTTACGATATTTCACGTGTGTTACGTCATAAACAAGTGTTACTAATAAATCTCTCAAATTGAAAATGATGAATTTTGAATAGCTTAAATATTTTTCATATTAGAATCCAGACTGTGAAGTCTAACAGTTTTCGGATTAGCTAGATTTGATATTAAATAAGCATCCAAACAGGATATTATCTTGAAGGTGATTTTCGCTTATTTTATATGGATGATTTTCTCTAGTCTTTTTTCTGCAAGCAGATGTTAATGTTTTTGACCTTTTGACCCTACGATCTAAAGCATTTCTCTTTTCTTTCTTCCAAATACACAATACAGTAAACATGTTAATTGAACTCTTTATTATAAAGAGGGAATCAATGTATTCAGTAAAGGAAAAAGAATCTCATTTATATTATTTCACTGCTGTTCCTAAATATCATACTACTTTGTAAATCTCTAGGTAGTGGGTCATGTCACGGATCTGATGCCCATCAAGAAGAAGGTCATGGAGATACAAAACTGGGCAAATGTTGCACTGAGGGAAGCAACAAACATTACCATTCGGAAAAGTGAAGGATGAATTGATGGATTTTATTCTGGTAAATATTTGGAATTTTCATCAATTAATTGAGACGAAAAAGTGGGAGAATCTTGAAAAGCTCTTGACAACTATCTATTAATATGTAATATATATTAACGTGCGTGACTAACCTTGATCTTTCTATGCTAGTTACTGGCTGATTTCTTTAAGCAAGTGTATCTATTCTTACATCATCAGAATCCAAATCGATATGAAACATCCAAATTCATTTTAACCAATTGGTTGATTAATTTTCGTACTATATATCATCTCTTCTTATAATCTCTGTTCCTTCTTGATTATAGTTTGATTTTTTCTCCCCAATTGTTAGCATATTTAGATACAGAACACTTCAGTATTCAAATCCAGAAACTTCATCTAATGCTAGCTTAATTCGTCCTGACCTTTTTAACTCTTTGAGCATCTATCCCTTCTTATAATCTTAATCATCCTGTTCTGATGAGATTAATCTCTCGTTTAGAGGAAGCATTTATCTTTCTTTATTAGGCAGAACTGAGAATTACAATATCTTTTACGAACTCAGTTTTAGAATCCACTGTTTTGAATTTCAGGATTTTTGATGGAAATAATTCAGAAATAAAATATATTTGGATGGAGAGAAGATTCCTTAAATCTTCCACTCATCGATGTTATTTTTATATTATTTATAAATTCACTTTAAAAAATGTCCCTAATAAATAATAATATTGATTCTATATATATGAAATTTTTCTTTTGCTTAAAATTATAATATCACTAAATTGAATACCGTAATATTCGGTGTATGGTTACGTTGAAATGTGAACTTCTTTCAGAATAAATGGACTTTGTTGAAAACAGTTGTAGAATTGTCAGTCACAGTAACAGAAGTTTAATTCAAATTTAGTCCGAATTGTTATCTGTGATGGGGAAGTTAAGAATGACAGTTCTTTCAAGAAATTATATTTTATCCTCGGATTATACTGAAATTTCTGCTGAAATACAACAGAATTTTGAGAAATGATTGGAAGATTATTATAAAGAGCATGCTATTGACAGTTTCAGATATAAAATCTTCCCTTTTAATTTATAATGAACATTTTCATTAATATGATAGTCATTTATACATCTGAGAATTCTAATTATCCATTAAATTATTAGGTTGAATCCACCGGTTTTTTAGCTTTATATATAGGTGGTTATTTACTACTGAACATTATTATTCCAGAAACGAAAAAATAAGCAAATTCATTTTACAAATATTTTTTGAAATAGAGAGAGATGAAAGTGAATGACCATTAAGAGGAAATCACTGGGATCACAATTACAGAACATGAAAATATTCGTAATACCATAAACTGTGATGTAAATTTTATTAATTTCAACGTTAGTAAACTAGCCAAATGAACAGCAATATATCACACATTATTGCACTCAAAAGTTTAAAACTGATAAAAATTGACTCGAATTTCAAATTTTACTTCTATTAAGATTGTATTTTCGTTCAAAATAACAGTAAAAAGAAAAAAATTTTTAAAATACTCGACCATAAATATCAATCATTTCATAGCACCAAATTAGCATTCTTGACCACAAAAATATTTCTTCAGATCATATATGCTATATATAATTTCACTTAATCAAGCATTCGCTTTGATTTCTAACGTAATACTTTTAATGCTTTTAATGCAATTTATCGCCTATCATTAACGCATAAATTTAGCACATATGTAACATAGAAATGATGATAGATTTAAGTGTATTGCCTAATAAACAATAAAGGCATTCATGATTTTGCAGAATAAAATAGTTTGTAAAACATGAAAACATTCAAAACTAAACTTAAAAATGTTCCCAACATACAAATGGTATTAAATAATGAAAATTTTAATGCATTAGGTGTCACACTCACTGATGTCATCGTTGATGGAACAAATGATTTCACATAGCGTGAATCAGAAAGATGCATGTCGTTATCCAAAAATATTCCATCTTGCGTATCATGAATTCGTAAACGAGGTTCTGCCAGTATTGGTTTTTTCATAGAATCAAAAGGACCTATAAAAATTTATAGATCGAAGAAAACATCTCAGTTTGCGGAGATTAAGCAAAAATAAGAAAAAGAATTTAAAAACACAATTTACTTTAAAATATTACCCCGCCGTTGTTGTAAAACTGATGTTCCTTTGGAAGAAGTCAAGCCATCACCAAGTGACAAGCAGTTGAAGAGTTTTCCCAATTCTCTTGCAGGTGTTGATTCATGAGATGAGATACTTCTATTTCGCACATTTCCCAAAAACGATACACTTCCATTGGTATGCGAAGACAAGGTGCTACATTGGGACATTGGAGTGTTCGCTATTGAAAATGCACTGCAAATATTAAAATATCATAAAGCTTCGAATGTACCTGTATTTATTACTATGTATGACTGAATGATAATATAAATGTCCTTCAGCAAGTGTTAATTAGCAGTGAAGGACAATCGCACAAAAGATGGATCTTACCACTTCTACGTTTTATTTAACATTCAATTAGATTCGTAATAGCAAAAAATTTTCTTCGTAAAAAATGATCTATTTGCAAACGAAATACAATTAGAATGAAACTCTTTAAATGCTAAAAATATCCATATTGCCTGTAAATAAGCAATTATTATAAATGAGAAACTGTTTCATAATTCAAATTAATGAATATTAATGAAAACCTCTGCATGATATTGTTCGACCGTTTTCGATGCAATAATTTTCGAGGAAAAAATGTAACAGCAAATGAAACCACGCATAGTATAGACACGAAACTTAACTGCGAAAGAAGCAATTCTTGCTTCTCACCTTCTTCAGTACTTTTTAGGAATAACATGATACACCTGAAATCATTGTTAAATTTGTTAGTATAGAAAGTGTTATAACTGTTCACCAACCAAAACTGAAACATAATAACTCCACATATTTAGTATAGAAAAGATATTACGTATCACTATTTTATGAAGAGTAATCTTAATCAATATTAAATATATAACACAGGAGTGCAATATAACAAATTGCATTTGTCACAATTGGCTATAGTCAATCAACAATAGAACATTACAAAAATTACTTTGGAGGGCTATTTAAAGATAGCAGACATTTAGAAAATATCAACATAAAAAATATTCGTCAAATATTTAATATAATTTACCAAATTTTAGCAAAGCAATCATACTAACCAGATAAAAAATGAGACAATATCAGGCAATGAGCGCCTAGCATGCATTACACTCACAGAGGTAATATGCGAAACGAGACCAAGGAGAATTACTTTCGAAACATGTGGCATCAGAAATGGTATCCACGAAGAAAGTAAATAGCAAGGGAACAACTGATTTAAGTCGAATAACTAAAAACAATACTACTTGAAATACATAGGTTGCATTGCTGAAAAGTATTAATAATTTCTTTAAAAAGAGGATGAAGTTATTTTAAATTCAAGAATTCAAGTTTACTCTACTTAAGTATAGAGTAAGTTTCCCGCATAGCCTTAGTTATTTTATATATTCTATTTTTTTCTCTACATTTAATTAAATGATTAAAAATAAGTGGTAATCCTAGCGTTGTTAAGCTTAAAGCCAGAGTTGAAAACGTGCAAGAAACTTTACATTTACTATTTAGCCTTTCAGGTAAGTATTAAAAACCTACAAAATTTCTTGTAGTTTTCGTTGGTATATACAATTATTTTAAATTTCGAACATTCAAAATGTTAAAACTCACGTAAGTATTAGTGTTCTGTAGCCGCAACAGATAAACAAAGAAAAGATAACAAGAAATAGAAAATGTGACCAAATTTAGACAATTCGAGATAAATCCACAGTTAAACAGCGCTGCACGAGAACGGCGGTGACTACAAATGCGCCGTGGTACATCACTGATCTATGAATTAAATAATAAAGTAATACGAAGAAAAAGTTGTTTCATTCGGAAATTTTTTTGTAGTGAGAAACCAGAATTAAAAATAAACATTTTTGTTTTTGTAACTTTATCTCATAAATAATTTTTGAATTCTATCTTTAATTACTTAGTTCAGGCAAAATATACACTTTTCTCAGCAAAGAAATTTTTGAAAAAATTAAACTGAAGTGAAAATACCTCAGAGAAGTGTTTCTGGGAAGATTGGCCATACCGATATACAGAAGTAGGGACCGAAATGGTGCGAGTAATTTGTAATTGATTTAAACCAAATTCCTGTAATATAGCAGCAGCTATCAAATTGAATGAATCTTTATCGATTAATCGAAAGTCAAAACTGAAATATTAAAACTACAAATTGTTATTAATATATCGTAGAGTAAAAGAATCAATGGGATATTCTTTTCTCTTATCTTCTAATTATTTGAACTATTCCATCATAATTTAGAATAATATATGCTTTCCAATTTTCTAGATGAAGAAAATGAAAGTAAACTATACGAAATATATAGAGCAACCTGGTCAACCATCCAACTTCCTTTGCACGACTTGTTTGCAATCATTGCAAAGCGGATAGCTCTTGTGCAAGCGTGTTTTATATAGTTCCAACTCGCCATCAAAATCTGCCTTAAGTATATAACCAGACTAAAAAAACAGAAAGAAGGAACATTTCCATGACATGCTCCATATAATAAGATCTTTTTTAAGTCTTTTTCATAATTCTATCTGATGAAAAATATCCCTGAAAAAAAAACATATTTTTCCTGCAACAAAAGAAAAAAAAACTAGTTATTATAAAATATAAGGAAAAAAAACCTCATTTCGAGGTTCAAATTTGTTGATTTGTGATTGTACGTGGGCCTGCTGAATGTTGCATTTTTGACATAAACCACTGGTAGTGATTGGTTCTCGATTTTTATTCATCTTAATATTGTTAAAAATTCTTTAAAAAGAAAGACTGAACTACGAAAGAACTTAAATTAAACATTATCATAATGGTCTTACTGTATTCTGAGAAACAATATGCATGCTTAAACACATGTAGCTATTTATCAAAGTATTCGAAATATTGTGGCAAATTGATCTATTATTTACACAAAGTTATTCAAGTTTAAAGTAAAAAACATTTTTTTGTCCAAGTTTCACTAAAAAAACCTTTTTCTTAGGTGATGGATTTAGAAATTCATATTTTTTGCTCTGGAATGAATCGATCATAGTCACCATCCTCTTTGAAACCGTTATACTGTCCACATTTGGGACAAATAAATGCTTTTTGACTGCAATAAGATACGCGAATATTCTCATTGCAAAACCAACAATTTACCATTACTTTCCAAAGTGGCCTGCAATAAATCTTGCTCATTGGTAAACAATTCAAATAAAAGGACTAAATTTATCAATAAAAAAAAGTTTTAATTATAACAACTTACCTAATAGTATAATACAAGAAATAACAAATAAGAATAACAGGAAAGCTAACAGAGCCAACGCTCCACAACGATGCATATTCTATCATCCCTGAAAAGCGATCTAAACGATTAACATAAAAAATTAATGTCTCTTATTCGCATTTAACTAAGCCATGTTACGACATAAAGTGATATTTAAATTGATAGACACATTTTTATGAATCATGTTACATACGTTTTCTCAATCTTTCGATATACACCCAAATCCCAAAATCTTGTTTGGAACTTGAGTATCTACTGCAAGAGTAAGGAAATAATTCTGAAATCTCGCGATTCACATTTGTTGAGTTCTAATAATAAGGAGTATTAATGTATTTTTAATGTGTTGAACAAATAATAATCTTATAAATTTTGGTGAAAATATGGAAAACTAATACTTTATTGGAAAAATACGGCATACATGATGCACCATAATATTTTTCTAGCAAATTTTATCCTGAGGAATAAACTGAATGACAATAATTACTACACTTGATATTGGTTTTGGGGGCATCAGAAAATGAAAAATAGTTTACAAAAATAAGAGATCCAAAAAGCACATTATATTATAAATCATGTATAAATTTTAATTTCACTAATTTTTCTCTGAATATATAAATGGAAAACCGTGCTTAAGACTTACTCGTTATTCAAATCCAAAATCAGTAAAGCATATAAATAAAAATTATATTTCATATTAAATGATATGAAAATTATATTTCATATACTAAAACGATATTTCATATTAAATGATGTGAACAACTCACTTTGTAGCCCTAAGAGAACAATTTAAATCATTTTGAAACTTTATGATATTTCTATCACTTCTGTCAGTGACGAAAAAAAAACGACACTCATATCAATCGATGGGAAATATGAAAAATAGATCGGACAATCCGGAAATATTCCCAAAAGAGAAAGCGAGACCAAAAATCATTGTCGATAAAATTCGAAAAATTTTTGAGTAAATAAGTCATCGTTACCATATTTTAAGTATCTAAATAAAGATAGCATCTCAGTGACACAAAATAAAATTTCTCAATTACAACTCATATCCGTCTGGAAATAAAATAATGCCGATAGTGAAAATATGATGTAAAATAATAGAAAAATACTTCGCAACAGAAGATGACAATAAAATGCAGTGAAAGTTAACATATTACTTCAAGTTGTAATAATTAAGACAATAAGTATTCAGTTCTATTTATAATAAAAATTGATGAAAGCAGAATATGGCAGTGAATATATTGCAGAATTACAATCGCTACCGCGCTTCTAATTTTTCGAAATATTTTCGAGCATTTCTTATATTCATTAATGTTGCAGCAGATGCTAAAAAATTTTAAAAAATCGGAATAATTTATGCCAATTTCGTTATATTTGAGAAAAAAAGAATTATTAAAAAAGTATTTTCATATCAACTATAATTTTGATTCAAAAAAACAAATCAAAAAATCAATCCTTTTCATGCATAAATTAAGATGCTAATCTTATTTGTCTTAACTAAGCGTTTACATGATTCAATGAATCGTAAAATTATAAACTTCTGAATAAGAATTTTAATCAACGGATCAACGAATAAATTTTTCATTAATTTTTGTATTGAAAAAATGTTCATTGAAAATTTGAAATCATTCGCTTCCATTCATTTAAAAATTAAACGTTCTTAATATCAAGAAAATGACTTACAAACAGTTGCATCTGACAAAACCACCATAATGAATGTATTGGAAGTAAAGCTATCAATAAATGCGGCAAATTTACTATTTCGTATACACATACATTCAAACTGCGAACCCAGCTTGCTATAATAATAAATTATTTGTAAATTTCCTACAAATTCTTTGAAATTAAACTTTTGTGATCATTTTAGGGCTTAATAAATTTTCTCAGATTCGAAATAGTTAAATCATGCCTACGATCATTTAGATTTTAATATCTAAAAGATAAAATAAGAGACAATAAAATTATAGAACAAAACCTGAAAAATGACTAATTTATGTCACTAAACTATCGGTATATTATTAAATTTTAAAATAAACTTAGATGAAAAAAAATTGATTAATGAGGAATTTGCTACTATTAAGTAATGTCTATACATTAGAAAAAGTCAGCTGCTTTGGAGTAATGTCTAGTTATAAAAGCTGGAGATGGAAAGTATTGTCCATTAAGATCACAAAAAAATAACTACATGAGAGTTAATCAAGAATCATATAGGAACGAATAGCTAGATATCTATAATAAGTAATAGCTTAGGACAGAAAATTTTGCGAGTTTTTTCCAAACGTGATCGATTTCAGACTGTGCTATCACTCATATTCAAATTATTTAAAATAATGATAAAACAGAGAACACAGAACCTGCATGACAATTTGAATTGCTTGATAATGTTTGAAACTTTTTCAAAACGATGAATATCGTCATGTTGAACGATTTGCGCTTGTGCTATTACAAGGAAAGTTGCCTTTTCGAATAATAATACCTGTAAAATGCAAAAAACACTGATTTAGATGTTCCAGAAACTATAAAAATTATTACCCTTAAAAATCTCAAATCTCCAAAACCTAAATTAAAAACATATAATTACTCAACTAGAAAGTAATTCTTAAGAATTTGCCTCAAATATATCATATATCATTCAATATTTTAATCTCATACTTATCTGCTTCTCCACATTATCATGCAAGCGTTCATGCAAGCGTTCGAATAATTTTCTTTCTCTGCACAAAAGAGTGTAAATCAAAATGAAATAAAAATTGCAAAACCAACTTCGTCAGCGTCTAAGATTACAGCAAACTGCTTTAGTCTGGCTTCCATTGATGCAACATTTGGTACTAAATGACAAACAATCGCTGACCAAGCCTGAATTGAACACAGTATCAACTTTGAAAGCTACTGTCACCAAATGTGAAAAGATTAAAACTGGTATAGAATATACTTTATAAAGTGTTTCATCCCAAATCGATGATCGGTAACATTGTCTTACAACGTTATCATGGCTCAATTTTTCAGCAGCAAGCTTTGACCTGCACAATATATCTCGTTCTTTCTCTGCGAACACCTGAAAAATTATATAAAGAACACTACATATTTGCTATAAAACTAACAATTAAATGAAGTAATAAAGAATCAAAAAAAAAACCAAAAATTACTCAGAATTTTAATGACAAATGCTTTTTAAACAAAAGTATAACGAAAGTACTGTCTACAAAAATGTAAATCTCACACCAAAAACATCTTCTCAATTGTCAGTGAAATAAATGAATGAATGAATGCATGAAGGGAATGAATGGATGGAATAAATGAATGAAATGAATGAATAAAAGAAATGAATGAAAGGAGTAAATAAACGGAATGAATGAAAGAAATGAATGAAAGGAGTAAATAAACGGAATGAATGAATGAATGAATAAAAGAATGAAATATCACCGATAATGCTAACATGATCATTCCTCACGGCTTGGAACTGATTTGGATGTTAAAATTGTATCTCCAATTTTATAATGTAGCTATTCATAATAAGTAGAAACAATTATTTTCTATACAAAGGCTTTTAAAAATAAATGCAGTATAAATAAAAGGACATCGCGTATCAGAAAACACCTAAGCTAGATGATTTCGAATTCATTTTATAGATCAACATCAACCTGATCTCTGTGTTCCTCAGAAACCAAATCCATTTTATGTATTAAACAGAAAACTTTGGCATTTGGTGAGTTTTGAATTAGTGCTTCCAGACATGATTGATAATATCGATAATCCTTCTCTAGTTCACGACTTTCTACGTCGAATACGTATATAAGCACCTAAACATACAAAAAAAAAATGGAGGATGCAAAGACCGTTTAAATAAATTTGAAGTCTTAATATGAAAGTAAAAAAAGCTAAGTCTCCCGGAGTATTTCGCATGTCATCGCTAACGCATTCTTATTTTAAAATGAAGATAAAATTTTAGATATGCAATATTAAATAACAATATTGCCTGAACATTTTTGAAGATTTGATCTTTCTGTGATGCCAAGTAATTTTCCATAAACGCTTCTTGACCACCGCAATCCCAAAGATGCAGTACTAAATTGCCCAGAAATCTGCAGACAGCAGTACAAACAAGCACATATTTATACATAGAAAAAACAAATAAATCCTAAGCTCTTATTACTTCGCTGTTCTTGAACGTCGCAGCTATCATTAAAAACGAAAATAAACATGCATGCATTGCTGTTTCTTGAATGATAGGTTCCAGTTGTGGAAAATAAAACAGTCAAGTTGGAGAGTTATTTTAGTTCATAGCGATATATAAGTTCCTGACAAAATTTGTGAAATATTAAATATATATCAGATATTTTAGATTTCTTAAATATATCAGAAATTTTAGATTTTTTATATTTTTAAAAGAAAAAAAAGCAACTAACCTAACATGAGCATGTTCTACCTCCATCGTTGGTCCAAGACGATTCGTGTCACGAGCAATATAATTGGCAAAAATGATCGAACGCATTGAAGTTTTTCCAGAACCGCTTTTCCCCATCAATAGTACTTTTCGTTTTGACATCGCTTTTTAACTTCTAGAAAATAGTACTAATAAAAATTAACGCTGACATATTTAAAGCGAAACAATCTGAATGAACTTTGTTTTCCTCTCTATTATACTCAACATCCCATATAAGTTGAATTGATCTGAATTTGTTCCTTCAGCTTTTGTCTGCATAAGTTGACTTACACTCCCCATTTTTCCATTTATTTCATGCTCCTTTTTCCATAATTTTTTACTGATTTGCCAATGGAAATTTTTTGTCAGTATCAATGAAACCTGGGACTTTACCGACACCTGAGAGAACATTTCAAAAATCAAAACAAAGATAAATACTATGGTCATCTTTCTTATATATTCATAGATTTGAATGAAATATGCAACATGATGAACGAAAAAAAGGAAAAAGCGGTACTTACTAAAACATAATCACCGACCATACATACTGGTTTTAGGACATGCAATTCTATGACGAAAAGATGAACAAATCGGAGAAAATAATTCAAAAAATAAATAAGGCAAGCATTTCCTATAAAAATATAAGAAATAATCGCATACTACCGCTGAAGTCGTTTCAAATTCTAAACAAAAAAGCAATCATCATTTATTCTCATTTTAAATATTGATAAGGAATGGGTAATGTGCATATGTATTTGATTAAGTCTTGCACGTTTACTCTTTAACAACTTTAAAACTATTGTTTGCTATAATAAATTTTGTTTCATTTTAGAAACGATACGAAAATACCAATGCATACATCATGATCGTTAGAACACAGTAATCATAAATTTTCCACTTTCCCGAAATTTTTTCACAAAAACTTTTTTTCAGATGAATTATATCCTACTAAGCATTAAAAACACTACAAAGCCAAAAAAATTAAGAAATATAATGAATGTGCAGTACGCTCCTACAAAAATTGTACTTCGAAATATAACGCAGTCTTATCCGAAAATTCATTTAATTACTGTCAATTACTCCAGTTTATTTCTCGATTGTGACAAAACCAAAGATTTCTTTATAAGATTGTTCCCATAGATTCAAGCAAAAAATCGGGCGGTCCAGTTTTTTCATCGATAATTACATAAATCGAAATTACTGATATTCTTGGAACATCAAAAATCAATCCGACTGAAAGCTACTACCTAGAGAAGATTTCACAAAGGAAAACCTAAAAAAGATTATGAAATGAACTAAAGAACCAAACCAACAACATGACGAATACAGTAATATAAGATACATTTCCTAAACAGTATAAGAATTTTAAATAATCCAATCTGAACATCTAACAATTAAAAGAAGTTTATTACAAGATCAATCTCTTCTTGATCCGCAATGAAATGATGTATATTTCTTCAACAATCTGAACTTTTAGAATCGGATCCCCTAAAAAGTTTTTTTTTTATATTGAACTTATATCTCTGAAAGAAACAACATTTCAAAATGTTTCAAAATGATATATGTATAGTTAATAGCATTTTGATATTAATGGAAAATGTAATCCATAGAATTATTAGAACTTTTCCATCTTCCCAACTAGTAATGCAGTTTCCGTCAATGTCATATCTAATTTGATAAAAAGTCTACATTGCATTTCATGAGATTTTTAAACAATATAAAATAAAATTAGTTTGAAAAAAAACCGCAGAATCAAAAAAAGTTTTTAGTTAGATATAGAATCCACAAAAATATTGACTTTTTATTCATTGAAAACGGCTTAAACCAATTACCAAGAAAGTAACATAAGGAAACTGCAATCATTTTGTGGAAATTAATAACGGGATGTCTGAAAATTAAAGCTCCCTACTTTATATTTCCTGCCATAATGACGGATGCGATGCCACCACTAAGTGCTGCTGCTGTAGGACTGAGAATTATATCATTACCAGCTTCGTTCCATGCATCATCTTCGGACTGCGATTGTGGTGGAGGCCAATCATCAGGCTTCACTGATGTGAAATCTGCCCAATTACCGAAATCTATCGAGGACATGGACGAAGTTTGTGGCCACTTATCTTCTGTAACATTATAACCACTTTCAAGTGAATAATGATTCTCCTCTTTTAACCAAATTTTTTTCTTCCAGTACGATGAACTCCATCAGACAACTAATTTATATGTGATTTATTTAAAAAAAAGTCACCTATGACACATTTTGATATTTTTCTGTCTTCCTTCGACACATTCACTTTCGGTGCATCTTTTCCACTTGTTTCGGGAGCATCGCTGGCAGCTTCATTGGAATTTCGCACAGGAAGAGTACCGTTCCAAAATATAGGAAATTTTGGTTCTAATTCGTCTCCATTATCACTAGTTATCCTTTTATTCATTTCCTACGTGAAATTCATTATTACTCAAGCAAGCATATGTCCTAGAAAATCCATTTCATTTTTTCCGGTTTAACTTTGAATTTTAATGAATCGATAAGATACCTTAGACTTCTGTAAATTTGGCCATTCATCTCTTGAATTCTTACTTGTAATACTTGTATCAATCCTCAGTGCACAAATTGCATCAAACATATCTTCATTGCCCTAAACAACATTTATCAAAATAAATATTGACGTACAGCTTAAAAAGTTGAATGACAAAAGAAGGAACTCACAATGTTAGCAAAATCTTTTGCAATGCCGCATTCTGATGTAATGTCGGGAATCTCGTAACTAAAATTACGCAAATTCATTTTTTTTTAAGATACATAAAATATTTATGAAACAAAGCTTTATAAATTTTCATGAAAAAGAAAATCATGGTCATTTTCAAATAAAAGATTTCTGAGATTAAAAAAATTTATATCCTAAATTTATGATACCACTCGGAAATTGCGGAACTTATGCAACTATAACGTCTAGTTACAGTGTGATTTACACACAAATATTATTACTTTGTGAAATAGTACAATAAAATTTTATAATTCTAAGAGACTGTATTAAAACATTTATTTTAATGATATAAAAATAAATTTGTATACTCCGTATCATGAGAAGAACATGGGAATGATATTGCAACATCCTCTGGTAAAGACCGGGGCATTAAATATTGTTCATATTCATCCATTAACTGCAATTTAGAAATAAATTGAAATAACTTATGTTGCTTGATCTCGTCCCGTTGCTTAATTTTGAAGCGTATAAAACGATTTTATAAACATCCAAAAAACGAAAATACAATCTTTCAAAATCACGTAGAATGAATAAAAAAATATATAAGACTAAAATGAGTACCTCTGCAGCACTACTGACCATAGGTTCAGGAACATCACATGCATCAATCTTTGCTGTATCGACAATATTACTAGTCGGAGGAGGAATGATTCCTGTGTCTTCACCACGATTTTTTTCTTCATACTCTTTTACTTCTTTAGTGAAAGCTTCCCAACAATCCGCTCGGTCAGATGCTAAAATCAGTAACATATATATATACATATATTATTTATCATCAGCTTTGCATCTAAGTTCCTTAACAAATATACTATTTCATAGAAAAGATTGAAAAAATTAGCGTCAGAATAAAATATTTGTATAAACATAAAGAATGAGTCTAACCTTGAATGAACTGAGTGATGAATTCAGCATTGCATGAATTCTCGGAAGCAGATTTAATTAATGACGCGAGATTCATATAGAACCCATGCAATATTCTTTTTGCAGATCCATGAAGAAAGTCAGCTTGCAATGTTTCACAACCTGCTAATATATGTCCTAATATATCTACATCCTGAAAAAAGTTATTTTTTAACTCTAAAAAAATAAAGAATTGATTCAAAAGAAGATAGGCAAGATATGGGAGTAAGTTCATTGTAATTTAATTATTTTACATATATTTTTTCAAATTTAACCATGTGATTTCATAATTCTATATAATTATTATAAATAAAATGTATACTATATGACATTGGAAAAGTGAAATTTAACATTTTGAATTGATTATTTTTCCGACAAACTTCTAGCACATCTTTCTAATTACTAGGAATAAACTACAATATACAACATGCATCTACAACGAACACAAAAAATAAAGATTTTGAAGGATTACTTTGATTAAATATTGTATAAGCGGCGAGGGAGAAGATGAAAGCGTATACAGAATATAAGCAATAGCTCGATGTAAAAGGTTTTGAAAGAGTGTAAGATGAGGACGAGTGTTAACATAAGTGAGGAAGAGTTTGAATGGGCTTATCGAAAGAGATGAAAATGCTGTCAAAACAGCTTGATGGGTTGCCATATGATTTGTATCCAGTACTAATACCAATAATCGCATCAATGGACACCAAGCATCACTGCACAACTTTATATCACCATCTCCTATCTGCAAACAAATATACATATTGAGAAGAGGACCATATTTTTCGAGCATTACATGTAATAACCAAAATAAAAAAAAAAATACACTGTTATTCAATTGCACTGGAATTCGGATATATGAACTATGAATCAAAGCAAAGCCAATATAAAAAGCTTGCAAAGCATTCGAAGTATTATCAGATTACTAGTGTTTTAATGCCAGTAATTTTTTGATGGACCAATAATAAATAAAACAAAAGTAAGAATCTCTCTGATAAAAATAATCCAAAATAATTTTCTCAGTGCCTTAAGAGAATCAATTATTGCATTGACAATCCGATCAGCTGAAGCAGCAACAACTGTTTCAACCACATGACCTGCATCAGGTTGCCACACCGTTGTACCATTTAATTCATTTTCTGCGGCTGGCATACCACCGTACCATTGTGTCTGAACACCGCGATCCTCCATTCCCAACTGATGGCTGGGACTAAAAATTATTAGTCTAGAATATAAATTATTTAACAAAAGAACAATAATTTTTTTAAAACAACAAGCTCCAGAATTTCTCAAACCCAGAATTAAACAATAAATTTTTCTTCTCTTTATTGCAAGAAGTCCTATGAGTTTTAAAACTTCAAAAGGATGAAATAAATTATTGTATCGTATAATATTTTAATTGGTAATAAAATTTGAGAATGCTCTCCATTTCAATATCCTGCTGTGTCCAGATGAAAAAAATAATACAAACCAATTAGGAATAAAATTAGTTTCCAAAAGAGTAATCAAAATAGCAGCAACATTGATAATAACAGATTCACAGTGTTGATCTACATTGTCAGGTAACATACGGTTCATTAAATGTCTCACATTCCGTTCCGACTGTAAATTCTCTAATAAAAAATCATTCCGCTTGCACTCTGCAGCGTACTGTATGTCACGTAAAATGCGCACCAATTCGCTCCATAAATAGCCAACGTTATCATGAACCTGAAACTCTCATTCATAACTAAAATGGGAACTTTTAATTATTTGACAAAATTTAGTTATCAGTTTCAATTGATTTGGAAAAACAGATGAGAATCTAAGGTTATAACTGAAGAAATCATCTTGTTCTACTTATTATCTGATTCAAATGTTTTTCTTCAAGTCATTCTCATTTCTTGTTTATCATTAAAGTATGGTTCCAGCGATGGTACCTAACAAAATTTTATAAATGTTTTTAACTCAAATATAATAAAACTTACAACAGGTGGTTGTTCTGGCACAAGTAGGTCGCAAAGGTTTTCCACCATTCGATTTTCCGCACACCACTGAAAATTAATTTTTTTTTAACATTTGGGAAAAATATCGCCTATCGATATAAGCCTAATTTAATGGAAAAACAGCAATCCGACAAAACAATGGATGCAGTCAAAAAGATCAATTTATCAATACTTGTTTCATGCAATCTTGCTGTTCAATATCTGATAGGCCAGTAACAATGCGATATAGCAATTCCATTACAGCCGAATGCTTCATACTCCTCATACAATGAATCAAAAACTGACTTTCTTTCATGCGAGGTAACATCTGAAGATTGTCTATATATTTTTATCTTAAAAACATGAATAAAGTTAATACAATGAATAAAAAACAGTTTTGGTTAGTAACTAAATGCATAAGTCATTAAATATACTGAGACCATCAAAAACTACAAAATGATATCGAATGCTTAGTTCCATTTCATGATAATTGTTTATAATCACTGAGCAAATCCGTTTTCAAGCAGGGACGTAACTACAACTAGATCTTACAGAGAACCAATAAGAATTACGCATATTCAAGCTATTACTGCTTAATTTTTCCATCAGATGAGCAATCACTGTTTAATTTCTATCATGAGTATATAAAGTCTACTTCCTCTAAAACCTAATTAACTAAGAATGAAGGGCTTTTGATTAATTGTTCAACTTCATGGAAGGCTCTTTGCTGTGCAAAGAATTAGTCTCATACCATAATAAACGACTATTTGGCAATTGCCAGAAAACAAGACGAATGCGTACCTGATCGGGGAATCTGCTCATAATTTGTGAGAATATTTTCATATAGAAATTGACAATAACATGATTCAACTTCCTATTGTCCAGGAAATCGAAAAAGCAAACTACACGCTTCTTCGTTGTTCATAAGTGATCTACTCAGCTCTTCATTATTTATCGATAAGATTTCGGCGCACAAGTGGGCTTTTCTGTAAGTAAAAGTAATATGCTTCCAATAATATATTACTAAACTAAATATAGATCAGCTTATTAAAGAAAGCATATTCAATATAGACTGGTTTATCCTTTTTTTTCCTTTAAAGGTTTTAACAAATGTACTTCATATAAAACTTTTTTTCGAAAATTTAACATTAAGAAGAGAGGTAAGAACGAAAAGATACTTATACTGTTCTTTAAGTGGTAATGTTTCGTCGATTTCTGGCTCTAATGCACCTTTAATCATTTGAGCCATTATTTCTTGTCTTGTTAAACTGCAAATACAGAGTTTATAGAGTATTATGATCCTTAAAGTATTTATTTTTAAATAATTTTTGACGTTGGAAACACCGAACTATTAATATTAAATTAATGGATTTTATATAAACTGATAGATTTGATGGACAGCATCACGTATTCATCTATTATAGCATAAGGAATGTGATTGTGAAATTATCAAAAAATCCCATTTTTGGACAATGTAAAATGGTAAATATCCCAATGAGCGATCGACAGCAAGAATAATCTTGATTTGAATTCAAACGTACAATTTAATGAGTTGAAGATTGCCATTACGAATTTCTTGTATCGTATAATCATCTTCCAATACATCTGCTAGCGTTGCAGTATCATTCTTTAATAATTCATCTAATTTACTTAAAGGAGCTGCCAAGTCGCTTGACCAGAACATATGCTGAAATGTGCTTTAACATTTCATAATATTCCGGAACGCATCCGCTGACAAAATGCTCATTAGCGTACTAATATTAAGGCGATGCACATAACCTTTTTAATCTTTCCAATAAAACTTAACTTATTTACCAAGCTTTTCGAAATCTTGGTCGACTCTTAATTTCAATTAATAGAGCTGTTAGTTTTCACTTTTTACATGTAATTTATTTATAAAAAATTTAAACCTAGACCTCTTGACCATTTATATCATTAGCATAAGATTATTAATCCCACTTCGTTTGCTACATTTTAAGAGAAAGAAATAAGTCAGAACACATTATACAGTCAAATTTTGAGTATTTGAAGTATTATATTTTTGAATGAATCCCAGGTCCTTTTCATATGAATAATGCTTCTCTTTATTTTTTATGAATTAAATCATATTAAGCATTATACCCAAAGGTTGTTCCTACATAATAGTATAGAGAAAGGTTAATATTTGAAAATAAGTTTAATTCATAAAAAAAGAAAAAAAAATAGTAATCGAATTTCAAAAAATAGAAAAAAGCAGAAAAGAGAGGAGAGAAGTAAAAGCAGAAATAGGGGAGATAATTTAAACTTTTAAAAATGATTCTATAATGGATAACAAAAGAACTTAATCCGAAAATATAAATGGAGAATTCTTAATTCGAGACGGAATAACCCGAGAATGCTCCCAATTACCCAACACACTTCGCGCCACTCCGAGGAAAATAATATTCCCACCTTCTCGAATTCAAACTACCCCGCCGTATAAACATTAATCTCATGATCAGTGGCATGCTACGATTATGCAACAGCCTGATTTAGTTCTTTCCTAAAGGAATTGATTCAGGTTGGGCTGCTAGGATCTGTTGTCCCTCCTTTCTTCTTAACTGACGAGATCATCGGTCTAGGTCGAAATCAATTTTATGTTGAAATCAGTTTAATGTAATTGTTTCCTAATAGTTATGAGCATTAAAAACTATTTTTAACTTTTAGCTTGCAGATTTTCAAATCAAATTGCATTAATTTTTAGAAACATTTTTAGTTTTATGCATTGATCGTTAATAGCTCCTATCATTTATTTTTAACCTTTAAATTTTATGCAGTTTCAAATTTCATATCAATTTATATTGATTATCGATTTGGAAGTTTTAATTTTACTTCGGTTAGCAAAGCATTGATTTTTCAAAAATTTTTGTAAAAGTATTTTTGAATTTATCAAATTTTCTTTTGATGTGCAACGAGATTGCACAATTGATATCACTCTTTCCATATTTTGAATTTAAACAAAACACTACCTCAGTATATCATTAAATCCACAAAGCATTCTCGAGAAGAGAACTGCTATCTTAGTTGCTTTTATCTGCTAAAGACTTTGTAGTATTGATAATTTCTAGAAGTTATCATCTCATTTGAATTTTTTTACTGAATAAAATCAAGATACATTATTTTAGTCTTGGGTCTGAATCTTAGGTACATTCATCTCATTGACTGACTTTTTTACGAGTTACATCTCTTCAGAAGCGAAAAATGATATGTTTTATTAAATTCGATCAACTTAATACATATTGTTTTCAGATGAACATGGATTCGGAAGAAGATAGTGATGAAATTTATGATGAAATTGATCGTCATCACATGTCACTGGATATGCCCGATAATGACAATAGAGATAGTATGATTCACAGGCCAGTAGAAGTATTAAACGTTGAAGTAGACTCTTCTAATGATGATAATGATGATGACGATAGTAATGATAATGATTACTGTTATAATGAGAACGACAGGAATTCTTTTTCGGATTCTGATGAAGATAATCTAAATAATTTCGATAACTGTAAGTCCTTTGTTGTAATTAGCAAAATCTTTCCTTAACAGTTTTTTTTCATTAATCTCTAGACACCAAAGAGTATGTAAACGAAGTGTCTTCAGAAGAAATTCATTCTTCGCATTATCACCTCTAAATAATAAGTGGATCATCGGTTTAAAAGTTTATTTACATTACGAAAATATAATTTGATTCTTAACTGAAAAAGAATTGAAAAAGAAGAAAGGAAATTGGAAGAGAAAAATCATGATAAAAATGAATTAAGGGCAGCCTTTATTTCTTAATTCATTTAAGGGGCTTCCATCATCATCTTAATAATAACCATATGTAAAGAATGATTGATGATGTAATTAGTTAGCAGTTTATTTTAGTTAATCAATTTCTTGAATTTTGAAAATGTTTGTAATGCATGAGATCGGAATTTATGATTTCAGTCTTACCTTCGGCCGATAAGTGGGGTAATGGTCGAAAAAGTTTCTATAATACTTCGTATGTCGACGAGGATTGGGGCGGCATGACTGAAAAAGACGCAGAATTAGCTGAATTGGAAGAAGAAGACGCCATTGTAAGGCAGAAGAGATTGGACGCTGTTCTTGGCTCTTTACCTACACAGTTCGAAGTAAGTATCGAAATAAAATTTAAAAATCAGATTCTAGGTCAACTTGAATATTCCACTGTCTACATTTTCAGATTGAAATTCCGAAAAAGGAAATTGACCTTGATCTGCACGAACCTCCAAAATTTGAGAACATGACTATGGAAGAGCAGTATGAATATTTTTTGAAAATTAATCCTGATTTGAAACAAATATTCAATGAATACCAAACTAAGGCAAGATTTTCTGAACAAATTTGGACCGAAGCAATTTGAACAATTTTATATATAAATAAGTTCTTTTCCGTTTTAATAGCAAGTGTTTTTTGTATGATAATCACATTGATTCGCTGATATTATTTGGAGCATTTTCTGGAAGAAAAAACATTGTGAAGTCGTGATGAAATGCGATAAAATTCATTCTTTGCAAGAAATTTTTTTCTACTTTATATTTCAACTTGATTATGACAATCATTTCAAAAATTCGAAACACATTTCGTTTTCATCGAATTTAATTGTCTTGTTTTAGAGAATATATTTCTTGACTGATGTACTTCCTTTTTTAAATTTGGTTTACTCAATGAAACATGCTCGATCAGGCTTAATGTTGGAAAAGCAATTACTTCTTGCAGTTAACGTCTTTTCAAGGTAACATACTGCTATACTTGAACCGTGACTAGATCATTATTATATTAAAAAAATCGTTATTATATTAAAACCATGTCTCATTTCCTTCAAGAGTACTTATTTTCTTGCTAGTCTTATTTTTTGGTGTTACTTATTTTAACAAGATAAAAGCTTAAAAAAGAATCCTAATGTCGTTGGTTTTCCATTTTATGTAAATTGTATTGTATGAGTTATTTATTATACTCTTTAATCAGAAAAGTTGGGGGAAAGGAAAAAATTTTCTGGAAAACTATAACTTTTCTTTCATTTCATTTCGATTTCCTCAGAAACGAGGAGAAGTATTCAAGAGAAATAGAAAAGATTCGTATCAGAAGAAATTAGAGCACATTTTAATTTTTTTGATTGATTCTATGAACTATAAAAAAGTGGTGGAGATTTTAGATACCACTAAAATTTAAAGCTTGTTATCAAGCTCTCACTAGCCATTTACATGGTCTTCCTATATGGAGCGACTTGACTTTTGTGAGCAGTTGAAATTAATTCATGTTCAGATACCTGACCAATTTATTATTTGTACTCCATATAAAAATTGCGGGCAATGCATATCAGAAAGCTCCTAAATTTATTGACCATCCTGTTCTGCAGACTCTTCCAGTTCTTCAAAAAGTAAGTCTTTTTACTGATTTTTTTTTTTTGAGTGCTTTGTCAATACTATTAAGAACAAGATTGAATAACTTCAGCGGTTGCTGTTCTTCAGTTGAAAATTTGAACTGTGTGTGATAACATGCATTATGCTCTCATGTAATATCTATTTTGACATTGTCTATGCTTTGCTTTTATAAATCTTTTAGGCACATCATATTTTATTAATTGTTTCAAACCATATAATATTTCACAGGAAGTGTTTGCCGTTATGCATTTCCTTGAAAAACACAATGTCATTCTTCGGAAGATAAGAAATAGCATTAAATTAGGCGATTTCGAGAATATGTTGGACACATTCCCAACAATAGAGTTGTTACGGGATTCGAGGATTTCTAAGAAAAACAAGGAAAATGAACAGTTATTAATCGAAGAACATGGACGGGACGATGAAGTTCAGATTGCAAATGACAGAACAGAAGAAGGGGTTGTGAAGCGTTTAATAACCAATCAAGTTAGTTCTTTGGTATGTGTAATTAATAATTTTATTCCAGATTTTCGAAACATTTTTGTCAGCAATATCTGTTGATTAGTTTCCGGTAATTAAATTCATTTAGAAAATTATATAATTGCTCTGTTCCAGAAAACCAAAAAAAAAAGAAATAATCATTTCTTCTGAAATTTCAAAAAGTTGAATTATCAGCAGTAGTAATTCAATTACAGTTTATGAATGTGAGATGTTGTGGTTTTTTTCATATTTATTTACTTTATGAATTTAGATTGAAAAGAATAAAGGATTGCAAAATAAGCGGAAGAAAGGAACACAACATTCACGGGTCAAGAAGAGGAAACAGTTCAAGAAAGCATTAATCAAAAAACATTCACAAAAAGCCGACGCACGAAAGGAGTTGATCCCATATGGAGGCGAAACTCGAGGAATCAGAGCATCGACTGTGAGAAGTATCAAACTGAAAGCCTAAAGAAACGAATCCATTTTATTGTCATTTTGATATCAAATGGTATTCTCTTTCCTTTTGACCTACGTTTTCTTCAGATTTTATTCACAATATTTGCTGTAATTAAGTTCTATCAATAATATAGTAAAGTTTGAAGTAACGAGCTTCACCTCACGTTCTCATTTGTTTTGATTTTCTTTGTATTCATTTCCATAAAGATTTTGTTACGGCGGAACTGTCAGTAAATTAACACTAGCATAAATGATGCATTTTTTCAGATAATGTCAGTTAGTGTTCAGATAGTTTTCCTCTATATTTTTACGGAAGAACAGAAAGTAATGAATCATATTCTTCTTTCTCTTATCTCGAGTTGAATTAATCTTCTATTTATATATATACTGATCTGAGAAAATCGATATCTTACAAATTTATTTTTTTTCGTTAACTTGGAAAATTAACGAGAATAGTCATAGCTGTCCTATATTCAACATCTATTTCAAAAGAACAAAAAGTGCGAGTAAATCAAAATGATATGTGAAGTGTAATATGGACTCCAAAAAAAAAAGAAAATTTTTAAATCACTATTTTCTCTTCGAAAGATGAAATATAAAAACCACTGGAAAACTGATTGCAAAAAGGATTACCAAGGATATTATATACTAAGCAGCGATGCTTAGTATATAATTTCGTTAACATGAAATTATGTTCACTTAGGAGATTCAACCCAAGAGTTTTTATCAATTCGTTTAAATCATTAATGAAATCCATATATTAAGGCTACTACATATGTAAGTGAAATATAAAATCAGGCTAAGATAACTCCTCAAAAACAAGACAATAATAACATAATTATATAAGCATATAAAATTATACTATTTCCCATAACAGCGGTGAAGTACTGATCCTGCAGAAAAGATGTTCTCCTAAATTTCTTTCTATTAGAGATAGAAACCTTTCGTAACATAATTATTATATGATTGAAGCCCTAGGAAACAATCAATTAAGCTAACTTCCAACGCGAATTTTCTTGAGGAGCGCCATAACATTCGAATAGTGATAAAATTTCCCAATAAAGTAGCGGGAGCCTTATCAAACAAACGGCACTTTGGTACAAATGAATATACAAAGAAATGTAAACAAACAATCAATGTAGCGAAAGAGGAAACGACGGACAATAACAATGCTTCACACATTGTCATGCCATTTATCACAAAAGTACATCGAATTGCACAATGTTTCAGACGATGAAATTGACTGTAAAGCAACGGGAATAAATAGACAAAAATTGAATTGATGGTAATTAAATTATATCTCATCTTTTGATCTAAAATATTCACATCATATTTTTCAGATTCAAACTTGACTTTACAATATGCACCAACAATCTGTTAACAAATGCATACGAAACAAACAATACATTTTCGAGATGAACTTTTCTTATTTTTTATGAAGCTACTAATAATTGTAATTTTTAAAGAACTCCATGCCTATGAATGACAATATAAAGTCACTATTAGCTATTTAATTTTATCCATCAAATAATTCATTTAATATTTTCAAAAAATTCAGGCAGTACCTTAAGTTTCAGAAATCAATCATTTCATAAGATACTTATCACAGAAACAAGTTCCAAAAACAATGAGCTGTATTGTTCATTTGGATAGCTTTGATATAACGCGTATCAGCGCTCCATTTTCTTCCTTTAATTTTTGATTGTCCGCGCGTAGATGCTCCAATTGCTGTAATTTGCATATTTTAATCACCTATTTAAAAAAGTCTTTTCATTAAAACTTAAAAAGGTAAATAAATCTTTTAATCAGGTTAGAAGTTATTGCAAAAAATACTTTCAAATACAATAACAACAAAATTATTTGCAAAATAACATTCATGACGCAATTCAAATTTACTTAAACGTGGAATATCAGCTAATTTATATCTTCATTTTAAAATTTTCTGCAGTTACAGTCCGTTTCGATTGATAAATGAGCATAAAACCGAATTCTGTTAAGCATAAAGTGCTAAAAATGTCCTTGCACAGCTTAAGTGAATTTGTGAAAACTTTATATTTGCCTTATTTGGAGTATCATCAGCTATTTTAAAGGATGGAAGTAGACATTCACTTCATCTCTGAATATTCAAAAGCTAACTCGATTTGGAAACTAAGTTTTATAAGACATGAATAATACTTTGATTATTAATTCTTTACCTGAAATAATGCAGTTAGATTCACCGCAAGATAGAATATAAATAAAAGTACTATCTATTATTTAGAATATGTCATATCAGCATAAAATCACTTAAGCTAGAAGTTCTTGAGAATATATTAACCATGACATTGTTTTTGTCAAAACTGCAAGAAATTTTAAGCAATATCCTTTACAAAATAATGGTAAAATAGAAAAATTTATTTCAAAGAGAATGAAATATTCTAAATGAGTAAAAAATGTCTTTTCATATAAAGAATATTGCTTCACATATAAAGAATCTTTTTTGAAATGTATGTGATAGAAGGATATTTCTAATCTTTCAGCTACCTATAACATTTTAAAACTGACATTACTGGGTTCATATTTACAGTTCCAACTTTTATGAACAATTCAGCACCGTTCATCAAAATCGGCGTTATTCACGCCGCGTATCTGTAATTAAACTGCTTGGTATTTTAATGCAATAATAGGTTCACGAATGAGCAAAAGAGATTAGGTTATAGAAAGCGAGAAGGCAACAGTAAGAGAAACAACAGCATTGTTAGCCAAGTGCAACCCAAGCTAACACTACCGAGGCCAAGTTGGTGTGTTTTGTTGCCGGCTTATTTTAGATAATACACGAATCAGTGCTTCGTTTTCCACACGTAGCGAATCATTGCTTTTCTCCAGTTTTTTCAGTTCCTAAGTTAATATAAACTTGCTTTTAATATCTTAACTGATAGCAGTTAAAAAAAATTTCCAAAAAGTATAGAAGAAAATAAGATCCAATTCTTCAAGGAATTTAAAAAAAAACTTTGATATTCACTTCTTCAAACAATCAAGGTTCAACATTCAGTTTTTTACAATAATTTTCAGGTGCTAATACTCTTGATTAGCATCTTTGCAGCTAATATGAAACGATGCTCAAAATGCACACCATTATATAACAATAATTAATGCAATTCATACTCTCTAATTTTGAAGTTCATTATTAAACCTAGCTTTGATATTCAGGAAGTTCGTAAATTAGAATACATAATTTGTGTAAAAGAAATGGAAAGAGAGAAAATGGGATACTTCGCAGGTTTCCAAATTCATGGCAGTAAACTTCAAGTTTTTTATGGATAAAATGAATTATGGTTAGAAATGACCTCAATTTCGTACTGCATTTCAGCAATTCGTTGTTCATAATTATTTCGTTCACGATCGTTCATTGATGTTGACGATGATTTATTAAGCGACGGTAATGATGTAAGCCGCCCTCCCATACTATATTTCAATAATGAAATGTTGTTTGCTGAATTCGATTTCTGAAATTTGAACAATAGTGGAACAATGTGATTAATAAAAACATTGTTATTTCAAACCAAAACATTTCATAGAATGACTACAAGAAAAAAAAATCAATGCTAAACTTGCTTAACATCATAGAAATAACATAATAAACTGAAGTGACAATCATTACAAAACACATGTGGTATTCTCTTGTGATCGTTCTCTGATGTTGTCCTCAAACAGTATGAATAAAACTTACGTTAAAAATCATGAACAAAAGGAAATTATGAGAACAACACTGAACAGAAATAAATAACTTCGGTCATAAAAATGCAATCAAAATAAGTGATTTCAATCATAAATGGATAGCAACAAATGCATACAGGGAAACACAATATTTACTAAAACAAAGGGAATCAGTAATATCCAATAATTTCATTAGTTTAATTTAACTGGATATATGCCGCATCGCTGTTATCTAATATAAATAGTTTGAAAAATGAAACCCAATATTTAAATTTAAACCAAATATTCAATAAAAAGACAATTTCTCCATCAATTTGATTTATTCTTATAATATATGAACACTGTGTCTGTTGTACAAGTTATAATAAAACAAAAAAACCTCTAGCGATAGCTCTTCTATACGGCGCCGTAATCTATCCGTTTCTTGTCTTTCTTTTTCATATAATGTTTTATAATCCATAGCTAATTCCTGACAGTTAGCTCTACTATTAGGTAGTTGAAATGAAGATATCGTAGTAGTACCTCCACCAATATGTATCGAATTAGTCTAAAAAGTGTTGAAAATTGCACGAATTCATGGTTCGTTAATGAAACTTTCGTATTCTAAATTGGGGTTAATTAATGTTTTCAGGGATGATTAATTGCCATAATACTGCGACCTGAAATACCATTTGTTTGACAAGTGATATTCTTCTGAATGTAAGTTTCATCCAAAATAGAATCAGTAAGGAGCAAACAGTAATGAGCATAAAGAACCCTGCCAAGTGCACAGTCATATTATAATTGAAAGAAAACTCAATTACAATTTTGCACAATTCTAATTCTATTACTTTGGAAACTGAATTCGAAATTTTTGCGAAAAAAAAAGGATAACATATGCTCGGTTTAGTCCTTACTTTGCTGGTAAAAGAAGCTTGATTATAAGCAATGGTTGTAAGACCATTATCTCTAAAGTTGTAGGAAGTAGTAGCAGTGACAGAACTCGAAAGACCGACATTGGCAGATGATGATGTGACGGTGTTAATTGAAGATTTGTCACCACTACTTTTCTGCATTGAGTCATCCGATGTCTCGCTATGGAGATCGTCAATTCGAACTGGACCTGTTACACGCCTTGTTGTCCTTGGAGCCTAAGGTAAAAGATGTAGTTCAAATTAACATTCCAGTGTCTTAAAGATCTAATAATGAATCAATTTTTGGAATCAAATTGAGCAAACAGTTTAAAAAAAATCAATCAGAGCCAACTTGTGATCGACGACGAACTACAGAAAGCGATTGACTAGAAGAATATGTTTTGTTGTCAAAGCTTTTCCTTTGCTCCCCAACTTTTTTTTCGGTCTCATGCAATGGAGTCGATTCCTGAAAATGGCGATGGTTCTTTAAAAGTAATAATAATAATAGCAAATTGTTTTAAAATTTTTACAAAATTCCACTAGCTATCATCTATTCGTCGTTTCAGCGTCTCAGATACAAGAGATGAATAAAGAAATAAACAAAAAATTCATTTCCTGATATATGAAATGAAGATTAATGCTTCAAATTATATCATATTTATAATCTAATTTCTAAACTAATTCATATTACTACAACATAATTGGAAACTGATGACAATATATGCCGCTTAAGATTTGCTAAGTTCAAGATGTTTTTATTACCATCTACCATTATTAAACTTAACTTTTATTACTATATATCATTATTATTTTATGAACAATAATAATAATAAAAAACAACTGATCATACCCGCGACGAAGAAGAAGAGCTTTTTCCGTTCCTCTGTATTTCATTACTTTTTTCTTTTTCCTTTTCATCACGTCGAACAGTCAACGTTGTGGCAACGCGTAGCTGCTCTCGAGTCACTCCTTGAGTCGATCTGATATGGAATACACATACTTATCTATTTTTTAATTTCAACTATTAGAATGACATCCGATTCTTTATGCATTATTCTCTACATTATTAAATGCCAATTTATATTAAATGCAATTATTCTTCTTTCTTTAGCTCTACCTTCCTCTTAAAACTTATCATGTACATAAATGTAGCAATTTAGATTCTCATAAACAGAACCTGCGAGAATCTCTTTGCCGTTTTGCCCTGCTTCGACGTTCAGCTTCACTCTCATTCGGCATGTTTGGTTCCATTGGTGGTGTTGCAAGTGATCCCCTTAAATAAAACTATTATATGCTGTACCAACAATCCATCAAGTGATTCATCTAGAACACAATAAATTTCAAGTTTAGAAAGTCAGCTGAAATTCTGACGTGTATAAGCTTCAAATCATTAAATCCCAGAATTCTTCCCAAATAATTTCACAAGTTGAACGTAAGATAAAGATAATCCAGATTAAGAAAGGCATTTATATATTATGTTAATACGCTAGTACTAATAAATATAATCATTACTGAAATCCTCCATCAAAAAATATACATATAACAAATAAAAATAAAATGAACTCATGCAAAAGTTATACTTCGAACCAAACTGAAAGTATATTGAACTAGAAATTTAAAACATGATAGGATATATTTATGTCAATTCATCAATTCACCATTCAAAAAATTGCTTTCTCCGACTATATTTTACTCAGCTGAATATCTATATTAAGTCTATTTCAATGTAAAATCGCAAATTTTAACATTTCTGATGGTACTTAAGTTTTTCTCACTCATTAGTAGAGAGGTAATGATTATGAAAAGTCAGGATATGGCTGAATAAACGCTTAAAAATTTTAAGTTAAAAAATAAAGCAAATGTTCACTATCTAAGATAGATCAGTCCAAGTCAATAACAGCAGAAAATACGCATCGGCGTTAAATACTCTATTTTCACTTTTTTATCTATTCAATTTTTTGAAAAAGATGTTTTCTGATTCTAATCATCTCCTTAATCCGCAATTTAGTACATATTATAAGTAAAAGAAACATTGATAAAAATTATTTTTCATAAAAGCTTTCATAGGGTTAGTTGCAGAAAAAATGTAATTTTAAAAATACTTGAACATAAAAGCATTGCAATTTTAATTCAAAACAATAGACAACAAAGAAAAAAAACAAAAAAGATATGAAGCACCTTGACAAAGATGATGTGGCAGTCTGCAATGAACAAGCATTCGTTATTGGTTGACTTTTATTCACAGTGCTGATAGCTGCCTGTCGTACAGCAGCCTGGAAATGCGCAAAAGCCGGATGCAGAGGACCTTTGATTGCCGAACTACGATACAAAGGCATCCATGGTACAGGTGTTGATCGTTGTAGGTTGACACTAAATTGCCATTTCTTTTTGAAATAAAAAATCAAAATCATATTATGAAAAAATTTGCTAGTAGTTGAAAACAGAAACATGCGGCAAAATAAATTTCATGCAAAGCGATGAATATAATATTAGTTTAGGAAAAAAATTAATCAAAAATAAATAACTTGCAATATTTTGCATCTTTATTACAGTCACTTCTTAAAAAAAGCAATGATTATTTCTTTTACTGAGGCAGAATTATAGGGTTCTGCAGGATATCTCGAAAATAAATAAAGATGGATTTCCTACGTAATATTTAGAAAGAAAAAGAAATCGTTTTTTTTTTTCGAATTTTCTGACAACCAAAGTACAATTTTCTTACGTATTCACAATTATACGTATTTTTATGTGTAATAAAGGAATTGCAACGACATGAAAATAAGAAAGAAAAAATATAAATACATTCCACGCCTCAAAAAGGCATAAATACAATAAATACAAAGGTAATTGCCCAAAAAATATGGAGCAATCAAACTTAAAGATTAATATTTGCTAAAAATAACTGCATAATGATTAGTATCAAAAACCGATACTCCAGTTCTTCATGTTCAAAAATTAATCCTGATATTTGAGAGCTTCCATAAAGGGAATATGTAAAAATAATTTTTTAAGGGTCATCTGAAATAAAGCGATAAATTAAGAATTCAATGGTTTTTGAAAATAAAGTATGAGAGAAAAAATGGAAGCTCTCGAAAATGAAAGCAATAAAAGCACGGAAAAGAGACAGAAGAATTATTCTTCAAAATAAGTAAAGCTTTGTTTTCCGTTCCAAAAAGTGCAAAGTCCTTCTTTGAATCATAAAGAAATAAAAAATCTGAAATTAATAAGAATAATAACTTACGATTTATTGAAGCGAGCCGATGACTCTAAAGAGGCTGTAGTTGTTGTAAATTCTTTTTCTACAGAATGCCCTTTGAGCAATGGCTGATTTTGCGGCAGTGCAATCGACGAATTAGAATCAATACTCGCAGATCGTGATGTCAGACTACTCTAGAAACATTTTTTAGTCTATAAAACTAAGATACATAATAATGCTGCATTTTGACAATTATAAAAATGAGTGATGTATAAACCTGATATATAAGCTAACAATTCCCAGATATATCTATATGCTTATATGCGGATAGCTCTAAATTTATACGAATCGTCCATTTATTTATTTATTTAACTAAACTTCCGTGAATTCATAATGCATAATCTTTTTCAGTTAAAAGAAAAGGAAACGACGATGTTGCAACAATAAGGAATGAATAGGAAAAAAGATTAATGGTTAACATGAACTGCACATTTTGTGTAAGAGTTATTTTATGATCGCTCAATATTAACAATACTTATTATCATAACAAATAACTTCACAATAAAAATTATTATTTATAAAACTTTATCAATATTCGACCAATTAAAACAATTCAATAGTGATATCATAATTTACTGCACCCTAAACATTAATTTTGTTTGATCAAACTAGATCCGGATTTGATTTGGATTGAATTCAAATTTGAAAAAAAAATTACTCTTTTTTTTTGATAATTCCCTTCTAAGAGAATAATGTATTTTAATAAAACTAACGATGGTTGTAGAAGACGAAGAGGAAGTTTAAATTTCGTATAACTTCTGAAGAAGAATTTGATTCGCTTATGAACGATGAAACAGCAGGAGCGGCAGGAGATGGAACTGTCACAGCTGCAACCCGTGTCAATCTATCATCTATTTCCAGGTTTCGTTTTTGATCAGACTCAGAAGTAATTGATTCGAGTGTAGATGAATCATCTTTATCTGCATCGCTGCTCTTAGATTCAACAGTCGAAGTCTTTTCTTCGCTACACTCTTCGCTATTTGATTTGGAAGTCGATCTGAATTGTAACAAACCTGATTCTATATTTATAATTTCTGAAAATGAAAACTTTAAACTGTAATTTAAATACTACTTTTTATTGCTTAAGAGCTCTTTGTTTGCTGTCTAATTAAAAATATTCTAATATTTTTCCCTGCTCTGAATTCAACATGAGAAATTTAAATATACTCTGTTTCAATTCATTCACTTATAAAAAAGAAAGAAAGAAGTAAAACGTATAAAGGACAGCTAATAGCAATTCTAGAATTGAGAAATGTTTTATATGTAATTTCCGCACGATGACTTAAGCAAGCAAATTCAGGAACTTTTCCTAATTTTTGATAAAGACGCACCTTTCTTCCTCAGATGGAGACTCAGAAATTTCAGGTTGCTGTTTTGTGGGGAACGGTAAACGAATTTCTACGGATGGAGATAGAGACTTATTTTCAATGATGAACGAGTAATCACCATCTTTAAGCTCTTTTTTTTCATCTTGTTCGTCCAATTTTGTTTTCTTTGTCTTTTCTTCTGTAGACATTCTTAGGACAGAAGTCGTCGAACTAGCTCTGAAAATTTATGATAAAAAAAATCAAGAAATAAATCCAATTCTAAAATATATTTTTACATTAAATCCAGCACCTACAGAGATCAAAACCAAGCACTTAACGATTTGAAAGAAATGGCTTAGGCAGCACAGTAAAGCTTACGATTAGTAATTCTACTTAAATTCTTTTTCGGGAATTTGATAGTAAATTAAGGATTTTAAAAGTTAGTACCTTTTAAGTGGTATGCTAGAATGTATCAACATATTAACAGAATTGTTAGAAGTCAATCTCAATCGCTCTTTTTCTTGCATTTCTTCCAAGTATTCAACAATATCTTTATCAGCAACATTCAATACTGTTTCACCCTGTAAGCATAGAAAAGTAAATGCAATTTAACTCAACAACTTTTCACTCATTTGAGTTGCTAAAAGCGGAAGGTGACAATCAGACATGTTAGCTAATCTAGTTACAAAGTGGAAAAAATAGATATTTGAATCTTGAACTAAACTAGCATAACAGATATTTGAATCTTGAAATAAACTATATTATGCTATTTTACTTTTATCCATTTTCTTGCTATTACGCTAGATTTTTCAAGTAAAATTACTTAGCTAAATTCCTGATAATATAGTACTAACATTATTAGTGAGCTCGGAGAAAGAAGCACCATTCTGAATAAGAATAGCAGCAGCTTCATGTTCAGCCCAGTGTGCAGCAGCATGAAGCGGAGTCCAGCCATCATGATCACGACAATTCACATCGGCACCAGCTTTAAGCAATAACCTCACTACATCGTTATACCTAAAAAATTTAACTGATGGTACTTCTAGACGGTAATTCATGCGTAAGGAAGAATAAATCAGTAACAGTAAAAAAATGATTCGCAGTAACAATTCAAAAATGGCCAAAATTTATGATGCAGGTGTGACCTAAAAATTAACGCAATACCGCAATGTAGAAGAGAAAAATAAAAAGATGTTTTCACGAAGACTGAGTTATAATATTGATAACAAAAAAAACTGCGAGAATTAAATATGCAGACAATCAAGTACCTTTATCTATACTTAAAGCAAAATAAGCTTAAATATCAAAAACATGCAATTTTTGGTAAGAAATATATTTTTAATATTTATTTTTTGAAAAACCGACTTTCTTATAATGAAACGAATAGAAACCCTTTCGCGGCTGCAACATGAAGTGCTGTAGCACCAGTTCGAGAATGCGGATGATCATGCATTTCACCATCTTTCAGCCACTGCTCTGCATCACGTCTCATTATTACTTGTTCTCTGCAAATACAAATTATTACAAAGTATGCCTACAAAAAAAAATCAGAGTAATTAAAACATTTCAAAATCTAAAATTTAAAGTTTTTGAGCAAAATCTTGCGCGAAATAATAGTCGCAATTAAAGCGAATAAGTTTTTTCCAAGATTCGTTAGCTAGGCGATACAACGTAATAGCACAAAAAATGTGAAACTCACCTATTTCGACATTCATCAGGATTGATACCTTGTCGCTGATGTTCCTCTTCTAGAGCCAAGCGACAATCATCTTCTTCGGCTAAATCAACAGCTAATTCTTTATCGCTATTCGTTATAGAAAGATCAGCACCTTCTGCACATAGATACTCGACTAAATCAACATTTCCACAACAAGCTGCTGCGTGTAACGGAGTCCAACATAAAATAAGAAAAAGATTTTTTCTCCATGAAAAAAAACAAAGGAATATCTTTAGACAATAAAAATCAAAGATATTTTTACCTAGATGGTGGTTAAATTAGACATTGAATATAAACATACTTATCGGAAATCCGAGAACTGGAATATTACTTATCTCTTTAAGGAATATCAAAATAGAAAAAGTACAGCATGAAGGTAGGGGTGATGTACTACGAATTTGCGGCAGTGAGTTTTCTTTTCGTTCTTAAGATTAAATCTTCAATCAGTTATAAAATTAAGTATCTACAAAAATCCTATTCAACCATATTACTTTCTAAAACATGGTCACTAATTTAGAGCAAATGGAGTGGAAAAAATGAACAAACCTTCATTATCTTGTGCATTGATATCAGCTCCATGTTTCACTAAAAACTGCACCATCTTTGGTTTACCATCGATAACTGCCTTAAATATGCATTGAATGAATATATAAATAAAAAGACTGTACTTCAGTTATACCATTCTTTTTACTCATATTAATGAAAAATATTGTGAATTAAAATACTAGTTCAAATTTGTATTTCACTGGTTGCAGTATTTGTTAAGATGCTTTTGAACTTGGTAAAAAGTATGAGCATTTAGCATTCGGAATCGCAGTCGATAAAAGGATTTTACTTTCCATAAGACATCAAATATCAAAAATATGTTATTGAAATAAGAAATAATTGGAAAAATTCTTCAAATAGCGTTTGAACGAATAGTTCACTCAATTAGACTACTGGAATCTTTTAAACCTCATTCTGGAAGCCAAATACAAGGTTGCAAGGAGTATTTTATCAGGAACAGTTGAGAAAAATAGCAACTGCACTTGACCCTTCTCGGAAAAGGAAGTAAAAAGAATTAATCACAATCAAAAGTTATTTAAAATCTAAAAAATTTTCAACAAGAAGATGCAAAGACTAAACAACCTGATGTAAAGCCGTAAGACCATCAACTGTAGTGGTATTAATATTTGCGCCATCATTAAGCAATGTTTGAACTTCCTCCAGATCACCACTCAAGCAAGCACTCAAAAATATGTCCTCATCCTATAAAGTTTTTGCCTTTAAACATCAGTTATTAACACAGAAAAATTTGCTACAACATCCGCCAAATGCTTCATCAGTAGTCGTAAGGTATAAATGACTTTATTAAGGTATTGAAACATAACTTAAACCCTACAATGAGTTATCTTTAATGGTTGGTAGTTGCAGTGTTGAGAGAAATTTTAACATCACAGTTCTTTAATTAAATCGATTGACTTACCGTAAACTTCACTTTTAATTCGTGATTAAGTTTTCGAATCGAAGGTAAACGATTTGTTTCTGATGTTTCCCATTTCAGCAGCTGCTCCTGAAATAAAAAACAATAAAAATAAAGATTTTGCTTCTTTTCTACATTGCAATTTCTATAAAAAACTAGCTGGTATTACTGGTATTGAGAAAAACTTTTTTCCCAATCTAAAGAAAATTTATTTTAACTTTCCTAAATAGTTTAAATCGTAATAAATAAATAAAACTGAAGAACATTTCTTCGTCATATAATAAAAAGAAAACTATAAAAAAAATCCGAGCCAACAAATAAATATTATATGAAAGATACTAGACAAACCATTAAGATCAAATCAAACTAGCAGTAATAAATAAACCTATCGACATTTCACAACTAAATTTCGTTTTTCCATATATTTTCTCTTTCTCTCTCTCTCTATCTATCTGTAGAAAAAGGAATGATCTGTTACAATGATGTGTATATTTAGATAACAAACTGGGAACATAAGCAATAACAAAACGACCTCATTATTCAATAATATTAAGCTTAAGAGAAATGCATTATATGACTTCTCCAAATCATGCAAAGAAAAACGAATTAAGATTGAGAACGAGATTTTGCAAAAGAATGTTACAATCCATCAATACTTCTTTTGAAGATTAGAATAGCACAGGGTGAAGGAGTGAAGAAAAAGAATAAAATATAAATACATATAGCTTTTTCATTTCAAGTTATATTTTTGTTCGCTTCTGAAGCGAGCTCAAACTAGAATACTTCGAACCTAGCATGTTTTAAATACTAGTTTCGTGTAATATGTATTAAAATGCAATCATATAAAAAAGGCTCCTCTTCATACGCCATTTCTAAACTTCTGTAAACTTACTGCAGAAGATGTAAAAGAAAAAACAGAGTACTATTAAAAACTGAACATTTGAGAACTAATAACATAATCAAGCTTTAGTATCATTTCAAAGCTAATTCATTTTCGTTAAATTTCGTAAATGAAACATTATTTGTTTAATAAATGCAGAAATATATAGCGATTTAAAAAAAATATTTAGACTACCGGTCGAAATGAAGTTTTTTATATGAAGATCTCTATCTATAACATGTAGCATACTATATATATATTTTGGAGTTACAGATTTTAAGATTTAAGTGCTATTTATGCTTCAAATAAAATGAAACATGTCTCGAGAATTTAATCCGCAATTTTCACGCACATTTTAATATAACTAAATTCATTATTTTAAAATCCAGAATACTTTGAAGGCGAGAAGAAAAGACAAAAGATTGTTATTACCGATAGAAATAATTTGGTTGCTACAGTACAGAAAACAAACAAACTCAGGCTTGTCATTCTGATAAAAAAATACTCTAATTCCTAACAATTAAAATGTTATTAAAATACAATAATAATGATTTATTTAGCCTAACAACTTTAATAAATTTTAGAATATCGACATGTGAAGCGTACTACATCTGCAATGAAATTTAATGAAAAAATTAGAAATCATAGTAATTATTTAATTACAAAGATAAAAACTACCGTGATTTAACTTCACATTTTGATAAAAGAAGAATGAATAAGTTTCCTCATTAAAAAAATTTCTTTATTTATATAATAGATACAATAATTTGCAGAAAACTGAACAAAAAAAGTTATAATTTCATAAAACTAGAAATATGCGGAAAAAAAAACAAACTTTTCGCTTCCAAAGAACATTACTGGACAAAATATTCTTGTTCTGCTGTAGAAAAGCAAAATGGGATGCTTCCAATGCAACATCCGAATCCTCTCTCACCATTCCACTATTCATTCGTTCTTTTTATGCCAAAACAACAAATAAAATGGTGTGTGTAGCAGAAATAAGAATAACGAAAAGAAAAAAGCGATATGATCCAACTGATCAAAACAGACTGATTATTTGCTCAGATTTGAAAGAAATAACGATTATATATTACGATTCCCGATGCCATCTGAGGATGTCGTATTACTGTTTGTCTTTTCTTTTCTCACAGTTACTATTATTATTTTGTTCAGTACCTCAAATTAGATTCTCCTTAGAGATTAAAAAGATAAATCACTATAAAACAGTGTTAGGGAATAATATAAAATAAACTCACAAGATTGAAATTCGCAGTACTTTCCTTCAACACTAAACAGTATCAAGAATTTTATATATTTCTTTCGCGGTATTACTATTTTAATACTTCTTGATAACCAGAATATCTCAGAAAAATTTCTACATTTCAATTGTATTTTGATATTCCTACAACAGTAATGACAATATTTCGATAATACTAATGCTCATAACACTATTAATTCAATTAAAACATAGCACTATTAATTACAATAAAAATGATTACAAAGACTTGATAACAATAGATCTTATTTCACGATCGCTACAGAAACAGTGATCGTGCGAAACATTGTCATCATGTCAAGGGTTCCCTCTTGACAACTCATTCCACCTAACATCAACTAACTAACAAAACCTCTCTTCTTTCTCCCCTTCAAAATGATTCTTTCCTTCTTCTCCGAGAATTTTAAAATTATCCTCTTCATATATCACTTCTCTAAATTTCACAACCTCTATCTTTTCTATATATACAATAGATATGTATTTCCATATCAATGCATATGTGTATGCATGTTGGATACAAAAGAATGTGATGCATGCAGATATGTGCGTATATGTCTGCGAATGCATGTGCATGTTCATCGGATTAACTATATTACCCAACTATTTCTATTCATTTCCCGTTTCTATTTCTTGTGCCGCATTATGTCGTTGTTGTTGACGCTCTACCAATTCAGTAAATTGCAGTACAGTCTGTTCATCATTCATCATTATTATTTACAATTTGCATTACGATCATTATCATCACCATAATTACGAATTACTAATATCCTTATCATCCCACTGTTATATCAATATCACTAATATTATTGTCATCACCGTTGCTGTCGATATTTTTATCATCGGCCACCATTACTACTATTACTACCAATACTATTATTACATATAGTATGAATATTATTCAGTACTACATGATTATTATTAGTATCTTAATCATTATCACTATACAATCATTATCATTATACTCTCATTACTGTAACTATTGTTATTATTATCGACAACTATCATTTCATCTCTGTTTATTATCCTCATTATCGATATCAACATTAACTGTCAAATGCAACAAAAATATTAATCGTACAATTGTCAAACTGCCGAAATCTTATCCGCACAAATTGCTAAGCAATCGATGACCGCAATCTCATCAAATTATTGTGCTCCTATTCTGTCCTTCTACACTTCGTGAAATTCTCGGAAATATCATTGGTTTATAGTCGCCATAACCTTAAGACAAGAGAATTCCCGAAGCGTACATTATAGTTGTATGATAATGAACATCAATTTCCAGAACAGCCAATCAGATAGATAGCAAACTTTTCTGACTTAGGAAGAACGCTTTGCAACTACTTCCTCTCACCTTACATTAATTAACTCAATTAGCTCAATCACTTTTATTTTCTTTGCATAGGTTCTACCATTCTATTTATTATATTCTGTTCCGTCTTATTCTCTTTTGTACCAGCTTGATTGAAAGAGTATTAGTACCAATTCAATAGTTTGTCTAATTGCATATCCAACTATCCATATGTTCAATTTCTACAATTATTCCGTTATATACGATCGGAGACTGCATAATCTCAGGAAGCACTTGAACAGTTTTTTTATTAGAGTTAGCATGAACTGGACTTTTACAATTGATAACACTCTTGGACTTTACAATAACAAGTCTTGTAGTCTTGTCTCTAATATCGCTCATAAGGGTTTCACGCACTGCTGCATTAATTTCATATGCATCACCACAGTTTAGATGTTCAAGTTGATCGTCATACCTTTTTATTAAAGATATAAGGCGAAATAGTTGCCACTTTCTCTTTCTTTTTCATTGGTAAAAACGTCATAATCATAACCATCAACAAACTTTCCTGCCATTTAGAAATTAAACCACCAAGGATACCTTTAAAATCTTCAACTTTAGAATGTTTGAGTTTTAGCTATAACATGATTAAAGTCAAGTGACACATGGATTATTTCTTTTTTCGTATTATGATATTCTAGACGGATAGACCGATATTAGTTAAAAGATGTAGCGAATTCAATTATTTATATATTTAATTATCTGCATGTTTAATAAATATTATTCTTCCATTCGATTTGATTCTATTCTATTTTCTACTAGCTTTGGCCAAAGGATTCTAATATATTCGAATTGCATTCCAGTTATCTGTGTGCCCAATTGTCCGTATGCCCAGTAGTTATTTGTATATCTAATTGTTCGCATGTCTAATTGTCTATATATCTAATTGTTGATATATCCAATTATTGTATGTCTAATTGCTTCCATATCCGATCTTTCTTTGAATTATGTTATCATTTCATCATGTATCATTTTGACAAAATGAAATCATAAACGAGAAACTGCTACTTTCCAAATATGTTAAACCCTTCTTCAAAAATATCATTAATTACCTGGAAGATATTACAATTCAAAAAATTCAGAAAAATGGATAATACAAGAATTTGATTTAATTTGTTAAACATTTCGAATTTTCATATAAATAAAAATAAAAAAGACACTAAAAAAATTAGAGCCAAGCGATTCAAAAATAATCAAATGAGTATCGATAAAGCAAATCTTGACAAGTATAACTCATCATATCAAGAGATTTCGGCTTATATTTCCCATTGTAGATATTTCAATAAAATTTTGCATTGGATTATGATCGTTGCTAATGTCCAAAATTCAATTTTTAATTTAGGATAAGCTCAATGTTACTCCATGCAAGTCGAAATTTTAATCAATTAATTTGATGATAAAATATTTGTTCAATTTATCATTGCAAAAAAATGATAAATTCATCCAAATCTTTTTAATATGAGAACAGCAGTCATTTTGTCTTCAAATATAGGAATTTAAAGTTATAATATGTTACTTTTAGAACAAATAGGTAATCGAGTTCTCGGTATGTTTTATATTCCCAATTTTCATTATTTCCTTATTCTTGATATAGATCCATTAAATAATTAAATATTAAATAAATATCTTATCACTAAAATTTGATAATCAAATTGTGTTAATAGGAGAAGACAAATTGAGTCGGTTGCTTCGCGAATTTTTTAAATTTTAATTAAGAATCGAATCCATACTTAAGTAACTTCATAATTATCATAAATAATTGATTATAATATGATTATCAATAACTGAATACCATAATTCATCAGATCAAAAATAAATGCCTAATGAGGTCATGGAGCATTTCTCCTCTTTCCGTCAATTTTAATGGTAATACTAACATGAATGATAGATAATATCAATAGCTACCAATAAACACAAAAAATTGCGATAAAACGAAAGTGATCTGATGAGCATCGATAAAAAAAAGCGCTTGCGTGAAAAGGCGCAAAATTTCCGCTTTACATAAAAAATTTAACCATTAAACTAATAATAAAGATAGATATATAGCATAATAATTAGCTAAAATAATGATATCATTAACAGTTGATAAGCACGAGAAATGCAATACGCAAAGGTGATCTGACAAAGGTTTTGGTAGGAGAATGAAATGCTTACGTGAAAAGGGGCAGCTGCTTTTAGTACATCAAAAAAAGTTCTTTTTTTTCTCTCATAAATAATTTAACCATTTTGATTAACGACAGAGATATAAAATAGAAAAAAAATTGAAATGAAATAAGTGAAATATTGCGATCAACAAATAATTGATGTCATTTGAGAGCGAAACGATGAGTGATTCACTCTTCTTTATGAATCCTTCGTTTTACAACAACAACTTTTTGTGAAGTTTCTTCAGCTACTTCAATTCAATATTCCAACATTTACTTTGCTTTTCGTCTTTCTTTTCGTTAATTAAAAACAGATATAATAATTGAAAGATACTGTTGTGGGAAGTAAGTGCTTTCCACAGGATGAGAGAAAGGAAGAAGAAAAGTTGGAACGATTAAATTGAGAAAATAAAGTGACAAAGAATAGATGCTGGAAAAAAAGATATTAAAAACAAAAGTTTGCTTAAGTTCCATTTAACATTCTTTACAAAATTTTGAATTTAAATTTGTGCTCCTTATTCATTTACTGATTTTTGTTTATTTATTTATCAATTTTTCCTATATGAATGATGTCATTATGGAAGTTGTAAAAAAAAAATGATAAAATTCTTTCATTTGTTTTTGAACAGGAAAATATATGAATCAAGTGCGTTGTGATGTGATCATTGATATCGTAGATCACTTAATTAATTAGAAATTTAACTTCTTTATTTTTTATTTTTATTCTAATAACAGAGACATATGTCAATTTCATATTGCTGTTTTCTTTTTTATTTTTTTGCATTAACATCAAAATTTTCAAATGAGAATTTGTAAAAATAAGAATGGTGGAAATCGGATATGTCCTGGGCATTGGTGGCAAAATTTTGGAATTTGATTATCCAAATCGATTTTGATTGTCAAATCGATTTTGTTTAAGAATTCTGAAAAAGAGAAAAAGAAACGTATTACAATAAATGTTTTGTTTTGCAAACAGTATGACTTCTAATTTTACCGTTTCAGCATATGTCAAATTTCAACGTAATTAGTGACTAATTAATGATAATATGTGATTTTGGTTATCGATTTTATCTAAAACTTCTGAAATAAATACGTGTTACAACGAGAGTTTTGCCTTGCAAACAACGTGAAATATAATTTATAACAGAAGCGATACAACTGACATTGAATTTCAACGGTAACTAATAAATCAATTGATGATGATATGTGTATTGATAACGCGGAATTTTTAAAAATTTCAAAATTATTTCATAATAAATCTATGCTGAACTTTAGTATTAATATTGTACAAGTTAACGATTCCCGATGGATAACCCTTTTAACGGTGATTAGCAGAGTAGTAAATTTTTTTGGAAAATCATTCTATCATCCTATCAATCAATAGTCAATCATTATAACAGTACAAAAAAGCGATAAATACCTATCATTTTTGATTTAGCACTGAGTCTTGGTTTGTTATTAAAAATTAGTTTAAAATTATCCAAGTTTAAAGAATTAGTCACAAATAAATTAATACTGATTGTAAAACAATAATTGATAGTGGGAAAATGAATAAAATATTTTCACCTTATCGAAATTATTTAGATAATTCAGAAATTTCTCGTGCAATATTCGAACGTGCTTGAGTTTCAAATCGTTCTCTTAACTCTCGAGTTGCATAAATATTTGGAATTCGCATAAATAACTTTAAAACCTGGAAAAAAAGAAGAAGCTCAATAAGGAAAAGTTTCATTGCAATTTAGAAATTATCATTAATTGTATTTTTATAAAAAAGATTTCTCGAATGATCACCTTTACGTATCTTTGTAAATATAAATGAAGCAAGGAAACACTCTTAGTATGCAAATAATGCTTCCTCAAAGTTTTTTTTACGATTAAATATATCTTTTTAAATACTGAGAGAGAGAGAATTTAAGAGAGAGAGGGAGGGAAGGAGGAAGAGAGAAGAAATGAGAGCGAGATGGCTTTTCTACAAATTTTCTGATTTTATAAATAATTTCGAAGTTATTTACTAAAATTAACATCGTTAAAACTGTCAAGGGCAAATATCGCAGTCATTTTTTCAATCTTTTCTTCTCACATTTTTTTTATTATATCAAATGAAAAATTTTAGGAGGGAAATTAAAAGTTTTTTCGCATATTAAATTCTTCTTAATATCAAAAGAGGAAGAAATTAGTTGAATATAGAAATAATTGATTAATTAATTGATATTTTGATAAAGTGATTTTACATTTTATTTCATCTTAATAATTCTAAGAAAGACTTTAATTCAAAAAATATGAAAAGTATTTTGCTTCCAATAAAATGAAAGAATCGATGAAATTCACAATATTTATTTCCAGAATTATGTTATTAATATGCAAATCAGTGAATTCAAAAATTTCCAGATCTAATATTTACTATTATCAGTTAATGATTTGAAGGAGGCATGATAAAAGATTCTTACGAACTTTCAACCTTTGTTGACGATATTGCTCATCATTCAAATGATTGTACTCATTTCTGATATTTTTGCTATGCATTTTATATTCGGTTCATCGACACCCCAAAAATGCTATATCGAAATCTAATAAGAAATGAATGTCTCCTTCACCGTAAGTATCAGGTATTAAATGAGCATCCGTACAATGTTTTCCACTTCCCAAAATCAATGTTGTTGAATAATTTACCTGAATTCTGTTGTTTATTATGCTTTAAATAAATAAATAAATTCTAGAAAAAAATATAACAAATTTGAATAACAATGTTTTTTATTTATCATAAGTTTCATTACTAGTCCGATAAGTTTATTGTTACAACTATCCTTCAAGGACCCTACATCAAGATTCTTTGTTGTTCAAATTATTATTCCATAATTGTTAGAATTTTATTGTCCTTCCTTTAAAAAGCTTACGCCATTAAAATTTAAAATCCACTTGATAATTCGATTAAAAAGTAAAAACAGAATAAAAACAATGTCAATTAAGTCAAACTATAGGTCTGATTTGATTTGGCGTGGCTTTTCCAGATTTCCGGATATTCTAAGTCTATGGATATTGATCCAATTCCTTTTCTGGTTATTTTTTTGCTGAGAAAATTCTTACAAAATCAAATGATGCTTCTGATGAGAATTGTTGCAACAATTCGGCACTTCGTTCTGCATTATTGTTTTTCTTCAGATCATGAACTACACTACAATGTAATTTGTTCGTTGTTTTGATATTGATTTTAAATTTTGATCAATTTTTCAATTTACAGTAATAATTCACCAATTATTCTTTCTCAGATGTTGTTTCTACAATGATTGAAGCATTCTTCTTAATAAGATCGAAATGATTGAAATATAATCGAGACTATTTTTGTGTTAATTTTTGACTATATTTCCATAGATAATCGATCGCTGCTGAGTAGATGCCGATGATTGTCATCTTGGAATCATCACTCTTTCTTCTCAGAATTATTCAAAACATGATTGTATTTTATGCATGTTAAAATAACATTTATTAAGGAACTATTTTTAGTAGAGAAATGGAATAGAAATAATTATCGAATGAAAGAATTGAGAAATAAAAATGAAAGTTATTATTTCAGATTAACACCATTTCCAATTCTGAATTTCGAATCAAATCGAAGTTCTCAGTCATTATTGCTTCAGTACTTGGAAAATATCTCTCATTCATATTCATATTTACCAATATTAATAGGCTTATCACTTTGTCACTTAAAATAATGCTTACTGTAAGAAAAATATGGCAAAAGCAGTAGCCGTTCGCTGCTGAAGTTTGTCCTTATATTCATCAAAAAGTTGAAACATGTCGTTCAAATGTTTAAGATTATGAAATGGCCGCCCATTATAAATGACCGCTAAACGCTTCCACCATTTTTCCTGAATTTACTGATCAACATCAAAAAGCGGGAATAAATTTAGTATAAAAATCGTCGCATCAATAATCATTCTCATAGCAGATTGCATGAAAGTTTTAAATATAAAATGAATCGATTAAAATTTAAAATGAACAAGTTTTCATTTTAATATCTATCAATCAATAAATTTAATAACCTTCAATTCTGGTACAAAGGTCGATGTCAAATCATTCCAACGCTGGAATAGAGTAACCTCAAAGTTTGCAGTTATAGCATCCATTTGAAAGCCTAGTTTGTGCTGTATTCAATTGACTAGGGAAACAGGGCCTACTACTGACTTTCACTTCCTCCTGTCTTCTGTTTACATCGATGCCTAACTTCATCCTTTAATTCAGTTGCTCCGTTATTGCGAATCTATTTGACACTGCGAAATTACTAATTGCATATATATATATATTCTTGCAGTCTTCATTTAATATGGCTAAAGCAAAAAGAAAATGTTAACTGCTAATTGCGATATTGATTGCCATATTTAAAATTAAAAAATTAGAAAGAAAGAAAAAGGAAAGAGAGAATGAGTTAACAAGTTTATTGAAATTTCTATCACAGTTTCATAAACTTGCGCCAATTCGATCTTAAATCTTTAAAAAAAATTAATTCCAAAATCCGATTCGATCAAATCTAGTTATATTTATAAGTTAACTTCATCTTTCCTAATTTTGGAAACAATTCTTTGTAGAGTTTAAATAAATCAAATCATTTTGCATTTACTTATGCTCTTTCATCTTTTAATCTCTTTCATCTTTTGATTCTTTTTGTAAAGTCCTTATCATCTATAATTTCTAATTTTTTTTAACCTTTCTTTCATATTGATATAATCGCAGAATTGATTACTTATAAATGTTTTTAACTTAACAACCGAATTTACGATTGTTTAAGTGCGCGTTGAACTGTTTTTCTATGAAAAATTAGCGAAATTAACAAATTTTCCAAATTCATCACCTAATTTATAATTCATGCACAATTCATTTCAAAGTACCATATTAAATCTCGACTTGAACTTTTGATTTAATATATATTTCATGATGAAATTTTATATATCTATTCGAAATATGACAGATAACAACGAAAGGAAATATGTATTAAGCGTAATTTTTCTACACAATTGTCAAAGGTAAGCAGAAAATTGTTGATGCAAACAAGAAAAGATTAATAAGTTACAAAAATGAAAAGTATTAGGAAGAAGGATGTTAACATAGATAATCTCTTTATTTCAGAAAAAACTGGAAATCAAGTAAAAGAATAAAAATTACGAAAAATTTTTGATAATTTTTTCCTCATTGATAAATTTGAGAAGTTAATCTTCTTCAAAAAAATCAGTAGGCACAATACAAAATTCTATAGACCATACACTTTCAGTTCTACAGTATTCAAAATTTTTCTCGAAAATGAAGATTTTATGATTAAAAAATTTTCAGATAAAAGAAATGCACGCTTCAAAATGTTTTTTATAAGTTAAAAAAATAAAATTTATAGTTTATATTAATTTTACGAAAAATTTTATGAAGTAATTTTGATTTGGAAGTAATACGTTTAACTTATCTCTTACTATTGAGTATTTCCAAAACAAAACAAATTCAGAAGATAATAAAATTGATAATGATTGCAAATATAAAATTATTATATTAAAATTTTTAAATCAAGAAAAAGCCGAAAAGAAACAATTTGAGCAATTTTTTGCGAAGTTTGAAAGTATTGTAATATTTTCTATTCAAATTTACATTTCTCTTCGCACTTATATTTATCATATTTCCATATTCTATGATTTATAATATGTAAACATTTTTTCATGAGGTGATATGAGATATGCACAAAAATTTATTTTAGCCAAGTTTAAAAATAGCTAAGACATTTAAGCAGTATTTGAAATAAACCTTATCACATTAACAAAGTCATTATGATAACTATGTTCAACAAATTCAGTTAGTACCAATAAGTATTTTGATAAATTTAATTTCAAGTCAAAAATTTGATTCGTTTTTATTTAACAATTCAATTTTTCACTAAACAATCAATTTTCAACGGAGTTCTAATAGATCTATCTCTCAGAGTTTTCATTCATATTTTTATCCTATGTGACAAGATGTCCCATCGGAATAGTGACATAGTAAATCGAAATTAGCTCTTAGTGTTATCTTTGCCTATCACTATAATGACCTCTGAGATTTGAGCATCATATGACATTTAAAAAATGACAAAAAAAGATTTATGCGTAAAATATTCAAAATATTTCGTTCAAATACGATTCCTTTCTAACAATATCTACGGCTGCATTAAAATTTTTATTTAACTATAAATATAGCATGGCTGTGATATGATGATAATAATTGTTGATTATAATGATAATATCAGAGATCATATTGGTTGCACAAGAAATGGAATGATAGAAGATGATAAATATCTGTTAAAGATCTGAAACTAATTGTTTCTTATTTATCCAATCAAATTTTTTTTATTTAAATTTTAGATTCGCAATTAATTTTCATGAAGATAATAAACTTATAAATTTACTAGCCAAAATCTCTTTTTTAAAATTAAAATATCTTTAAATTCTCCTTCTGAACTTATTTATGAACCAGCAAAGGTGAAGTTTTAAATATGAAATAATTTAAATAGATTGAAAACACTATCGTTGAAATGAACTTCAAAACGTCATCGACCTTGAAAATTTAAATAGAGCGCTGTCATCAAATAGGAGCCTTACTTGATCAAGCAGTAAGAAAAGAAGAGCTAAAATCTTAGCAATATTTTTCATATAATTTTTTTTTTTGGAAAATATCACTAAATCTAGCAAATGATACTTGATATAAAGATCAAATGGATGCACGTGATTACACGTATTCTTCTTTATATTACACGTTCATGATATGCATTTCTGTATGTGCATGGCAACTAAATAATATATTATGCGTGATATATTTGGGAACACGTTTCGCAATTAAACATGTTATGCGTGATATACTTCGCAATTAAGTGAGATGCGTGATATGCGTGGGACATGTTTTGCACTAAACGCGTTATGCGTGATATACTTCGCGATTAACTGAAATGCGTGACATGCTTGAGGACATGTTTTGCAAATAAATATGTTATGCGTGGATATACCTCGCATATTAAGTATAATGCTTTTTCACATATTTGAAAAAAATCATTTCCACTTAAACTTATTTATACTTTTTCTCTATGATATTTAACGGATATATGCATGACTTTCATTTAAAATATGCATCTAATGTTTTACAAATTTGAGCATAACATCCATCATATCTGTCACATATGTTTGACTTAGAATCCTCAAATTTTAGATTCTGTTACAAAAACCAATAAATTCTGAAGTGGGTTCAGCTTCCAAAGCAGCAAATATCGAATTTTGATTCCCACAGGATTTTCATCAGATTGATGTCTTCAGTTTTCTCGAAATATTCCCGAACAGCATCATCATATTTTCCGTCAAATTTATTCCACTCTTTTTTCTTTCTTTCTTCTTTCTTGGTACCACCTACTTTTGTTGACGTATGCGTCAACGTTTGTAAATCTTGATAAAAGAATAATAATGCAAAGATTGTTTCATCAATGTCAATGGAACTTTATCAATAAGCTGGCTGTATGTCTTTTTTAAGGTAATCATCATTATTTTAAGCGTTATAATCAGTCTATATCAATGTTCATCTTCTAAGCAAGTTATATTTTATTTCGAGAAAAACATACAATCAATCTATAAAAATTACTTAATCATTATGCAGTTTAAAACTTTACATTGCAATTTCTTCAATTTACTAAATATTTTTATAGAATTTTACAACGTTTAATCATTACCAAACTTGTATCGTTCCACTTCATACTAATTATTGTTTGCGTTTTATATATGATAATTGGCGCATGGATATTTCAAGCACTTGAAGGACGTCATCTCAAAGTTTGCAAAATTTTGAACATTTTAATAATAATTTAAAAATAATCTCAACTAATGAATACTGGAAATACCAATAATTACTGAATTAAAATTTATAAGAAACAGAAAACATAGAACTTTTTCTTCATTTGACTTGTTTTGAGAAATAGATAAATTTGCCAATGTTTTTGTCTTTTATCTTTTTTTTAAAGAGAAAAAATTTCTTTAAAAAAAGATCATAAAACATTTTTCTTTGCTTTTCACTGCTATAATTATTTCCAGTTGAATAGGTTTTGTTGAAATGATTGGTCTATTAATTTTTAGTACATAATTATTATTATTATTGCTGCAATTACGCATAGCTATTTTTATGCTTTATGTTTTCGAATTTTTATTTAATACAATAATTGTTGAATTGGCAAAAAAACTTTTTGACGTAGAAGTTTTTTCATTGTTATGAAATTATAGTTTGTTGAGAGTCGAATTCAGTAGGAGAAATTAAAATAAACATAAGAATGGATTGAATTTATGGAGAAAAAGTTACGATATTAATTACTGCTAATATGGAAACAAATAAAGAAAAAAATATCTTCACATTTCTTATTTTTAGGACATGAAAGCAGCTCAGTTACGTCTGATCGATCTAAGTGTGGAAAATTATGTCGATCGAATTTGGGATTTATCGCATTCTGTGCATTCTGCAAAATATCAAAAAATTGGCAAATCAAAGCTAAAAGATTTATTCCGACAAGATAGTAAAGAACAATTTTTTAAAGTAAATAATTATTTTTGTATGTCTTTGATTTATTTATTCAAATTTGTTATCCATATTTTCATGATATAATTGTTTTAATTATATTTTTTAAAATCAGAAATCACAGTATTTTAAGGATACACGGCATAAGCAAATCTTTCGTAAAAGTTTTGAGTTCTTACTTATTACAGTACGTGGATACGGTATTTACTGCTCATCTTAAGAATCGACATGGCTATGATACGACTGCACCAAGCTGGGATTTTATTACCTCATTTTTCTTTACAGCAACAATGCTCACGTCAATTGGGTATGGCTACGTTGCGCCATTAACATTTTGCGGACGCTTATTTGGTGTTATCTATTGCCTTATCGGTAAATTCGATATGAAAATATTGATTAGCTTTGAATTCATCAGGATAAATATTTTGTACAGTGATATAAAATGACATAGCTTTCCTGAACTGGATTGATATCATGTGTATCATATTTCAGGAATTCCATTAACATTGGTTACTGTTGCTAACGTTGCTAAGTTTATATCAGAATGCGCATTTTTGATGCATTATAATTGTTGGAAAAAGTTAATGACATGGAAGGAGCACCGGAAAGGATTTACACATCGGCGGACTATCTTTGATGACGATGATGAACAAGTTTAAAATTATAATTTCTCTTTATATTCATACTTTAAACAATTATTACAAAAAGATGAATAGAGGAGAAATGAGGCTACATGAATTGATTAGTTAAAAAACATCATTTTTTATTAAAGTATTGTTTTTAGAAGTAAAGTAGTCAGAAATATTATGCATCAAAAAACTCTCAAGTGTGATTTTTCCCGTTTATTAGATATTTTTATATGGCGAGTCTAAATTTAGATCATTTCTGAGAATTAAAAATTTCTTAGTTTTTTTAATTTTTATATTTTAGGAACTTTTAGACAAAATAAAGCTTGTGCGTTTTCCACCGATAATCTTGTTTTTGATTGTATTCTTTTATGGACTTTTTGGCTCATATATTATTCAAAAAAAGGAACATTGGACTTATACGGAATCAGTATATTTTACATTTATTAGCATTTTAACAGTTGGTCAGTATATTTTCTTTTAAGATATTTTATTCAACAGTAATAATTATTACTTAAAATTAAACAATTAATTATGATTAATTGCTTCAGTAAAGCACTAAATAGCTAAATGATGGTAAAAGTTCGAGATTGATAGTTAGTTATTACTTAGAAAAATCACTAATCAAATTTTTGAAATTCTGACAAAAAAAATACTGTTGAATATAGGTTTCGGTGATTATCGTCCCGAACACAAAAATATGTTGGTTGTTTTATGCGTTATTATGGGTGGAATAATTTTGACAACGATGTGTATGGATGTAGTTGGTCGAATGTATATAAAGGAGATTCATTATATTGGCCGTAAAATTCAAACAAATAATCCATTCTTCTTAATTCGTGAAGCAAAAGCAAAGTATGTTTGTTTTTGAAGAAAAGATATTAGTTCAAAATAATAAACCTATTATAGTTCTTATTATTATGAAAAATCAATTGCTCATTTTTACTTTATTTAATGTTGAACTTTCACCTTTTATTTTCATAGAATTTCTTTTTTATTAGATATTTCATCATGTATGCAAATAACATAGCTTTTCCCATATAATAAGTTAATGATTTTTTGTTGCTAATTATTAAAATTGATCACATAGTTATAGTTTTAAATAATTTTGTGGATGTTTTGATTTTAGAAAATTATTTCGTTTTTTTTCGTCAATATATCCGTTTTCAAAGTTTGCATTTTTCTAATGTAATAATTATGTAAAAATTTTAGGCGACGACGACAAGCAACTGCAAGTATACTTTTAGAATTAGCGAGAGGTATGATATTCGAACCTAAAGATCGCCGTATGAGTGCTAAGATGATAAGGCGGATGAGTAAAAAGTTCCAAAAACGCAGTCCATATATTTGTAAGTTTTAATTTCTTGAAAACTAATTCGAAATTATTCCGCAGATTTCTGATATTAATCATCTTGAAAAAATACAGTAGGCTAATTTAGAAATTAAAAATTTTATTTTTTGTTAGAAATTTTTTTAAGATTTAAAAAATATTTAATAAAATTTATTTTTAGTAACCGATGATGAATATATGTTTGCTCGTTTACCACCAGATCCGCCACGAGAATGTCAAGTTGTTTCCACATCCGCTTATTCAGTTCGACTTGCATGGGAACCAGCATTTTCTGCTGATGATCAAGTTACCTACAATATACGTTACCGTATCAAGTTTGTAACTAATAATACTTGATGAAGCGGATAAAATATTGATTGAAAATATCAGAACAGTCTGTGATAATATAAAATTTAGAAATTATACTTTTACAAAAAGTTCGACCAATTATATTATTAAGAATATCAGTCAATTCAAGGCATCAAGAAAATAGCAAAGCACGTGAATTGCGTGGCATTCAAGGTCATACAGCGGAAATTATGAGCGTTGATTCATGTTCATTGTACGAATTCCGTATCACAGCTGTTTCACGTTTTGGTGAAAGCAAACCAATTTATTTAGTACAGTATACAGGTAGATAAATTTTTCCTTCATAATAACTTCTTGTAGAATATTTGGAATCATTTTATTTCTCTTTGATAAATTCCGAAAATATTTTTTAGATTCACCAAATATAAATTGCTCTCATAGAACACAATACAAATTTTTCAAATTATTCGATATGTTTTTATAACTTTTATGCTATTAAATTAATTTTTAAATTTATTTCAATTTACGTCCCAACTGGTGATTGTTAAGGATTTGTAAAAAAAAAGCATTGAACCAAAACGCCCATTATAACAAATTGTAAAAACTATTTTAAAACATTTGAAAAATATTTTATGATTGAGCTAATTAAACGCTTTACCTGTTTCTAACACAAGTAGTAATAATAAATATAGTAAGTGATCCAAACGTGAACAGTTATATATTTGTAGAACCCCAGCTCAGTCCACAACATATCTTGGCTCAACGGCTGAACGCTAATACCATCGAATTATCATGGGAACCACCTTACAAACGCACTATGGATGTTACGGTAGATATTAGTAAATTTTGAAAATATGTTTCATAAATTATATGAAATTTCAATAAATCGAAAATATTGAAAATGCCTAAGTTGTTTAACTTATTTGAAAATTAATATCATCTCATAACATTCGACATAACGACTATTTTTTTTCGAGAATATGTAGGTGCTATTTCGACATATCATATTAAATCAAAATAGAAAGCATTTAATCTCTTTTTTCTCCTAGAAATCTTTAATTCGTCAGTTAAAGTTGTTTTTTTTTTCCGAAAATATGAAAATATTATTTCGAGATATATTAAATCAAAACAAACAAATACTGCATATTTTTCTCGGAAATTTTCAACACATAATTGAGGGGTTTTTTTTTGAGAGAGAGAGAGAATATGAAAATACCATTTTGAGATATTATTTCAAAATCAAAATAAATAAATATTTAAGTTTGCTTACAGAAATTTCTAAAGATTGATTGAGAAATTAGTTTATCACAAATTAATCTTAAAAAAAAAAAAACGTTTTTCAGAATTATATTGTTTATTATACGGAAAATCCCAATGCTCATTTCTCAATCTGGGAGCGAATTACAGTACGTGGACGACGAATTGTTTTTCCTGATTTACGTTATGATTGGTTTTACACTTTTTGTGCGACAGCTTGTTTTAAGGATGGACAACGATCACCATTATCCAGAGCGCTATTTGTTAAGACTGATAAACTAGAATTTCGACCTAAATGTTCGAATAATTATAATTTTCTTCAAACACTGTTAAAAAATACATCCCTTTAAGGAGAATAAAAAAATCTTGAATTTCAAATTAGCCTGAATACAATACAAAATTAATTCCATCTATAAAAGTATTCCTCACATTTAAGAAGATAAGAAAATGATGAATTTGAAATTAACCTGAATAAAAAATTAATTTCCATTTATTTAATTGGAAAGATAAAACACAGAACAAAAAAACGGAAACAAAAAAACGAAAGAGAAAATACAGCAAATCATTCTGATTAATCTTCTTTGCAACTTTAGAATATTCTAATATTAAGTTTTCTTTGATATTTCACTTTCTACTTATGGGTAAATTAACACATATTAATTATATTATTCACATATAAAATATAATATATATAACAATGCATTTTTTCAGGTGTTGGCCAATCACGTACTATTGAAGTAATGAATACTATACTGTATTCGGAAGAAGAACTTAGTGAACGAGCGCCTTTACTACCTCGAGATTATGTTTCTTTCCAAAATTAATGCTAACTATAAGAATACAATACTAAGTTTAAAATACGAGATGTGATTAAAAGTCAGGCTAGATTGATGGATGCTGAATTAATTTTTAGTGAAATAAAATAAGAAAAAAAAGTTTTTTTTGTCATGACTTTCCACATTTAAAAATGAATATACCGCAGATCTGATAATTTGATCAGTAATGTATTTTTTAAGGAATCTATTGATGCTTGAATGATTAAAAATTTTTATCAACACAATCCCAAACAAGAATGATTGAAAAAAAATTTTTCCTCTGTAATTCTCAAAATTTTCATGCAAATAATAAGATGTATTATATAGCAATATTTCAAATTTCCAATTTTGACAAATTTATGAAAAGTCAGTAAAACTGATAGCACAATTTACTTTTTCATTTCATTTATTCTCAGAGAATATAATTTGTATTTATTTTTGATCAGTTACTTATGATGAAGTTAATGTCGTATAAATACGGGAAATTATATTACTTTTTAAAGCATAATTTATATTGCTTTAAATTATATTACTTTTTAATTTTCTCTTAGATGGATTTTTTAATAGCAAAATAAAAAGCGACATTGATTTCCTTGCTATTTACAATTTTTTTAATCACCGGAAATTTAAGCTATATCGATTGAGTTTAAAGCATAATTTAGGACGTGGGTCGAGCTCAGTTCAGATCTAAAAAGTGTTTCTCCATTCTGCAAGAGTAACTAATAATCTACAATATTAACCTTCCTATTTATTTTAAAAAACCTTACAATCAAAAAACCATTGAAAGGTGAAAGTTTATGTTGGCCGTATGACATTATTATCTGAATGATAAAATAAGAATATGTTGGCCGTATGACATATGAATGATAAAATAAGAAAAAATTTTATCATTGCTCTGTTATCACGAATGACTATATAATTTTATAAAACATAGAAAATGATAAATTTTTCTATTACCTGTTTGCGCACATTTTTTGCAGGAATAAACAGAGATTAATAAAAATTCAAAAATAGCATGGGAAAAGTATGACTGGCGGTGAGAAGGAATGATGAGATGGTGGGAAAGAATGATGAGATTTGCGAAATAGCGAGTGTTGTTGTACATAGGCACGGTGGCCTGCCTATGTGGGTCTGCGTTATTTCGATCGTTTTTGACGCTAGGTTGTGAGGCTGTATGCAGAATTTGATTAGAGTGTTGGGAATTTATTTTTAAGTGAGATTTGCTGTTTTCATCAAATAGTTCTTTCCTTTTCAATCATCGCTCTTTCATTTTTAAATATACTTTAAAGATAATTCGATATTGGTCACATAATTTCTATTATTATTACAAATGAAAAACCGATTTTAAAAATGCAGAAGAGTATAGCTTCCATCTACTATATTATGGCTTTTATATTAGTAGATTTGAAATACAAAATTAACTTCATTTGTAAGTTTATAATGTTTATTTATCATTTATAATTTGTTGATTTAAGAGTATCTTTCTAATAACATTTGTTTTTATTCAAAATTGAATGATAAAAAAATTATTTCCTTATCTGCGTTATCATTATTGATTGTTATTTATCGTGTATTTCGTTTTCATAACTTATGGTTGAAGAAAAATAGAAATTGCATTGCAGGATGAGGTATGGATTTGCAGAATCATTATCGAAGTGGCTTACTGATTCATCTTACAATTTGAGTATCTTTGAAGAAAGACGTGTTGTTGTTGTTGGAATCGTTGGAAAAGCTTCGAATGATTGTTCTAAAGCAGATCCAATCAATAATTTATTAGGGCGCCCAATTTTTATTCAGCAAATTCCTGTAGAGGGGAGTACTGCTTCGGTAAGTCAATTCACTTACTATAATTGGAAATCGTGAGAGTGTCGAGAGGTTTTATAATTTTATCAACTTCTTGAAAATTTTTTAAATTCTGGATCTCAGAATTTTGTCACAATTTCAAGTTTTTATCCATAGCTGATTTGCTGAGTCATCATCATTTTAACTGTTTGATAGACGAAAAACAAAAAAACTGACATTGCGTTTTATTGTATCTAACTAACATTACCACTGGAAGTCAAGATGTATAATTGTGTTTAACTAACATTACCACTGGAAAGCATCATCAGACATCATGATGATCTTAAACTTAAGTTTTATCTGAATTAAATATTTTTCATTTGAATGTAACTGATATAATTTTAGATCGAAGCTTTTTATGAGCCCGAAATATCGACTCTTTTTTTGCATCTTTCCGGTTATGGTGATTTATGCTCACTGGAACATTTTGTACGAAATTATGATAATCAGAAAGTAAGCAACATTTTAATTTAATGGTTAATTTAAAGCATGCTTTTGAACTTGCTTAAAATATACAATTCTGATACAGGTTTATTATTTCTAGATGAATTCAGGAGAAAAACTGTTATTTATATGCTTCGTTACTTAATTTTAATTTGGTGGAAAACGGTTTTGTTGATTATTTTCAAATTAAATTTGAATAGAATTTATGGTTTATCAAATAATTTTAGTTTCTTACGATTCATTGAAATTTTCAGTATTCTTATTTTGTGAATCCATATTTTTTATATCGCACTTGTTAATTCCAGGGTTTTTTCGATTTGCTTTCGCAGCAAGAAATTGATTATGCACGATGCCTAACCTTTCTCTTACTGTATTCGCATCTGCTCCTTTACATGGAACCAGGTTGTCGATTTGATCAATGTTGTTGTCGTGATTTAAAACGAGCCAATGACCTCCGAAGATTTTGTCAGAAAGAAATTCGAATGAAATTGTCAGCTATTACGGGTTTCCCAAAGGAATGGTCTGCTGATGGACGCTTGGCTCAGCCGCGATGCCTCTTTGCCTTCCATCGTCATTTACTGCGGGGTGATTTAAATTCCAGTCGAAAGGTTTGTTCATTTCCGATATTTCAATTTCTTTTTAGTTAATTTCGAGAATATTTAGTTGTCACATGTGAAAAGTATGAGAAAAAACGCTCTATCCGTTTTACTGTTATCGATTGAGAGTAAAAAACTGAGTCAGTTATTGCACTGTATTTGAATTCTAGAGCAGTGAGAAGCTTTTTTCGATATTTAGGGAAAATTACCTCAATAGAAAAGTGAAACTCACAAAGAAATTAAAGTCATTTCAATTTTTATTTAATATTTTTAGTTCCTAATAGCAAACAATTATATGATGCGAAAGCTACTAGAAATATGTGGAATGATTGTAAAAGAAAAATCAGTGAATAGGGCAGCTCCTGATATATAAGCTTTTTGTAGAGAGAATTAAAGAGCAAACTTGTGGAAAAATTAGAACAGCAAATATATCGCTACATGCAATTATATGGATTGATTACAGATAAGTAAGTAACTCTTTCATTTTTAATTATAATCTGTCAAGATTTTACTGCTCTTCCAATAATCGTATAAGTCTCTGAGATTATGTGCTTTAGAGACTGTCCATGTAGTTTACCAAAATCTGTGGAGCAATTTGTTTACTTATTTTCGGCATCAGAATCATCTCATGACGTTATTCGTGCCAGTTTAATAATGTTTATTGAAAGAAGCAACACTAAAGAAGGAAATGATAGAACTGAAAAAAAAGGTATTTTGGTATTTTTTTTGCTATTTATTTTGAATGTTTATTGAATGAGGCAACACTAAAGAAGAGAATGATAGAGCTGATAAAAAAAAGATTTTATTGATAGGAACGGGACTGTAATTATCTTTTCTACATTGCTGAAATTTTGTTTAAGTAAGATTTGTACGTCACTGGTAGGTAAAGGATACAAGCAGATTTTTTTAAAAGAAATATATTCCGAATTCAAAAGCATGGCGATTAAAAGATTAACTGCTTGGAAGGAATTTCATTATGGTTAAAAAAACTTACTTGTTTATTCAAAAATTACTCTTCCGGATAAAATAACTCATATTTCATTTTTATCGAATAATAATCGATACCGTCATATACCATTAATGTTTTACTGCTAACTTTCTTAATGATCCATATTCTTGTAAATATAAACACATATCCTAACTTTCTTTGTTCTTAAAATATTTGTTATCTTGTTAATTTATCATTCGTACGTAATTTCACATGGAGAATCATTATAGAAAAGGAAGAACGAAACAACGATTTCAGTGAATTTCTACGGTCTCATATTGATCTCGTACACCAAATTGAAGAAAGAAGCAGATACTTTTATGAGGTTGCTTTTTTTATGTAAAAATACTTTTACATAGTCATAAAATTAATAATTAATTGTTACCAGCATAAAAATTATGCCGACTTCTCAGCTAGATTTTAGGATTTTCTTCATTTTTTTAGAATAATTTTGACAGATACCTAAGTTGAAATGGCTCTTGATTGGTGGAAGAATCATCTACGATCATTTATTCGAATACGAATCTTTAGTGATGAGAAAATATACAGACTTTGTAGTCTTGAACTACAATTTTCCAAAAGGTAAAGTGAAAATTTTTTTTTTTTCAATAAAATTTATTTTGTTTTCGAGCGAAATAATTTCTGTTTACTAAATGTCGTTTTTTTCAAATTGCATTTATCCTTCTTTTTATGAGTCGTAATATCTAAATTCAAGAAATTTTTGGATTTCAGTAACGTCGGAAGTCTATAGTATAAGAACTTTTTTTTTTCATTCTTATATAATAAGGATCAGCATAAAAATTTTCAGTGCTTTTTTTTTCGTGTTTCTCTTTCATTTTGGTCTGAAAATGTTTGGAAAATTTATCATAAAATTTGTTAATTGATAAAAATGCACAAGTTATCAATATTAAATATATTTAAGCATGGAAAGCATTTATATCGGGCAAGCTAAAACAGTATATCAGAACAATAACAAAGATGCACGTGATTTTGAAAAGCGAAAATCGCAGGTTTTCACTAAAGCGGAACATGAAGCTAAGGTGAATTTTTAATTTTTTTTCAAACATATTATTATAAAATCCATATCTACAAAAATTTTCCTTTAAAAGTCATGCAATACTGGAAGATCTTCTGAAAGTGAGATTTTAGAATTTCTAAATCACATTTAATGTTACTCATCAGCTTTATTAGAAGACTAAGTAAATTTGGGCATGGGGGCAATCTAGCATACAATTTGTGCTATTCAATTACTACCTAAATGTTTGATAGAGTAATTTAGTTGATATGTGCAGTGGAACATCTGGAATGCATTTATCATGGCACCAGATTAGAGAAAGCCAAAGAAAAATTAAAACAAGAATGCGAAACTCTCTGGGCTACTCAAAAAGCATGTGAATTTGTCTCTCTCACTGGGAGTGAATGTATTCTACCGGTGAGTTATTAAACATTGGAATGGGAGAAAAGTTATTTAACACTTGAAAAATACAAGAATTTCTGAAGATAGCCATCTTTTTATATCGCTGTATAAAAATTATTTTGTAAGAAGAACGATATAGATATTCCAGAAGAGTTCAGATGAAATTTGTGCAGATCTGTTGAATTCTGAGATATAAGGCACTGTTCTGTTTCTTAAGGAAAAATTAACTTATTTACTATAATCAACATTAACCTATATAAACATGATGCTGTTGATCTCATCATCTCTTTTTTGGCTTAAGACCAGTTTTTAGTTTGTCTTTAATGTCCTGTAAATGCCTGCTTTTCCACTTAATAGTAAATAATATTCGAAAAATGTCGTCTTTTTCAAAGATTACTGACTACTTTTTCAATCTAGCTATAAGGATATATGAAATAAATTCATTTAGAGGTTCATGGAAATATTATCAGTTATATTATCAGTTACCTGTAAATGAATACAAATGAACTAATTTTTGCTTATTTATCGTCAATGTCTTGAAAGATGTAAATTCTATATGATTTTTCAGGTTCATTATTCCTTATCGGACCTGGAAGTTCCAGCTTCAAAACGAGTTGCTCATTCAAGTGGAGCACGTTTTCTTTCTACGTGCAGCTGTGGGCATTCACAGGCATTACGCAGCGATCCATTTTCATTACGTGTTCGTTCTGTTTCTTTATATTTCATATTTGCAATTCAATTGAATTAAAAAGAGTAAATATAATTTTAGCTATAAATTTATATCATGCTTAAGAAGCTATGATTATTTAAATTTTAAAAATAACAACTTTTCGTATTTGTTGTTGGACGAGCGTATTCAAAAAGTGTGCATTTTTTTAGGAAGCCAATCATGATTTCTACATGCAGTCGCAATTCACATGCTGTAAAAATATGGAACAATATGCATTTGAAGTTTTTAAATATGATGATATTAAAGAAGGATCGTTAGATGCGGAAACACCGCTAGATTTGGAAAACTTACCAGATAAATCGCAAAAATCGACAACTTCTTCAGAACATAATTTTTCAGAATATTCATCAACATCGATAGGAGAGAGTAATCGTATTTCTGATTTTATGATTTTTTTTTCCTCTTATTTCTGATAGACATCTTTTTGCTGTTATATTAGCTGTTATCCGTATGTTTTCTAACAAAAATGCTTGTTAGAGAAAATTAATTTCAATATCTTTGTACCGATATGTTTAGATGATTTGAAAATGCTTCTGGATCGTGATAATCCTCTGGAAAATGATGAAATACATCGTGAAAGCGTACAGTCTCCCTTCAAAAGTAGGAGTTCATTATCTTGATTTAATATATTTAATACATAACTTTATACCGGTTCTATTTTCGTTAATTTTTGGGATTTATAATTGTCTAGCGAGTTTTAAAATTCTTCTTTTAAGGATTTTTTTTAAAATTTATGCCTTGTTAGAGATTCTGTATTTCAGCGGAAGGTACAGATGTCGATGATGTTGAGAAAGAATTAGAAGAAAGGAAAGTTTCGATATCATCAGGAACAGAAAAGTGTGGTGAGGACCAAACGCCTGAAGAATTGGAGAATAATGATGAAGAAGACGAGGAAGAAGAAGCTGAACAGTCATTTTTGGGAGTGAGGCGCCATCGAGCGGTTAAGTCCTCTCGCCGTTTTGAATGAAAACTAATCGTTCAGCAATAAAAAAAATGAGTTCAAAAAAAGTCGATGTCATATATCACGTGATTCTTTTATCCTCTATGTTCATATAGACAATTACAGCATATGGATGATTACGAATTATGTTCACAAGAAGAGGAAGAGACTATTCCAGAAGTTGAGACACAAGTGTCATATCTTGATGATGATGATGTGCATCCTCGAGAACCGGACATATGTAATTTTGATAAGTTGGACAACTTCGCTATGAATTTTGAAGAAGAATTGGCAAAATTAAGAAAATTATGCAAAGATATGGATTTACTGTTTTTCTTTACGTCCAATTAGTTATAACCTCTTTTGTTCGATTCGTTCTTTTGTTCGATTCATTATTTATAGTTTATAACCTGACTAGCTTTACCACATACAAAATCTGTCAGAATTTGTCATTTATTCGCTTTTTTTTTTCCTTCTTCTAGTTTCTAGTGTGTAATTTTGGAGTGTTATTTTTTACCGATGAATTTTTTTTAGGTCAGTTCCTTGAATGTGTTCCAAATACAGAATCGCTACCTAGAAAACCTCTTTTTCCTTCATGGTCACTTCTATGTTTGGGTGCATCAAGTTTATATAGGTTTCTTTTATTTATGATTTAATTTAAGGAAAGTAGATTGTTTCTTGATCAGTTACTTCTCGATTAATCTAATTAATCAGCTTACTAAATAATTAATTAATACACTTGATTGTTCAGCCACAAAGCCGGCCTTCGCGACATGCCGAACTTCAAAAATGGGACGCAATTTCTTCTACCAATCGATGTTTTTGTAACAATCGATCCTGAGAAATGGGATATTGATATGAGGGAAATTATGGGTGATTCATATGGTGTGAGATCGAAGCGTCCTGTTAAAGTGAGCAAGGGTAATCGTGAGAAAGTGAAGGTACTAACTATATTTACTTGCAAAAATTGAAACAAGTTTTCAATTATAATCATTCGTATCGAAAAGTCAGTTGTTTTGAAAAATTCTAAATTTTTAAAGATTAAAAATTAAAAAATTTTTCGATTAAATTATTTTAAATTGACATTGTAATTTGACATAAGATGCTCCCACTTTTTAATTATCATTTCTGATATATATTAAGTAATAACGAAATTTTTTAGAACTCTTTGAACCAAATTTTTTTCTCTAATTGATTAAAAGTTGTGTAAAATAATATTCATCTGAAGAAATCAGTCGTAACCAGATATTGTCGCAGTATTATCATAAGTAATATTTAAACTTTCAAAGATGTGTTTACCTGTTTCTTTTTTCAGCTCTTCGTTGGATTTGAATACGAATGTCCACGAGGACATCGATTTATGATCCAAGATGTGCATGCTAGCAGTCGAGGGAAGGTAGTATTGAATTCTAAAGTATTTTTTTTACTTTCACGTTCTGAGATTTAAGAATTAAAAAATTGATCTTAATCTTTATGTCCTTCGTAGAAAGAGAAATAGCTAAATTTTAAATTATTATTGTCATTTTATTTCGTAATTATCGATATATTGTAGCAATTTTAAGTTTTTTTAAAATTGCTACAATATATCGACCTATTAATCTATGAGTGTGGTTTTTTTTTAATGCAATTTTTGGAAGAGTGAGGTTGAACTTCTATTTGTACTACGAAACTAAATGCATATTATATTATACTTCGTATATATTAATCAATTTTTGGTCTTAATCTTTATGTTATGGAAAAAAACTTTGGTCTTTTCTTTCCTGCTTAATTGGAAGAGCAATTCTTCAGGAGTCGGGATCAGCTTTGATTCGTTCAGATTTACCCCTGTGGACAAAATGTACATGTCGGCGAATGCCTCAAGTAAATGCTCAGTTGATGCGACTCCATGTCGTTACACCTAAAGCTCCGGTTACTGTCATCTTGAATCCTCGTGTTCAGGTTAATTTTTCTTCATCATTCTCATTAAAAAATTAAAAGATTTTAATACTCATTTATCATAAACGAAATATATAGACAAGTATATTTTTTTATACAGAAAAAAAAATATATATATTCATATCATCTAATACATCTGATTAAATTGATGAATCACATTTTCTAGCCAACACCTAAAGAACCAATATATCATACTGGCGAAGCGCCAATACATCTGGAATGGGCACGTTACTATATTCTGCGTTTCCCTTACATTTATGCTGGACAACATGGAACTGTTCAACGATCCAGTGAAGCTACAATGTCAGGTAAATTGCTGGCGAACTGTGTTGAAAGTGCAATACATACCGATGCATTAATTGTTCTAACTTGATTGTATTCTCCTTTTTTACTCTCTTTGTTCTGATTTTTTTTTTGTGCAAAGACTGTGGTTGCTATTATCATTCACTAAGTGATAATAGGAAAGAACTTGAAATGATTTTTCGAGTGGAAAATTTACTTCAGTATCTAAATTAAGGTTGTTAAAGTTTTTTGTTAAATTCAAAGTGCATTTAGAAAAAAATATATACCATATTTTTTCTTTGTATATCATCAATGCATTTGAGCTGATGAACAAATACTAATCAAATATCATCAATAGCGTTAAGTTGAAGTTTAGAGAAAACTGTACTGAAAAGATGTCTGATTTTAGCAAACAAACATTAATTTAATTCGATTTTAATGAATTTATAGCATAAATAGAATAGAAATATGAGACACTGGAAAAGAAAAGTAAAAATGAAGAAATAAAAGAAATAAATAAACAAATAAAAATAAAAAAATAAGAAAAGTTCCGCTTCTTAGTTGCTTTTTTCAGTAAAAGCTTACTTGACGAATTGTGGATATGAACTTGTGAGTAAAGATTATTTCGATAGCAAATTGCTGGAATTTTTTACTTTCATATATTTTATAATTTTAAATTTTGATTTTCTTCGAAATAACAGTACTCAGGTTTCTCTGATAAGGAATAATATGTAAATACTGTGCGCATTTCAGTTTTGATATGGATCATGAATAAAACATTTTTAAATATTATCAGCCGAATTTGAAAAAAATTTTCACATTTGTTATCAATAAATCAGTTATAATGAAAATACCGAAATATGAAATATTGGACTTTTTTACAATATTATTGTCACTTTAATGAAAGATAATAGAAGACCGGCTTATGATAAATGAACAAAGCACTTCCAGAATAGATCTCTTCAAAAAATTAATGGATTAGACGGAACTTAGAAGTTTCTTGATAAGATCGAGAAAATGTAACACCCCATAAAGTATCATCCTTAACTATATCCTAAGTTTAATAATTTAAAAACATACAATTCAAAAAATGTTACCAGTTTATATCAGCGTATTATCGAAAGTTTTTTTGGGTCATTATGTTCGATTATCATTTGTTAATGATGAACGAATCTTGAGACAATTATCAATGTAATTTAATAAAACTGAAGATTAATTTTTGATTTTTGAGATTATTAACCAATAGATAAGGAAGGAAGGAGAGTGGAAATGTATCCTTTTAAAAGGCGCTTAGATATGCAAAAAAGGTCTTATTCGTATCTATGTTCTAGTATTAACAAATAATTTAAAAGATTTTTTTCTCTCCGGACTTTCTCAAGATTTTGAACTTCCCCGGGAATATAATTTTAATTTAATTCTTAGAAAATGATTTATTGAAATAAATCTCGCTTGAGATTCCAGCATTTTTTAATTTTTAAGATAATTTGGATCAGATTATATATGTATTTAATTTATATGTATAAAATGCCTTATTTATTTGTCACTTATTGTTGACGGAAATTGTGTCGTCAAAGCAACATCGACAATTTTCAATGGTTCATTAATCTTATGTAAAATTTAATTTATTTTAAGGAATCAATTCTTCAAAGTGCATTTAAAATAATTCAGTTAATGTTGCAACCTTGAAATTACCCATTTAAATGATAAAATATGATAATTAATTATCACGGGTGATTAATTCTGGAGTTTTGCAATTCTTGTCAATAAATTAAGCGACATCCTCTAATTTTCAATCTAAATAACTTCTGATATGTTGTTTATGTCATATATTCTAAAGCACCATATTTTAATAATAGAGAGTTGCATATATAAATTCAGAAAAATATTATTGCAAATTCATTCAGAAATCAACCACTGATAAATTATTTGTATGTTATGAATTAGAATTAATGATAGAAGCACCAACAACTGTTACTGTAGTAGTAATTAGAAATGTAGTGCTTGCAACAATGCATACAAATTGAGTTACTGTCAAACAATATTGCAACGATTTATCGGATAATGAAGGATTCATAATTCGCTGCTCTAATCCCAATCCTATAAAGAAATTCTAAATTAGAAATAGCAAATATGATTAATTTATTGACACAAATTTGATAAGTTAGATATATTTATAAATGAATTGGAGAAATACAATTTTATTTAGTATATTTATTTATTATAGCTGTTAAGCAGTAAGCATGCGTTAATAACTTAGAAAATATTTTCTTAAAAAATGCTAATTTCACCGTCTATTCTCTATTGCCTTAATTTCAATGAAAGAAAAATAAATTAATAAGGAAAATTTTATAAAAGATAAAAATTCTTTCAATATATTTTCGTTCGACGCTAATTTTTGATTCCATAATTAAGCAAAATATATTTTAAAGTTGACAACAGATCAACTTCACTTTTATTATTTTATAAATAAAATAAAAAAACTGTTTAGATAAATAGAACAATTTTAACAGAATATATTATCAAGCGGGGAGCTTTGTCAAGTTTACAATAACAATAATAACAAAAATTACTGATATTTGACAGTCTCGAGAAGGATAATAAAATCAGTTTTGCTGATAATGATAAATTTATGCCATTAAGTCACATTCATATTACAATTTCTTTGACTAAATTTTTCCGAAAATCATCCTAGGATACCAATCAAAACAATCATAGATAATTTTAGCGCTATACCTTGAGTGGAATCATCCAAATCGATGACACTAATTCTTGACGTTCGAAGAATCAGGTTCGCATTATTAACATTGGATAGCTTATGACGTTTTCGTCTACTATTAGCGCATTTTGGTGGCTATAAAATAAAATTTGATTGTCAAGAATTATTGAATTATATAGACATTTGCTTATCAATTAATTCAGAATTACTGAATTAGAATTTCTCATCTACTTCTCAATAACTTCAGAATTCTTAAATCAGAATACATTACTAATATTTGTGTTGTTTCATTAATTAAAAAGTATCAATAAATAGAAATTTGTTGTTCAGTAAATAAGAACGAGGAAATAGGCAGTAAAAATGTGGAAAAAATAAAGAAAACAGTAATAACAGCAATTTCAACATAATTAAGTTTCAAGAATTCATCTTTAAATAAAAACACAGTTGTATGTTTGGTATTAACATACCTCTCCAAAAACTTAAACTGTTACTGGTGAATTTAAATAAATATAAATTTTTTTAAAAAAATCGACAATTTTTATAGCTAAACAAAATGATAATCCTCTTAATCTTAATTGATCTTTTAAATTAATGATTTCTCGAAAAATTACATTTATAGGAAAACCGGAATAATTAATAATCTAATATAAACAAATGTTATGATTCTAATGCAATGAATCATTTTTCAATTCTCATCTTTATTTGCCATAAAAAATCTTACGTGCAATGTTTAAAATATTGAAAGCTAGGCTAATTATCTGAAATGTTGTAATGATTGAAGTTTTTGTGCATGTTTGAATATTGTCCATCCGTCTGTTCTGATAACTATTCGTATAACTGATATATAATAAGCTACGTCCACTAAAAAGACCAAAAATCACCGATACAAATATAAGCTTCTCGTGGTTAACTGATATGTTTCACGTAGTGGTTACTCAGTCAAGCAATATCAGCAGAGTCTCCTATTTATCATTTTTCCCGTTCTTATTTTATTCAATTTTGTTATCATTCTGCTGCTCATATCATTCTCATTCTTCATTTTAATCCTTATTTTGCTTGCGTTATCAAACTTTCTATCGCTTATCTCGTTCAACGTAATTACTATCGAATAAAATTAATTCATCACCATCGATGTGTTCACATTTGGAGATTTAACCAAGTTTGAGATCACAGCAGAAGTTGTTTTCCTAACATATCTATTATAAAAATAAATTTTTCTACAGCACTAAGAATTTTTTATTTTAAAAAATGTTAAAATTAAGAAGAGAAAAAAAAAATTATGAATAAAGAAGAAGAAAGTAGTATTTTCTGTTCCTAATCAAATTAAATTTTACAAGCACTGATATTTCGGAAATGAAATTTTTATTTTTCAGAATTGTGCACAAAACAAACGTTTACAGGATTTGATTTGATGTAATTAATCAGGAAAATTAAAGTCTATATTATTTACATTCTTATTTTGAAATTTATACATGCATCAGAAATAAATAAGAGATAAAAAATAAGATAAAATTTTTTTAATTTATATTATTAAAATTCTGAGCAGAAATGTGGTCAGTACTTTATTAGGAGAATTTAAAATAATCATTTTGTTCACTTGAAATATAGCTTAAAACTTGGGAAAGTTTATAGCAATAAGTTCATTATTCTTGATCAATATAGCCTCGAAATTTTCAAACGACAAACTAAGTTCTCTTCTTCGGTTATCGTGAAAGAAATGATGACTCTGGTCTTACTTTTCTCAAACACAGCAATTTTCATGACAAGAATTTAGTTTGCTTAAATTGATTCTTTATTTATATTTAATTAAATCTATCTCTCTGCAAAATTATGAAATAAATCCAGCATGTTTTAATTAAGTTTAAGCGCAAAAAAATAATAATTTTACCTCAAAATACGTCATTAGTTGACGATTTAGGTTGCACCGAAATTGACATGTAGTATGAAAAATTTCCTTAATAACTACTAAAATTATTCAAAGTGAATCGTTCATAAAGTTCACGGAATAAAGAGCTTACTGTAATTAATTCGCAATCTCGTTGACCTCGTAAACAAACAAGAATTTCACATCGAAAGGCAATTTCAGAGCGATCGGGAAATTTGAAAATAGGTGCTTGTATTTTTACTGACAATAAGTCTGGTGTATATTGTAGATTTGGTAAAATATACGAATCCAATGTACATCTCAAAATATAACTTTGTTTAACAAAAGCAAAATATATTTAACTATTTTGAACCAAAAATAGATTTAAATACAACCGCCATCTTATCTCTATTTAATTCTCTTCTAATTATAATATACGGTTGTAGTCATGAAATATACAGTATCTAGATTAAAGGAAGGGCTATGATATACAATTAATAGTAAGGAATCGCATTAATAATTAATAAGAAGTCAAATAATATCGAGATCATAATAAGAAGTCAAACAACATCGACCGTGAATATCTCAAGATTATTGCAGATCGATCGAATTACAAAAGATGTTATGACAGTTAAATTAAGTTATTATTTCAAAATTGTGCGATTGGATGACTTCACGATTGTTTACTTATATTAAGAGAGAGTTATAATTTACGGGTTTTCATAATTATGGCAAATTGCCCATAAGTTGAAAAATTTTTAATTACAACAACATTTTTGTGTCAAAAGTTTTGCAAACATTAATTAATTTGATAATATTTTCTATATATAATACATCTTTTTATACAAAAAATAAATTATAAAACATGCAATTTAAATAATTCAAAGATGTCAACTTAACAATATCAGATTATCATTTTGATTTCTGCATTAAATGCAAATTGGAGAGAATTTAATAAGACTGACCCATGTTCATCGATAATACGAACTCTAAAGTTGTCATTTGATTCTGCATAGCAATTTCTTACCAGCATTGCGTGAATTCCTGAAATTTTCTTCAATTAATTCTAAAAAATGAAAAAACACGGAAATTAAAAATTCATCCAAAAACATTTTACTGCAATTTATATGGTAAATAAGCTATAACATCGAAAATGTTTTAAAAAAATTTAGAGCGATTACTATCAGCAGTAGTCTAAAATAATTTCGAAAGTTATTTTCAACAAAATTTATAAATAATTTCCAATATCAAATAAAACAGCCAAAAAATTTTTTAAAAGGACTGTCTTCAATTTAATTTTGATTTCTAATTTTAAAATGACAAATACCCAAAAGTTTTAATCATTTTCAAATATGCTTATAGCATACTCGATTTAATATATTTTTCACTAACTTTTAAAGGGACTTTGACAAATCCATTGATGCTCAACAAGTTCACCAACTCGAACATTCGTGATTATTTTTCCGGAAGGACTCTTAACCGTATAATAACATTTTGGTGAATTGATTTTCGATTCGACTTCTACACTTGATGGCATACTGGAAATTTTTGAAATAACTTTTTTTAATAGAAAATCGATTTACGTGTGATTTATATTTGTAGAAATTCATGGAATAGAACAATAAATGAAATATAATAATTTTTGCTTAAGAAAGTTTTTGACTAAATTTAACTTCGCTTATTTAATATTAAATAATGTGATAATTTCGATAATTCCAACGTAAGCAAATGAAGCATTGATTATTTTTTCCTGAAGAATTTTTATTGAACGTTTTCTTTTTTTAAGAAAAGCCTAACCTAACATTTAAATCAGCATCTATTGCTCTATTACCTTCCATGTATGCACACTGAATACGAAATGCTCGATCGAGTTTGGTAAGCAAATTTTGATGAAAACTAACAACAACTGTTAAAGAGAAAACTGCTGCTTGAGGCTTTATCTGAAAAAAAAAGTGACAAAATGACAGTTCAATTCTCATCCCATAAAAATATTCTTCAAAGAATTTAAAAGATAAAACTTTAAAAAAATGATTGAATTTCTCCTTATTTTTACTAACAATCAAACTTCAAATGCTTGCCATTTATATATTATGCATTCCCCAGTTCTGTTCTTTTTTTTGCACAGGAAAATCGTTTAATAATTTAATAAATCGATTAGTAATATTTTTTGAAGATAACTAATTTTATCTGAGATATTATTTGACCACAAATTAAGTATATTTTAAAAATTTTGGGAATTATTTTTAGCCAACGATGTTTATACTTAGTAATTTTATTTTACAATGTTCTTGACCTTCTTATTCATCTTAATTATTGTATTTTCACTTCAAATTTTCGTTTGATTTATGCGTTCATAAATGATTATTAAATTTATCGACTTTCCAGTATTTCGACCCAAAAACATAATAAGTGCTTTTTTTCATATTTTTTCTTAAATTCAAATTTTTATTGAGATAAAGCCTTATGTGTCCATAAAACATGCATTCAATTCTTTTTGCAAAAATAAAAGATTTGAGTTAAATTAAATAAAAAACTTGTCAATTTTTATTAGAATTTGGAGCTGAAAACTACAAGAAAATCTTATACTTAAAAAAAAAACCTTTTTTAATTCAATCACGCCTTATTTTACTATTGTAAATTTGAAAAAAAAAAATTTCAGTTTTTTTTTGTTGATCAATATATTTATATTTAATTACTGTTGTAGAAATTGATTAGGCTCCTACAATATTAATACTGCAAAAATCAATTTATAGTTTAAAATTTTCTATCTAAAGGCTTATGAGATCGAAATGAAAAAAAAATTGTGAATCGGACGATTGCTTATGATTAAATTTAAAAAGTGACAGTTTAGAATTGGCAGTTTAGCAGCTCTACAAAGAGATAGAAGTCATAAATAAATAAATTAAATAATAGCATACCTGTCGCTCATATTTGGCATTACAGGTGCCAAGTCTAATATGGAAATCAATGATATTTTCTATAACTTCACGTCGTCTCTCAACCTTAGTTTCATCCTGACATATTGGACATGGTGGACAATGAGACATTGTCGAAATTTCTCCAAACATCGAATTGCCATATTCATGATTAGTATTAAAATTATCATTTTCTGATGAATAAGGATTTGTTGTGACAATCGTTGATCGGTAGTCTACAGAAATCGGTTTATTTAATTTATTTACTAATCTTTTTCTTCCAGCAGAATTATCTTTTAATCAAATTGCCTAAAAAATAAATTGCTAACTTCGTATCAATCATTAGCTTTAAACATCGAAAAAAAAAGAATTATTGTTCGATTTTTTTTTTCAAAGATAACTAACTGTGCTATTAAAACAAGTAAAGCTCTGATTTTAGCAGAAAGAACTTTCTCTCCTCTTTTTATAATGTCAGTCAGTTCTTCACAAGAATAAAGCTTGAGATGCAAAGAGATGCCAAAATGGTCCATCAACGGTACGGAAAGTAGTCCAGGATGTATCGCCTCGATCAACATAAATGGTGGAAGTAGGTCTGTCCTTAAATTGCGAGTTGATGGACCTTCACTTATCAATACGTCTAGGCAGAAATATTCCATATGGCATAGAAAATTTCTTCAATATCATAGTATGATTCAATCTATGGATTTCGTCGATAAATAAAATATCTTTTGCATTTAAAGTAGCAAGTACTGCAACCAGATCTCCAACTTTGTTAAGTAAAGGACCAGAGATTGCACAAAAGCTGACTCTTAATTCTTTAGAAACAATCTGTGCTAAAGTTGTTTTTCCAAGCCCTGGAGGACCATACAATAAAGTGTGATCTAAAGTTTCAATTCTCGTCTGTGCAGTATTCATAAACATTCTTAAATTTTGTTTTAAGTTTTTTTGTCCCATCAAGTATCAAGCCGTTCTGCTCTGATACTTAAATTGTGTACTCTTCAGTATATTCTTTACCGCATGATAGCAATAAGTAAACATATAAATTTGACATGGTAAATAAATTAATAAGTAAATTATCTTTGACGTAATAAGCAAATTATTTTCGGAGGTAATGTGCAATCTTTGATGTAATAAGTAAATTTCAATTTAATAAGTTTTCGAAGTTAATTGTGTGTTATCATTGAACCAGATAACAAATGATAAATTTGGCAATGCAGTTAAATATTTCATTAGTTCTATGATCTTCTGTTAACATAACGAAATATGAAGTTCTTTTTTAATTTCAAGATTTTGACTAAATTTCAACAGATTTTGACTAAACATTTCCTATTATGAATTTGTGAAATTTTCATTTCAAGACCTCTGTCATTATTCGATATGGATAAAAGAAACGAACATTTTTCCTCTTTTCTTAATGATTCTTTATTTGATTTTAACTAGTGACTAGATGCTACATCGTCTTTCATTTTATAGCTTCCTTACCGTAAATTGTCGTATCTAAAATTCTCTCTCTCAATTCATTATTAGAACTGTCCGCTGCATTGGTAATTGAATTTGTTTCTCGTGAACTTTTATGCAACGGTTGAGAAGATGACGTAAGTGGCGTAGTTTCTTTTATTCCTTCTAACGGAATTTTTTTCTTCTTGCTCAGAATTGATTATGGCCTCTGAAAAATTGTAAAATATACTACATTATTCATATTTACTAAATTCAAATTAAAACTTGTTATTTGACATTTGCAATTTAAAATTTGCATAATATCTAATCAACCTGCAACTACCTTGCTTACCTTTGTTATTTTTATTTTATTGGCAGCAGATAGAAGAAAGAGAAATTAGATTAAAAAAGGACAATAAAAAATAAATTTGCTAGATTCAAATTCATATTAATAAAAAAGAAGGAAAATCTTTACATCGACAATTAGTATCAGAATATATCGAAATTAAATACTCGAAATTTGTTCTTCAAGTACTCACTAAAATGCTCTCCACGTCAAAGTATTCATGCAACATTCAATAAAATGCCTCTAATATTTAGCAAGTTAACAATTATAAAATTAAAACTTCATAGATATATATAAATTTAACCTCTTGAGTTAGAAATATGAATGGAATCAGTTCCAGTGTAATTTCGACTACAATCACTATTTCCATGTTGGCCTTTAACGAATATTTTACCTTGGAAAGGCTTCATTGTTTTAATCGAAAATCGAATAAATTCATTTCCACATTCTACCAACGGTTGACCTGTTATATAATAACTATTTTAAAATTTAGTTATTAATAATTACAGAATAAAACATCCCTTTTTAAAAACTTTCAATTTAATATGGAAAACTATTTTTTGATAAAAGAAAATTTTGTAATTTCAATGCAAACATCAAATAATCATCACATAATTCACAGCGGTAATTAAACTTCAGCAAAATAACTAAGCCATTAATTAAATTTTTTAAAAAGATCCACTAATTTTTGCAATAAAGTTAGAGAATGAACACCTTTATACAAGATACACGAATGGTCTTTTAATACCTTAAAATATAAATGGTGTCATTTTTTAAATACCTTTAAATATGTACTGATGTCATTTCAAAATGTCTCATATTTAAGAGAAATCAAAGATGAATAAATAAATTGAAAACCAAAAATTAGCCAAAGAAGCAAATTTAAATGATAAAACAAATTTTCAATACTCACCGATAATTGAATTTTGAACATTGTTAAGAGATGATAATGATGTCTAAAACAAAACTTCAATTTCTCTTCAAATAATTTGAATAGAAATTTTCATTGTATTTTATTTTTTTCATTTCCCCAGTTTAGAATGATAATAAAGTACCATTAATTAAAAATACAATTTTTTTCTTTATTTTTGTAATTAAATTGCACTTCCCTCTTCTTGCAATTAATATAAATTTTACAATTTTTAGTAATTTCACATTTTCATATTCCTTTACTTACGACTTATTGTATATCTTCAAACATTAATTGATGTAATAATTAACCAACTGGAAATTGATTTCACAATATTTCAAATATTATCATATTCAACTTGCAAAATTAATTGATAAATTATTGAAACAAAAGATATGACATTTTTCTGACCAGTCTTAATAAAATATCTTAAAATAAATTTTAGGCAACTGCATCTAAGTTTCAGTTGACTGTTTTTAAGTCAGTGGGATTTATAGCAACTATATTTTTATTATTTGAAAAAAAAGTGTAAATTATTTTGGACAAATTATAAAAAGTAAAAAAGTATAAGTAATGCTTCAAATAATTCTGTTAAAAGATTGTTATAATTAGGGAGATTGTTTTGTGATAATTTTAATGCACAGTTTATTAAGGCAAGCTGAGTGTCATGCCTAGTTTATTAAGTACAACTTCATTCATTATTTTTTCATCTCAATCAATAAGGCTTTTAACATTCAATTTGGAAATAATAAAAGACTAGAAATCATTATATTTGTTCTTGAAAAAATCAATAAATCAAATGAGCAATATTTTATTTTGAAGCATATATTAACTTATATACTTCACAGAAACTTCAACAATGTGACATAGTTAATAATTCTAAAAGAAAGAGACTTACTTCGATGATTAAGAATGACAGTAATAATAAATCCATTGAAAAATAATGAATGAATTCTACAATGTGCTTAATGCTTCTTTTAGATGTACCGGTAGATGGTAATTCTTTTTACCGTGAAAATATCATAACAATTGATGCAAAAGTGTGATGGATATCCAAAAGCTACTACAAGAGTGTCATCATAAGGTCAAGAGATAGGTGATCTTTAAGTATTTCTATTATAGGTGGGGGTAAAGATGATGAGAGTAATTTTTCCTTTCATTCTCGATTGATAGTGAATTACCTATTCAAACTAAAAAGGAGGGAGTAAAGAATATGGGAAACGATGGACAAATTATTCCATTTGCATATGCATCACATGGGTGATCAATCATTCTCGAGAAATGATAAACCAAAAATTAAAGAAGGAAAATAATTTTGATAGCCTATCCAAAAATTTTGTATCTATAAAATATTTAAAATTGTTCAATTAATAAATCGTTTGAAACAAATAAATATATCATTATGTGGAACATGAAATGGAATAATAAATCAAGGGATACTGCGCTGATTTTTATTGATTTATTTATAATCATTCTTGACTAATTAATGAAAATATCGAAATGAAGTTTTAATTATCAATCGATAATTTAAAAAGCGAAACATATTTTAAAATTAAATTAATGATTCTTTTGAGGCAAAAGTGCAGTGGTATGGCAGAATAATCGTGTCACTTCAGTTCAAATCATCCTTGTATTTAAAAATAACCTACTGCCGATCATTTTCATTTTCCATGCAAAAATAATGCATAATTGAGTGCATTGAATATGTGTGTTTTGCATCATCAGGTAGAAAATATTTTTCACTGAAATTTTTTTTATCAGATATTTATTAATAAGAACTTTGCATATTCAATGTTTCATCAAATTACTTCGAAATCCATTTCACTTTCTGGCTTGGTTGGAAAAATTAGTGTAATTAAATAAGAAGAATGATTTAAAAAGCAATTAATTTATTAATTTCACTTTTTTAAAAGATAGGAAGTTGATATTGCATGAAAAAGAAAAATGTATTTTGTATTGGACTTCAAATATTATTGAGATTTTTCTTAAATGATCCCTACTTTTTTCAAATTCATTTTCCAGTATAATTCACCTATTTATTGACATATTAATTATTCAAATAATGCTTGAATAGAGAAGAAATATTCCAAATCAAATGGGGATTTACTGCTCAAAATTTTACTTAATTAAATTTATTAATTTTGAATGCTTTCAAGTTGATTGTCCTTTTATTTGCAAATAATCCCCTGCCAAAAAATAGCAATTTTTTTGTGGTAAAGAAAATAAAACTTAGAATCAACTAAAGAGAACAATTAGTTCTGCTATAAATTATTTTAAGCAAATTTCTTTGCAAAATTCAAGCGCAAAATTAATTTGAATGGAATCATACTTTGAATATGTCCTTAATTAATTTTACCGTGTAATATTTCAAATCATTATTAATAAGATTGCTAATCAAGTCGAAATATCATATGATAGAATTATTTATCATTTCAGGTGATATATACTAATTTATTTGAATATTTAAAGACTTGCGATGAGCTATTTATGATAAGTTAAGAAATATAATGAAAAGTTTGCAAGAATATTAAGAAAACTGATAATCTTATTAACAATAATTCGTTTTCATGAAATTGTGAAAAGAGATAGAATTGAAGTAAAAATAAAATACAATGAAAATCTTTATGCAAACTATGTGAGGAATTATTTAAGCTAATTAGCAGATCATTTTTCAAATTTTGAATGTGAAATGAAGTTTGATCGATCATGTTTCTTCGTTCTTTTTTTCCTCGCAAGAATCTTTATAATATTAAAAAAAGAAAACATTTTTAATTATGCCCAGTCTAAAAAATCAATCAAATTTCTCATAAATCCAATGGAATTTTTTTGATTTGTACGTTCTTGGATTTTTTAATAGACATCTTAAACGTTTTTCTTAAAGTTTTTTTTTCATGTTTAAAGTTTTAAATTTTAATTCAAATTTTCTATGCTTCAAATGGACACGTAACAATTCCCGTCAAACAATATCATTCTACAAATTTGGCATCTCTCTTTATTAGATAGTTTTTAAAAGAAATTCATGCAAATAATTCGGAAAATAAGCCGCCGAAAAATAATTAAACTTTGAAGTCGAACATTTTCTCTTCACTCTTCTGCTTTTTTTGCACTTCTTTAATGGAATCCTCATATTTTAATTATAGTCTTATTACTAATTCAAACTCCACTTTGTGAGATAATTTTGGAACTAATTCAGGCTCATCTTGTAAAATAATTGTAAACTAACTGATGCTCTACTTTATAAGATAGTCTTAGAACTAATACAGGCTTTATTTTATAAACACTTTTGAATTAATTCAGACTCTATTTTATAAGACGATCTCAGAGCCAAGTCAGGCTTCGTTTTTATAAAATAATCTTTATTTCATAACAGTATCAGTTATCCTTTAATCAATTATAATTGATGTTTCTATTTATGTGCAAATTAGAATTTCAGAAGTTGTGTCAGATAATATTACTTTTCACTCTGAAAAAAATCACAGAAAATTCAAACCAAATATTTAAAAATTTTTGTTATCCGTCCGTATACCTAAATATATCCTTACGTTATCTTATTATATATACTTTATTATTACCTTATTATATATACTTTATTATTACCTTACTATACTTAACTACTTATACTCTATATGTCCCTATTTCATGCTAATTAAAATGTCAGACAACCTTAGGAATCTTAATATTCTATTTCTGTAGAAATTTTCAGATTAGTAAAAATCTTTTTCCATAAAGTTCGTAAACCCTACTTGCTAACAGCTGCTTATTCGTAAATCTACCTGTATCTCTTATTTTTTGAGAAAAAAATTTTTATTACGAGTATACAATCTACAATCTATATATCGCAATAAGTACTATCGGGATATCTGCAAGAACATATGCCAGTATAATAATAATTAATTTTATATGTCCTCGATATCATCTTCTTTTTACCGACATTAAAAAAGTGTAAAAAAATCGATTTTAATTTTAAGAAATATAACAATGACCTTATAAACCATATTAAATTTCCTTGTTTCTTATTTCATATTATTTCATATAAATATTATTCAAAAGTATCAAATACACCAGTCATCCATGGTCTGATTTCAGTATTACGGTAATTCGTCATTGATCATATTCTGGGAAAACTGCTTTACTTAATAATGAATTTATAATGCATTTTAAGACCAGAATACATTACAAATTGAAATAACAGATTTTTCAGGAAGATCTAAATTTATTTGGAAATTATAGTTACTCGGACAAAATAATGATTTCAGAATTTTTGAAACATGATATAAAATATAAAGTTTAATCAATCTTATACCAAGTATATTTTTTTCTCTTTAGAATTTTAAAGGAATTATTCATTAACATCACTTATATGTTTCCCTCTCAAACCTTAATATCGAAACATCTTGAATTTATATCAAATAATAATAGAAGAGTTACAAACAATGTCGGCTACCGTTAATATTCCAAAATTTAAGAAACCAGTCCAACTCCAGCTACATTTTGGATATATTTTGTTAAATTTTGCAAGTTTCGCTAGATCACCCTGGTTTTCTTATAATAGTTTGTTTGTCTTATTATGAAAAAATGTTTATCTAGTGGAGATAGCATATCACATGTATGGATGTTGGATTGATTTGAAATGTGAAGCTATAAACTTTTAATTATAAATGATGTCTCTATTTATTAAATACAGATTTGCAACTGATGAAAATATTGCTTTATAGAGATTTTAGAATTTGTGGTGATTTTTTAAAATATGATAGCTGAATATTAAATTTCGGAAAGACGTAATATTATTTATGTTTTTGAATTATAATTTCCTCACTTAGACGGACGATTTATGCTTCTATTGGTAGTATTTTTTTCAAATGTGTTAGTTTTTTCGAGCCATCTTTTTTTTTGATATTAAATATTAGAGAAGAAGGTACAAATAATGCTTTGATATGATATTTCTAGTTTGAATGATTAATTCTGGTTTATACAAATTCGAAATTCGAATTAAAAATTAAATGATTGTGAAAATCCAATCTACATTTTGATTCATTCATAATATCATTCTAAAAAACAATTTTAATGATGATTATTGATTAGTTAAAAAATTGACTAACGCTGAAAGAAGTAAAAGAAAAAAGTCAATTTTAATCCTGTCGTTGGCGAGAAAAAGCAACAAGTTAAAAATCCATGTTGTATGTAAAATGTATGCAATTTTCTTCTGAATTCTTTTTCGCCAAAGTTCTTATGCATCTTAAAATGATATTCTGCATTGTCATGTAAATGATCATAAATCTTCAGTTTATTGTGAAAAATAAGCAAAAATTGTTCGGATATATTTTTTCTTAAATAAAATCCTTATTTCATGAACATTTCAATTCATCAAAAAAGATGCTTTAATAAAATAGACTTTTTAAACTATAATGAATAAAATAAGGAAGTAAAACATCTCACAAATATAATAGCCGATGTTCATGATCGATGTTAAATAAGCTTAATTAATTTGTTTGCAAAACATTAGAATATTACTGTATATATAATTAAGATGTCATTTTCAATGTGATAAGTAAAGCACAAGCTATACTTTTCATAAATAATGAGAATGTTTAAAAGAAAAAACAATTAATTATATGCGAGTGGTTTTAAAAATGATTTAATAATCTGTTTGAATATTGTTCATACGTAGTGCATTAAATTCATTTAATTTGACATAAAATGAAATTGACAATGATAGAGAATGTTTTTTTTAATATTAATTTGACTACATATTGATGTATGAAATAGCAGTCAAAAGCGAAAGTGAACAGTTAAGTAATTTAGTAGAATATAAAATTGGAAAAAGTTTTTATAAGTCTTCAAAAAAAAAAAACTACAGTGTAAAGGAGAAACGGTCTATGCAACTTTATAAAATTACCGTACAAGAAATTTTCCATGCACAGTAACTGGCTGTTGTTCTGTGCTGATTCATTGTTTATATTATTTTAATTAGGCAAATTCAAATTAAATTATTTTTATTATTAATTATATGAAAAAATTTTTTCATTTATCGTTATGTCATTCAATTCAAATTATACCAATATTCTTCATATTAACTTATATTATTTGTTACTTAAGTAATGCATATTTTCGTGTAAATTTACATTAACAAATCAAATGATTAATCTTTAATTCTCTTATGTTTAAGCTCCATGAATATTCTAAAAATTCATTTTCTATTCCATTTGTCTAACTCTTGAAGATTTCATTTTCCCATTTAGACTCTTCAACTTTCTTTTTCGTCCTATTAAATATCTATGTAGATAACTTTGACATGCAGTTTTCATCATCCTTGAAAAATTTTTTCAACTCTTCATTTCCTTTCTTGATGATTGATACAAAAACATTTATTGGGTAAATCGTTGCTTTTACTAAATTGAAAGTTCAATATTCAAACTGCTACTACATTATGTCATCAAACAACAGTTATCTTTTTTGACATATTAGAAGTAATTCGAGAGAAACTGTCTCCTTCGAGTCACTTTATTCATTGTAGAACTTTTGAAACTTATAATGATTTTTTTAGGCTTTTCCTTATTCTAATTTGTTGATATTTCAAATTGATTTATACAATTTGCATAAAACAATACAATTACAAAAAAGAGAGGAAGTTGAAAGAATAAAAGAGAAAGAAAAATTTGATAAATTGTCAGAATGTTGAAAATTTAAAAGTAAATCTTGTGCTTTCAGGTTATCATCGTGTATCAATCAATCAAAATCAGAAATGATCGTTGAAGTTTTTTCTACTATTGCTGCTAGTTGGTTGCGGTGCTATTTCGAATTCAGATAATCAGGTAATTGATGATGACACGTGAGTATTTTAATTTTGTAATCATTTCTTTAATTCTTTTTATTATTCGATATAATTTTATTCAATTATATTTAAATGTATAGTTATGATTAAAATTAATTTAAAAATATAAATATTAAAATTATCTGTTATTTTAATTGTGTTTCTGAGTATTCGAATATTTAATAACTTCCATAAGCATATATGCTAATTTCACGAAGTTTCATTCTTGAATTCTTTCCTTTATTTTTTCGCTTTCATTGTTTTCACGAAATTTCAACGCCCTGCTAAAATAAGAATAATACAATTAAAAGAGAATAAGAGATATTTCCAATAATTCAAGCAAATCTAGAAGACACGTGTTAGTTAAGAATAGTTAGCTTGAACTGTCCATCGTAGGTTATGATATTAATTAAATTTGATGCTCGACGACCCTATAATTAATTGTATCAAATAGTTTAGCTTAATTGCTCTGACTAATTGAAAAGTTTATTAATTCTAATTAATAAAATTGTCTTCATCAAATGCTATTCAATTTCATGCGAAATTTTTAGAAATTTTTCCCTTATCCAATTTAGGATCGATACAAACGCTCGCCAAATCGGTTTGTTATACCACCTTGGCGACAATTACAACGTAACCGAAAAGTAATGTATCAACCATATGCAAGACCACGGATGTCTTTTACCGCTTTCACGGATCCAACTCGACCATTATTTATGCAAGAGGAGCATCCTTTCCTTTATAATTTTGATGGTTAAATTTTTAAAAAAAATTTCGGATTACTTTAACGAACAAATTAATATTACATATTTGTGCATGATGAAATCTCTTGCATATATATTTCATCTCATTTATTAGTATTTTTTGCATCATTGTCTCTTGAATGTTCACTTCTTCATTAGATTGCGGTAATAGCATAGACAAGTTGGAGAGTTTAATCTCTTGTTTATTCTTTATTATAATTTTACTTTGCTATACTCAACAATTACTTTCCATTTGTCAATCAATAATTCGCAGTATAAGACATTTCAAAAAATGAAGCAGAAATAATTTATTAATAAAATTTGCAAAAATTATGATAATATCGGCTCAGCATTTATGATAATATAATAAAATTCGATGATATCCTTTTTCTAAAACACTAAACATAATGCAATCAACGTAATAATTATCATTTTTGATAATAAACACTATGTCGCATAGATTACCTAAAATTTCAATAGTTTACTAATCACATTGTCAATTTTAATGTAAATTTATTTGCAATAATTTTCCTTTTAATCTAAAAAATTTTGAATTTCAAAAACACAGTTGAAAATGTTTCATAAAAACAAAAAATATTATCGCATTATTTTTAAAATATTGCTATACTGAAGTCAACATACTAATTGAAAACAGTAAATTGTAACTTTATGGTAATGATCGAATATGTCTCATCTTATAATAATGTTATACTTGTTTATAAAAATAATACAAATATTGTCATCTAAACTTTAAAAATAATAAATTTGTAATTTAAAAATTTACATAAGCTTTTTAAGAGAGTTTAGATATTTAACTGTTTCCACAAATTTTTTCTCCTCCTTTAAAACCATCTTTTCATCTTCTAGTTTCCCGAAAAATTATTTTTTTTCTTTATCATTTATCGATAATGGATAAATTATGCAAAAAATGATCCGCTTTCACCAATATTGACGATTATGAGAATTAACGAAAATATTAATCAGGATTAGCATTTGTGGCTAAATGTTGATGCATGGCGAAAAATGTCATGGCACATAATCAACGGTACAAGTTGTCTGAAATGATACTTTAGAAAGAAGTTGAAATAGGAGACATTTTCTGGTATTTGACATAACATAAAACTATGCAATTTTTCGAATTTCTTCCATGCTGTTTGAGAAACTGTTTTTTTTGGCACATCCTGAAATAGGATCTTACGATAGTGTTAGATTATCTTGCATTTACGATTCGATGATTTTGAATCAGTTTCCTTTAAATCTCTTCATTACCAATCGACTACACTGTTCGTTCAGCTATGATAATTCAAAAAATTTTTGGATTGAATAAATTAATTTTAATCATTCATAGTTCAATGTCTGAAGCATTTTAAAATGCAAACTTTTAGAAAATAAACAAGAATATCGTATTGGCGAGACATTGACATATGGTGGTAATTGTTAATAATTAAAATCATTTGACAGATAGTAATGCATGATGCATGCAGATACTTGCAGACAAGCAGATTGCACGATGAAATATTCAATGCATCATTAAAATATTTTGCATATTGCATTTTTCTAAGTCTAATGAATCGTTTTACTGTAAATGTTTAGCTGTCGATCAACATGCTAGTAAAAAAATTCATTATAAATGAATAAATTTGCGAATAAAAATAAATCCGTAAAGCTTGCATTGACAACATTTAAATTTTAGAAAAATAGTTATTGAATTACTTAAATTTTTAATTGCTATACAAAAAACTATTCTATCAAGAATATTGGTTCTAATTCCAGGAAACAAGAAACAAATTTGTTCAAAATTGATTTTACAATTTGAATTATATGCTCACAATTGGTTGAAACATAGATATACTTACACGATTACTGGAACACACATTAGTTAATTTAATTTGAAGGAATTAAATCATTAATTCTCCCTCAAAATTAACATGAGCATTTCAATTGTGTTATGAAAATCATAATCAGAAAAAAATATATGTTATCAAATAGTTTACTAATTTAGATGAAACTTAACCACAGATACTTAATAAACGTAAGTGAAAAGCAAAAACTTGCGAATTCCCGAAAATCTCCTCTCCTCTAATTTTTCCAGTCCCACATGCGATGGAATTATCAGGGTAAAGTTTGAATAAAACTTGATTAAAATATTTTCCATATTTAAAACCAACTCGAAGTACGGCTATTTTAGCACTGATTGTAAATAAATAAGGAAGGATGCCATTTTAATGTTTTCGGCAATGATTTATATCATTCCGTTTCTAAAAAATCGTAGCCATTCTCTGTTTCATCAATTTTCGTATCCTTTCAAGGAAAAGATGAAGGAAATATTTTTATTTACATATCATGTATAATGAGGAACAATATCAGTTAATACGGAACAAAGAAAAGCTCTTATTAGTAAAAGAGATAAATAAATGCTTTATATAACCAACAAATAAAAAAGCCAAATATGGATCAAAATCACAGAAAATGAAGAGATCAGGAATAATTGAAAACATACACAAGAACTTAGACAAATCGAATTAGGTAGTTTTGTTCTGAATTATTCAAAACATAAAACTGCAATATTACTGTGGATCAAACAAAGTTAAGCTTTTGTACAGAAACGAAATTATGATTAAACTGATACAATTTGTACTAAAATTCCGTATAACAGGACCAATGAGATATTAGAAAAAACTAAACATAAAGAGGTACGAAAACAGGTAGATAATCATTCGAAGAGCAAGTTGCAATAAATGAAAAGAACTTCATTTTCGAACTTCAGCTGCAGGAAGATGGATAAAAATTAGGATTAATCTGATCAAAAATTAGTTCAATAACGAAATTCTTAACTGCTTAACTCAAATTCCTCATCACTTTCAATTTTCTTTCGTCGTTTCTTTTGCTGTGGCGGTGATATAATATCGGACAATTCAGGAATGTCATCATCATCATCATCATCATCATCGAATGTATATTGAACTGTCTTACGCTGTCGACCTCTCTCACGGGAACGTGAAGGAGCTGGTTCAGAAACAGCATTACTATCATCATCATCATCGCTATTACCAGATTCCATTTTCCGTTTTTTGGATTCCGATCCCTGATAATATAAGAATATAATTTGGTGAAACTATTTTTCAAAGTTTTTAAAACTTATTAGATTAGGAAAAGTGAAGCTATTGGAAAAATCTGACTGTGAGTCAAGCCGACTAAAACTGATTTAGAATATTCGAAGAACGATCAGTTAATATAATAAAGTTAAATTTACAGCATCATTGTTATATACGCGAGAATCGCTCAATCATAACACTGCATCCGTTTCAAAGCGACAATGCAGCTAAGGCCCAAGGATGCGAAGTAGCATGTGATATTGAGCATTCCTTTCATTTAGTCCCATAGTCCTCTTTGAATGTGGCAAGGAAGCATTCTTACCTTTTTGGTTGTTTCTGTCGTGCTCTTTACTCTCGGCTTTGTCTCTTTTTTGGGTTTGGTTTTTTTGACTTCATCAATATTTCTTTTTTTTGCAACATTTTCAGATGGTTTCTGTAAATTGCAGCATAAGACAAGATTCATGCTTACACAATGATTCAGTCATAGTTTTAACAAAAGAAATAATGAGAATAAAATCAAAAACAAATTTTGCAACTTGAGAAACATCAAAGTTAACCTCATTTATGAAAAGATCATCCATCTTCTCATGGAATTTTTTGATATTTTTATCACCTGACTGCATCACACTGTCATTCATATTCACATCAGTACTGTTCATATCCAATTTAGTCGCTGACTCTTCCATCTAAAATATGACTTTAAAATAAAAAACACTGCCCGGTAAAAAATTGCTTCCGCTTAAAAAAGTCGTTAACCAACTCGTCGTCTTCTATCTCCAGGTGTTGTTTTCTTAACTTCAATCACATCATCATCATCGTTATCTATGATGTAATCAGATTCGTCGAAATCATCTTCGCTGCTGTTAGATTCCCATTCATCTCGTTTCTTATTTTTTATTTTCACATTCAATAAACTGCCATCTGAAAATTTAATTTGAAAACTAAACCAGTAAATTTACCTTAAATATTCGCTCCTCCTCATACTATTCATGCCTTTTAAGTAGCAGGCTCCTTAACGGAGCATTTACGGTCACAGTTCCGATCAAAAAATTCCCAGTTTCTAAGTACACGATTATATGCGTATGTATACCTACAGTGACGCTAAAATGAACTATATCATTTTTCAGCAGACATAAAATGTGTCATTAAATTTACCATTTTCTTTCCGCGAACGTTTGGGCTTCTTTTCCTTTTTCCCATCCTAAACATATAAAAATCTACATGCATATTTTTCAAAAGAGTTTTCCAAAAATAAAATATAAGAAATTATTGAAAGAATCTCCACAAATAAAATATAACAAGAAACCTCTTCGTCGTCTCCATTCTTTTCTTTTTTTGACTCCCTTGGTACTCTTTGTTTTCTAGGTTTTGATTCATCGGTTCTTTTGCCTTCATATTTTTCTTTAATAGCATCCAGAGAAGGCTGAATTCGAATTCCATTCGGATCGGGAAGTACTTCCTAAGTGATATATCGAATGAAAAAATACTAATTAAAAAAAAGCTTAAAAACATGTATATAAATAAGTCTATATCCTAATAAAATGATTTATTTTACTGAACAAAAATTCAATAGCAACAGACAAAGCATGCATTCTGAATATTTATTGAATATATTTTTTTGATCCTAAAACACACCTGTATAAGAGTGCCTGTTTTCTTTCGTCCTCCTTTTGCGGCAACATCAACAATTTTTTTGGCAGCATCTTTTACTTGCATTTCCATATCAGCTCTTTCCTTCGCTTCCTAAAAAAGGCACGAAAATTTGCTTAGGCTAAATATAAGACTTCAAAACAAAAAAGTAAGAAAAAAAATTCGCTCAACCAACCTGCTTTTCTAATTCAACCAAAAAATTATCCAAATCTTGTTCCCATAAATCAGACCAAGTCTTTGACTCTAACACCTAGAAAAAAAAAATGTTGTTCAATTGAACCAAATACAAACATGAATTCACATTAAAAATAGATTTCAAAGAAAGAAAAAAGAAATTTCTCAGAACATACCTTTAACTCTTCTAACTTCTGTTCACTATCGCGTAACAATTTATCCTTTTCTTCTTCTGATAATTTTAGAATTGCCATGCCTACTAAATAATCGTAATCACTCAGTTTCTTCTCCAAATCCTTTTTCATCGGGGAAACAGATGATTCTGATTCTTCCTTAAAAATTACAACTAAAAAATAGGGAATTGTTTTATTTTTTCGCAAGGTCACGAGACTTTTGAAAATCTTAATGGTAATGATTAAAAGACTACTAAAAATTCTAGCGAAAAATTATATAATAAAATTTACGATATCAAATTTTCTTATTCTTTAATCTGAAAAAAGAGAGAAGGAGAAGATGGAGCATTGCTGCTAAAAGAGCCAGCAAGTTCCTTTAGTTATCATGTTTATGCGCTCGAAATATAGATAATCTGTGACCTTAAGACTGACTTCAATAACGCGAAAAATTCTAATCAATATCATTTTGCTTAGATGGGCGCCGAGGTCAGTTGGAGGGCATACCGAGTATTTTTGGGCAGCTTTTCCTTTGAGTTATTTATCATTATTAGAATTTCTTATAGTATCATTTATATTCTAACTGTTGCATTCGTTGAAGTATTAATTCAAGTTGATAATAAAGATTTAATTACCTATTCCAAGTGCTAAACACAAGAAACTGAAGAAATCTCTAGGGACTGAGAAGGAAAATCATCCACTTCAAGTTTTGTCATGATCAGAAATGAAATCGTCGACAAGCATATAACGTTCCATCAGCATATGAGCGGAATAAATACACAAACAGATAATTATTGCATTACCCATGCAATAATTTGTCTGTATTTAAATAAACATAAACACAATTTATTTAATAAATTCAAGATTGAATGTCAAACAGAAAGCAAACCTCTTTGTCATCTTCCATTTCTTCATCATCTACCTCGACTTCGCCTGTCATTTCAAGTTCACGCTTTCTTTGCAACTCCTTCCATCGCTTCACTGGATCTGGATCGAAGCCTTTTTTCACCAATTGCTCCACTATTGCTGCTTTACGTTTATTCTCAATCAATATTTCGCCTTTGATTTTTGCCAAGATGAAACGTGCCTGAAATTATTAGCAACTGTCTGGGATTAAAATCGGATATTTCAACAATTAACCACAAAAAAAAAAAGATGGCCATTTGAAACTTCAATTTCTACGATGAACCACAAAATATCGGTTAATACCTGATTACTAAGCCGTTCGCTCTGAGCACGGAGCATACCTTCCTGGAATGCTTTTCGTTCGATGTACTTTTTTTTCCTTATTTCGAAAAATTCTTTGCAAATTTCTTCCACATTTGAGAATCTTCTTAGGCAACCCAAGGGATCAAAAAGAACCTATAAATGTTGCAAACTAATTCTAAAGGAACGCTTGGACTTCCTAGGAGAAAAAATATTACTTTACGTCGACGATTAAAATAAATGTGCATGTAAACTGACATAACCTAGATCAGTTATTTTAAATAATGTACGTTAATAATTGGCAAAAATCATAAATCAATACTAAATGCTCTCACAGAATTTAAGATATCAATGATAGAAAATTCGCTCGATGAACTTCTGGAAACTAACGTTCAATTACTTCTATTTCATCCATTATATTTTAACCAAATTTCATACCATAGAACTTATATTTATTGTCGTCTGTAATTTGAATATTTTATGCAATCCTTCCATTTCTGCCTCTCTTAGTTTCGATGCATTCATTTTTATTACAAATTTGACAGTTGTATCAGTGTGATATTCTTTGAAATCTCTGAAAAATTACCGCAATATATATAAAGCACAGATAATAATCAGTATGAAATGCGCAATATGTTTGTAAACTGCGAAAGTCATACTGTATTAGAGGAGGCTGTTTATCAGATCCTTCCAGCATGGATTCTAAGACACTTTCTTTGTAATTCTGTGTCCAAGTTCGTATTGGCAATTCCGTAATTTCAATTGTATCATCACTTAAAAGAGCTATTTCACCACTACAAATATATCGCGACTCATCTAATTTCTCGATCGTTCCACGAAAGTTTTTAAACCATGGGATCTAGAAAGAAAGACTGATGAAATGAATAACAGTTTGATGGAAAAAACCATGTTAAAAACTATTCTTTTTTTGATACAAAAAAATTTCCTTTTTTTATTTTGTTTTGTTACTACATTTAAGATATGTACATGTTCAGAATAATATAAAAGACATCTTTACCACCAACTCTGAGAATTCATAAAATCAAAAACATACTAGAGGTTTAGGTTCTTCACCATGTATCAGTCGCCGCATGTTATTAACAATTTCACGTGGATCATAATTTGGTATCTTCGTTGACCAAGCGGTACCAATGCCTTCAGCTCCGTTAACCAAAACTGTGGGTATAATTGGACAGTACCTGAAAAAAAAAAAAAAAAAAAAAAAACTATTGTCACTGAATATCTAGCTTCATATTTAACTCATACTTTGCTTGCAGCATCAAACCAAGACTTGCCATTCAGGTTCAATTCGTTGATTTTCTTCAAAAAGGAAGCGCAGAACATTTTCATCAACAGCAGGAAACATTGCTCGGGTTACAGGGCTAAACGAAAATTTTATTACAATTGAGTTTAGAATCAAGCATTCTAAATCAATTCATCCATATCGCAACAAATTGATTCAAAAAAAAAAAATTAATAAAAACATGTTCATAAATATCTAAGCTTACTTAAGCTGCGTAAAAATATAACGTGGACTTGCACTATCCTTTCCACCTTGCAAACGTGTACCGAACTGACCGATTGGTAGTAATAAATTGATGTTATTTGAACCAACATAATCTTGTGCCAAGTTCACGATTGTTGACATAAGTGAAGCCTAAAAATTTCAACTTGAATGGATTCGAAATATAAAAAGATTTCACCGTAAAACATGCAGCAGAGAATGAAAAATAAAAAAATTATCACGCACTTCTCCATGATGATATGCGGACATTTCACCAACTGCACCAGCAAGCTGAGCTACTTTCACTTCTTTTTTATCCGCTCGTTTGAAGCAAGTGAACAATACCTGAAAGTAATTACATGAGAGCCTGAAATTAATGAAACAGCTTAACTAACAAAATCAAAAAATTATGAAGCTATCAAATGAAAAATTTTCACTTACAACTAAATTTTGCATAAATTTTCGAAGCACTTCTAAGGTTTAAATGAAATTCACACAGCACATACTTTGCAGCTCATATGTAGCAAACTTTCTTAATACTTTTTTTAAAGACTTAATTACAAAATAAAAAAAAATAGATTTTGAAAAGCTTGATGATTGCATAACCAACCTTGCGTTGTCCAGGCTTTAATCCATCAACCAAACTTGGTATGGATCTTTCATTATCAGCGTTTGAAAACAATACTAATTCCTTATTCACAAAATCTTTGAAAGAAACAGCACGAGTATCTTTGTCGTACAAATACTCCTCCGTTAAACCTTGCTCACGTCTTGCTTTTTTATCCTGGAAAAAAAAAATGAGTAGAGAAACAAGAATTATAAAATCAGCTCACAACATTTCTTAACAATAAGTTTTGAATGTGATACATGCAGTACTATTTTTCCTTAACATGAGTCATATGAGATAAATTTGACATGAAAACGATACAAATATATACTTAAAGATTTGCTACACTGAAGATATAATATACTTACAGCCATCCAATTCGTCAACCACATTTTTCGATCTTCAATCTTCTTTTTACTAAATGCCATATCCAAAGAATTGTCATCTTCCTCACCTGCGTATTGAAATCTAATACGATGTCGCATCATATCACTAAAATATTCTTTGGCTTCCTTTGATGTCGAAGTACCCAAACCTAAAAGAAGAATGAATAATTGCTGTTATAACACGAAATCGATTTTCTAGATAATGGTAGAAACCTTTGTAATATTTTATACGATATGTCTTCCAGTTCTCCGTGTTATTTCTCCATTCAGCGTATTCTGGAAGCGAAAAAAAGGAAAATGATTCTTTACCCTTTGTAGCCTGAAAATATTCAAATTTACAGAAAACCATAAATTAACCGCTTAAATGAGAACTCAAATTTCTTATCATAAATAGAGTTTTCATTTTTTTAAATAAAATTTAAAGCTCATTCTAAGTTCCATTCTCAGTATACTGAAAAAATTAAAGATTTCAAAATAAAAAAAAAATTAAATATAAACCATAAGCGCACTAGAATCTAATCTTGCCTTACTGCTTATTATAATTCTTTTAATCAGTTCCAAAGTTACTAATTGTTTTAATATCCTTAAAACAATATATAAATGAAATGCATTATATTTACCTTAACAATTGGTGTTATAAATTCTTCAACAAAGTTACGACGAATTAGTACTGGCCAGTTATAATGAATAAAATTGATGACGAGACCTTTAATGTGTGAACCATCTTGATCCTGCAATTTTTTTTTTAAACACGATGGTGAGCAAACAAATTGAATTCGTTTTTATGGCAACGAAAATAAGCTACCTGATCAGCCATAACCATTATTTTTCCATAGCGAAGCGTCTTCATATCTTCATCTTTATCATATTTCAAACGATATTGCAGACCAATGATTTTTATTAAAGCATTTATTTCGACATTTTCCATGATCTAAATTGATTATTTTCGAAAAATCAGCTGAAGAAAAGCACCAGTTACGCTTATCTTTTAATATTTAATCTTCCAATGATACAAGAAAAATTTAAAAAGAATCCCATCTCATATTCGAATCAGTTGTCCGATAGATTTCAAACAGTTTTTTAAATTTACGATTGGTGGAACCATTATATATATCTTGCTGAGCCTCGTTATACGCATTAGTTACTCTGGCTCTAGAAGGAAAGGAGAAACGAGATAGAAATAATACCTGTTTGTGGCTGCCTTCACGAACATTCAGCATTTTGCCGCGTAATGGAAAAACACCATAACGATCACGACCAACGACACCCAATCCCGAAACTGCGAGTGACTTTGCCGAATCTCCCTCAGTAAGTATCAGCGTACATAAGGAAGAATTTTTGGTTCCAGCGTCATTTGCATCCTCCAGTTTTGGTATGCCCTGAATAGATGCATTATACTATCAATAAAAGTAGAATCATCATTTACGTAAACAACAGAAAACAAAACTTCAAATATATTAAAAAAGAAATAAATCGAAATAAACCTTTAGTTTACTAGTTTTCTTGCTTGAACATTTTTTGTCTAATGTTTCCTGTTGTTTGAAGCGGACCCATGCCAGAACAGCTTCAACAATTCCGCACTTCATCACAGCATTGATGAATCTTTCAGAGAGTTCACACTTGCTGCCGAAACTTTTTGCTTGTAAAGTCATTGTCTCCTTCGTTTGCGAATCAAACGTCGGATTTTCGATAAGAGAGTTTACGAAGATCCACATGTGACTTTTAATCTGGAATGAAAACGCTATTCAAATATAAAGTCATACAGCATTTTTTAACAGTAACTTTTCCATGAGATTCTTATTTTTGGCATATTTATAGTGCAAATGAAAAATAATGGACGATAAATAGAAAAATAATGATCAAATATGATGCTGTCAAAATTTAAACAGATTAATGAAAGAAAAGATAAAAATAAATCGGAAGTTGCAAATTTGCAAAGCTTTACTTGAAACGGCTTAACATTTACACCACTTTTTCCTACTTTCTTTTTGATTGTGTCTATTAACTTGGCAGTGATCTGATCGGCAACGTAGTCGACGTGACGACCACCCTAAATTAAAAAATTAAATTTTCATTCAAATAAAAGAATGTGCTCGACATATGTTTTATTCAGTCTTGAACATTATAGTAGGCATTCTTCTATCCTGAGCATTATGGCAGGCATTCCTTTACGTTTCGAATTTTTAATTGTTTATTTTTATTTGTCTTTATCTTAAGTTATTAATACATAGCTTTAGCTGTAAATTGAAATTCAAATTTTCTGGCTTTATTTTTTATATCAAAATAAAGAAAAAACAGAAAAAAATCTTCAATTTAATAAATTACAGAGTTCAAAACAACTCACTTTCGTAGTAGCGATCGAATTCACGAAAGAAACTTGCTGAAATCCTTTTTCAGAAACTGTTAAGGCTATTTCCCACCTTTCATTAACCTGTTCATGAGCAACTTTAAATGGCTCCCCGTCACTATCAAGATTATGTTTTGCATACTGGTCCACATATTGTTTAAAACCTTGTACCTGGAAGAAAATATTAGCAAGTACTGCTGCAGTTATTAAAAAGAAATTTTCAGAGAATTCTTGTTTAGTAAATAAAAATTAAGAAAAATCACACGGATTTTACGATTAAAAAATTATTTTTACCGGTAGCAGTTTGCCATTTAAATAGACTTTGACACCTTTTGTTGAACCAGCGACATCATACGCTCGACGTGATATCAGAGAAATAATATCATCATCCAGTGCAGGCATTTTGAATTTTGTGAGGTCGGGTTTGAACGTTATACGTGTGAAATCTTCACCACTTGATTTACTTATAAATGGATCTTTATCTTTTGTCATATTATTCTTCCAAGTCTGAAGAAATTAAAATAAAATTTAGTTCAAATTTAAGAAACTAATTGTCAGACAAAAAAAAAATCACAACAATATACAAATAAGCCCACTTGTTTGAAGGCTTTCCCATATTCTTTGGAAGATGTCTCAACTGTAAATTCTGTACTGAATATATTACATAGCTTGGCACCATATCCGTTTCGGCCACCTGAAATATCATTTTCTATAACCCTGTACAAAATAAAAAAACAAACTAAAGCATATGCGATGCTTTGGAAATAAATAAAGAACTGGAAAGCTACACAAATACTATACAATTTATTGTTTCCAGGTAATAAATAATCCATAACATTAAACAAAACCATTATAACCAAATAAGATTTGACGAACTTTTAAATCAACATACACAAGTGAATACATATTAAATTAATCAGTTTATATCACGGCTATAAAAAGCTATACCTGTTACTTTCCGTTCGCTATCGTCATAATTAGACGAGGTAAGTAAAGTTCCAAATATGAGTTCAGGGACATATAGCTGTTCCACCTTGTGTAGTACCACAGGAATACCTTTACCATTGTTAAACACACTGATCTCGTTCGTTTCTCTTTAAAAACTCATTTATCCTACTTTATTTTTTTCTTTAGTTGCAAGAAAAATTATTCCACTAATTACAAGAAAAATAAAGAAACAATGTTTCTTGTTTGACCAAGCAAAGCTTTTCATCAATACTCCAAATTTTTAAGTTTTTTTCTTGATAACATTAAACTGCTGGAAAACTAATGAAGACAGAATAAAATTAGTGGTAGATTTTTTTGAAAAAGATTGATTCGAGAATTCAATCTTTTTTAAATGCTCATGTGTGATAATATATCTGAATGCTATTGCATCACTAAATCGATTATTATATTACATGACAGTTTTGTTAATTAAGCCAAATAACACCAAAAAATATTTCGATGCGCGTATTATCAATGAAAAATATACAGACTACTAAAAATAAATATTATACACCAAAATCAAACTTATTAATATTGATTTTAATGAGATTCATCTTTGAGTCGCGTTGTTTATTGTCTGCAGCATTCACCAAAATCTCATCAAATATTTTGTACAAACCAGGAACATATGAAATATCACGTTGAACGATTCGCTCTGTTTCTGCATCGTATATCCACATTGGCTAAAATTAAATAAAAATCAAAAATATTTGTAAGGATAAAAAGCTGACTAATTTACATTTCAATAGCGGGTTCTCTGATGAAGAATATTCATTGAGAAACTCTACGAAAACCATAAATTAATAAATGTATATTCAATGAGGAACTGTAAGAAACACACACCAAAAAATTTTTAATGAAACGTATTCGTAACCATCAACATCGTTAACAGTAAAAGAGCAAAGATTAGCATAAAATAGGTAAACTGGAATGATACCGAATTTCTGCAGAAAGACCTTTATGAAATGTTTAGACCTTTCTTACTTTTTTCTATTTCATTAACAAAACATACTGCTTTGTCAGTATGCTCAACGGAACCAATATATGTATCTGGACGAAGCAAGATATGTTCCAGCTGACTTTTTTTCTGGTAAATTTTTTCAATGGTTAATCGTTTAGACTGTTGATCAATATTTGTAAAGATGTCCAGTGGATCACCATCATCATTCTTATCACCATTTATGACTGCAACAAAGAGGAATACGGTCAGAAAGCATCGTTATATATACTTCACTTTTATGTAATTTTCATAGAATGTATATCCATATTTTCTATGAAACTCTGCCAATTATTATACTGTCAATCAAGAGATATAACAAATAAAATCGAAAAAGAAATGCTCTGTGACTACTCGAATTGCCATTTGTTTTCTTTTTCGGTGCTTGTTTCTTTTTGACTGGTGATTTATCCAGATTCCCGGTTTGCATCTTTGACGCTTGTTTCTTTTGAGGGGATGAAGCAAACTGAAGATAAACACATCCAACAAATGCATCAACTCATGGTTTATTTGAAAAAAAACTTAATGATAAAGGTTTAATAATAAATAATAATGTATTTCAAGTTTCTTCCACCATTTATTTTCCATTACTATCAATTACAGTGCTTGATTTCTAATTATCTGATCAATTAAATAGCATTTTAAAAGTCCCAAAGGAATTTTAGCAAGAATTTTGTTAATCGAATGTGGCAAATTTTCGAACAACATACTAGAGGATCATAATCCGATTCTCCGCTGTCACTCATAATCAATCAGTGGAATGAACTATTAAATCCGATTAATTGTTATGCAAAGCTAGCTTTTAAAGAGTCTGAAATATAGCACAATTATTTTCCCATAACGAATTTATCAATTTAACCCAGCAACATTGTACTGTGCAAGATGAATTGTCAACAACAAAACAAATGCACGAATTCTTAAATAGATTAATTGTAAATTGTCACTCCGAGTGACAACTGTAAAAGTTATGTAACTTAAAAGTGAACAAATTGAGCAATTTGATACAAATTATTTTGCAAAAATTTCTGCTACTACATTTCTATTATAAAACGAGAAAAACTGCAAAACATCTTATACTTGTGATACTAACTAAAAAAAAACATGTGATAAAATAAATAATAACATTACTACCAGCGAAGTTTTAATACAAAAACACTGAAGTTATCTGCAAAAAAAATTTTAAATTTTTAATCAAGGATAAGTAATGCAATGTGATTTTAAGAAATGCTTAAGTAATGCATTGTGATTTTAAGAAATACAATATTTAATGCTACTATTGAGAGAAAAAATTCTTTTCTTTTCCTAATATTTACATAGTAATCCGATCATGTGTCATTTAGCATGAAAATAAAAAAGATTGAAAGAGGTAAATCCATTAGAAATACAAGAATTTGTCATCTTGCCCATTCGTTTCACTAAATTTCGTGGAAATCTACTCCACCAGTTTTTTTTACAAACTCAATTCATCGTAACCTCACCCTTTGCCAACCGCTTCAACACCACAAAATCAAAATCAGCCAACCATATAGACCAAGTATCGCTAGTCATTCACTCATTTTTTCACGTTACTCTGACTATCTAACATGAAAAATTTTTATCTCACCACTCAAATTTTTTAGATTTTATTCTTAATTTTATCTTAACTTATTGAGAGGTTTTTTGACTTTGTTATTTTATTCCTTCAGCAATTGTAAGAGATATTAGAAATTTAACCACTTTAATTTTTATAATTCTAGAGCTTATCGTTTTAAATATTTCATAATTTATTATTCCAGATAATTCTTATTATAACATGTCTTCTTCAAATGGCCCCTTTTAATTGCAAAATTTATTAACTTTTATATCACACACTTGCTTATCAGTTTTATCTATTCCAGGCATATTTTTCAAAACTTATTTTCTTTATTTTCAATGAATTACATTCATACCTTTAAACTTGGCTTATTTCACTGTTACTTCATAATTCACACTTTCATCAGATATTCACGCAAGCGTGGAAATCGACAAATGTTCGAAAGATTTTACTTGGCACAAGAATTAGCATCTAACAACATTTTGATAACAAATTAATTAATGGTTCATTAAAAGGCAGAATGAGAAAATGATAATTTTTCTAAGCAAATTCATTTAAAGTCAAACATTTGAAATTTGAAGTCAAGAACTTTGAAGTGACAGAAAGATAATTATTACTTTTGGCCAGTTAGACATATCATATATCATAATATTTTTCTCTTCACTTTTATCACCTTAATTGATATGAGGTGATAATATTATTCTTCGTTCTCATTCCTTGCGATATGTCTTTTTTTATTTTTATTTTTGAATACCTAATCCATCGACTAATTAAAAGAGCAACTCTTTAAAACTATAAAAATCTAATGAAATAATAAACAAAACACTTTTTCCAGTAAAATTTTAAATTACTTGTTAAGCATTAGTTGTCAGAGCAAAATTCAATTTTTTCATCGATAATACAATCGATATGATTGTATGCAATATTTTGTTTAAAATTTGGTTGATTCAATTTAAATATAAAAAATTCAATTATGAACATGTAAGCGATTAAATGCAAAGTAGAATTTTTGTCACAAAAGGCTTAAAATGAAAGTGATTATTTGACAGACATTCAAAATAAAAAAAACAATTGAAACATTTTGATTAACTTTTGTAAATTTTTCTAGCCATTTTTACTAATTCCAACAAAACTCTTAACTAATTTTGCTAATCTTAATTAAATTTAATTGTTAAATCTTTGAAAAATGAAAAAAAGATTTGTTGATAAATTGAATCTACATAGGGCGAGTTCTGAATGTGACAAAAGTTTTTCACGTCAATTTTGCATCTGATACTTATGTCATCATTTCAACTAATCATTGCTGTCAACTATATCAATTTGATGGAGAAATCATCCCATATCTTATCATATTGTTTATCAACGAGTGGAATTGATTTTGCAATAATCTGGAGGACAGTTTATTTAAAAAAAGTTCATAAAATAAATAATAATGATAAAAAATCATAAAATAAGAGATGCGAACAAAATTGTCATATAATCGATGCTACGTGGCATTAAGAACTCAACTTTGAAACAGATGATATCACACAAAAAGATTTATCATATATATTCTGGTAGAAGGAATTGTTAAATTATCTATTGATAAGAAAACTGATTACAGAAGCAATAAAGAATGAATTATTAAAGCATACATTAATCAGTTCATCTAAAATTTTTATCGAGTTAACAAATATTAATAATTATGAAAAGTGGATGATGATAACTAAAGACTTCGGTTTAAATCATTGAAATTTGATGGCATAGGGATAAAAGTTCAATTACTTTTTAAAAAATGATACAAATTCCGATAACTATCACGCATTTATTCTAAGATATGAAAATTGATAATATTATATTAGACGGTACCCATTGGCGAAAACATAAATTATTCAAATTCAATTAGTATTTTAGCCATTTCTATTAAATCCAAGGCTTATGATTGGAAAACTCGTGACTTCATTATAATTTCATTAAGCAGTCCAAAGAGGAATCTATTCAATTTGAGAAATCCAGATTTATTTGTTAAAAACCGTGAAGTTCACATTTTTTGTTCTACTTTTTTTTATTTATGAAAACAGTAAACAATAAATTTTATTAATCTTTATTACTTGCTATTGGCATATAAGATTAGCGAATTATTATATCCAACAAATGACTGGTACTATATAAGTAGTTTATACGAAGATCTTCATTTGTTAATACTGAGAGGAATTTTATTTCTTACCATTAAATACAAAATATAACAAATAAAGTGCTTACCTTATCATAATATCATATCTGCACCAATAAACTTTAATTTTTGTGTAAAACTTGTGGAATTGAATTGAATCATAATCGAATAAGGTTCCATTATACAATATAATTATTGAAGTATTATAGATAGTTTTATCATTGCAATTATCTTTAAATTAGTAAAGTTTACTCTGTCTACACATATAATTTATATCAGTCTATAATATATTTATTCCATACTTGTTTATATTTTAATATAAATAAATAAATATATATACATCTTGTACATTCATCTCAAGGGTTTGTTCATTATATATATATGTTTTAATCTATCCACAACAGTTATAAACATAAATATATATATATTTATTTAATTTATCCTATATTTATTCATATCAGTAGATAATATATATATGTACATATATATTTACCTATTCCTTTTTCTTGATTGTCTTTAACTTTTGTTGTTTTGCAAATTGTATTGCAATGCCTATTTAAAAAATATTCGAAATTGAAAAAATGTAACGGTATTGTACAGTTATTGTCGTTGATATATATATATATATATATATATTTATATTGGTCATACATATCTATAAGAATAGATGTATATTTTTATCCATATTTAAACAGCAAAGTGTCCTTATTGAATTCAGATTTTAATTAATGAAGTAAAAATGATGGGATAAATTTTTTCATCATTTTTTCTTCTATTTTTGCTATTCTTATTACTGATTAGGGATTATCAGTTATTCTAATTACAGGCCTTTCATCAGTGTCATTTAATTAAGAATATAATTACAATTATTGTCATAAAAGTATTGTTATACTTCGTAATTAATATATTATTCCTCAAACTAATCAAATCGAAATGAATCGTGATATCATCTTCGATTGATAATTTGATTCTATTTAAATTTTTAAAATAGTTGTAAAACGTATGCTCAAGCTTAATATCCATTAATTTCGCTATAATCGTATATTTAATCAAAAATAAATCTATTCGCATTCAACATTTATAATTTTATTCCTGAAAATATTAGGAAAAAATACTTTGCACTATAAAAAATTTGGATTTGTTCATTTAATAATTAGTTAATTTATAATTTTAACAAAGCCATTTTAATGCTTTTTCTATTTTTTGTTCTATAATAATTATATTTATTTTTTAAAAAATTCGCTCTAAAATTTCCTACGAAAATAAATATATTCGCATAGCATTTATGCAAAATGTTTCGCATCAAAATTTCATATAAATCAATTACTGTTGACATATTGTCATTGTTAATTTTAAAATTTATTTCAATAGTCGCAAATTATATTTTTTTATATGCTTTCTTAATCTCGAAGTAACAATTGTAAGTGAAGAATCAGAGGAAGAAAGAGAAGGAATGGATAGAAAGATTCTGAAGGATGGAGATTCGATTGAAATAAGTTAAGTGTCTCCAAGTGTCGTTAATTGACAAACAGCCATCTATGAATGTGAGATTTAAAAGGAAAATGCGGCCATCTTGTTAATTCCTTCTTTCGAATTATCGCCAAAGAATGCAACTAAACAATAGTATTACTTTTATATTTCTCCTTTTTTTTATAGCATTTCTTTCAGGCTCACCGGATTTAAGGCTTAGAAGCTAAAAAAAGGAAATTTATAATGGTAGTATCGATAATCCTATTTTTCTCATTTAATATTTTTCCTTTATAAAATCTATTATAAACTTGGCTTACATATAATAACAAATGTGTAAGCATAGTTTGCAAGCTTTACTAAAAGAAAGTATTTGATGATAAACTTTTTTATCTTTGTTATCATAAAAAAATCCTTTCAAGTTTCTGATTTATCAATTTCGTTGCAAAATTATTGAAATTTTTTTTTCAAATACCTAAATGGAATCATATATATGCTTTTTGATAAAGTAAATCCATTTACTTTTAGCTTTTCTATGCTCATTTACGCATATATACCGGATATCCATTAGAAAGTGGCGCTTTTTTCATAATGAAAAAAGATGGAAACGAAAGTTCGGCAAAGCTTTTTTGCCTTTTTATCCAAATTTAAAAAGCTTTTTTCATTCCATATCAGCTGCCAATCACTTTATATCACTTTTATTCTCCTATCTTATTTTTTGCATATTTTATATTATCTGTCACTTACCAATCTTTTTTCGTCTTCTATAATATTTTTTAAAATACTTAATTCAGTCACCTTTTGATATTTTATGCAAATTAACCTTTGATCAATAATTAGATGAGAAAAATTGTGATCATTAAATTATTGGACGGAACCCAGATCATATGATTTATTTTGGTTATGATGATTTTCGGGA